>CM065127.1:2680000-3322500 GCA_033026305.1 Cirrhinus molitorella
TAGCTTTACAGTATTCTTTGATGAACAGAAAGTTGAAAAGAACAGCATTTTATTTGAAATAGAAATCTTCTGTGACATTCTAAATGTATTTACCATCACTTTTGATCAATTTAATGCATCCTTGATGAAAAAAAAGTAGTATTTTCTGAGTGCACACGATGCATTTGAGAGACAGGGCAGATTTTCAGTGTGTAATATTTTTTACAGCAGACTAAATACTCAACTGGACAATATAGGCAATGTGTTTCCCAAATGAAAAGTGAGGCGTAATTAAGTCTGTATTCTTCTGCAGCTAATGAAGGAGACGCTATAGCAGATATTGTTCTGCTTTATTTTTTTCCTTATGCCACCGCAGAACAAATCTCTGGGCTAATAAATAAAAGAAAGCACGCAGAGCCAGTTCTGTGCAGGATTTGCCGACCCAGTCATTAGGAAAATTAACCGAAGGAAGTAAAAGCACATTCGTTTGAGCAGCAGAAAATGATCCCGTGGAGATGTTCACATTAATGGGGCCGGCGAAAAGAAAGTCTCCATTTGAATAATGCAAATTCAAGTGATTACTCAGATTTATGCAGCAGAATATGAGAGACCTGAAGAGATTTCTATTAGAAAACATCGGTCAATAAACACAAGTGAGCAGCCAAATCAACAGAGTCAGACAGACATTCAATCAATGCACCTGAATCGATTTAAGGATGTTTCTAGAAATGAATTACTGCCTCGGTTAATTCCATTACCAAACAAGATGAGGCTCTACTTGCGTGTCCTTCTCTGTCTGCATGGCCAACAGGGAATATTCTCTCACAAAAAAAAAAAAAAAAAAGTTTTCTAAAAGTAGTAATAATAATAATAATAATAATAATAATAATAATAGTAATATGACAAAAAGTTATAAGAATAAGTAATGTTAATGGATTGTTCTTATAACCTTAATTAATATTACAAATTATAATTATAATAATTATCATAATTAAAAAAAAAAAAACTTTTGATATCAAATTATGATGTTATTTGTGCTTGAAAAAACTGACATTTTCCTAGATATATAAATAACATTATTCAGTATATTTTGTAATGTTTAAAGAACGTTATAATCACAATAAGAAAACTGGACATTTTAAAGTAAAAAAATAAAAACAAAAAACATTAAAATAATATTTGCAAAGAAAGATGCAAAGAAAAATTGTTTATGTTAGTAGAATATTAAAAAGAAACATTCAAATAGCGTTTTTTTTTTTTTTTTTACTTTATGTAACATTCTAATCACTGCAAAAATAAAACCAAAAAACAGACATTTTAAAGTTCTTAGAAATTAAAAAAATATACATTCAAATAACATTATACTGTATGTTTTGTAATGTTTAAAAAAACAAACATTATAATCACAACAAGAAAACAATTTGAAAAAATTAAGTTTATAGAAATAAAAAAAATATATATTAAAAAACATTGAAATAATAAATAATATAATTTGGTAAGAATAAAGTTAGTAGATTGTTCTAAGAAGCTTATTTGTAATGTTTAAATAATGTTATAAAGATGCAAAGAAAAATTGTTTACGTTAGTAGAATATTGAAAAGAAACATTCAAATAACGTTAGATTTTTGGTAACTTTATGTAATATTCTAATCACTGCAAAACAAAAACAAAAAAACCCAGACATTTTAAAGTTTTTAGGAATTTTTGTAATGTTTAAAGAACATTATAATCACAACAAGAACACTGGACATTTTAAAGTTCATAGAAAAAATAATAATAATAAAACATTGAAATATTATATTATATTTTGGTAAAAATAAAGTTAGTAGATCATTCTAAGAAGCATTTTTGTAACATTTAAATAATGTTATAAAGATGCAAAGAATTTTTTTTTACGTTAGTAGAATATTAAAAAGAAACATTCAAAAACTTTATGTAACATTCTAATAACTGCAAAACAAAACAAAAAGAAAAACAGACATTTTAAAGTTTAAAGCAATTTTTGTAATGTTTAAAGAATGTTAAAATCACAACAAGAAAACTGGTCTTTTTAAAGTTCATATAAATTAAAAAAAAAAAACATTGAAATAACATAACATTTAAATAATGTTATAAAGATGCTAATAAAAAGTTGTTTACATTAGTAGAATTTTAGAATATTAAAAAGAAACATTCAAATAACATTATATTTTGGGTAAAGCATTCATAGAATATTGTTAGAAACACTTTTGTAGCCTTTATATAACAAACATATATTGAGTGAAAATAAAGTTAGTAGAATTTTGTGAAAAACATTTTTTGTAAACTTTAAGTAACATTCAAATCACAAGAAGAAAACTGGACAATTTAACATTTTCATACTAAAAATAAATGTACAAATAATGTTAGTAGAACGTTGTAAGAAATGTCTTAGTAACCTTTTAATAACTTTCTAATTACAAGAAAAAATGTGGGCGTTTCTGGACTTTCCTTTAACATTCCTGGAATATTAAAAATAAATATATCTTATATACAAATAAATGTTCAAATAGCATTATCTGGAGTGAAAATAAAGTTAGTAAAACGTAAAATCACAACAAGAACACTAGACATTTGAATGCTCTTAGAATATTAAAAAACAGACAGTCATATGACTAATTTTTTTTATGTTTGTTATATTTTTTCAAGCTCCCACAAGGTTTTTTTAACCTGAATTTAACCTGAACCTGAAACCACCAAGTGTGATGGAATACTTTGTGTAGTTTGCGACTGCTTGTTAGTGTTACTTTTTTTAAGTGTAGCTTGATAAGATTTCAGAGATTTCTCACTTTCAAAGTGCTTATCATTTTTAGTTGGTACATTTGAAATAAGCATCTCCTTCGCTGTGCTAAAATAAACCAAAAGTCTCTCGTCTCAGCTGTGTTGTGCATGTAACAAAGCACGTCTGGAGAAACGCGCATCAGTCTGAGAGACGGCGTGTGTGTAGTTCAGTGTTTTCTCTGCCGTTAGACGCGGGACTGAACTCGTCGACTGAAACTTCTCTCGTCTCGTCTCCAGCAGCACAGCGAGAAATAAAACAAAGTTAACGCTGCATGTAAATAGAGCTTGACAGGAAGAGTAGATCAGTGGTCCGAAAGAAAACAGAAGAACAAACACAACACATTCAATTTAACAAGTGCAGCTGATCTCACCACAGGAGAAGAGGATTTTAGAAACGGGGTCAAGTGTGTCTGAACATTCAACACAAATGGTACAAATATGATAGATAGATAGATAGATAGATAGATAGATAGATAGATAGATAGATAGATAGATAGATAGATAGATAGATGGTTTTTAGTAGTCATACAAATCAGGATTTGATTTTATATAATTTCTTCAATGGCATTTGGTCCAAATTAGCTAGGTTTTCATTTTAGATCACACCAATCAAGATTTTAAACTCTCTTTCAGACCTGATCCAAACTTTTGTCACTCACAAGGTTGCCAAAAATTATTATTATTTTTTTTTTTTTTTGAAAACCTGCATTCAGGAATGAATGAATAAATGCACAAATGCATAAATGAAGGAATGCATGACTGAATGAACACACGAATGAATAAATGAAAAAAATAAGTGAATGAATGAATGCACAAATGAATGAATGGACAATGAATGAATGAATCCAGGAATGCATGAATGAGTGAGTGAGTGAGTGAGTGAGTGAGTGAGTGAGTGAGTGAGTGAGTGAGTGAATGAATGCACAAATGAATGAATGAATGAATGCATGCATGAATGAATGAATTAATCCAGTAAATTCATTCATTCATTCATTCATTCATTCACAAATGCATGCATGAATGGGTGAATGAATGAATGAAAAAATAAGTGAATGAATGAGTGCACAAATGCATGAATGACTGAACGCATGGATGCATTAATAAATGGTTAAAATAATGAATCCAGGAATGCATGAGTGAATGAATGCACAAATGCATGAATGAATGCCTGAATGAATGAATGAATGAATGAATGAATGCACAAATGAATGAAAAAAGTGAGTGAGTGAGTGAGTGAGTGAGTGAATGAATGCACAAATGAATGAAAAAAGCGAGTGAGTGAGTGAGTGAGTGAGTGAGTGAGTGAGTGAATGCACAAATGCATGAATGACTGAACACACAGATGCATGAATAAAGGGTTAAAATAATGAATCCAGGAATGCATGAGTGAATGAATGCACAAATGCATGAATGAATGAATATATGAATGAGAGAATGAATGAATGCACAAATGCATGAATGAATGAATACACGGATGCATGAATAAATGGTTAAATTAATGAATCCAGGAATGTGTGAGTGAATGAATGAATACATGAATGCATGGATGAGTGAATGAATGAATGCACAAATGAGATAATGAATAAATGAATGCACAAATGAGATAATGAATAAATGAATGCACAAATGCATGAATGAATGAATGAATGAATGAATGCATGTATGAATGTATGAATCCAGGAATGCATGAATGAATGAATGAATGAATGAATGAGTGAATGAAAACACATTTTATTAGGTTCAAGCTAGTTTGTACGAAATGCATTTAATTCTGTGGTGAGTGACAACCTGTGAACCGAAAACTGACCAGCTCCTTTCTCACAGTCGTGGTGGTTTAGATGTCATGTGTGTTGAAACTAAATATTTCTGAGGAAATAATGCTAACAGACCAGATCCAGTCAAATAAAATCATGTTGCAATGTCTTTGAACAGGAAGGCAAGCCATGTTTTCTTAACTTGTGCAAATTGAAACATGCACTTTGACTTAAAAGTGTGGTTTCCTCTTTCAAGGAGGTTTTTCTCTGTCATCAGATCAGTTCAGTGCAGCAGCACAGTGCTGATATTCACATGCAGGTCTGTGGAAATACGATACGGTCCAAAGGCATGAGACGCAAGAAGGCCGGGGGTCTCTAAGCTGAAAGCAGGTCAGATGTCCTGGGACAGAACACTGAGAACCAGAAACTAGGAACACACAAACCAAAAACAAAGTGTCATTTCACACAAGCATGAACAATAAAAAACAATCATGAAGTACTAGAATTTTTGTTTGACAGTGGAAAACGTACTATCATGATGGTGCTGTGCTGTGTGTGGTTGCCAGGGTGTTGCTATGTGGTTGCTAGGTGAACACAAACAGGGTATAAATATTATAGATAGATGAAACAAATAATGCACAAATGAATTCATGCATGCATGAATGCATTTATTGATGCACAAATGCAAGAATGAATGAACGCGCAAATGAATGTATAAATGTATAAATGCATTAATTAATGCACAAATGCATGAATGAACGAATGAATGAATGAATGCAAAAATGTATGAATGAATGAATGAATAATGAATGCATGAATCAATGAATGAGAATTAATGAACACACAAATGAATGTTTGCATGAATGAATGCATAAATTAATGCATGAACGAGTGAGTGAATGAATGAATGTACAAATGCATGAATGAATAATGAATGCATGAATCAATGAATGAGAGAATTCATGAACGCACAAATGGATGATTGCATGAATGAATGCATAAATTAATGCATGAACGAGTGAGTGAATTAATGAATTAATGTACAAATGCATGAATAAATGAATGCATGAACGAGTGAGTGAGCGAGCGAGTGAATGAATGAATGAATGAATCAATGCACAAATGAGTGAATGCACAAATGCATGAATGAATGAATCCAGGAATGCATGCGTGAAGGAATAAATATGGTTGCTAGGTGAACTCAAGTGAAAACCGATACTCGAGGCAATAATAACACAGCTTTGTATCTTGGGAAAAAATAACCAACTGATTTGCAAAAAAGGCCTCATATTAGCTAATTTGAGTTTTAAAATATTAATAAAAAAATTCATGTAATTCCTGTTTTTTTCTTCACAAAATGAGAATAAAGATTTTTCAAATTATCATTATGTATCAGCTTTAATGCACTTAATGCAACAAAAGGAGTCAAATGCCAGAGTTAATGACAAAAAGTATTCCGAATGTATAATTTAACTTACAATTTGCAAAGGACTGGAAAAAAAAAATTAAATACTCCATTTCATGTCAAAGAACTTTGCAAGTTTAAGAATTAAATTAGCTATTTTCCCCCCAAAATTATTAATTTTCTGTCTGTTTGCAGTCCCATATGTAAATGTAATGTAAAATGTGCATATATATATTTCTTTATATGAATATATTGTCATGTGAAGTAAATAAATAAATAAATAAATAAATAAAAATTATATATATAATACATTTTTTTGACATGTTTGATGTGCTTGTATATCCATACTAAAACTCATAAATAAATGTGGATATTATCTATATTATCTATGGAGTCTATATATATATGTATAAAATAAATAAATATAAAACTTACAAAAACATATATAAACATTAGTTGTCTATATATGTTGTTTTAAATTGTTTATTTTATTTTATTTTTTATTTTAAAAATCACATAAATGTTATGTAATAAATATAAATAAATACTAACAAATCTACATTTCCAGTGGAGATTTCAAATACATAATAAAATTTTATCTACATATATTCAGAGAATGCACCTACAGTATGTGAAAATTACATATTGCCTTAAAGGTAACATATATTATCATTCTTGATGTAGGACTATTGCGATATTGCATGATATGATTAATATTGTAATATCTGTATGAGGTAAAACATTTGTTTGCATTTTATCTGTGACTAGTCATAATTCTGGCGTAAATGTTATGCATGTGATAATGGGCTGAGAATTGTTCAAATAGCGGTGATCTGGCACAGGTGAAGACAGGAATCGTGTGTTTTGGCAGTTTTTAGGATAAAACAAGACTTCTTTGCCTTACAAATGGAGTAATACATCATATTTAATGAGAAAGTGCGATGTGATATCATCATCTGAAAATTAGTAAGAAACAAGCATTGGATTTCATTTAGCAAATACGATGCAGGGCATTATGTGACCAATTTTATGTGACATTTTTTAGCGAAAGCTAATAATACATTGTATGGGTCAAAATTACTAATTATTCTTTCCTGCCAAAAATCATTAGGATATTAAGGATCATGTTCCATTAATATATTTTGTCAATTTTCTACTATAAATATATTAAAACTTAATTTTTGATTAGTAATATGCATTGCTAAGAACTTTTTTTGACAATTTTAAAGGTGATTTTCTCAATATTTAGATGTTTTTTTTTTTGCACCTTCAGATTCCATGCTTTTCAAATATGTTCCTAACAAACAATCAATGGAAAGCTTATTTATACAGCTTTCAGAAGATGTATAAATCTGAATTTTGACAAATTGACACTTATGACTGGTTTTGTGGTCCAGAGTCACATATAATAGCACTAGGGCTTGCTTCAAGTTCTCCTTGGTTTGATGTATTCACTGAATCTCCATTATCCCAGGCATCTAAAGTATACTTTAAGGTATTTGAGAAACTTATCTTGGATGGTGGTTATAGATAACAGAGTCTAGTCACTTAAAAATCAAGTGGTTTTAACTCTTCTGTGGTTTCATGTTACCAATCAAAGACTTCACATATTTGAACATATTGCGTATAGAAGGAGAAAGATTTAAAAAAAATTTAACTGCATTGTTTATTTTAAACAATTTGTACCTAAAAAGAAAAAAAAAAAGACTTTGTTCTGCAGACTTGAATTTATATGCCTTAGAAAGTAATTTCTCTGTTGAGAGAATATTGATGCTGTTGTAACTGTTGTTGGCAATAAAGCAGAAGTTTGTAAGTCTTTAATGTATGTGTCTTTTATTCATACCTGAAATTATTTTAAAAAATCCACATTAAAAATAATACATTGTGATTTGTATTAAATCAAAACGTCTAGGTTACGAAGGTAACCCACGTTCCCTGAAGGAGGGAACGGAGACGTTACTATGGGAGCACTGCGACCAATCCTCTCTGAGCTACAGAGAAAGGGCCAATGAATATTGGCGAGTGGTTAGCGCCAGCCGCCACTCCCCCGTACATACGGGTATTTAAGATGGCGGCGCGCATACACTCATTCAGGTTTCTGCTGAAGAGCCGAGCTTGGCTCAGCCCCCCAGGGGGCAGCCTGGGACTGCGGCAAGGGGAGTAACGTCTCCGTTCCCTCCTTCAGGGAACGTGGGTTACCTTCGTAACCTAGACGTTCCCCTTTCAGTCGTTTCACTACGACGTTACTATGGGAACACCCATGGAAAACGCCGCAGACCCAAGCTGCGTTACGTGGGGTCCGATTTGCTGACAGGCAAGCGTGCCAGTGGAAATGGACACCGAGACGTAACCTGCCCGACGCCCCGGGAGCCCGTAAGGGAGGGACCCGCGGAGTTGCTAGGAGCAGTCGTCGGGGGGCGGAGACAATGACAAGCTGTATGGTCATGTGAAGAAGGAATAAAAACAACATCTATTCTAGCTATAGATATGTAAGGGGAAAACGATCGTAATCGTGAGGACTTATTAACCATGTATTCGAGACAGGATGCCACCACCGGCGGGCGAAGGAACTCCCGCCGGAGCACAGCCGCGGACTACTCCGGCCTAGTCCGGACTGCGGGGCCAGGAGGACCCAGAGTACACTGATGGAAACAACTGGGAATATAGCGCACGGATCCCGGAGGAATGGCGCAGCACGCCGACACCAAGCTGGTCCTCCCGCCAGAAACCTGATCTTCTTATACCACACGGGAGGACACAAGCTCAACGCGAGATTTGTCTTTTTGAACCTCGCGAAAGTACCGGTGTCGTCTGGCCTGCAGCCCTGTACATGTCGCTACAGAGAGATGCCTGGGACGGCTCACCCTGGAAATCCACCAAGGTGATGGCAACCCACCACTGCCAACCTCTATCTGAGAACAGCATTCCCCTCTGCTGTCCACCAAAGCAACACGGGGCTGCTCGGAGCGTATGAAGGCCCCGAGTGCTGGACCCGTAAACCGTGGTTTGGACGGGAACTATGACACAGGCCAGATCTGCCTCCTCCAGAGCAGAGCTTGCAATGTATTTTGGCACTCCACCGGCCGGGTCCCAGGCAAGCGTGGGAGTGGCCGGCCGGTATAGCTAATGGCACGCTTTGCTGACAGAAAATGTTTGTAGGTTTTACCCTCCTCAGAGTGGGAGCACGGTCAGGAGCGAGGATGACTCAGCTCTACTAACGCGAAGCTCGAATAAAGGGTCACATCGTAGCCGTTCTTTTTTTTTTTCTCAGAAGACTGCGGAAAGCCCCGGGAGGGGAGAGGTGTGGACCGAAGGTTTCACTTGGTCCTCACACCCCTACATAACCTAATGACTAGGTGAAACTCTCCATTTTAAAAAACCCGCATAACAGCAAGTGCAGCTGCGCAACCTACTTTTCCAAAGTTGAAGGGACAGCCTGCTCTTCAACTTCTCTGGGGGAAGGAAGTGTCACACTAATCAACATTCCTGAAGGTCCTCTATTGAAGAGAACCGTAGTCAGCGAATAGACCTCATCTCAGCAGAAAGACTATCCACGTAGGGTCTTTAAAACTGAGTGACAGGCTGTCACAGCCAGTCAAGGTCCACCGTGTCTGGTCTCCCTGTCTAACATGCAGAAAACCAAGACACGGGTGCAGAGAGTGCGCACCGCCTGAAGGAATTAACACTCCAGGGGTTTTCAGGGAGGCTGCCGCGAGGAGAAAAAGGCCGGCAAACCAGGTTCGGGCAGCTAATATGCGCAAATAACAGAACCTACTCCTCGACTCCCTGAACTTGCACAAGCCTGTGCAAGGAGGCTCACTGGGGAAGGCGTACTTGAGGGAACCCCGGGGCAGCAGAGCGTCAGTGCGTCCCAAACAAAGGGAGGAAGCCGGCAAATGGAGGATTCTGGAGAGGCAAATTTACCTGAATTTCCCGAGACAACTCCAACTCAGCTACCACCTGGGGGGGAGAAACCGTTCTCAGAGAAAGTGGACTGTCGTGGCTTATGCTACACGAGTGAGCTTTCCCAAGTAAGAACAGCGCGCAGCCTTTACGCTACACTTAACTCCAAGGAGGAGATGGTGGCGAGTTGCGACATACGACGGAGGCGTAGATCACCCTGACAGATGATGTACGAGACGGTCGTAAAGTAGTCTGAACAGACCAGCACATGCTTGATTGCCACACACTGCGGAGGAGAGGACAGCTTCTGCCAGACTGCGTGTCTCTGACGGCGGGTCCGTTGCCTGCCACAGGCCACACCCTCAGGAGAGGGGGCTCCGGAGGCTGGACCGTGGCGTCAACCGCATGTGACAAAAACTATACCAGCCTCAGGCTAGCGGGGCGGAAAGCAGTGCTACAACTCGCGGATGGCACCCAACCCGACATGGAGGCATCTGTGATGACCTCACATGTTTGGACCACCGACCTTAAGACGAAGCCAGGGTCAACTAAGGGTTGATGCTGGTAGCGACACTCTGGGAAACGCCAGTCCAGAATGAGCTAAGGTGCCAAGACCATCTCGGGACTCGGTCAGGTAGCCAGTGCTGAAGCGATCTCATGTGAAGCAGCCGAAAGAGCGGCCGACACATGCCCCAGGAGCCTCTAAATTTAAGAGGGACCGCATGCTTGTGGCTGAATAATATCAGGCACTCAGCACCGGCTGTGCGCTCCTTTTTAGAACTGCACTGCCGTAATTTTGACCGAATCCATCTCCAAGCCAAGAGAAGAGAGCCCTGCCCACGAGGGGGGGGGGGGGGCTAGTCTTCTCTCGGTTGACCCGAGGTCCCTGGACCAAGGTGCAGAAGCACCGGGTCCCTGCATAGGCACAAGACTTGCGAGTGAACTATCATAAGCCAGTCGCTTGTGAAGTGCAGAGGCCCTAACACCAAGAGCGGGTCAGAGCATCCCACGTGTTTGAGAAACCACGTAGGGAGCAGGGACAACCAGGGAGAGCTCGTACTGACATGCCTGACTCCCAAGTAGAAAAACCAGGACATGAGAGTACGTAGCTATCGGGTCAAAGGCTGCCAGCTGGTCCTAAACCTCTTTTGAGGAGAGGCTGAACCTAGCCGAGACCCACCGTCTTAGGGGCACGATGAAGTCAGACAGACCTCATCTCGGCTGGAGGGACGGCCTAATTGTGTCCTTCGCCAGGAGGACACAATTTCCACACCCAGAAGAGATGCACCAACCTAATGGTGGAGCAACAAAACCTGGGGGGGGGGGCCGAGCGGAGTGAACCACAAGCCGAGCCGTACAGCCCGAATCAACCACGAGAGGGGCTGGAGCCCACGTACAAGTGGGATCGACGGGACGTTGACCGACGTGCCACGGTGGGGCAGCCTGCGGGAAGGGCTGAAGAGACAAATACAGGGATTAGTTCAGTAAATATTTATATATTATTATTATTATTTTTTGAAGTTAGGCTGCACGGGGCAGCACTTACCTTCTACCTGGTTCCCGCGTTGGCGAATCCCCGCTCCGAGTCCGGGTCCGAGGAGGCGATGCGTCGCTCAGGAGCGGAACTCGGGCGAGGAGACCAGGACAGGGAAAAACCGCTCTCTATGTGTGTAGGTGGGAACCACTAACCTTAGTGGCAAAGCTTTAGGACACACAAACCCCCGGCCCTCCCCCGGGGGTGGGGCGATGTTGGCAACCCCAGAGAGCGATCTCCGCCCATCCCGGTCTGCCCGCGTCAGGGAGCTTTGCAGCTCTGCGACAGAACGTCGCAGTTCGTAGGAGAACAAATGCTGACACCCATGTCAGGACAAATGAGCTCGACCACGAAACACCTGAGCAGCGGGCGGCGCCGCTCTCCTGCGGCCAGCTCGACGTCGTGGTGAAGGGGCCGCCTCAGTAGAGGCAGCGGGCGACGGAGCTGGTGGTGAACCCGCAGGGGGGCGCCTTCGGCGAACAGACAGGGACTGAGCACCCAGGGGCCCGTGAGCCTGACGCTGGGGGCAAACAGTCTCCGTCTGCGTGTGCACCGCCGAGAACTGTTGGGCAAAGTTCCCGGCAATGTCGCCGAAAAGGCCGGTCTGGGAGATGGGGGCGTCGAGAAAGCGCACTCTGTCGACGGCAGCCATCTGCGCCAAACTCAGCCAGAGATAGCGTTCCTGGACCACTGCGGTGGCCATCACCTGACCAAGGGACCGCATTGCGAGCATCACTGTCCGGAGAGCAGCGTAGTTCGCAGCATGCAGCTCCTGCAACACACCTTGGTCAGAACTACCCTCGTGCAGTTCTTTCAGTGCCCTGGCTTGATAGACTTGCAGGATAGCCATGGCATGCAAGGCAGTGGCGGCCGTGCCCGCAGCAGTATAGGCCGTGGCAGCGAGAGCTGACAGGCGCCTACCTGCTCCGAACGGGAGACGCGGACGATCCGACCAGGCGGGGGCGCCCTGCGGGCATAGACGCACCGCGAGCGCACGCTCCACCTGGGGAAGATCCACGTACCCCCTGGCCGCCCCACCATCGAGGGTAGTGAGGGGTGCTCGGAGGAAAGCGAGCAGTAAATGGATTCTGCCACGTCCCAACAAGCTCCTCATGCAACTCCGGAAAGAAAGGAACCGGGGGGGACGCGGACGTGCCGCGGCACCCAACACCGGCACCCAACTGCTCTGCTGCGGGACATCGGGAGGGGGCGTCAGTGACACCCGCAGCCCGTGCCCAGCAGCAGCCCGGAAAAGCAGAGCCGACAGCTCGGCGCCCACCTCCGGCGGGGCGGGGGTCCCGCCCGCCAGAGATGTACCGCCAAGCTGAAAGCTTCCCCTCTGATGTTGTGATAGACATCTGACATCGTTAGAACCACCAGGGGAGACGTCCAGCCCACCGTGAAATGGGCGAACATCGTCCCGAGGCAGCTCCACGGAACCACGGGGTGGAACGGAAGACCGTAGGGGCTCACCCGGCGGCACATTCCGACTCGACACCCACGGGTCACCTGAGTCTCTAGCGAAGTCAGCCGAAGAACCTTTACAGTCCCTCAGGCTGGCTAGGGTAGAGAACAAAGGCTGCCGTCTCATAAGCGAGCGGCGGACCCGCAGCGTGGCCATGGACATACACTCACAGTGTGGGCACGTACCATCCATGAAAGCTGCCTCAGCGTGATCTTGGCCCAAACACGTGAGACAGCGATCATGACCGTCAACAGATGCCAGGAAACTACCACATCCAGAAACGCACAGTCGAAAAGAAGCCCCTGAGGACATCCTTTTCAACTGCTAGAAATTGCTCTTTTGTAAAAGAAAGGGGCACTCCCGGCGTGCCCAGGGAGGACCGCGGCTCGCGACACTCGCGGTTCGCGGGTCGCGGCACGCGGCTCGCGGTACTCGCGGCACCCGCGGCTCGCTGGATGCGCACACCGGTACTTCCGGTTACACGGGAGCGGCGGCCAGCGGCGGAAGATCGTCTTCAACGGCGGCACGGCAATCAGGCGATTCCCCACAGCAATCTCTTCTTCCAAATCAGCTTTCAGTTTGCAGCTCAGCAGCGAGGCTCTGAAGCAGAAGTCTGAATGAGTGTATGCGCGCCGCCATCTTAAATACCCGTATGTACGGGGGAGTGGCGGCTGGCGCTAACCACTCGCCAATATTCATTGGCCCTTTCTCTGTAGCTCAGAGAGGATTGGTCGCAGTGCTCCCATAGTAACGTCGTAGTGAAACGACTGAAAGGGGAACAATTCCTTTAAGTAGTATTCATTACCATAGTGCTCTGATGAAAACAATATTTTTGTTTAAATTTCAATAAATTTTTTTGTGTGCATCTATTTGCATCTACTCAATGGCAAATTTTTAAGGAAACGTTTGATTAATTTTAACTCATTTCTCAATAGTTGTTGAATTTAATTAATATTATTGCTTGTAATCTGTTGCCACAATTTTGTTGAGTAGATGTAGTGTATTATTTTTTAGAGTGTACTTGACTTAAATGAAATCCTGTATCGTTCTGGGTCGCACTTTGTACTTCACTTTCGGATTTTCTGAATCGAGTGACTTGCTTTTTCTCGCAAGAGCTCCTGAAATCGACACCTGCAGGAGAGCAAAAAGCTGACGAGAAGGAGCCGTCGGACACAGAGCCTCTTCTGTTCTGCGTGAGAGCGAAGGAGAGACACTGGAGCTTTTGGGACGAGACGTTTAGAAACCCAGCCGTCCAGCCAGACGCACCTGCAGCTGGAACCCAGCGCTTCCTAACGGACTCGCCTCTCAAAATGAGCCTTTAATTGGCTGAAGGAAAAGAAGGTCTTTCATCTGCCATCAGGCTGCTAACACCAATAGATGAAACTGTCAATCAAACGCCGCAGCTGCTCGGACGGATCCTTCACAGGCTTATTAACGGCTCAAAGTTGGTGGATCGGCTTGCCGTATGACGGATGGGATTCATTAAACTCATTTCTTTCTGGCGTGATCATATTGTCCTGCGTTTGCAGAGATTGCAGAAGCGCTCTAATATTGTGGTTTCATCTACTGCACGTTTTCTGCCTTTAAATAACGTGTAAACAAAACTGTGGAAAGTGTTGGTTTGGTTTGGTTCAGGTTGGTGGTGCTGACTGAAGTCTTTTTGGATGTTAATATACTCAAACACACTTTCCAGGTGGGCTGGCATTCAGTGGTGTATCTGCAGGTGTGTGATCATTGTTTTGGTGTGGTATAATCGGCAGTACACAACCGTAAACAACATCACAAGCCAAAACGAACACACAGACTGTTCCAAATCTGGAAAAATGTCTCTTCAGTGAAACCTTAGAAATTAAAAATAAATAAATGATTATAAACATTATAAATAAAATTAAATATATATTTTAATTTAGCCTTTTTAGTGTGGAGGGCCAAATTACTCATTACTCATTAAATACAATCAAATACTCAAAATTAAATTATTAAATACATTTTGAAATATATAAATAAATTGTTAAATGCATATTTAAATAATAATAATAATTTTCTTTTTTTTCTTTTTTTCCTCCACATTTCCTTTTCAGATTTATGGTTGTTGGGTTTCAGCTAGTTGCAACCAATGTAAAAAAAAAAATATTAATTATGTTGTAAAAAAACAACAAAAATTCTTCTGTGAAACATTAAAAAAATAAAAATAAATATATAATATAAACATTATAAACATTATAAATGGGTTTTTTTTTTTTTAGTATTTTTAGTATGGAGGGCCAAAAAAGGTCTCTTCTGTGAAACCTTGAAAATTGAATGAATGAATGAATGAATGAATGAATGAATTTAAAAAGCTTTATTCAGATTTATTTTAGTCATTTTAATATGCATTTTATTTCAGCTAGGTGCAAAGTCTTTTTTTTAATTTAGTTTTACTTGATTAACTAAAATATCTAAAACTGAAATAAAATGAACTATTAACTAATTATACAGATGTTAAAAATCCAAGCCAAATTACTCATTAAATACTCATCAAATACTCAAAATTAAGTAATTAAATAATTTTATTTATTTATTTATTTATTTATATTTTGCCTTCATGTTTAATTTTTAGGTTTATGGTTGTCAGGTTTATTTCAGCTGCAACAAATGTAAAATGTAAAACCTGTCGTAAAAATAAATAAATAAATAAATAAAAATCTCTTCTGTGAAACCTTACAAATTAAAAATAAATAAATAAATAAACACTATAAACATGAATCTATATAATATTTGTCTTTTTAGTATGGAGGGTAAATTTACTCAAAATTAAATCATTAAATAAATGTTGAAATATAAATGAATTGTTAAATGCATAATTAAATAATTGAATTTAAAATAAATAATGAAAAAAAAAACATTTATTTATTTATCTGTTTGTTTATTTATTTATGCATTTATTTATTGCATCCGCGTTTCACTTTCCAGGTGGGCTGGCATTCAGTGGCGTATCTGCTGGTATGTGATCGGTGTTTTGGTGTATTATAATCGGCAATACACAACCGTAAACACATCAAGAGCCAAAATGAACACACAGACTGTTCCAAACCCTACTGAACTGCTTACATAGTTAGTATTTTAAGGCATCATAGGCCCAAAGATGCTAAACGCCAATCCCAGAATGCACTAAATGCAAACACTCAATCCATTCAGTTTTCCAGCGTTTCTGCACAACATGCCCTTAAAGACGATTAACGGGGTACAACAAACAATTCACAATGTGTTTGTTGTTTAAAATGCTTCATCAAAAAAATCATTAGAGTGAAATAAAACAGAGTAATGTGAGCAAATGTGCCAAACACAGCAGGACCTGATTAAACTTAAGCAAACTATTATAGTAAAATACAGAAACGGCATTCATCAGTTTGGAGATGATTAGATTCATCTGTACAGCAGCTCTGCAGTTTTAGATGAGGTTCTTTAGAGAAGATTCACTTACATCTGTGGACAGGTGGCTCTATCATACAGAAATAGCTAATCTAAATATGAATATTCTGTCTTTTATTTGCTCACATGTATTATTTTAAATATTCCATGTATTTATTATTTCGGCTGTATGAGATTCTCTTTTCTGTGGAAGACAGAAGATGATTAATAGGATGTTCATTCTGATATAAAATTATGCTGATTATGCTAACAACATGCTAGTAACTTGTTAATCATAGCAATATGCTAAAAACATGTTAATCATGCTAGTAACATGCTAATCATGCTAGAATCCTGTTAACATGCTAGTAACTTGCTAATCATGCTAGAATAATGCTAGCAACATGCTAATCATGCTATAATCATGTTAACATGCTAGTAACTTGTTACTCATGATAACAATATGTTAACAACATGTTAATCATGCTAGAATCATGCTAGTAACATGTTAACACGTTAGTAACTTGCTAATCATGCTAGAGTCATGCTAACATCATGGTAGTAACATACTAATTATGTTAACATGTTAGTAACTTGTTAATCATGATAACAATGTTAATAACATGTTAATCGTGCTAGCAATAATCTACTAACATGCTAATCATGCTAGAATCATGTTAACATGTTAGTAACATGTTACTCATGATAACAATATGCTAACAACATGTTAATCGTGCTAGCAACAATCTACTAACATAATCATGCTAGAATCATGTTAACATGCTAGTATCTTGCTAATCATGCTAGAATAATGTCAGCAATATGTTAGCAACATGTTAATAATGCTAACAATGTGCTCATGGCATGTTAATCATGCTAGAATCATGCTAACAACATGCTAGTAACTGGCTAATCATGATAACAATGTTAACAACATGTTAATCATGCTAGAATCATGTTAACATGCTAGTAACTTGCTAATCATGCTAGAATAATGCTAGCAATATGCTAATCATGTTAACAACATGTTCATGGCATGTTAATCATGTTAGAATCATGCTAACAACATGCTAGTAACTTGCTAATTATGTTAACAACATGCTAGTAACGTGTTACTCATGATAACAATATGCTAACAACATGTTAATCATGCTAGCAACATGCTAGTAACATGCTAATCATGTTAGTATCATGTTAACATGCTAGTAACTTGCTAACCATGCTAACAGCATGCTCATGGCATGATAATCATGCTAGAATTATGATAATAACATGTTAACATACAAGTAACTTTCTAATCATGCTAGAATCATGCTAACAACATGCTAGTAACTTGTTAATCATAACAGTATGTAACCATGCTAACAACATGCTAGAAACATGCTAGCAACATGCTAGTAACTTGATAATCATGCTTGAACCATGTTAGCATCATGTAATAACTTGCTAATCATGCTAGTAGCATGTTAATAATGTTAGAATCATGATAGCAACATGCTAGTAACTTGCAAATCATGCTAGCAGCATGTTTAAAAAACATGCAAATCATGCTGACAGCATGCTAGTAACATGCTAGTCATGCTAGAATTGTGTTAGCAACATGATAGTGCCTTCTGTGAAACCTTAACAATTATAAATAAATAAATGGATTTAAAAAAGCTTTAATTCATTTATTAGTCATTTTAATACTTCGGCTTATTTTATTTCAGCTGGGTGCAGTTTTTTTTTTTTTTTTTAGTATCTATCTATCTATCTATCTATCTATCTATCTGTCAGTCTGTCTGTCTGTCTGTCTGTCTGCCATCTATATATCTATATAATTCTAGTTAAAATTTCCTTTAAGTAACATTTTTAATGGTTTTACTTATTTTCTTTTTAAAGGTATTGTTTTTTCACAGGTGTTTTACCTGTATTGTATTGCATTATGTTGTGTTTTAGGGTTAAAGGAAATGTCTATGAAGTCCAAAGTACAATTGCCTGTACTTTTCAGTTTTGTTGTGTGGTGGAATTTGATGAGAAATATCTGAGTTCATCTTGAGATCTTGCAAACTCTATTATTAGAGATATTACTGAGCTATAAACACAAATCTGTTCTGTGCATCTCATATTTCCATTGACCTTTAACTACTGATGTTTGTCAAGCATCACAGGAAATATTGATATTTGCTTTCAGATTTATTCCAGTTTGTGACGTGATCAATGCCTCATATACGGTATGTGTACATGCTAACTAAATTCTAAATTCTGTTTCATTAAATATCCTGAAATATGTCAAGAGTAAAATGGCTTGTGAATGTTGATTCGTGTTGACTTTAAAGCTAACGAGAGAAAATAGCGAGCTCGCCCTTTGCTCGTTCAATGAATGAGAACTAATAAGAGCGGCAGAGTGAGATCTCAGGCTCGTTTTATTCGCTTTCAGGCAGGTAATGTGTCTAAAGCCCCAGCGTGGTGTTTTATTAGTGCCAGACTGGCTTGTAATGTATAATTTCCCAGATGAACCTCAGCTAAAGCTCAGCTAAAACGCGTTTTGCCTTAGGACTCTACATTGAGTGTCAAACAGTGTTGGGGAAAGTTACTTTTAAAAGTAATGCATTACAGTATTGCGTTACTCCCTAAAAAAGTAACTAATTACATTAGTTAGTTACTTTTTATGGAACGTAATGCGTTACATTACTTTTGCGTTACTTTTTTAAATCTGGGCAGGGCTTGCTTGTTTGTTTTTTAATATAAAAAGGTGTATTCTTAGCTAATGTAAAAGCCCTTTCACACCAAAATGAAATGAAGTGAATAAGGCTAAAGGAAAAATAAATTCCCGTCTTTACAGTGGAACTGTAGGAAAAGAAAGTTCAACACTCTTCAGCAATGAGAAAAAAAAAAAACACAAATGTTAGTTAATCTAAAGTAAGTTTTGCTTATTTGCTACTTTTTTTTTTTTTAGATTTTTTGTCTTGTTTCTAGCCAAAATATCTCTTAATAATATATTTATAATATATATTTCTTAAATCAAGAAGGTTTTTCTAGAGAAGTAAAAATTATTGTCAAAATTTAAGTGTTTTTGCTTGAAACAAGCAAAATGATCTCCCAAATGGGATAAGCTAATCTTGTTTTCTGTTTGAAATAAGATTTTTTGCTTACCCCACTGGCAGATTATTTTGCTTGTTCTAAGCAAAAAGTCACTTATTTTTACTTTCGTACTGTGAATGTATCAAAACTTAATTTTTGATAAGTAATTTGCATTCCTAAGAACTTAATTTGGACAACTTTAAAGGCGATTTTCTCAAAATTTTAATATTTTTACACCCTCAGATTCCAGATTTCAAATAGCTCTATCTCAGCCAAATATTGCCCAAACCTAACAAACCATACATCAATGGAAAGCTTAGTTATTCTTTTTCAGAACTATATATGATATATAAATCTCAATTTTGAAAAATTGACACTTATGACTGGTTTTGTGGTCCAGGGTTTTGTTCTAATTTGGATAATCTGCATTTGCCATGTTGTCAGACAGACCTGAGGCTCATTTGAACCAGTTGAGAATCACAAGCTTCTGCAGAGTCCATCGATCACATTTGCAGTGGATGAGGCTGAAGGTTCATGTGTTTCTGTCCATTCTGTGCTTGTGTCTGAGTGTGTGGGAGGGTCAGCAGATTTACCAGAGATGCTGCTCCTTTAGCGGACGAGACAGAAATCACTGATTCAGAGCTGCAGATTTGAGGAGATACTATTATAGGTTTTATTAAGCTGGCTTGAGAAAGATTTAATATTATTATTTATTATTTTTCTAAGTTTCAAAATTTCTAACACTGAGTTTGGTGTATCCTTTCTAACTGATCGGACTTACGGTTTTCCCTAAAATGACGAATAAAACTGGAAAAAATCCCATAGACCTTCAAATGAGCCAAGACTAAACTAAACAAGACTGAAGTCCAGCTGTCAAAACTTTCCTTCTTGTACTATTTCTAATCAATTTAAACTCATTCAAACTAACATCCTAGAAACATGCTAACAACAAGCTAGTAACTTGCTAATCATGCTAGCAACATGTTAATATGCTAACAACATGCTAATCATGCTAACAACATAGTAGAAACATGCTAGTAGCTTGCTAATCATGTTAGAATCATGTTAGCAACATACTAGTAACTTGCTAATCATGCTAGCAACATGTTAATATGCTAACAACATGCTAAGCATGCTAACAACATGGTAGAACTGTGCTAGTAGCTTGCTAATATGCTAGAATCATGTTGGCAACATACTAGTAACTTGCTAATCATGCTAGTAACGTGTTAATATGCTAACAACATGCTAATCATGCTAACAACATGGTAGAAATGTGCTAGTAGCTCTAGTAGCTTGCTAATCATGCTAGAATCATGTTGGCAACATACTAGTAACTTGCTAATCATGCTAGCAACATGTTAATATGCTAACAACATGATAATCATGCTAACAACATGGTAGAAACATGCTAGTAGCTTGCTAATCATGCTAGAATCATGTTGGCAACATACTAGTAACTTGCTAATCATGCTAGTAACATGTTAATATGCTAACAACATGCTAATCATGCTAACAACATGGTAGAAATGTGCTAGTAGCTTGCTAATATGCTAGAATCATGTTGGCAACATACTAGTAACTTGCTAATCATGCTAGTAACGTGTTAATATGCTAACAACATGCTAAGCATGCTAACAACATGGTAGAACTGTGCTATTAGCTTGCTAATATGCTAGAATCATGTTGGCAACATACTAGTAACTTGCTAATCATGCTAGTAACGTGTTAATATGCTAACAACATGCTAATCATGCTAACAACATGGTAGAAATGTGCTAGTAGCTTGCTAATCATGCTAGAATCATGTTGGCAAAATACTAGTAACTTGCTAATCATGCTAGCAACATGTTAATATGCTAACAACATGATAATCATGCTAACAACATGGTAGAAACATGCTAGTAGCTTGCTAATCATGCTAGAATCATGTTGGCAACATACTAGTAACTTGCTAATCATGCTAGCAACATGTTAATATGCTAACAACATGCTAATCATGCTAACAACATGGTAGAAACATGGTAGTAGCTTGCTAATCATGTTAGAATCATGTTAGCAACATACTAGTAACTTGCTAACCATGCTAGCAACATGTTAGAAAAGTGCTAATCATGCTAATAATGTGTTAAACTGCTAGTAACAATAATAATGCTAGAAATGTGCTGACAGATTAGCCTTTAAAATGTTCTGAAAACAGTCTCAATTTTTCCTTGCGTTTAACTTGCTAATTATGCTAACAGCACACTAACCTGTTAATCATGGTAACAATATGCTAACATCATGCTAATCATGCAAATATACTAGTAACTTGTTAATCATGCTAGCAACATGTTAATATGCTAACAACATGCTATTCATGCGAACAACATGGTAGCAACATGCTAGTAGCTTGCTAATCATGCTATAATAATGCTAGCAACATGTTAGTAACATCCTAATCATGCTAACAACATACTAGTAACTTGTTAATTGTGCTAACAACATGCTATAACCTTGCTAATTATGCTAATAACATGTTAGTAACTTGTTAATTATAACTAAATGCTAACATGCTAACCACGCTAGCAACATGCTAGAAAAATGGTAATCATGCTAATATACTAGTAACTTGCTAATCATGATAATAATATAGTAGTAAACTTGCTAATCATGCTAGCAACACATTAGCAACATGTTAATCATGCTAGAAACATGTTAATAACTCGCTAGCAACTTGCTAAAAATGCTAGCAACCCATTAATCATGCTGCTAGAAACATGCTAACAGCATGCTAGTAACATGCGATCTATCTGACAGATTAGCCTATAAAATGTTCTGAAAACAGTCAAACTTTTAAAACTTTTACAACCTTTTAAAAGTCTTTTTTTAAAGGTCTTTCTCAAGCCAACTTCAAAGTTTGTCTTGACAAACCTTTTTTATCTGGTTAATATTAACTGCTCATTCTAAAGAACTGATAACAAAAAGATCAGGTTTCTCTTAGCATGTTTCATCATTCAATATAATGATCATATAGTGTTTAAAATTGCCCGAATCCTCTCACAGACTGAAGTCAGCGTTCTCTAATAGTGTTTTGGACTCCATTCGCAGCTAAAGTCATAAATCATCGTCTGCTGATGGCCAGCATAAACTGACCCTGTGCTTCCTGATTGGCCGCTCAAACCCAAACGGTTTACGAGGCCGTATCCAGATCACTGTTAGAGTTTACGACGGGTCACTGTCAAATAAATCCCACTGAATCCGTTTTATTTTACAGCCTCACACTGACATGCGCTGGAGATAAATATAGTGATCTGAGCGTTAGTGAACTATATGTACTAACAGGACATAGAAATGAAAATGTTAAAGTACAATCAAATATACTGTCATATCATCAAAACAGACATAATATTTGTATTTACTTCAATCAAAATGTAAATATAACAAATCCTGACATTTTCTGGAAGGTTTGCTTGTTTCAAGCATCAGCTATTTTTGCATTATGCATGCAAATAGTATGCAAATATGCAATGAAATCAGAGATTTTTTTGTCTTATTTTAGTATCATTGTTATAGTTTTTGTTAATAGTTTTTTTTTTTTCATATTTAGTTTTCACTGTAATTTTAGTTTTACATTTTAGTATTTGTTTAGTATTTATTTTTGTTTCTGTCATTTTTATTTTATTTTTTTTTACAGTTTTTAGTTTTTCATTTGGTCTTTTTTAAAATATGTCTATATGGTTATTTTTATTGATTAGTAATTTTTTAGTTTTAGTTATTTTTTAGTACTTCAACTTAAACAAATTATGTCTGTGTAGTATTCGTCATGTTTTATTTATTATGAATTATTTTATTTTTGTTTATTCTGTTTTAGTTATTTTAGTACTTTAACTTGATTTAAAAAATCGATTTAGTATTTATTAATTTTCCATTTATTATTTCCATTCAACTTAAACTTAATGAAAATAGAAATGTTGCCTTGCCATCTGAAATTACATATTTATTTAGTTATTTATTTAGTTATTTGCAAGCAAAGGAAATGTTTTTAAAGGTTTTTAAGTTTTAGTTAAAGATAACCCTGCTACATGTTCACATGATTTCATCGTCCAGTTATGATGTTAGAAATAAAAATGGTTATTTAGCATTTTTACCATTGTAGATATCACTTTCAAATTGATTTATCTCAGTAAAAACAATAAGCATGTTGCATTGTGGGAAATGTAGTACTGTACATCATCTGAGGTATAGTATGTCATGCATACACTGTAAAAAAAAAACAATTTGCTGAGTCAACTTAAAATAATTTGTTACCTGGCTGCTTTAAAAATTTTAAGTTCAGTCAACTCGGAAAAAAGTTTAGTCAACTTGAAATGCTATTTTTTACTGAATGACAACTTAGATATTTGAGTTGATTCAACCTAAAAATTTAAGTCAGCTGAGTAACAAACAAAGCTGTAAAATTTAATAAACTTTTTTTTTTTTGCTCAGTCAACTCAAATATCTAAGTTGTCACTTAATACAACTTGAATGAACTTATTTGAGTTGACTAAACTTAATTTTAAGGCAGCAGGGTAACAAATTGTTCTAAGTTGTTCAAATTGTGTTTTGTTTTTTGCAGTGTACTGTGAACATTATGCATACTATATAATGCTATATACTCTCATACTATATATGAGAGTACTGCTGACTGCATTAGACTTTTGATTTGTGTCTGTAGATCAGAGCTCATGTCATGATTTGTTGGCCATCACAGATATAGTTTCTGTCACTGGCATCAGTCGCTTCCAAATCGATGTTCGTTCTCGTCATTCAGCAGGAGTCCGTGCGTCTCGGATCACAGTTGTTTCTTTGAAACTCCAGCCTACAGATGTTCGACTTAAACTTAAGCCTTGTTAAAAAGCAAAAAGTGAAAGTTTTGCAGAAGCAACGGAGCAGAAAGCGTAGATGCTGTGTTTCAAGCGAATCAGAGACAGTCCGTTCAGACCCAGTCTCATACGGGGAGATCCCATCAAACACTGAGTTTAAACACATTCGGGTCCCTGGTTCAGCTGAACGGACTCTCCAGGGATCAGGATCATTAAATCAGGGAAGGAGCTTCGCTTTCTGAGTGCAGTCGGAGAGCTGATGGTAAAAAATAGAAAAAGGTGACGAGAAGAAAGAGAGAGGAAGTAAAAAATGACCTCCAAATGATGATGATAAGTGGCACATTTACTTCCTCAGATCTCCATGTTAGCCATGATCAAAGGATGATAGTTTGCCTGAGGAAATCCATTATTTCAGGTATAGGGTTGGGATTTGAGGAAAAGTACTGGAAATGAATTATCTGCTCTGCGTTTGGTTACATTAATGCTTCATGAACGTCTTCATGACATTCATATTCACTGATGCTGCTACATTAATATCCAACTCGAAAAAAAGTACTTTATATATTTTGTTGAAATGTACATAGATACAAAATGTAAAAATGTATACATTTTTGTATCGTTTGGCCTTCTTAGAGGCTGTTCACACAGAATGTCAAATGTGTCAAGGCAGCAAAGCAATAATCGAAAAATGGGATCAATAAGACTTCTAATGTTTTTTTGTTTTTTTAAATAAGTCTCTTGTGCTCAGCAAGGCTGCATTTATTTGATCAAAAATACAGGGAAAAAAAATAGTAATATTGCACAATATTATTACAATATAAAACAATGTAAAATATAACTTATTCCTGTGATGCAAAGCTGAGTTTTCATCAGCTGTGACTCCAGTCTTAAGTGTCACATGATCCTGCAGAAACCATTCTAATATACTGATTTATTATTAGAATTATCAATTTTGGACTTTTTATTTCAATTTTTTTTTTTTTTTTGGAACCGTCATTCTTTTTTTCAGGATTATTTGATGAATAACAAGTTGAAAAGAACAGCACTTATTCAAAATATAAATGTTCTAATGATGTAAGCCTATGCTTTCACTTTTTATTAATTTAAATCATCAGTGGTAAATAAAAGCATTAATTTCTTTCAAAAAAAGAAAGAACAGAAATGTATTGACCCCAAACTTTTGAACAGTATGTTGTTAGAAAATCTTTCTATGTTAAATAAATGCTGTACTTTTTAACCTTTTATTGATTAAAGAATCATAAAAAAAAAGTATCACAGGTTCCAAAAAAATATATATATTAAGCAGCATAACTGTTTTCAACATTAATAATAAATCATCATATTAGTATTATTTCTGAAGGATCATGTGACTGAATTCTGGAGTAATGATGCTGAAAATTCTGCTTTGTATCAAAGAAATAAATTACATTTTAAAATGTATTCATATAGAAAACAGTTACTTTAAATTGAAATAATATTTCACAATATTACAGTTAATAAATAAATATATATATATATATATATATATATATATATATATACACACACACACACACACACACACATACATGCAGTATAGTGTATATAGTATTTGCTTGTATGCTATAAAAATAAAAATTAGGGAGAATCAATAAATTATAAATAATGTTTGAATAAGATGTAATCATGTAATTGTTAAAAAATAATCGTATATATTTTAAAATTTAATATGTGACCCTGGACCACAAAACAGTCCTAAGTAGCATGGGTATATTTGTAGCAACAGCCAAAAACACATCGTACGAGTCAAAATGATCGATTTTGCTTTTATGCCAAAATCATTAGGATATTAAGTAAAGATCATGTTCCATAAATATGTTTAGTAAATTTCCCACTGTAAATATATCACGCTTATTTTTTGATTAGTAATATGCATTGCTAAGAACTTTATTTGGACAACTTTAAAGGCCTTTGCACCTTCAGCTATAGGATGTTCAATATTCCAATATTGTCCTATCCTTGCAAAGCATACATCAATGGAAAGCTTATTTGTTCAGCTTTCAGATGATGTATAAATATCAATAAAAAAAAGACCCTTATGACTGGTTTTGTGGTCTAGGATCACATATAATCTAAGATAAGTACTTAGTTTTTGGAATCTGATTATGTAATCCACATTACATGTACATTACTGCAGCTCTTGTTTTAGCAAAAATGTCAATCGCATGATCTCGCTTCTTCCTCCTGATCCAAACGAGTAGCCATTTATTCAAGTGGAGTTTCAATGTCTCTTCAAAAGATTCAATTCTCCTCATCAGCGACCTGTTTGCATTCTAATGAAGTCTAATAGAAGTGCTTCTAGATGGAGATGTTCGACGAGTCGCATTTCCTGGCCTGTGCGGACGCCAAGTGTGTCCAATTTCCTGTTTCCTCCGCGCTGAACACCCGAGCGCTTTAGTTTACTCTCGTTCTGCATCAGAACACACACGTCTGCCTGTTAGTCACGCTCTGTGATTTCCATTTAGAAAAGCACCAACAAACAGATTTCTGTTCATTATTTGACCCTTCACCGCGCCCACGCCGGCCGTGCCAATCAGCCCCGCTTCCGCTGCGCTGGGCATTTGGAAATCCAGCGTGCCGGTCTGTGACACCTAATTATTCTCCAGGAATCCGGCCATTGCTATTCCGCCCGCGTTCACCGTAATAAGCGGCGATATTCGCGCTCATGCTCTGTGGAATAGTTGAGTGTTGGGAACTGTCGTGTGTCATGTAGTTTAGTCAGGAAATAAATAACTGTGACACCAAAACATATGAGACCTCATAAAGGCACTCTGAAGGGAATTTGCTGCTTTCACAGAGCTATTTGAGTGTTAATAAAAGCATGTGAGTGTGTGTGGAAGGCCTAGTTATGGCACTTAATAGTTTAACTGAAGTTGTTTGTCATGCAGTCACACACACAGAAAACATTACTTAAACTAATAGCTTTCGTGTCGTTCATAACCCGCATGCTGTTGTTCGCAAAAGGAGAAATGATAAAGAATCTCTTCAAGCTCATTTCTATGTAGTGTCCAACAGGTCAGAATGGTCACATCTGTCCAGCTGCTAATTAAAAGCACTGTTAAAGTATCATAATAGTAGTTCATATCACTTCTATAAAGCACACTTGAATGTATTTATATACTTGTATAAAACTATTATGAACATACTGTTTTGTATATATATATATATATATATATATATATATAATATTTGACAAATAATTTAAAAACTTCATATATTTTTATTATTATAAATATTTAGAAAAATAATTACAATCATTATACAGTAGTATATATATATACTATAATTTGTTTTAAATTAAAAATAAAAAAATAAAAAATATATAATAATGATAATAAATATTATTATACACTACATATAACTCTGTGTGTGTATGTGTGTGTGTATATATATATATATATTATACATTTTTGACAAATCATTAAAATATATATATATATATATATATATATATATATAATTGTTTTATTACTGTAAATACTTAGACAAATTATTATTGTCGTTATTGTTGAAAAATGATTTTATAATCAATAGTAATTATTGCTTTAAATGTTTATTTATATGTATGTGTATATATATATAATTTTAATTTAATTTAAATATTAAAATGTATTAACAGTATTTAACAGTTTGTGAGTGTGTGTAACAAATATTTTAATTATACATTTTTAACAAATAATTAAACTTTATATATTTTTTTCATTATTGTTATTATTGACAAATTATCATTTTACAATCATTATACAGTATTTACTAAAATAATTGTAATTATTATTTTAAATGTTTATAATTAAAAATAGATATTTTTCTAATTAAAACAATATATAATTAATATTTTAATTATTAAAAATGTATTAAAACAGTTATTGTAATGTATATATATTCTATAATAATTGTAATTTTTTTTTATCTATTACCATTTTTTATATTACTATTACTATTTTATAAAAATCTTTGTATCTATTTTTATCTATTAAAGCACACATTCTTTTTATGAATACACATGTGATATTATGAATATTTAAAAACAAAAAGAAAACAAAATCATACGCATCAAATGCATCATATCAGGTTTCACATTTTTATTTAGTGCACATATTTTATTGAACTACTTTTTTGGTTGCACTTTTTGGTTGAACTGTTCCTTTAAACCTCTGCTCCCCGCTCATGGTCCTAGAGAGGCATTTTCCTGCAGAGTTTAGCTTTAACTCTAATTTAACGCACTTGAATCCACTAATCAAGGTCTTTGTGTTGTGAACTAAACTCTGCAGGTAAGTGCCTCTCAAGAACTCTGAGTAACCTGCATTACTTCATCAACACCATAAACCTGCTTCAGGTAGATCTTAAGGTCTCCATTGGCTCTTTGTACAGTACAGAATGACGGCACAATTCTCTTATTATGAGTCCTCATTCTTTACCCCTCTAATTATGCAAATTCTCCATCCAGAGCATGACCCTGATTGGTCGCTGGGGTTTAATTAGCGTCTGTGGCTCAGTGTGTGTGTGTGATTGCAGGTGTGATGGAGTGAATTATTAACAGATCGTCTCTGAGCAGAAATGGGTCGGAATCTCTTTAATATGAGCCCAGATTAATTGCCAAGGTGCCTGGACAAGGTGATAAAATATGAATATATTAATTCCTTATTAATAACGTCTTTCAGGCTGTTTCTATTTCCGGAATAAAAATGAGGTATAAATTAATACTTGATTTTTTTTTATGTCTTCATTTTTTTCTTACCTCAAAAATGTGAGTCTAGTCTAGAAAGTGCAGATAGAAGAATGAATTACACTTATTAAGGGAAAAATGTAACCAAACATAATTTGTCATCATTTTCTCACCCTCATGTCATTCCAAAACCATATGAATTCCCTTTTCTGTGAAATACAAAGGGAAAAATGTTTCGCTTTGTATACAATGAACCATCGTAGCTTTGAAAAATGGACTGAAATGGAACCATTACTCGCTCATTATTGATTTTCCCCTTTGTCAAAGCTTTCAAAACTTGTTGAATTATGCTTTTTACAAGACATGCATGAACCAAATGGGTCATTTTAGCATCAGATTACTTGATTTAACGCTATTCCTGTTTATTATGAGCCAAAAATGTTGTAATATTGTTTTCATCCACCTATTTTTATGTTAATTTTGTGATAACACATTTAAAAAAATGCTTAATCCCAACAAGAAGATGCATACAAATTGTAAAAATGCAATAAAAATGTAAAATAAGTGACAGGTTTGTTCTTTTGGGATGAAAACGGTGCTAAATCATTTTGTGTCAAATCAACCAATTAGCAATTATTAGCATTTTTGATTTGGCTAATATTTTCTTCTGAAAAGAGATGGACGTTTATAGTAATGAAAACCAAAATGTTAAATGTCATGGATAAATATTTACTGAGTAATCCACTGTTTTGTAGAGAGGGGTCAAAATGGCAATTTTCACCTGAGATTCAGAGTCAAAATACAGGGGTGGAAAAATGACTTTAGAACAATGGCAGCATCATAATGTTATTTTTACACAGAGTTTGGTAGGTATGTTAGTCAAATCTGTTGACTTTAGCAATCTTTGTTGCATTATGTGCCAATGGTGACCATCCGAAAATGGAGAAACAGCACTTTTCAAGTGTTTTTCTCTAAAGTTTGTATGCCTGTAACTCAAGAAGTATTAAATACACCTTAATGACCTTTTAGATGGTGGGTCCTGACAAACTTTTCTTTTAGTATCTTTATTTTTAAGGCCCTATATGGTTTAGTTCCAGAGATATTGGAATTTAAAAATGACTATAGGAGTAAATCATTCAAATGTACATACATTCAAAGGTCAAAAAACCTAATGTGGGTCAGTTTGCAAAAAATATGATACTTATTTCTTTTTTTTTTTTTTTAAGAGGAATGTCTGGAGAACAAATAATGTTGAAACTATAGATGTACCTTGTTTCCTTCTGTCAAGACATTGAACATACCTGTCCAAAGTGACCAACATTTGGTTTTCAACCACTGAAAATTGGTATTATTCAACCATTTGGACATGGAGCCGCATTTAGTTCCCTATATCCCTGGGACTGAAAAATGAAGGGCCATGAAAAATTAAGATTCCAAAAGAAAAGTTTATTAGCAACTAGAATCTAAAATCATATTGTGATATCTTTAATACTTCTTGAGCTATAGGCACACAAACTTTGGGAAAAGAATATTTGTGGTGCTCAGACAGGTATATTCAATGCAGTTGTTTTGACAGAAGGAAATGAGGTACATCTCTAGTTTCAACATTATTTGTTCCTCAGACATTCCTCTTTAAAAGTAAAAGAAGCATCACATTTTTGCAAACTGACCCACATTTGGTTTTTGACTATTGAAAATGTGTACATTTTAACGATTTACTCCTGGAGCCATATTAAAATTCCAATATCTCCAGAACCAAATCATATAGCGCCTTAAAAATGAAGATGTAAAAAGGAAAGTTTGTTAAGACCCACTATCTAAAAGGGCATTAAGATACCTTTAAGACTTCTTGAGTTACAGTCATGCAAACTATGGAGAAAATAACTTGAAAATTGCTGTTTCCCCATTTTTGAATGGTCACCATTGGCACATAACGCAACAAAGACTGACAAAGCCAACAGATTTTACTAATAGAGCTACCAATCTCTGTGTAAAAACAACATTATGATGCTGCCATTTTTATAAAGTCACTTTTTCACCCCTGTAATCTGACTCTCACATTAAACTTCCTATTTTTACATCCCTCTACATAAGTGTCTCATGTCTCTAGCCACAATTATGGCATTAAATATTGTCATGCATGTAAAAATGGGCTGAAAATGAAACAAATAGTTGTAATCCGGCTCAGATTCAGACATTAGTCAATGTGTTTGTGGTGTTTTTCTGCTGATTTAAAGAGCATGTAAGACTTATAAAAGCAAAAATCGTTCATTTTGACCCATGCAATGTATTTTTGCGTATTGCTACATACAATTTGTTGTCACATTTAGAGGAAAAGTGTGACGTGATCCAGCAAAACAGATAGTATTTTTGGAAAATAAGTGAGAAACACCTTTTGGAATTCGTTCAGAAGATATGATGCAGTGCAGTGTTAACAAGTGAATATAATCAAATAATAACATCCTAGCTATGACTCAAACCTGCTGAATGCATTTTCCCGGTATCACTTTCTCAGTCCAAATGAGTTCTGACTTCAGGATGAGTTGCCTCCGGCGAGGCGCTCCGGGTTTCTCTGGCTCCTGAGCCCTGCGGCTACTGCGGGACGCCTGAGAGTCCGAGCACCTGCTGCCTCCTGAAGCTCAGCGTGATCTAACGCACGCGCGGGTCTTCATGAGCCTGCAGGGACTCCACCAATGATCATATTCTTTGGTGAGCACACAGCTGGGATTTATTTAGAGTTACTGAGAGGACGAGGCACAACGTTTTATGAATACTGGAATTTACTGAGACCATAACTCTCTTCCAGGCTCTAGTGAGCTGCCGAACCTAGACAGCAATTTTAGGCCGTTCCGGGAGATGGACCGCCACATTATGCTGCGTAATACTTGGTTTTTGGCCGTTATGGAAGAGGGCGTTGTGAGTTTCCTTCAGTAAAGTCAGTCCCTGAATGCATTGCAATGAGTGGTTGACCAGTATGGGTTTCTCAAATATAGAACATGAACTTGTGTTATACACAATGCATGCTTAAAACAAATGGAAAAACAATGAACAATCAAAATCAATGTTGTTATTGTTAACTAAAAATATATAAACAATTTCAATTGGAATGCATATGCAAAATATAATGCAATTTTAATATTGCCTGGAAATCCTATATGTATATATATAATGATGAAATGTAAGATTATATTCACTTGTGAACACTGCAATGCATCATACCTTCTGAACGAATTCCAATAGTTGTTTTGTGCTACTTTAGTATTACTACTAATGCATTGTATGGGTCAAAATGATCAATTTCCTTTTACCTTTAATGCCAAAACTCATTACGATATAAGGTAAAGATCCTGTTCCTGTAATATGGATTGCTAATCAAAGTAAAAAAAAAAAAAAAAAAAGCAAAAGCACATAACAAACTTACAAAAAAAATATAATTAAAAATGAAACAAATAATTAAAATGAAAATATAAATAACTAACAATTCAAATGAAAATCTAAAAATGAATACGCTACTACTAAAAAGTTAATTAAAAACATATTAAAACATATTAAACATATTAAATACTATAATGGTATATAAATAATTCTAAAATAACACTTTATTAATAACAATATAATTGTGTTCTATTTAACAATGAGCTAATTAAAATGGGTACATCTAATACAAATGTGTACTTTCAATATAAAAAAAGAAGCTACTGAATATAGAAATATTGGGGAAATAATAAAATTAAAATGAAATAATTAAAATGTAAATATAAATATATATATATATATATATAACTAACAATTCAAATGAAAATATAAAAATTGAAGCTAATAAAAAATACTCTACTAATAATAAAAATATTCCAGAATGTTAATATTAACAAATATTATAATTGCATATAAATAACTCTTTATTACATTATATTTAAACTTGTTACGTTATATTTAATAATGATATAATTAACATGGTTAAATGTAATTAAAATGTATAATTTTAATATACTATTAACCAAATAATATATATATAATGATAAAACCACAAGAACTGAAAATAAATAAATTAAAGCAACTGTATATGGAAATATTGAAAAAGAAAAATCTATAAAAATGATAACAGCACATAAACTTAACAGTATATTGTATAAACACTATTAAAATAACATTGAGCAATATTACTAATACTGTGATTGCATTCTATTCAGTACTGAGAAAAAAAAAATCTTTGTTTTTCCTAATAACTAATAAAATTAATACAAAAAAAAAAAAATATATATATATATATATATAGAATACACAATACTAAAATATTCTAAATACTAAAATAACACTGATCAATATTATAGACTTTTCTTTAAACCTCAAAAATGTGAGTCTAGTTTAGAAAGTGCGGATAGAAGCTAGAATTACATTTATTAAGGGAATAATTTGACCAAAAATAATCACTCTCAGGTCATTCAAAACCCATATGACTTCCTTTTACTGTGAAATACAAAGGGAAAATGCTCATTTTTTCGTTTATTTACAACGAAGCAACATAAAAGAGAAGTATTCCAATTTTTTTGAAAACTCAAATGACATTTTGTATGAGAAACAGACTGAAATTGAACCATTATTTGCTATTTTCTCTTTTGACAAAGCTTCCAAAACTGTTTATGCAAATGTTTAAACTTGTTAAATTGTGCTTTTTACGAGACATGCATGAACCAATACATTTAAAAATGGATACATTTTAAAAATGGACATAGAAATGTAAAATGAGTGATGATTTTGTTCTTTTTAACACATGGGATGGAAGCAGTTCTTTATTTGCAAATGTTTTATGTGATATTAACTATTTAATAATTAATTATTTTTGTGCACAAATTAAATATGCAAACATATACTGAAGCATGCTTTGAAGTTATGCATTGTGAAAATATAATTATATACAAATAAATGACTTTGGATATGCACAAATGTCACAGAAAGTCATAGATGTTTGAATTGAATTCTAATTGTTTCTTTGTCTCTTTTTCTCTCTCTATCTGCCCTCCTGGACGTCGATCTCGTCATCTACTGACAAACATTCAGCAGGTAAGCACATTTTTTGCTCTAATGCTGTAAGCAGTGGTTTGATTCAGAGTGAAAGTGTTTTCAGTGGGAAATTGAGGTCTACTTCCAAGGCAGATTATCCATCTGGGGTTTTGATTGTTTCTCAATAACGCTGGAAAACATCTTCAATCACGACTGAGTGAAAGTGAGTTGTCTGTGAGATGCGGAAAGTAAAAATAATTCAGCAACAGGGTTTGATGGCAAATCTAAACCAAACTTTTTTGCCTAAATTATCAATTTAGGTATATGTGTGGAACAAGACTCACTAACGACACTGCAAGGACTGACAGCTTGGAAACCATACCGTGACAAAAGTAATATTATAGTGACAATGCTCTTTATTTTGAGCAGTTTAACTGAATGGATGGAGGCATTGTGTTTTGTTTATGCTGTCTGTGTTGCCATGATCACTCATTACAAGTGCTTTTTGGGCTTGTTGTTTAAGCTTGGATCAAAAAGCAATCGGGTTTATGGAGTTATCAATGTGAGCAGACACGAGTCGCTATATATTTGGGCTTATGATTAGCATAAAGCATTTGGATCTACTTTATGGTTTTGTTCTTGTTCGCTGATTTTTCTAGCAAGATCTGGCAACATGAGTGAGTTAAAAACCTCATTAACAGCTAGTTGGTCAGATTGTTTTCGCACCCGCTGCATAGAAATTTCTATAAAAGCGGTTGTCACTAACATTACCTGTATTTTTCAGGAGATAATGTGGTTGTGTAATATGTCACTTTAGTTCTAGAATAAATGTGAACTTGCATTAATTCCTCTCACTCAAAAAAAGCAGATTTATTATTAGTAGTATTAGTTTATTATTATTATTTACTCATTTATTATTATTAGTAGTAGTAGTATTACTATCTGTCTTTTGAATGAATTGGTTAAGTAAATGATTCAATGACTCACTAACTAATTTATTTATTGTTATTAATATTAGTATTGATTATAATTATTTATTATTATATTATTATTATTATTATTATTATTTACGTTTATATTTTAAAGTATTTTATATAAATAATACAAATTTAAATAAAATTAGAAAATTAAAATAAAAATTAAATTATAATTAATATACAAACTATATTTATATAAAAATGTATATTGAACTAATCATTTATGTAATAATGTATTCCTTTTAACGAATAAAAACAGTAAAAAGCAACTTAGAATATGATGAAAACCTTCAATAATATGTTAAATAAAACATATTTATGCATTTGATCCCATTTTATTATCAGTGTCTTTCCTGCTGAAGTTTAATGATCAAATGCAACCATATAAGCAAAAATTACTCAAGATAAACTAGCATTTTATTATTGTTGAAGAGTGTTGAACTTTCTTCTTCTGTGTTTTATAAGGTATAAAACTAATAACTGATGTATTTATATATGTGTGTTGTGTGTATACATCTATTAATAATACATCTGTGTTTAATGAATTGGTTAAGTACATGATTCAATGACTCACTTCAATGACAACTCGCTCACTATGACAGATTTATTTTTTATTAATATTATTACATATTACATTTTAGATATATGTTTTACTTGTATTTAAAATTAAATAAAAATGATATAAAGTAAATACAATTAGAAAATTAAAATCAAAATTGCATTATATTTATATATATATATATATATATATATATATATATATAAAATAACACAAAAAAATAACTTTTATATCAAAAACAAACAAGCAAGCCATGCCCAGATTTAAAAAGCAATGCAAAAGTAACGTAATGTAACTAACGTAAACAGTTACTTTTTTTTAGGGAGTAACTCCCTATTGTAATGCATTACTTTTAAAAGTAACTTTCCCCAACATTGACCGCAATTAGCATGCTCTGGTTGACGTGAGAGATCAGACTAAGGGCCACGGATAGCCAGAAGCCATCAGCGTCTGTTTACATCCCTTGAAAGGAAAGCAGGCTATTACAGAGATTTGAGATGAGCCCCAAAAGATTGTTTGTTCAGACCGAGAAAACCACATTATCAATGTACATAATACTTCAAGCTGGTGCGCGCAGCGGTACGGCAGACGCCTTTCGCTAAAGTTTGTGTGCCAGCATCCGTCTGAAGACATCAAGGCAATTACTGCCGCCCCCCAGAGAAGCGTCTCGTCTCGGTGGAGGACGTTTCCTCCGCACTGTGTCTCATTTTTCTGGTGGCTTTTGTTTGGGATGTGAATTGTAGCTATTCAGCCAGACTGGTTTCTGCATAATGCGACACGCTGTCAAACGCTGCTCTGCTTTATGTAATGCAGTCTTATTAACCAGCACTAAGTGCCGCGGTGCTTTTTTGTAGGCGATCTCACACACGCACACGCTAGTAGTTAAATCAAGATGTGATGTACTGTTTAAGGAGTGTTTAATGCAACTGCATCACGTGGGAGAAATGTCTGCAATGTCTGTTTATCAGTCAGTATCTGATGTATTGCACCCGTGGGTCTTTTATCATTTAATGTAATAGATAAAAGAGAGAAAGTTTCCTGTTTTGTGTGCATAATATTTCAATATGTAGATTTATTATTTATTATTATTATTATTATTATTATTATTATTATTATTTGTGTCTTTGAATGAACTGGCTAAGTAAACAAATCAATGACTCACTAACTCGCTCATTATTACAGATAAATATTGTTAATTATATTAGTATTGATTATTATTATTATTATTATTATTATTATTATTATTATGTTTTAATATATTTAATTATTTTAATTTGTATATGTTTTGTACTTTAAAAATAAAATTGTATAAAAAGTTATGTATAATACAAGTCTAAATAAATGTGTAAAATTAAAATAAAAAAATATGCAAATTATATTTATATAAAATGTATATACTGTATAACAAATAATTTATGCAATAATTTATGTATTTGTGTGTGTGTGTGTGTGTGTGTGTGTGTGTATCTGTGAGTAATAAATCTGTGTCTTTAAATGCATTGGATAAGTAAATAATTCAACGACTCACTAACTAACAGATTTATTTATTGTTGTTATTATTATAATTATTATTATCATCATCATTAATAAATAAAAGTTTTTCACTTTTATTTAAAATATATATATATATATATAACACTAATAATTGATGTATTTATATATGCGTGTTGGGTGCATGAATCTATTAATAATACATCTCTGCTGAATGAATTAAGTACATGATTCAGTGACTCACTAACTCGCTCATTATGACAGATTAATTTATTTGTATTAATATTATTATGCATTGTAATATATTATTACATTTAATTTTAGATATATGTTTTTACTTGTTTTTACTTAAAATTATATAAAATGATATAAAGTAAATAAAATTAGAAAATGTAAATAAAAATTACATTATACTTATATAAAAAATATATAGAATTAATCAATTATTACATAAGTTATGTATTTGTGTGTGTGTGTGTGTGTGTGTCTGTGAGTAATAAATCTGTGTCTGAATGAATTGGTTAAGTCAATAACTTACTCATTATGACATTTATGTTATTGTTATTATTATTACTATTATTATTATTGTCAATGATTCAACGACTCACTAACTCACTTATTATGACTCATCTGTATGTTTGAATCGTTCACTCAAGCGATTCATTCAAAAACCATTCAATGACTCACGCATAAAGACAGTTATTTGCCGCCACCTTCTGGCATAAGGATGCCGAAAAAAGTAACTTAAAATCCCACCCACTAAACTTTTTATGTATTTGTCATTAAGCACTTATATTCATATGCCACAGTATTTACATGTCACTCCAAGGTTTTTAAAAATACTATGGTATTACCATGGTACACGTCCAAAAATCATTGATGCCTTAAGCACAAACACTGCGGGACGAACTTAAGTAATACTTGTACTAGTGACATAAACAAACCTCCAACACTATGTGTGAGCAGCAGAAATAGGAAAGCTTAGCTTATGGCACATTGTTAGTGGGAAGTGTTTGACTCCACAACAAAATCTGTTGAATTTTTACCACCATAACATGAAAACACACAGGAAACTGGAGCGATGAGCTTCTGCCAGGTGGCCATCTTGACTCCTGCAGGGCTCAGACTCACATGTGCTGAAACACTCCTGCTTGTTTGCTGGATTTACGACGAGCCCTTTGATTGGAGAGACGTTATTTCCTGACAGATCCGTGTTGGACTGGATGCTTCTCTCGCTTTTCGACCGGGAAAGGGCTCTTATCTGACAGGAGATGATGTATGCTGGCTGCAGGAAACTGGGCCGCTCTTTGCTTTAATTGGGTTTCGTACCGAAACCGGAGAATTCAGATGGGTCGGATGGGGAAGACGGCCAACATTGCTCACTACAAGTTTTGCTAAAAGTGGAATATGCACCGTCAGGCAGCCTGGAAATAACATTTGTAATGATAATTTTAGAAAGATTGTGTCAGAAGAAACTCCAGGGAGTCTTTTTAGAGATGCAGAAATGTGCAGTGAACAGGTGCAGTTATTACACACAGCATGCATCTTCAGCTCTTGCTTAATTGTTCACATTGATTCTCAAATTCAGACCCTGTGAAATTAAAATGTGACTTTTGTGCTGTGCATCTACACTACTGTTTAAAAGTTAGGGGTTGATGTTTTGGAGAGAAGTTTCTTCTGCTCAGCAACACTTTAAAAAACTTAAAAAAAAAAAAATCTAATTTGTTGAGTCAACTTAAAATAATTTGTTACCTGGCTACCTTAATTAAAGTTCAGTCAGCTTGAAATATTAAGTTTTACTAAGTGACAAATTGGATATTTAAGTTCATTCAACATAAAATTTTTAAGTCAGCTGAGTAACAAACACAGATGTTAAGTTTATCAAACAATTATTTAGTTTAGTCAACTCGAATATCTAAGTTGTCACTTAGTACAACTTAACATTTCAACTTGAATAAATTTATTTGAGTTGACTGAACTTAAATTTTTAAGGTAGCAGGGTAACAAATTATTTTGAGTTGACGTTTTTTTTTGTTTTTTTTTTAATGAAGGCTGAATTTATTTGATTAAAAATACAGTAAAAATATGAAATATTTGTATCATTTAAAATAAATGTTTTATATGTGAATATATGTTAAACTTTAATTTATTTCTGCAATCAAAGCTGAATTTTTAGCACAATTACTGCAGTCTTCAGTGTCACATGATCCTTCAGAAATCATTCTAATATGCTGATTTGCTGCTCAAGAAACATTTCTGATTATTATCTATGTTAAAATCAGATTTTTTTGTGAAAATGTAAATTTTTTTAGGATTCACAGATTAATAGAAAATTCAAAAGAGCAGCATTTATTTGAAATAGAAATATTTTGTAATATTCTAAATGTCTTTACTGTCACTTTTAATCAATTTAATGTCAAATTAAAGCATTAAAAAAATCCTACTGACCCTAAACTTTTGAACAGTATATGGGTCAAAGATGAAAAAGGGTTTAATATTAAAACGTTTTCTGTTTAATTTAACTGAATTTGGTTTTGCTTTTTCCACACTAAAAAGATCATGTTTCAGAAAGATATTTAGTAAATTTCCTACTGTAAATGTATCAAAACTTAATTCTTAATTAGTTATATGCATTGCTAAATTATTTAGACAACTTTAAAGGCAATTCTTTAATTATTTGTATCCTTAAAAGTAGACACTGTACTTACATTTATTGTGTTTTCTATGGACATACAATCACTTTGTAAATTTCTTTTGATGTAGACATCTCAACATCTTTGACCCATATCTGTGTGCACTTAATTAAGTATGCAAGAACTGCTAAGCAAGTAAATCATGATTCATGGCTGTGATCAATCTAAAGGCTTTACTGTGAGAAAACGCTCTTTATATGTCCTACCAAACCTCCTGAATCAACAGAAAATACAGGAAAACACTGGTTAGTGAGTTCACAAGGTCTTTAAAGGAATAGTTCATCCAAAAAATGAAAAAGCTGTCTGTTGTTTATTGACCTTCATGTCGTTCCATATGAGTTTCTTTCTTCTGTGGAATACAAAAGGAGATGGATGGATTATTATCCACAGATAGATAGATAGATAGATAGATAGATAGATAGATAGATAGATAGATAGATAGATAGATAGATAGATAGATAGTCATAAGTCGCTGGGGTATATTTGTAGCAATAGCCAAAAATACATTGTATGGGTCAAAATGATTGATTTTTCTTTTATGCCAAAAATCATTAGGATATTAAGTAAAGATCATGTTTCATGAAGATATTTTGTAAATTTCCTACCATAAATATATCAAAACTTAATTTTTGAAAAGTAATATGCATTGCTAAGAACTTAATTTGGACAACTTTAAAGGCAATGTTCTCAATATTTTTATTTTTTGCACCCTCAGATTCCAGATTTTCAAATAGTATCTCGACCAAATATTGTCCTATCACAGCTAACCATGCGTCGCTAAAAGGCTTATTTATTCAGATTTCAGATGATGTACAAATCTCAAATTTAAAAAACTTTACCCTTATGACTAGTTTTGGAGTGTAGAAGTCGTTTTCGGCTGATGTGTGAGTGGCACTCAGCTCTGTGAGGAAATGAAGGTGGTGAATCAGGCCAGTGCATCTGTGAGGAATTCAGTAATGGCTAATCTTTTTAATCGATACATCTGCAGTCAAACGGGCTCCTGGAGGGAGCGCTCTGATGCCGAAACCGGCCATGAAACATTAATGCATTTCTGCTGTGCAAACAAGCGCTCAAGAAACACGCTCAGTCGTTTCAGCCTGGCTGCTTCTTCAAAAACCTGCTGCTTCAACGGAGGGATTTACAGCTGACCTGACAGCATCTCTGAGAACATCACTGCTCACATGTTAACTGTTTGGATCGCAGTAGCCCCATTAATGAATAAAAAAAAAGAATATGCAATTAAACACTTTCCTTTATTTAAAAAAAGTAAATATTCTAAAAACATTGAAAGGTTATTTTATGCCGACACCCCATGTGAATATGGTAAAAAAAATAAATAAATAAATAAAATAAATAACACTATACTTCCCCAGTTGATTTATTACAAAAATTGCAAATGATTTTCTTTTAAAGGAATTCATTAATATTTATTTACTTATTGGGTATGAGTGTAGACTTTATTTTAAGCCATTTTAAGGTACAAAAAAAATTTTTTCATGGGGAAAAAAGTTTAAATATGCCATTTTGAATATCAGATATGAGTTTAAGGGATAAAATTAGTGACTGCAGGGACATTAAAAGTGTATTTTGGATGTTTTCTTTCTATTAGTCTGAAACATCATATTACACATAGCCCTATATAAATGACCCTGGACCACAAAACCAGTCTTAAGTAGCAGGGGTATGTTTATAGCAATAGCCAAAAATACATTGTATGGGTCAAAATGATACATTTTTAGGCCAAAAATCATTAGGATATTAAGTAAAGATCATGTTTTTTTAAGTAAAGATCAAGATATTTTGTACATTTGTTACCGTAAATGTATTAAAAATGTAATTTTTGATTAGTAATATGCATTGCTAACTTCATTTGGACAACTTTAAAGGTGATTTTCTAAATATTTAATCTCATTCTCAGATTCCAGATTTTCAAATAGTTGTATCTTAGACAAATATTGTCATCCTAACAAACATATATCAATGGAAAGCTTATTTATTCAGCTTTCAGATTGCATAAATCTTAATTTAAAAAAAAAAAAAAAATGTTGTGATGTGATGAAAAAAATGTATATTATTATTATTATTATTATTATTATTATTATTATTATTATTATTATTACAACTACTACTACTACTACAGTCAACTAAAACTATAAAACATTTTATTAGTTGAAATAAAATAAACTTTAACTGAATAAATCAAATATGGAAAATATATTTTATTTCAGCTACATTAATTTTATATCAACATTTGTCATTTTCATTTAGTGTTTATACTAGTGTTATACTAAAATAACTAAAACTGAAATAAAAATGTTTAAAAATGATTAAAAAAATTGCTAAAATGAACAAAAATTAAACAGAAATTCTAATAATAAAAATGTATTCTAAAAAACGTATACAAACTGACAAAAACTTGTACAAAATTACAAAAGCAACAAAATTGCTAAAACTTAAAAAAAAAAATGCAATGATTAATCTCATTCAAAATAAAAGTTTGCTTATATAATATTTTTTATGTATATATAAAGATGCACACATACAGTATATATTTTGAAAATATTTATATTAAATAAAGTATATATTTATATTCAAATAATTTATATTATAAATAAATATATTTATTGTATAAACATAACATATTCATGCATGCATGTGTATTTATATATACATAATAAATATACATAGTACACACAGATATATCATGTACACAAATTTATTTATTTTGGATGTGACAAAAAAAAATAATGTTAATAATTGAATTGTTATATAAAATCAGGCAAATTACATATAAACAATGCATCTGCGAAATCCTTCTAAATTCTATAGGAATAAAACTGTAAAGTTTGGTGCAAGTTAAACTTACATATGTATACATATGTGACCCTGGACCACAAAACCAGTCATAAGGATCAATTTTTATTTATTCACTTGAAATCTGAATAAATAAACTTTCCACTGATGTATAGTTTGTTATGATAGGACAATATTTGCCCGAGATACGAGTGCAAAAAAGAAGATATTGAGAAAATCACCTTTAAAGATGTCCAAATGAAGTTCTTCGCAATGCGTATTCTTAATCAAAAATTACGTTTTGACATATTCACGGTAGAAAATGTGCAAAATATCTTAATGGAACATGATCTATACTTAATATCCTAATGATTTTTGGCATAAAAGAAAAATCAATCATTTTAAATTCATTTATTTTTTGGCTATTGCTACAAATGTGCTACTTAAGACTGGTTTTGTGGTCCAGGGTCACAAATGTATATTTTTATTTTATGTATATATAGTTCTAAAAAGCAAAATAACCCAAAATCCTAAAATTGGCCAGTGCATGAAAACATGTTTTTGACTGTAGTGTCTAAATAGAAAAAGAAAAGAAGAAAAAGAAATAAAGAAAAAGATCAATGAGTAATGATTTGATCAGGCACAAGAAAGACACGACTCCATTCTTCTAGAAACCCTTGCTGGGTATATTAAAGGTTTCCCAGAGGATCAGGCGGTCTGGTGTCATTCTTCAAAGGAAGATATAGAGGCGCTTCATCCCAAAGCGGCAAAAGGCCAGGTTAACCAAAGATTAAAGCCCGACCCGTAACTGAGAGTGTCATTCAAACCGGCTCGGGCTGCGCTTCTTTCATCATCCTGTCATTAGCCGTAAGACGACAGATACAGCGGCGCGGATGAGAGCGGCCCATGACTGACATGGCGCTTGACGGGTAAATACGCGCTCTTAATCAAGCGATCGGGCCCCTGTCACGTTTCTGAGATCACCGGGCAAATTCTGTCAATAGCCACAAAGGCTTTTGTCATTGCGTGACCGTATCTTTAAATCAGATTCGCCGCACACGTTTTCTTTGATTCGGACTCGCTGGACGAAGTGCAGAGAGTGCATCTCTCTCTGTTTTATTCTATGATCTCGTTTGATGTGGCTTTTGTCCTTTTAGATTTAACACTGATTATATTTCCCAGACTTTGTCACACAGTGGGGTTTTTCCCAGTCAGGTTCAATCAGCATCGGACCAGTTTCGGTCTTTCCAGATCACAGGATTGAATCAGATTACCTTATTTATATATTCAGATATTAAACTTAAATCTGACTCATTGCATCACTTGGATTTGTGGTATATTATTATAGTCAACTAGAACTATAAAACATTTTTGTCAGTTGAAATAAAATAAACTTTAACTGAATAAAATAAATATGAAAAATGTAGTTGATTTCAGCTAAATTTATTTTATATCAACGTTTGTAATTTTCATTTAGTGATGTTTTTTATTTTATTTTATTTTTTTATGCTTTTCATTTCATATAGCCAGTAAATGGATCCTCTGCAGTGAATGGATTCCATCAGAATTAGTCAGAATTAAAGTTTTTTATTTATTATTATTATTATTATTATTATTATTATTATTATTATTATTAATAATATTATTATTGTTATTATTTCATATTTTCATATTTTTCATTGCATATAGGAAGTAAAAACATCACAATAATTGTATAATTTAAAAAAAAAATACCTTCATGACTGGTTTTGTGGTTTATTACTATTATTATTATTATTATTATTATTATTATTACTAGTTCAACTAGAACTATAATACATTTTTGTTCATTAAAATAAAATAAACTTAAAAATAACTGAATAAAATTAATATGAAAAAATGTAGTTTATTTCAGGTACATTTATTTTATATCAACATTTGTAATTTTCATTTAGTGATTTTTTTTTTTTTTTTTCATATAGCCATTAAATCCATTAAATTTTTCAGATTTGGAGAAATGTCATTGCATCACTTGCTCACCAATGGATCCTCTGCAGTGAATGGGTGCCATCAGAATTAGAGTCCAAACAGCTGATAAAAACATCACAATAATCCACAATAATTGTATAATTTAAAAATAAAAATGGACCTTTATGACCGGTTTTGATAATAATAATAATAATAATTATAATAATATACTATTATTATTATTATTATTATTATTATTATTATTATAGTCAACTAGAACTATAAAACATGTTTGTTAGTTGAAATAAAATAAACTTTAAATAAAATAAACATATAAAATGCAGTTTATTTCAGCTAAATTTATTGTATATCAACGCTTTTGAATTTAATTGAGTGTTTTTTATTATTAGTAGTAGTAGTTTTTTATTATTATTATTTATTTATTTTTTTATTATTTTTGGATATTTTGTCATTTTCATTTCATATAGCCAGTAAATCTGACTAATTTTTCACCTTTGGAGAAATGTGTCATTGCATCACTTGCTCACCAATGGATCCTCTGCAGTGAATGGGTGCCATCAGAATGAGAGTCCAAACAGCTGATAAAAACATCCCAATAATCCAGTCCATCAATTAACATCTTAAGAAGACAAAAGCTGTGTGTTTTTAAGAAACAAATTCATCATTAAGGTATTTTTAACTCAAATTCAAGTCCATAATCCATAATAATGCTTCCTCCGGTGAAAAATGTGTACAGATCAACCACCATTTACAAGCCATTATTATGGATTATAGATTTGTATTTTAGCCAGAAGCAGCAGTTTGAAGTTAAAAACATCTTAAATAATGGATTGGTTTTTAGTACAAACACACAGCTTTTGACTTTTCAAGATGTTAACTGATGGACTGGAGTGGTGTGGATTGCTTGTGGATCACTGTGATGTTTTTATCAGCTGTTTGAACTCTCATTCTGATGGCACCCATTCACTGCAGAGGATCCATTGGTGAGACAGTGATGGAATGACACATTTCTACAAATCTGATGAAGAAACAAACTCATCTACATTTTGGATTTTTGGGTGAAATATTTATTTAAATCATTCTTTCTTCTAAAATCATGCCTTGATTTAAAAAAAAACGACATTGAAAATCAACATATGTTCAATGTTATTTGGATCAGGATCACAGATCCTAATGGCTTCCCCGTTTTCATCCCTATTTTGTTGTTGTTTCCTTTCCCCTCATCCTTTTTCCCCATCAAATATTTGTTCACTCCTGTGTAACACATTAAATGAGGTTGCCAGACCTTCAATCTCATTAGGAGGGAAGCCCAACTTTGATTTTCTTTATTAGGAAACGTTATCGTGTTTGAGGCAGGCTGGCAGAGTGACTTAAAGTGTGGACTCATTAAAAAATTCAATTAAACTCTCTCTCCTCCGCCCGCATCTAGCTCTCATATAATGGCATTAGTTCTCATCAGCGAAGGTTGCCAGGTTGACACATGCATAATTCAGATATTCAGTGCGTCAAAGGTGTGAGGAAAAAGGTTTTTTTTTATTATTATTATTCCAGATAGCAAACAGAATTAGATATCACACTGAAAATAGCATCACACTCTTACGTTTGCCTGGCAACCTGTTAGATATAAACGTCTAAACACATTATTGAGCTGTTGATGCGGTTATTAGAACTTCACAAGGGCTAAATTAAGTTAGGAAGTTTAGTTACACTTCATTAAGTCTTTTAAATGTATTCAAATTAAATGTATTTCTGTTTAAAACAATACACATTTTAATTTATTATGTGACCCCAACAGCAGATTATTTGGTGACACTTTAAGGCCAGGATTAGGCCCTAGTTCAGTTAGGACATTTAAGTCATTTTTATAAACATGCTTAGAAAAAACATTACTGGTGTGCATCTTGAGACAAAACAAAGGCACTGATATATTAGTTGAAACAGCTCAGAATTACATTTTAGTCTAAGACTAGGCTTAGGCCTTGTCTGTGAAACCAGTGGTAAGTCTTCATATACTATAATGCATTATGAAAGTAGTCTTAATGCATTAATTATGCCTTGTAATACACCTTATGATGCATTGTATCATCTTAACCAGAGTTATAATATATTATAACACTTTCTATTGGTACACTTTTAGAAAGTGCAATGCATTAAAACAACACAAACAAACCTTCCTATATTATAATGCATTTTAATTTTGGTTACAGTTATTTCAGAAAATATATAATGCATTAAACTGTACATTATGAATACCTTTATAATGCATTATAATGCATTACATTTTAAGTGTTACAGATTTGTTTCTTAAAGCCTAAACTAAATTGTTCAGAAAACAGACTTAATACTCAACTAATCTTGCTTCTAATGTAAATGTATGTTAATTTAAGTATGTATAGATATTTGTGTTCACTGTAAAAAAAACACAATTTGTTGAGTCAACTTAAAATAATTTGTTACCCTGCTGCCTTAAAATTTGAAGTTCAGTCAACTCAAATAAGTTTATTCAAGTTGAAATGTTAAGTTGTACTAAGAGATAACTTAGATATTCAAGTTGACTGAACTTAAAAAAGTTTGCTAAACTTAACAGCTGTTTGTTACTCTGCTATCTTAAAAAAAAGGTGAATCAACTCAAATATCCAAGTTGTCACTTAGTAAAACGTAATATTTTAAGTTGACTAAACTTTTTTCGAGTTGACTGAACTTAAAATTTTAAGGCATCCAGATAATTTATTTTAAGTTGACTCAAATTGTTTTACAGTGTTGTACAACAAGATTTTTTAAGACCAGTTAATTATTCACCTGATGATCTCAGCTGTTTGATTCATGGTTTAGCATAAAAATGCACTGATTATGAAGCATCAGAGAGACTCTGCATGTACTGCAGACTATACAGCAGTTTCATCTCGACTATCCATCACCTATCAGAGCGAACAGCCGTTGGCGTCTGAAGGGTTCCTTCCTCCATTGCGATTAACAGCTGCAGTATCTGTATGCAGTCCATGCGTCTCTCCATGCTAAACGTGCACATTAATGGGATGAAACTAACTAAAAGTAGCATTTTACCAACTTAAATGCATTTTTCAAGTCTGAGAACTTGTCTTTTCCAGTAACAAAAGTATTGTGGCTAATTGCTGCATTGTTGTTATATATTGCGAATACAGTCGAGTGGTTAATCGAGATGCAGTAATAACATACATGCTGTTCTAAATGGTTTTCTCTGTGTGTGTGCCATAGCAAGGGGAACTCTGATTCATTTCAAGCACATTTGGATGGTTTATTTTTGGAAGCATTTCCAAAAAATCAGAAGTGAGTCTCTGTGCAGCATTTTATGTCTGTTTTATAGTGCAGTAATTAGTTAGAAGCTGCTGTTCAACACTATTTTGGTTTGTTGCACAAAACTGATTGTAGTTTGCCAGAATATAATCAAGTATGTAAAATACAAAACATTTTCTTTTGAAATCCTTTCAGGAAGGATGCATTGAATTGACATTTATAATGATTTCTGTTCAAATAAATGCTGTTTTATTTTTACTTTCTATTCATCAAAGAATCCTGAGAAAAGTTAAATATATCATAGTTTTAACACAAACAACCGTTTTCAACACTGATAATAATCCGAAATGTTTCTTGAGCAGCAAATTAGCATATTAGAACGATTTCTGAAGAATCATTTGATGCTGAAGACTGGAGTAATGATGCTGAAAATTCAGCTTTGATCACAGGAATAAATTACATTTTACTTTATATTTGCATAGAAAACAGGTATTTTAAATTGCAATACTATTTCAGATTTGTACTGTTTTTACTGTATTTTTCACCCCTGGTGTGCATTTTTTAATTTATGAACTTCAGCTCAAGTAAATCATTTTTTACTTGAACCATCCTAAGATATCCTCAACAGAAAGAGGGCAGCGCTGGAAAGCGTTTGATTATTGCTTCAGCTTAAGCTCAAAATATGTCCATATTTATCAACATGAGGTTAAAGGCTAATCAACCCATTAACGGAAATCCTCAAGGGGTCAAACAGCCTCGAAAACATCTTTATTAGTTACTGACCCACAAAACCTGTTAGGAACTATCAGCGGCAAACACTCTCCACCCCACAAGGCCTCGAGCGATACCTTTAGAAAAAAAAACGCAACCCATAAACAGCTCTAGCAGTCTCGCGGCGCAGCGGTGACCCGACTTTCGCTCGCTCAAATTAAACATCCAGCTGTCTAGAGACTCGCTGTTTCCTTTTCCTGTTCTCACAGACATAAAAAGGAGATGCTACAGAGGTTAAACTCTCATAAAACACTTTGCTTTTCTCCAAGTGATGCAACATGCTGTAAACTCGCGGCTTTGAGGGTCTTTGGTTTTCTGGCGTTTTTACAATGCACTCAAGAGCCAGAGCGATGGGAGGACGGGCACTTCAGTCCCGTGACTTCATGGCGAGGAGGGAATTAGTTCTATGCAAATGTTGCCGTGTTCCCTCAATAAAAAGGAAACCACTGAGCAGGCAAATCTACAGTCTATAAAGCGCATTCACGCAGAACGAGGAAACCTGCCATGAAGTTAATAAGACTTGTGCTCTATTAAAATAAATAGACAACAATAAAAGCTTCCATTTGCCACACCCCAGCAAACAAACCCTCGGCGCAGCACTTTAAAGCGATTGCAGAGAGAGCGGTGGCACGGCACGGGCCGGGATATTGAAGAAAAATGGCCCCGAGACAGAAAAATGTATAAAGAGAAGCACAAACTGGGGCTGCAGAGTATGAAAGGTGAAATTAAAGTCTAGTCGGGCTGGTCAAGCGTATGAGGCTTCATTGGGAGATCTATCATTTATATCCGCCCGGGTTTCAGAATGTGATGCTTAGCAACGGGGAGGCTGAGGGATCGGATCGAGGTGTGAGAAAACAGACCTGACATTTACAGGTAGATCATCAGAACGAGACAACGCACAGAACCAGTCTGAAAACTGATGAACCGCTTCATAAATGAAAGAAGCATATCGGTTTAGAAATTAATTGTGCATTATTCGGTCAAAAAATAAAGATGTTCAGAATGATATACTGGAGTACAGCACGTTGCAGAACATGTAATTTATAAAGATAGAAAGATAGACAGATGGATAGACAGATATAGAATGATGGACAGATAGACAGACAGACAGACAGATGGATAGATGGATATAGAATGATAGTCAGACAGACAGATGGATAGATGGATATAGAATGATGGACAGATAGACAGACAGACAGACAGATGGATAGATGGATATAGAATGATGGACAGATAGACAGACAGACAGATGGATAGATGGATATAGAATGATGGACAGATAGACAGACAGACAGACAGATGGATAGATGGATATAGAATGATAGTCAGACAGACAGATGGATATAGAATGATGGACAGATAGACAGACAGACAGACAGACAGACAGATGGATAGATGGATATAGAATGATAGTCAGACAGACAGATGGATAGATGGATATAGAATGATAGTCAGACAGACAGATGGATATAGAATGATGGACAGATAGACAGACAGACAGACAGACAGATGGATAGATGGATATAGAATGATAGTCAGACAGACAGATGGATAGATGGATATAGAATGATGGACAGATAGAAAGACAGACAGACAGACAGATGGATAGACGGATATAGAATGATGGACAGATAGACAGACAGACAGACAGATGGATAGACGGATATAGAATGATAGTCAGACAGACAGATGGATAGATGGATATAGAATGATGGACAGATAGACAGACAGACAGACAGACAGACAGATGGATAGACAGATATAGAATGATGGACAGATAGACAGACAGACAGACAGACAGATGAATAGATGGATATAGAATGATAGTCAGACAGACAGATGGATAGATGATATAGAATGATGGACAGATAGAAAGACAGACAGACAGATGGATAGACGGATATAGAATGATAGTCAGACAGACAGATGGATAGATGGATATAGAATGATGGACAGATAGACAGACAGACAGATGGATAGATGGATATAGAATGATAAACAGACAGATAATAGAACAATAAATAGACAGACAGACGGATAGACAGACAGAAAGACGTATAGATATAGAATGATGGATAGACAGACGGATGGATAGACAGGTAGAGAATGATAGACAGACAAAAAGACAGATAGACAAAAAAAATATAGATAGATAGATAGATAGATAGATAGATAGATAGATAGATAATAGAACAATAAATAGACAGATAGACAGACAGATATATGACTGAAGACAGAAAGATGGATGGATAGACAGACAGACAGACAGACAGACAGATAGATAGATGGATGGATAGACAGACAGACAATAGACAGATATATAATATGGATAGACAGATGGATAGACGGATGAAGAATGGTAGACAGACAAACAAAAAGATAGACAGACAGACAGACAGACAGACAGACAGATAGAGAATGATAGACAGACAGACAGACGGATGGATAGACAGATAGAGAATGATAGAATAATAAATAGATAGATAGATAGATAGATAGATAGATAGATAGATATGCATTCATCTATCTATCTATCTGTGTGTCAGCAGTGGTTTATCTGTTCCAGCTCACGGATGGAAGCAGGAGTCCAGAGGAGGATGAATTTTCTGTGCGTTTCTCAGCTCCATCGCTCTATTTGTCATCCTGAGCGCCCAAAGCGCAGCTCAAAGCCCAGAGGTTCTGAAGGAAAGCACAGAGAATGAATAACAGGTGTGAGGCGGTAAATATCTGAGCCGAGAGGCCGAGCAATAACTGCAGAACTACAGGAGATGAATCATCCGCGGAGATCTGAGCACATGGACTGCAAACCCACACCAGATAACCTTCTGTGCATGACATGCTGACAAAATCATCACAAAGATTGATTTTATTGGAAGAAAAATGAGGAACAGCATCAGGCCATCAGGGGTGTGTCATCTAACATCAGGATGGAGTCGAGCTTTACTGATGCGGCACTGAGCCGCTGCTCTATATAAGATATTTACAGTGATTTCAAGAAGACTACATTGAGGATTTCCTTTATTAATGGCCATAAATGATAAAATAGTTATTGGAAGTGAGCCATTAAGAACTATTACAAACTTAAATGCCATGAAATCTAATTTACATAAAATTAAGGCCTCATTTACATCCAAATGGTAATTAATTTTTGCAGATTTTGCAGAATATAAACTGCACAATTCATCAGTATTGAGTCAGACTTACTAAATAGAAGTTGTTTGCATGTATGTGCATATTTATACTTTCTGTTGCATTCAGAAAACTAAAACTTAAGCCAAAACCATAAAAAGCATTACTTCAAATAAAATAAATGTTCACTAAAATACTAAAATGCCATTCTAAAACGTACGTTATTTAAGCTAGTTGCTCATTTTTAATGACGTTAAACATAAAAATTGACATACAAATTAAAAACTGTACAGACATTTAAAAAAATAACAATGACATTTCTAAAACTCAAAAACAACAACAAAAAAAAATAGAAAATAAAATAAAAAATATAATGATAAAATGTCAATAAAAGTCTACAAAATAACAAATACGCAACACTTTTTACAAAACTAAAAAAATACTAAAAAGTGAAAAAAATAAATAAAATAAATTTTTTATATATATATATATATATATATATATATATATATATATATAAAATGCAAAAAGATAATGTAAAATATCAGTAAAACTACAAAATAACTAAGAAAATGACAAATACACAACTTTTTGTGTATTTTAAAACTCAAAATCTATTAAACGTGATCATTTAAAAAAAAATAAAAAAGCAATGATAAAATATCAATAAAAGTCTACAAAATAACTAATAAAGCAACAAATAAACAATTTTCCAAAACTCAAAAACTACTAAAAATATGTAAAAAAAAAAAAATAAAAAAAAAAAAAAGTAAAGTAAAATATCAGTAAAACTACAAAATGACTAGTAAAATGACAAGTACAAAACAAAAATTCTAAAACTGATAGTTAAAAATAAATATATATGTATGTATGTGTGTGTGTGTGTGTGTGTGTGTGTGTGTGTGTGTGTGTGTTTATATATATATATGTGTTTTTATATATATATATATATATATATATATATATATAGTGATAATTGAAAAATAAAAATAAAACATAAAATGTAATGTAAGTGATAATTGAAAAAAAATCAAATACAACTTTTCCAATACGCAACACATTTTCCAAAACTCAAAAACTACTAAACATGTAGGCTAAGTGATAATTGAAAAAAAAAAAAAAAAAAAAAAAAACATAAAATAAAATGTAATGTAAAATATCAATAAAAATCTACGAAATAACTAATAAAATGACAAATGCACAAAAAAATTCTACAACTCAAAAACTGCTAAAAATGTAAGTGTAAATGGAAAAAATAAATCAAATATGGTCCCATCCTAACAAACCATGCTAAAATATAAAAAGCTTAAAGCATTAATTCACCTGCCAAAGCCTAATTTATTCCAAAAATCTGTCAATTTGGTCCCCGTTTTCTTTCCTCACATCACAGATATTTGTGTGATTTCATATACGGTAACACCAGCGTCTCAGTGTTGTTTAAAGACGGCGACCCGCGCTTGAGAAACCAAAGCCCGGCTCTAAATTCTATTTGAAATCCATTTGGATCCATAAGTCTCCATTCCCTCCTTTCTCAAGTGCAGACAAACAGTCGCCTCGTCTGGCAGGCCGGAGTAATTTAATTTAGGAGCAGGAAACACGGCATCCGCTCGCGGTGCACGTAAAGGCCCCGGTTTTATTTAAGGCCGTCAAAGAAATGCAATAAAACCCGGCGTGCCGCGAGGTGCACCAACGATGCGCCTCAGCAACATTCAAGCGGGAGAGTTTGTGGATAAACGGCAATTATTGAATTAGACTCTATATTTAGAGGCGAGCCGCTCTGCCAGCGTGTGAAACAGAGAAGCACGTAATTAAACACAGAAACAGTGACGCACAAAAAGTCGCACATGCAGACGCAGCATGCTTTTGTAAATGGCAGATTAATTTGCGCTCCCAAATAAAGGTGTGATGTGCTGAGCGCCGGTGAGCTATTAATGGCTGATGGCGGAGCTTCAGGTGTGAATGAGGCTCTTTGTGAGTCACTGTGTTTGAGATCAGAGCGCCGCTCAACATCCTGATGAGGCTGAGGCTTATTAAAGCGCCGATGACTCATGCACTTTGACATTTATCATCCTTCTGCCTGATATTAATGCATTACCTGAGTCGTGCGATTCGGCCTGCCCTGATGCTGATATATCAACACAGAGTCCTCGGACAATGCATTGCAAACGTAACGCGCCCTCTTCAGTTATTGTGGCAGTGACAGACATAAACAGCTTTAAATAACTGAAGATAACTCTTGCTATGCTATCCATGTGTCCTGGACGAGTTACTTTTAAACGAATAATAATAAATACAAATAAAATACAAATAACTAAATAAATGTAATGCATGTAATTTTAATATTGTTTTATATTATATATTTATATTTTAATACATTACATACAATAAATTGTAAAAACTGTAATTGTGTACATACAGTTTTACATTTAGTAGTTCTCATTATTGTCAAAGATAAATCTCATTAGATGCTCATTTGTGAATTACAGTAACAAAAAAATATAATTTAAAACATTAACATTAAACTGTATAAATTCAGCCATGACACCTAAATAAAGTATAATGCAATTATATATATATATATATATGTGTGTGTGTGTGTGTGTGTGTGTGTGTGTGTGTGTGTGTGTGTGTGTGTAAATATATGTATTAAATACATTTTTATATCTTATATGCATTTTTATGATTTTTTTAAAATGATTTTATATAAATTATGCACAGCATTATATCATTATTTATACATATTAGAATTAATTAATTAATTAATTAATTATTATTTATATTATTTATAATATATATATATATATATATATATATATATATTATTTTATATTATTATTATTATTTATATAAATATTAAAATATTTTTTTAAACAATATAAATTCAGCCATGACATCTAAATAAAGTATTACAATATATATGTATAATGTAATTTAATTTTTTTTTATTTTTTTTTCTGGAATTTTATCCTATTATATTTTTTTCATTATCTGTATTTTTATGACTTTTTTAAATATATAAATTACACACAGCAAATGCTATCATTACTTATACATACTTGCATTTATTTTATTTTCATGTATTTATTTTATTTATTATTATTATTATTATTATTATTTGCATTTTCTTTCCTCAAAGATGAATTTCAGTTGTGAACAAATTGTACTAATTTGTGAATTAGTTAAATTACACACAACACTCATTATTTATACCTTGATTTTATTTATTTTATTTATTTTAGCGTTTATTCTCAAAGATGAATTTCATCTGTTAACAAATTTTACTCATTTGTGAATTAGTAAAAAAAAAAAAAAAACATTTTTAAACATTATAAATTTAGCCATGACACACAAGTATTAAAATATATATGCATAATGCAATTTTATAGTTTTTCTAGAATGTTGTCATATTATCATTTTTATTTTTTTTTTATTGTATGCATTTATAATATATAATGCATAGTTTATATATAAATTACAACAAATGTTATCATTATTTATACATACTAGATTTTATTTATTTATTTATATTATAATTTTCTATGTGAACAAATTTTACCAATTTTTGGAATTGAAAACATTTAAAACATTATTAAACAGTTCAGCCATGACATCTAAATTAAGTATTATAATATATACGCATAATGCCTTTTTCTTATGAATTTTTATGATTTGTTTATATACTGTAAATTCCAACAAATCCAACAAAAATCATTTTTATGCATACTATTTTATTTTATTTCTATATATTGTTTTTGTTTTTGCAATTTTATCCTCAAAGATTCATTTAATTTCTGAACAAATTTGACTAATTTGTGAATTAGAGTAAAACAATACTTTAAAGCATTATTGGTGTAAATAAAAAGGCAGCACAAATACAGTCATGACAATACTTCATTTATTTATTTTTCACAGATTGTTCTACAGATTGCCATTCATTTGAGTAAAAAATATACTTAAATGTCACAAAAATAATGTCACGTTGCAAAACAACCTAATGGTATTTAAATGCTGCATGCAAAACATTTCCTTTCTCTTAATTTTGTGTGAAATATGAATATGACAGGTTCACGAGGATGAGGATGGTTAGCTGTGTGTTATTGGTCAGCGGTGGATGGTTGGCAGCTTCACTGCTGTGTAAACAGACTGCTGAAGGTGGTCTGCTGTAATAATGATCGGTTGGTTCGCTGTGTTTCGGCAGCAGCTGCTCTCAGATGGTCTCTATGGGAATGTAAAGCCGCTCTGGTGTCCACCCTCCTGTCACAGGCTCTATTTAAAGACATCCTTCACACGTGGGTTTCAGCCGATGGCAGCCCACACTCAATAGAGAATCAATCAACACTCATTTACCAATTAGAGCCATTATTCTCTAGAAATAAACACGTCGCCGGCTTCCCCTCGTCCTCTCGTGGGATTCGGTCAGAATAGACGAGTCATTGGCATTGATTTGACTCCAGATGCAAGGGTGACCAACGCACAAGTCTGGAAAACTTAATATGATGTGGGGTTTTATATTGGCATATACAGTAATGCAATCTGATCTGCTGCAGGATCACATCTCATATACTAAATATTGCATGACAATCACTAAAGCTATCAAAAATCATTTTGGTTCAAAATGTAACTTAAAAAACGAACAATAAATGAAGTTAAAGTTGAAGTACTAAAATGACTACAACTAAAACTGTAAGTAAAAATAAAATAAAGCTAAATAAATGTATGAAAACAAACAAATAAAAATGGCAAAATCACATAAGAAAATGACTAAAACTAAAATTAAACTGAAAACTGGAAATAAAAAAGTAACAAATATAACAAATAAAATGTAAAACTAAACTTAGAAATGTTGCATTGGCAGCTATTATAGCAAATACAAAAATCTAAAATAGTATTAATAATAAAAATGACAACAGCACCTAATAAAATGACTAAAACTAAAAATGAAAATACAGAAAAATATAAATGTAAATATAAAATGTAAAAACTAAACTTAGAAATGTTGCATTGGCAGTGAAATAAAAATAAAGCAAAATAAATAAAAACTAAATAGAAATGTATATAGAAAATATAATAATATTAAAAAAGGAAAAAGGAAAACATCACAAAAATGAAAATATAGAAAATATAAAAATAATATAAATATAAATAAACTTAGAAATGTTGCATTGGCAGCTGAATAAAAAAAAAAAAATAACATACAAATTAACATAAATATTAAAAATAACAAAAATAAAATAATAACTAAATGAACTAAATGATTAAAATAATAAAAATGAAAACACCACATAATAAAATTGCAAATAAATAATAAATAAATATAAAAGTAATATAAATATTACAAATAAAATGTAAAAACAACAAAATAAAAATAAATCAAAATACATTAAAACAAAATAAGTTTTAAAATACATTTAACAAAATACGTTTTCAGCTAAATAACAGTGAAGCAAAATAAATTAAATTAAATTAAATTAAACAGAAATGTTAAAAATCTTAAACTAATTAAATACTAAAAATAATATAATTATAATAAATAAAAAAAAATAATCAAAATAATAAAAATGACAACAGCTCATAATTAAAATATAAAAATATAAATACAAATATAAAATATAAAATATGAGAAAACTACACAGAAATGTTGACTTGGCAACTAAATAAATATAAAGCAAAATAAATTACATAAAATAAGATGTTAAAGTACTAAAATGACTAAAACTAAAGTAAAAATCAATTAACGCTTAATAGAAATATAAAAACAAATTAGTAAAAGTTACAAAAGCACATAACAAAAGGGCAAAATTAAACCGAAAACTGCTCATCTAAAAACTAAGTTTAAAATGTAAACTTAGTTGCATTGGCAATTAAATAAAACTAAAAATAAATTAATTAAATAAAACTAAATAGAAATGTTAAAATATTAAAATAATTAAATATAAAAAATAAATATTGATATTAAAAATAATAAAAATGACAACAGCACAATAAAATTACTAAAATCAAAATATAAAAATAAAAGGTCATTAAAATATTTGTAAACTTTAAAGAAGTACTAAAATTACTAAAACCACAAGTGAAATAAAAATGAAGGCAAATAGAAATATAAAAAACTTACAATTTGTTAATATTAAATACATAAATTTATTTATACATTTATTTTATAAATTATTTATTATTAGCTATTAATAAATACTAAATAAATAACGCTAAAATGCCACTGTAATACACATTGCAATGGTAGAGCTATGCAGAACAATGCCTCATAAATAGCAACCAAGCAATGCACGAAATGAACCCTGGTGCTGGTGCTTCGGACAGAAACTCAGATTTAATTGGAAGCTTTTATCGCGTGACGCATTGTGTCTAGTTAGGACACTGCTAGCGATGAGGAATATTATCTGTCTTGTTGCAGCAAATTGCTGGAGTCATTTATAAAGGCTTATATAATCTTCGGGTTGCATTAATATTTAATGAAAGCCGCTTCCTCTGGCCTTGTAATGAGTTTAAAGGAATAAATTAGAAATTGGTTTAAGAGGGTCTTTCAGGTCACGTACGGCCCTGCATCTCTGCAGATCACATTCGACGCAGATCCTTCTCACACATTCAAGGAAACGGTTTCAAGGCTGACTCTATTGTTCGAGCTAAAAAGCATGGCGTAGTAACGACACGGGCTCTGTCTCGGTGACAAACGGCGTGCGCGAGCGTGTCGGATCCCCGAGGCGGTTGGCGTTCGAGCGCGCGCCGGTGGAGGTATCTGTCATCTCCTGGCAAAACACGTCAGTCACGGCGCAGACAGATGTCAGCCACAGACGCCACCATCACATCAAACCGCCGCGTCTCACGCAAGCTCATCACAAACGCTAGAAATAGGTTATCTGAGCTTGGTAAAAGTTTACTCCCTGCAGAGGACGAACAAGGACGGGGATGAGCTGTACTAACACACAACCTGTCACCAACTTACTAAACTCAAAATTTAGTTTGTGTGAGGAACATTTTGGAAGATACTTGACACTTGCTTGCTGAGATACTACAAGTGCCTAGCTATGTATTTTTAATTGGTGAGAAACTATATATATATATATATATATATATACACACACACACAGTTGAAGACAAAATTATTAGCCCCCCTGTAATTTTTTTTAAATATTTCCCAAGTGATGTTTAACAGAGCAAGACATTTTTTTCACATTATTTCCTTTTTTTTTTTTTCTTCTAGAGAAAGTCTGATTTCTTATAGTTCCTTGAATAAAAGAATAAAAAATAAATAAATAAATAAAACACTGCTAAGGTCAATATTATTGTCCCCCTTAAGAAATTATTAGTTTGATTAGCTATAGAACAAACCATTGTTCTCCAATGACTTGCCAAATGAACCTAATTTGCCTGATTAACCTAATTAACCTAGTTAAGCCTTTAAATTGCTCTTTAAGCTGAGGATTAGTGTCTTGCCAAACAACTAGTAAAATAATATGCACTGTCATCATGGCAAAGACAAAAGAAATTAGTTTGGACTTGAGAGAAAGAATCGTTAATGCTCATACAGATGGAGAAGGATACACACGTTTATCAAAGCGTTTTCCAGTGTCAAAAACTGCAGTGAGATGCATTATCAAGAAGTTTAAAGAGACCAACACAGTGGAGAACAAGACGGGCAGAGGCAGGAAGTAAAAGATTTCAAAAACTTTGGAAAGAAAACTAGTGAGAGAGGTTTCTAATGACCAAAGAACAACTGCCAAGACACTAGTGAATGACCTAGCCAAGTCTGGAATTGATGTCTCAACGAAGACAGTCACTAGAGCCCTGCACAGGAATGAACTGTGAGGTTGCCGACCAAGAAAGACTCCACTTCTGAAGAAGAGACGCCTCCAAGCTAGAATTAAGTTTGCTAAGGACAACCTGGGGGAATGTGATGCATACTGGAAACATGTCCTTTGGTCAGATGAGACAAAACTAGAGCTTTTTGGCCACAGAGATGCTGCCTATGTTTGGAGAAAGAAGGGAGAGGCATTCAACATCAAAAACAGCGTTCCCACAGTGAAACATGGTGGTGGGAGTATAATGCTGTGGGGATGTTTCAGTGCATTTGGAACTGGGAATCTCGTCAGGTTTGAAGGAAACATGAAAAAGGAAGACTATAAGAAGATTTTGAAAGACAACCTCAGACAGTTTGCAAGAAAACTTGCTTTGGGTCGACATTTTGTCTTCCGACATGATAACGACCCAAAGCATACCTCACTTCTGGTGAAGAAATACAAATGAGCAAAGTGAGTGTACCTGACTGGCCTGCACAAAGCCCAGACTTGAATCCAATAGAAAATCTGTGGGGCACACTAAAGTCCAGAGTTTGTGCCAGAAATCCAATAAATCTGGAGGAGCTTGAGAGATTTGCTAAGGAAGAATGGGCTGTCATTCCTGTCAGACATGCTTGAAACTTGTTGAGAACTACAGCAAACAGCTAAAGGCTGTTATTAAGCAAGATACACTATTGACTATTAACATCAGAGGGCTAATCATTTTGACCAGTAGGTTTTTAGAAATTCTTGGTTATACATTTTTTTTCTATTTGTATTACAAACCCTAAAACCTTCCTGAATAAAGTATTACATTTAAAAATGCTGTGTTGATAAAATCGTCTTTCTGTTAAACAACACTTGGGAGTTATTTGAAAAATAATGAAATATTTTATAAGGGGCTAATAATTTTGTCTTCAACTGTGTATATATATAGGGCCGTAGCTGAGGTTCGTGGGGCCCCGGTACAGGTTGTACCCATGGGCCCTGTTTGAAATGTTTTAATTTGTATGTTTATTCTATTTATTTATTTGCACTATTTACATAATGATTAAGTATTTTAAGTTTGTAGGTGTCCAGATACAGAAACAGTTTAATCAAATGGAAGAGTTGCACTGCATAGTCTTCACTGTATAAATTAAATATAGATTCTTGTTAAAACTACAAAGTAATTAAGCCAAGAGCAGTCTTTAATTTTCTTTCATTCATTTTCTTGGATCAACATTAAGGACAACGACAGCAGTGGTCACTTTAAGAGACAATGCAGCCAATATCCACATGCAATTTCCTTCTCAGCTGTTTACTTTCACTTAAAAGTTTTTCCGAGGATACTCTCAAAGACAGGTATTTCGACATCATTTTGTATGTATTTGTCAGTTCAAGAGCAAGAAGAGGCTCAAGTGCTTTGAGACGTGTCTCTCTGCATGAGTCCTGTGCACCGCACTTTCACATCTTTTTGTGTTTGCATGTTTAAACTGGTGATTTGTATTTGTTCGCATAGGTGCAGGAAGACACGAAGGAGAGCTCGGTTCGGTGTTTGCGCGCTGCCAACGAACACAGCACATGAGTACTCGGTTGAGTTTTTATGCATGTTGTTTGAATGCTTTAAACTCTTTTGAATGTTGAAACTGGCAAGGCTTAAAATACGTGCAAACGATAAGCTTTTGCGACGACGCACAGCAGTGGCCAATCAACTGTCCTGTGTGTCTTTTTAAGCTGACCTTAGTCAGTTGAGATCACGGGGGCCCCTTTCACCCCACTAGTGATGGACCTGTATATAAGTAATATCACACTTGTAGACTTATATGGCTGTGATTCGGGCATAGGCAGAATACACTTTTAATTTCACGTAAATTCATCCCCCGCACTTTTTCAGGCAAGTGTGTTCGTATAGAGGCTTTCAAGTAGGATAGTTCCGATTCCGATACTAGTATCGGAAATGCCACCGATCCCACAAAAAATTCTAGCATCGGTATCGGCGAGTACTTAAAACCACGTACCGATCCGATACCATTTTCTTAATTAAGACCTAGGCTGCATCCGCAAACTCTAAAATGGCAGCGGCAGAATTCCAAGGCAGAAAGGCATCAAGGTGATACTGCTTCTAGAATTAAATCTGGCAGCAACCTTATTCAGTGTGCAGCGAATTTAAATGCTTGGATTGCGGTCCAAGCTGATAAACGGTCAGCGCTGCGCAGCTCAAACGTAGCTCGGTTTAGTTTCGCTTTTGTTTCGTTTGCCGTTTCTCATATGCAACAGAAATTGAAGTGCTTATGAGTTCAACAACGCTGAGAAGCGTTTAAATTCGCCGCACGATGAATAAGGTTAATGCGAGATCTAGTGAGAATCTTTCAAATTCTGCCCAGAATTCTGTTATAAACAACGCTGATGTACGTCTGACTATGTAAAAAATAATACTGTCAAATGTATGTCAGATAATAAAAATAATCTAGTTCACTGTATATATTAGTTCATGTTTTATTAAGGGATAAGACTGAAGCACAACATAATAATTTAATAATTTCATACTAGTAGGCTATCGTCTATAGCTGTAGGCTATATACAGAAACACACCCAGGTATCGGATCAGTACTCTGTATTGGCCGATACCCTGAGCCCAGGTATCGGAATCGGTATCGGGATGGGAAAAAGGGTATCGGAACATCTCTACTTTCAAGGGCCTGTGTGAATAAATATAGATTTAAACTGAAAGAGACAGGATAGTCTGTGCATGACCTGTTGTTTTATTCATACCCAGAATGACGCCATATGAACATCACTCCATGCAGTGTGTGTTTCATCCATACTCAAAGCCAGAGGGCGCACTCGCGCAGAAAGTCGTACAAGGAAATCCCTAATATGGTCAAAAGCGTCCAGCTATTCCTATAAGAAAACAGAAAAACAGAAACAATTGGAAACATGAAGACATTATGCACGATTGTGACAATATATGGTTTGTGTTTTTCAAGTCATCTTCAGGTAATAATTAAAGTATATAAACAATCCCACTAAACAGTAGACGTCTGACCGACGTGCAGATTATGTCTATATTGCGTCCGTTGGTCCAAGACCAATTCTGCACATATAAACGACGTGCAAACTAGGTCCGTTATTTGGACGTCCAACCAAGACCCCATTTGGACGTCAATATGCAGTTGAACATTTGAACGTCGGACTAGGTCACTTTTTTGGATGTGCAGGAAATTGACATTATTAATGAATGTAATATTTAATTTATTTAAGACAAATATCAACATTGTTGTTATAAACATGGTTAATGAATATCAATATAGGTTATTCGTGATGAGAATTAATTGTAATTTAATTATTTATTGAGTACATGATTTACATTGTGTTTTTTTCTCTTGTTTATTTTAATTGTCTCTGGACTGGTTTGTGTCTTATCGTCTCTGATTGTGTTTAACATGTTATCAAGGCAAATACAACACTGTGTTTACAAAATTAGGCATTCTAACTTTTGATTCAGCCAAAAACATAGCAGCGGTGGAACTTGCGTTTGATTGGCAGCACGTTCAAACCCAAACAGTAAACAACGCTCTGATTGGCCGAGGCAACAAGCATACACCCAGAGCCGTTTTGTTGTTTGTCATTCAGCGCAAACTTTTGAAGTAAGTGGCTGCTCGACTCTGTTAAACTTAGTTAATTTTATGTATTTATAGTGTTAGCTGTTTTAATTAGCTTTTGTTGTCTTAACTAAACCTGCTGTGACTAAGTTACAATTTTCAGGAAATTTAAAAAGGCAAAGCTTATTAATGACGTTTGTGCCAGTTAAAAACAATAAAGATGGAAATAAGCAAGTGTTGATTGAGTTGTGATTTATGAAGGTGAATGACCTGTCTCCTGTAGCAGTTATTTTTCCTGTAGCTTTGTTTGGCTCAGTAACGTTAGCAGGATTGAATTGGAATTACATCTTTGTATGCTTTTCCATTTATCATCTGTTGCTGAGACAATTAAATGAAGCTATAAGAAAATAAACTTCATGTATGCCTTCTGAAATGGGACTACGTACAGAACCTATAAGCAGTATAAAATGATGTCTAAATTGAGTTTAAGTTGGATGTAGAAAAGACGTCCACAGCGACCACATGTGGCCCACAACTGGCCCTTATATAGAGGTTGTGTGGACGTCAGTAATGGACGTTCAGTAGACGTTGAAAAAAAGACGTCATCTGGCGTCACAGTCTGCACCTTCAGGGGACCAAAACTGGACGTTCAAAAACGACATACAAAAGACGTCGTTTGGACGTGTCTTTGCGCAGTGGGATGCAGTGCTACTTGACATCATTCTGATATTCTGATTGCTGCTCAAAAACATTATTATTATTATTATTATTATTAGGTTGAAAACAGTGGAGTAGATTTTTTTTTCCAAGTTTCTTTGATAAATAGAAAGTTCCAAAGAACAGCATTTAAATCCTTTTGTAACATTACGAATGTTTTTATCAACACTTTGGTCAATTTAAAGCATCCTTGCTAAATATTTGGATCAAATAAATGCAGGCTTGCTAAGCAGTAGAGAATTCTTTAAAAAAAAAAGTTTGACTGGTAGTGTATATATTACAGAAATGTAATGTAATATGTATAATCACAGTGTGCCGATATACAGCCATATCTCAAGTCTACGAGTATATTATTTATTTAATATTGCTTTTATACAAAAGTTTGACAGCATAAATAAACAGAAAACTGAGTGTGCTATGGCTGAGGAGACGAATTGTTGACTAAAGTCGTTATTTTTGTTTTCTAATAGCTTCGTAAAATTATGGTTGACCCGCTGATGGCAGATGGACTGTTTTGACAACATCTTTTATACTTTTCTGGGCCTTGACAGTGTTATTTACTTGGCAGTCAATGGGACAGCCAGAAAGCTCCTGTTTTTTAATCCAAAATATCTTAAATTGTGTTCCGAAGACGAAACTGGCGTTACTTATTTGAAAAAGCAACTCAGATATTTTCTTGTCAATTAAAACGCAATGCGTTACTTTACTAGTTACTTGGAAAAAGTAATATTATTAGGTAACTCGCGTTACTTGTTATGCGTTACCCCCAACACTGCTTAAGTCTACTTAATAAAATAAACTTGAAGTAGGCTATACTTCTTTTTGGTAAGGGGAGTGCTGTCCGCTGTAAGTTTCAGCCACATGCTTTCTGACATCAGTCCTCAGAGCGTCCGGGACACGTTTAGTGCAGTTTTAGGGCTATAATGCTGCACTGAATGTCACTTTTGCCGTTATTGCTCAGCAGGCAGCAGCGATATTTCGGGAAATGTCAACGGTTTATGTCGGACCGCTGACGAGGGGTTAATAAGACCATGCTGTCAGCCGCCGCTGATATTCATGACGTGCCGTGAATGAAGGTCTGGCAGAGATTATTTTTAACATTTGGAGAATGTCACTGTATAATTGTGGGAATTTCTGCAAGCTTCTGTGTTTTTTACTCCCACTTGGACAACTTGGAGGGAGTTTGTGTGAGTTTTGCACCTGAGGAATAGCATGATCACAGCAGTTGTTTAAAGCAATGGTACATTAGATCGGACTAAACGCTGTCGACCACAGGCTGAGTATGTCAGAGCAGTGTTGTTGTTGTTAATTAAAATGATTGAAATGGCTTGTTAATTAAAATAAAGCTAAAAAAATAATACAAAGCAGCTAACTGGAATAAATTAGTTTCAAATTGAAGCTAAAACTAAGATTAAAATAAATTAAAGCTATAAATATTAGCTGAAAAACAAGCAAAAATAAATAGTAGGTTAGAAAAACTTTGAAAAAAATGCAGCTAAAACTGATATACTTTCAATATATATAATTGAAAAAAGTAAACTTAAAAACTTAGACAAAAATTAGGCATTATATTTGGAAAAACTTAGACTTAAAAAAAGTAACTAAAATTTAAGATGAAATAAAATATAGATAAAATCCTAAACTCAAAAATGTGATGTAATTTAAGTTAAAATAAAGTTTAAATACTAAAATTACTAATATATATATATATATATATATATATATATATATATATATTATTATTATTATTATTATTATTATTTATTTATTTATTTATTATTTTTTTTTTTTTGAAGTGGATAACAAAATTGAATCAAAGTTGTCCTAAGACAAGCATGGGTATTGTTTTGGTTTTAGGGACTTCATATGTTGACTATTATATAAAATATAAATGCCTGAAAAAAGAAAACTTAAAAACATAAACAAAAGTTTTATATTTGAAAAACTTAGACTTAAAAAAAAAAAAAAAACTGACACTGAAGCTGAAATAAAATGTGTATAAAAAAATGTATGTAACCTAAATAAGTTGAAATACTACAATTACTACAACTAAAACTGAAATAAAATAAATTATATAAAATAACAAATATTTAAGATATATAAATATTTTAAATAAACTTAAATCCAAAATTTGATTAAATTACTGAAACTGAAATAAAATAAATTACATAAAATATATATGAAAATACAAATATCTGAAAAAAGAAAACTTACAAACTTAAAAATTGGATATGATATTTAAAAAAAAAACACATAAACATAATCCTAAATGAAAAATAGATATTTTATTTGGAAAAACTTAAATGAAAATTAGAATTATTATTTTGGCTACTAAAATAAATATGTTTGAGTCTGAAATGAAATGGAAAAAAAATAAAACTGAAATAAAAAAAATAACTAAATAGAAATATTAGCTAAAATACTTTAGATATTAGAAATCCTTAAACATAAAAACAAAACTAAATTGAAGTTGAAGCTGACATAAAATAAAATAAAAGTAACTGGGAAAAACTTAAACTTGAAAACTTCAGCAAAAATGTGATATTTTATTTGGATATTATATTTGAAAAACAAAAATTAGACATGTTAGAAATCAGAAACAAATAAAAATAAATAAATTTGAGTTGAAGTACTAAGATTACTAAAACCAAAATAAAACTAAATTTAAAAAGCTAAACAAATTAACAATTAAAGCTAAGTGTAAATATTATTTGAAAAAGATAATATAATATAATATAATATAATATAATATAATATAATATAATAGCTTTCATTAGAAATTTTGTCTGGTGACAGTACGAGAACCTTTTTTCTATTGAATGAACGAAATGCTATGTTTTTGGTCTGCAAAATGACTACTTGCGTTAGTAAAATCACAGAGTGATTCATTTGGACAGACAGCAACTGTCCTGCAAACGCCAAACAGCCAAAATGAAGCCACAAACTCCCTTTCTGAGAGCCTTTTTGAGAGTTTAATTACACGTTTGGTGAGCGTGTGTCTCAGACGGGAGGAAGATGCTGTTTTATGTCTCTGTCGTGACAGCTGAAGGTCAATCAGAGAGAAGAAAGGACCAGACTCCGTTTTGTTGGTTATTAAAAGGTGTTGAGATGGAGACAGGCTGTCTTGAGGGGAGAAAACTCTATCTGACTCAATCCGTCTCAATCTGAATGATAATCTCACAATGGAAACCCGACACGTTCTGGAAACCCTGCCTGCGGGTTTTAGGAGAGACGCCATTAATATCCAGTCCAGAGGAGATCTTAATTCACTTTGCCTTTGCGTTCAGATCAGATTGTGCGAATCTCTTACAGAACATGGAAAAATCTCCTCAGGGATCGTCATAAACGGCTCCGGATCCGGTTACTCCATCCTTCACTATTCATTAGCGTCTCTGCGCCGGAGAAAAGCAGAATAATGCCTTCATTCTGTCATGTGCTTTGATTAGCTGTAGGGTCATTCTGTGTCAAATGTTTTTCAACATTTATTCTGAAGAAAGATAGACATGCATAGTAATGAAAGCCAAAATATTTAATGTCATGGATGAATATTTACTCAGTTATCCACTATTTTGTAGAGAGGGTCAAAATGGCGATGAGTCAAGTTATGGGGGGTAAAAATGACTTTAGAAAGATGGCAGCATCATAATGTTATTTTTACACAGAGATTGGTAGCTCTATTAGTAAAATCTGTTGACTTTAGCCATCCTTGGTGCATTATGTGTCAATGGTGACCATTCAAAAATGTGGAAACATCACTTTTCAAGTTTGAAACTTTTCTCCAAAGTTTGCATGTCTGTAACTCAAGAAGAGTTATAGATATCTTAATGTCCTTTTAGATATTGGGTCTTAATAAAGTAACAATTCAAAATACTAAAACTAGAAACTATTACTAAAAATAACTAACTAATATAACTAAAATAAAGAAGTTTGAGTCAAAGTACTGAAATTACTAAAACTAGAAACTATTACTATTACTAAAAATAAATATAAAGCTAAATAAAAATATTAAAAAACATAAAAACTAAATTTTACTTAAATGAAAACCAAAACCAAATGATTGTCTTTAACTAAAATAAAGAAGTTTAAGTCAAAGTACTGAAATTACTAAAACTAGAAATATTAGCTGAAAAAAAACTTAAACCTAAAAACTTAAATAAAGTTTAGATATTAGAAAAACTTAAAAACCAAAACTGAACTTAAACGAAAACCAAATGTGGGTCAGTTTATAAAAAAGTATAGAAATATGTGGAAAAAGTAAACTTAAAAACTTATATTATATTTGAAAAACTTGAGTTGAAGCTGATAAACTTAAACAAAAACTAGAATTATTGCCTTTAAAATAAAGAAGTTTGAGTTGAAGTACTGAAATTACTGAAACATTTGATAATAGTATATAAATAATACTAAAATAAACAGAAATTGAAAACTACCAGTCGAAGTACTGAAATTACTAAAACTAAAAACTACTATTATTATTACTAAACTTTAGAAAACTTACTTTAAAAAAAAAAAAAAGAAAAAGAGGAATGTCTGAAGAACAAATAATGTTAAAACTAGAGATGTGTCTCATTTCCTTCTGTCAAAACAACTGCATTGAACACCAGTCTGAGTGCCATAAATATTATTTTTCCAAAGTTTGCGTGCTTATAACTCAAGAAGTATTAAAGATATCACAATACGATTTTAGATTCTAGTTCTTCATAAACTTTTCCTTTAGAATCTTAATTTTCAAGGCCCTACATCATTCAGTCCCAGAGATATGGGGATCTCAACGAGGCTTCATGTCCAGATTGCTGAATTTTACCCATTTTTCAGTGGTCGAAAACCAAAGTTGGGTCACTTTGCATACAGCTGATACTTATTTTATTTAAAGAACAATGTCTGAAAAAGAAATAATGTTGAAATAATGTTTCCCTCTATCAAAACAATTGCATAAAACATAGCTGTCTGAGTGCTAAAAGTGCACTGAAATGTTCAAGTTGACACACCTTACTCTGTGTAGTCTAATCATAAGATTTTATATTTTAATCAGTTTCAGGCGTATTTCATATTGAAATTTCAATATCTCTTAAACCGAATCTCATAGGCATTAAAAATAAAGATGCCAAAAGGAAAGTTTGTCAAGACCCAATACCTAAAAGGGCATTAAGATATTGCTGATACTTCTTGAGTTACAGACATGCAAACTTTGGACTAAACACTTTAAGAAGTGCTGTTTCCCCATTTTTGAATGGTCACCATTGGCACCTGTTGTAACACAGATTAATAAAGTCAACAGATTTTACTAATAGAGCTACCAATCTCTGTGTAAAAATAACATTATGATGCTGCCATCTTTCTAAAGTCTGTTTTACCCCCCGTAACTTGACTTTGAATCTTACGTGAAAATTGCCATTTTGACCCCCCTCTACATAATATTGGATTACTCAGTAAATATTCATCCATGGCATTTAATATTTTGGCTTTCATCACTATACATGTCTATCTTCCCTCAGAATAAATATTAGCAAAATCAACAATTTGAGCCGGGGAAGTTTTTGAAATTGTTGATTTGAGCCGGAATGACCCTGTAGGTTTATCTGGTGGCGTGAGTCGCTTGACAACAGCCGCACATCTAATTAATGCAGACGTGAAGCTCATTAAACGTGACTCTATTGTCCCAGCGCTGCTATAGAAGACTTTATGCTGTCGAAAGGTTAAGAGCGAAAGGCATACGAGGCTGGCTGTAATTTACTGCACACAGCGAATCACGGACGTGAAGGTTTTTCTCCAGTAGATCTGTATTTATTGAGGAGTCCTCAGCTGATTGGGATTGATTGATTTGGTTCTGTACTACTGAAGCTGATTAATCAGACGGAGATTGAAGCCTTCGCTCAGATCAGTCTGTCTGGAAATGTGTTATGGTGGTCAGCAGGTGCATTTCATATATATATATATATATATATATAATACAAAATAATTATTAAAGGAAACTAAAAAAAAAAAAGCATATAACAAAATTGCTAGAACAATTTTAAATGAAAATACAAAAATAACATAAAATATTAATTGAAAATAGTTCTGCTAAAACTGGAAAAAAAAAACTGGTGTGTATATGTATAGAAATGTAAATATTAAGTAAATAATAAATATAAATAATAAATAAATAAATTCTATTATATAAATAAAAATAAAACTGAAAAAGCACATAACCAAATTGCTAAAACAGAAAATGAAAATGCAAAAATAAAATAAAATAAAATATTACTTGAAAAACTTAAGTTGAAAGTTAGAAATGCAACTACAACTACCTGAAATAAATAAGTTACTAAAACATAACTATAATAGTACATAAAAAATACAAAAACATACATGACAAAATCACACATGTATGTTAATAAATACATTAATAAATGCTATTACATTAATAGTACATATGTAATACTAAAATAAATGCAAATATTAAAAAAGAATAAAACTGACTAAAGAACATCATAAAAACAATAAAAACAAATTAAAACTAGAATGACAAACGAAAATTTAAAAATAACGGCTAATTCAAATTATTAATAAATAGTACAATAGTATACGGTACATAAAACTATTAGAAATACTAATTTTTATTTTTATTTTTAAATATGAAAATGACAAAAGTGCATAACAAAACTACTTAACTTCAAACAACTTAAAATGACAACTGAAAAAATTAAAATTAGAAACTAATTCAAAATATAGCATATAATGAATACTAAGGTAACACTGGTTGCTATGCGGTTGCTAGGAGGTTGTTATACAGTAGCTAAGGTGTTCTATGTGTTGTTTGGTTGCTAGGGTGTTGCTAGGGCGTTCAGAGTGATTGACAGCAGTTCCTCAGGTGTTTTTCTGTCTCAGTCAGAAGAGTTCAGTCTCACGTCTCTGTGTCTGTAGATCCATCTTGAGTCTGGAGGATAAGTTTCACGCTGAAGGGGTTTAGAAAAACAGAACTGTACAGAACTGTTCACGTGGAGTTACCGTAATCACCAGACTCCACTCTGAGCTCTTCACATCCTCTGACTCACAAATGACTAGTTTCTATGGCAACGTTCATAATGCCAAAATAAATCTTTGTGCAGCTTTGCTGTTGATGACAGAAAAATACTGCATTAATTAATGCAGAAATAATGAAGAACAAAGACTCTCAGCTATAATGAAATCATGTATAATGCAGATATATGTGTCCCGGACACTTCCTGACTACCTTCATTTTTAATAACGTCAGTTATTAAGTGGGAGAACTCATTTGTATATCACTATTTAATTTAGCTTTCTAAAGACTGTTATATAATTACTTTATTTAGATTTTATTTTGAATTACTTTATTTTATTTTATTTTTAATGATTAAAACAGCAGTACAGTACATTTGGACAGCAGTAATGTTTAAAAAACAATTTAGTTTAGTTTCATGACATTGTTATTTATTTTTTCTTATTTATTGAAAATGTTTAAAATATTTAATTATTTAAAATAAAAATGTATTGTACTATCTCAGTATTTTATATATATATTTTTTTATATATATATTTTGCAAAGGTTAATATGTATGTATGTATTTATATATATATATATATATATATAGTGTGTGTGTGTGTGTGTGTGTGTGTGTATACTAATGAATATAAATATATTGCAGGAAAAATACTAATTGTCAACAAAATAAAATAATTAGCTTTTATTTTGTCATTTTTCGGAAACCATGATATATTTCATTTTGTAGGATTTACAGATAAAGTTCAAAAGAACAGCATTTATTTAAAAGAGAAATACACTTTTAATCAATTTAATTCATAATCTTTTGAACAATACTGTTCTCGCAAAATGTAAACAACTTTATATTTTAAGGTGGCCAACATATGAAATTAATAAAGTGGTTAATATGAACTGATACTTGCGTTATTTGTAAATTACATATATATAAATGCTAATTAATATAAAAAAAAAAGATTATATATATTGCAGGAAAAATGTTAATTGTCAAATTATAAGGAAAACAAAATGAAAAAATTGAGAAGAAAAAAATGTTAAAATATCTTCATTTTTGTGGAAACCATGAAATATTTCATTTTTTTCAGGATTTACAGATCAACAGAAAGCTCAAAAGAACAGCATTTATTTAAAATAGAAATACACCTTTGATCAATTTAATGCATACATTTTTGAAAGCTACTGTAAGTCTAATATTTTAGAAATAGCATAAATAGCATAACACCTGCTGGCATCATGCCAATTAGTTTTGCATCAACAAACAATACTCACATCTTCGTTAAAAATATATATATATATATATATATATATTGACTGTGATGTATTAAACATCAGATATGAAGTGTTACGTGTTAATCCACTAAACGCCTGCTCTGAGCGGCTTTATTTAGCGAACGCTGAGGTTTGGGTTACTTGAGCCACAGGTAATGGGATCCGTCCGGAGCGATTCTCTCCCCTCACCGCTAGCCGCTATCTCCGTCTCAAAGTGGCCTCTTCAGAGATCACTGCGGGCCGCGGATAAGCATCTCAGCGCTATCATCATCACACGCGCAGAGAGACGTCACTAACTTTGGCAGAGTGTTGTGATAAACACACGCTTCTGCCGAAGGGGTTTGCCACCCTGTATGTTTCAATCCATATCACTTTCCCTAGATTAAATCGAGCACCGGCTGTCTGTCCTGATTGTCCTTTGGCCCATCAGGAAGAGTTATTCATGGAAATGTGTTGCGGAGATGACCATACACTTGGGTCATTTGGCCTACAGCCTTTGTTTCTTTTGTTCAGTTTATTCTGAGAGATCACTATTTAGTGTCTACTTTAGTACCACTACTACACTTAGTACTTATTTTATATTTTTCTTAATTGACTGTAAGAAAAAAATTAATAATATAGAAAAATCTTCATTAACGCAGTACATAGCTAAATAAATAATTAAATAAATAGCAATTTTTTTTTTCAGAATAATATATTTTATTTAATGTTTTTTTTATTATTATATTATATTTGTTGTGTTTTAGTCATTTTATTATTAATATTATTATTTTTTAAATATGTCTATATTTTAAATTAAATTTTTAAATTATTATTTTTTATTATTATTATAATTTTTTTTTTACTAAATTTTAAGGTGGGCAACTTATGAAATTATAAATTTAATGAAGTGGTTAATATTCTCTGATACTTGCATTATCTTGATGCAAGTGTTATTGTAAACTAAAATGAAAAATTTAAAAAGTAAAAATTTGAATAAAAAAAAATACAATTAAAATTAATTGATATAATGTAAAGAAAAAAATAAGATTTTAATTTTAATATTATTTATTGTTATTATTATTATTTAGTTTTTATTCATTTTTATTTTTTATTTATTTATTTTACTTGCATTATCCGTGCTTGATGCAAATGTTATTGTAAATAAGCTAAAATTAAAAAAGCAAAAATGTCAAATGTAAACTAAAAAAAAAGTTTAAATTATGTTGATTGATATAATATACAGATTTATAACTTATTGAAATGTATATATATATATATATATTATTATTATTATTATTATTTTTTGTTTGTTTGTGACACTAAAGACTGGAGTAATGATGCTGAAAATTCAGCTTTGGTCACAGGAATAAATTTAATTTTACTATAAATGAACATAGAAAACAGCCGTTTTAAATTATAGTAATATATCACAATTATTACTGTATTTTTTATTAAATAAAAGCAGCCTTGATGAGCAGAAGAGGCTTTTTTCAAAAATATAAAAAAAAAAAATCTTACTTTGACCCCAAACTTATAAAAAATACTTGCAATCGGAGAAAGAAAAATATTAAATTTATTTATTTATTAAGAAAAAAACAAAACAAAAAAGTATTTAAAAAATGCTTGTTTCTTTATTGCAAGTACTTTTTTGTTTTTATTTTTAAAAGTTTTCCAAAAGTCAAATATTAGACGAATCAGTTGGATAATGTAAATTGTTTTGTTTTCTAAAACCAGGCAATTTTAGATATTTTTACTGGAAACGAGACAAAAATACTGATTGAGAACGTGATTTGTGGTTTGGCAAAGTTGTTGATGACTCAATGAGCCAAAGTGACGTATAAATGGTGTTCGTGGAGCACGAGACCAGATGTCAGTCCTGATCCCCGACTTTGCCTCGTTTTCTCCCTCAAAACCAATCTAACACCCTGGCCATCTGCTCCATAACAGTCAATATTTATCCATCCGGGGCAGAGACAGAACTCGACTTCACACCCTGCTTAAATCAAGACTATTTTTGCCTCGTGATGCAAACGAGTCAAGCGAAAGCCGTGAGCGCTGTCACTGCTGGGAAAACGCTCATCAACACTGAATCCTAATGCATCGCGGTGCAAGATCTCAGTGAGTTTGTGCAGCTAAATTTGTGGTTTGGTTGCTGAATGACTCATGATGTCAATCGTGAGATTACAGAGAAACTCCAGAAGAAAACACACAAGCACGAGCGCTGGACGCCTGAAGGAAGTGGATTTATGGAGGATATTTTCGATCATGTGCCCATCACTTAATCGTTGTAAGAGTGTGACTCAACTTTTGTCAACTTCAGACTGTTTTATTGTGGATTATTCTTAAAAAATTGTAAATCTGGTCTCTGAAGCTCAGCTGTGTCAAAGTCATAGTCTTTTGACTAAAATGCCATTTAGTCATCTAAATTGTACAATTATAAAAAAAATAAACAATAAAATAAAAATTAATTGATATAATGTAAAGATTTTAAATTAACTATATATATATATATTAATACAGTTTTTTTTAAATATGTCTATTTAGTTATTATTCATTTTTATTTCAGGTTTAGTAATTTAATAACTCAAATCAAAATGTAAAGGCAAAATTTGTAAAAATTTAGTCACATTTTAGTCATCTGAATTGTTTTAGTTTTAATCAACTAAATCTACAGTAGATTTAGTTTATTTACATGTTTATTTATATAAATACATTTAGATTTAAATTTAGATCCCCCATAAAAAATAAATAAATAAAACTTTATATAAATATGCATATTATATCCATATTTTTTTCTAGTTCTTGTTATCATTGAGGAAACCTAATTATAAGATAAAAGCTAATTTTACAATGATCAGTAAATTGCTTCACTAAGCAAAGAAGAATTAAATATCTAGCGGAGGAAATTAATATTTTCTAACAAGTTTAAAGTGATTTTTACTATTTATGGACATTTTTTATATTAATAAAGATATTTCTAAAAAAAAAATGTGCTTTATCTTTTGCGTAAAATTATTATGTTCAATCAATAACATCACTTGGAATAATAAAACATTTTAGGCTGTTACCACACAAGTAAAATGATTATCAACAAAATGCATCTTTTCAATGCAGAGGAAACACAGACACTGCATCTAAATTTTGCATTTAGATGTATTTACCCACTGTTTAATGCAGGATACAAATGCATAAATAATGTTTTGATATTTTAATCCTAAAACGTTGAATGCTGACATTTGAAATTATTTTAAAAAAATAAAAAGGTACTTTAAATGTGAAATTAAAACCTCCAGTAGGTGGCAGCAAGTCATTGTTAATAAGTAAGTCATTGCGATTGAACCGAATCATTTAAACGGTTGATTCATTCAGGAATCAAACTCCATCATGTTGTTTAGTGATGCAAAACAGTGCTGGGGAAGTGTTTTGAACCATTTTTGTTGTGGAAATAGAGCAAAAATAGCCAACATGGTGTCTAAAATGTAAGTCTCTTAATATTAACTTCTAGTTTATTGAACTGTTGTGTAAAATCAACATCACATTTGTGATTTTTGTGAAATAATGCCACTCTTCGTGTGATATTAATTAACTATATGAAACGATTAATTGAAAAAAAGCTATAATTTTGCCCAGCCCTAATCAGTAGGCTATGTTACAGTTTAAATGTGTGCATCTAAGCTCCTAACCACGTAGAAGAATCTCTTTCTCTTTTGATAATTATTCAACAACGAAATTAACACTGCACACAAGTCATGAAATATAGCTGGATTTGTTCAGGAAGGAAGGGCTGCTGGCCCTGCAGTTCGCGGATCTATAATTGATCTGTGCGGTAGGGAACACACACACATATATGTATATGCTAGTGGACATCATTTGCTTGTGAACAGAGCTGCAGCACTCAGTGTATCTGGGCCACACGTCCCTGTGGAAAACCAAAGGCAAAAGCTTGGTGTTCAACAGGCCAGAGAAATGAAAATAAAATGCCCCTTTTAGACGTCCTCTCTGTTGAGGAGCCTTCAAGCGAGGGAGAACATATGAAACGTTCACTGAAATCTTACAAATTTACATTTTTTGTGTCAAGAACACCCTATATATAACATTTTTGGAAATCAGTCTTTAATATAAGTATATTTTTCACTTTAGACACTAATCAATGTGTTTATCTGCAAAGCTTCTTCTTTGTATGTTTCTAATTAGTCTTTTTTTTGACTTGTTGTCCAGTTAAAACATCTAAAAATCCTCCAAGCAAGATCAATTTACTTGAGAAGCAACACTGGTACTGAGATATAAAAACTTGTTTTGATAGATGGTGTGATAGAAGTGTTAAAAAAGCTTTAAGATTGCTTTGAAACGGTTTCCGTTCAAAAATTAGTACATTTCACAAATAATTATGAAGAAAGCATACTGAATTAAGCATGACATTTTAAAGTAGAAAGTTAAATAGTATTTTCTTGTCAAATGTACTCTGATGCTCTTTATTTTATTTGTATTTTACTGAAACTTACCAGAGACTTCAAATAAACAAACATACAAACAAACAAACAAATAAATGACTAGCAAAACATCTACTAGTATAATTTTGCAGGCAGAAATGTTATATGCAAATTTTACTGTAAAATGCTGATTATTTTGCAAGTTACAACGAGTTACCATATAATTTAGTTAAAAACAGTAAGTTACCTTACCATACATGGGGAAAAATTTTATATGTATTATCATCCCATTATATGTAGTTCTACTGTAAAATACAGTATGCATAATTATGTTGCAAGCTAAAACAATGAATTATCACATAATTTATGGTTAAACATTATTTTTTTGCAAGTTAAAACAATGTATTATCATATAATTTAAAGTTAACAACTGTACTTTACTTTACCATTAAGGGTGAAAAACTGTAAATGGATTAACATCCCATTATATGTTATTTTACTGTAAAATACTGTAAAACAATGAATTATAATATAATTTACAGTTACAAACAGTAAGTTACCAAACGGTGAAAATTTGTAAATGTATTAACTTCCCATTAAATGTAATTTTACTGTAAAATGTATAAATATTTTGTAAATTAAAACAATGAATTACCATATAATTCAGTGTTTAAAACAGTAAGTTACTGTACCATTAAATAGGGAAAATTGTAAATTAATTAACATTCCATTATATGTAATTTTACTGTAAATACTGTAAAATGTATAATTATTTTGCAAGTAAAACAATGAATTACCGTATAATTTAAAGTTAAAAACAGTAAGTTACCTTACCATTAAGGGTGAAAATTGTAACTGAATTAACATCTCATTATATATAATTTTACTGTAAATACTGTAAAATGTATAATTATTTTGTAAGTTAAAACAATGAATTACCATATAATTTACAGCTAATAACAGTAAGTTACGGTACCATTAAGGGGGAAAGTTGTAAATGAATTAACATTCCATTATATGTAATTTTACTGTAAATACTCTAAAATGTATAATTATTTTGTTAATTAAAACAATGAATAATAATACAATTTAAAGTTAAAATCAGTAACTTTACCTTACCATTAACAGTAAAAAAAACTGTAAATGAATTAACATCCCATTATATGTAATTGTACTGTAAAATCCTGTCAAATTAGTGCATGTAAAAACTGTGAATTGCCATATAATTTATTGTAAAAACGGTAAGTTAACTTACCATTAACGGTGAAATTGTAAAATTGATTAACATCCCACTGTTTGTAATTTTGCTGTAAAAAATACTGTAAAATTTATAATTATTTTGTAAGTTCAAACAATGAATTACCATATAATTAAAAAAGTAAAAAAAGAAGTACAATATTTAATTTTACAGTAAAATACTGGCAAATAGTGAATTTTGCATGTAGAAGCTATGAATGGCCATACAAGTTATAGTGAATTTCCAAATAATTTATTGTGAAAACATTATCTTACCATATTGAAAAATTGTAAATGGTTTAACACCACATTGTATGTAATTGTACTGTAAAATACTGTTCCAAACCCACATGACTTTATTTTTTCTGTGTTAAAAAAGGAGATTTTTTTTTCAATGTAAATGGATGCCATTAAAGATTCATAAAATGTCCAAAAAGTTGGCATATAAGTGTTACGAAGTGTTTGTGCAACTTCACAGTCTTCTGAAGTCAAATGATGCCAACTAATATCTAAGTTTTATTATTCAGTTTAATTTTCTCCTCTTCTGCAGTTATCAAATGCCTAAATTTAGGTTTGTTCCTCACACAACTGTTGTAAAAACTTCTAAGTACAAAGACCAGAAGGACATTGTGATTTGCTCTGATGAGATGCTGTATAACTGCGTTTAGTCCAGAGAGTGTGTTTTTTTCTGCATGAAAGCTGCTTTGTTTTCCAGAGGTCTTTGTTTCTACATGAGGCTAAATGATTCTGAGACTGAGTTTGACAGCTGCACAACAAAGAAAGAGAGCAGCCAACATAGAGCAGGTCGATCGCATTTGCATAGTAATACTCTTCTTTACAAATGTTTACACATTGTCCTTCAGGAAATATTAGGCAGCTTGAAGACGATCTCTTGAAGTTTTGCCCTCACAGTAAAACATGCAAAGACAGACAAAAGACAGTCAGAAGCCCCAAACCAGAACATCATCTTCAAAGAGAAACTCATCCTCATTCTGTATCTCAAAGTCATGACAAAGACACTGCAAATCTCACTACATTTGTACTCTTTCTGAAGAAACTGAGTGGCATTTGCCTGTGAAAAACTTGCTGTTTAGATGGTTTTGTGGGTGCTTTTTAATTGGTCCACATCAAGTCTCTATGACTCATTGCTCAGGTCCTTCTGAAGTAAGTGTGTGTACTGTAAGAAAATACATAAATCGTGTTAAATGTAAGTCAAATCTATGAGTTTGCAAGAAATAACATTATATAATATGTAATATTATAGTAAAATACTGTGAAACATTAGATTTTTGCAAGTGAAAGCAATGAATTATAATATAATTTACAGAGTAATTACCTTAATATTAACAGTGAAGAACTGTAAATGGTTTGACCTCGCATTATATGCAATTTTACTGTAACATACTGTCAAATTCATGGTTCTTGCAGGCAAAAGCATCATATTATATGGAATTTCACTATAAAATATTGTTTTATTTATGATTTTTGCTAAAAAAAAATAGTGAATTGCCAAATATTTTAGAGTGACAAATTCATGGTTTTGCAAATAAAAACATCATATTTTACAGTAAAATACTGTCAAATTAATGCTTTTTGCAAGTAAAAATCATTGACGAATAATTTACAGTGAAAATTTTTAAATGGTTTTACACTGCATTAAATGTCATTTTGCTGTAAACTACAGCCAAATTTATGGTTTTTGCAGATAAAAGCATCATATTATATGTATTTTTACTGTAAAATACTGTCGAATTTATGACTTTTGCAAATAAAAATAATTAATTGCCAAATAATTTACAGTAAAAACTTGTAAATGTTTTAACATCGCATTACAGTATATGTAATTTTACTGTAAACTACAGTACACTATGATTTTTGCTAATAACAATCACAAATTGCCAAATTATTTACAATGGAAAATTTTTACATTTTGATTTTACACCAGATTATATGTAATTTTACTATAAAATACTGTTGTTGTTGTTGTTGTTGTTGTTGTTTTTTGTAAAATCTTAAACATTGTCACTGTATTTTTAAGTACATTTCTGGCAACCACAGCTGTAAATGTATTATCCGTCCATTTTTTTGGCATCCAGGTGAAAATTCTAAATCTAATCACTTTGAAAAGGAAATTTATATTTTATATAATATTTCAATTATTCTCTGTCTTCCATCACTTTTAGGCAGCAGTCTTTCTGTAGAGGAAGTTAAAGTTTATTTCTCTGCATATTTCATGTGAGCCAACACTGAAGCATTCTGACTGTGCTCTTCTCTTGCAGTCGTATTGTTTCTCGGGCCTCTCATGGCTGTGTTCTGCTAAAACTTTGGCCTGAATGTACTTGAGCTGAAATCCAAGCGCCACTCATTGTTTATTAATGTAAGTGCTGCACAGGCCGCAGTCAAAGCCTCTTATCTGCTTCTCTCTCGCTCCCCAACTCACATCCACTTTATCTTTTGAATGCTAAGTGCCAGCACACCTTCATAAAATGTTTTGTCAAAAACATTTGAAATAATCAGCAGCGCTTGCCAAGGCTGTTATTATTGCTCATAGTGAGGCATGAACTCTAACACTTCTAGCTGTATGAGTTCAGGGTTTGTGTGTTGTTGCATTATGAAATGTCACCGCCATTCAGAATACAATGCAAAGGTTGCATTCTCATGACAGACATTTGCATCAATTATCTTCACCTTTAGTGAGATTTCTCATTGACTACTATCATGGCAGACCATCCGAAGAGAACCTAAGCATGTTAGCAAGTTAGTTGAAGTTAAACTTTGAATAATCAAAAATGTCACCAGAGCTTACAGTCAAATCTGAGGCATGTGTTTTCATACTTTTGAACGCTGTAGCGCCCCCGTCAGGCCGATTGGGGTGAGACTTGGTGACATTGTTGGCGGTGTGAGTACTACCATCCCTCCAATTTTCAAGTCTCTACGACTTACGGTTTAGTCTGCATGATCGGTTTTACATGGAGATCTCTGATCTTTGTCCTAAAAAAAAGTGTTTAAAGTTGTGCATGCCGATAGGGCAAATGGTTGTGTAGTTATAACCATTTTTATCATTTTTCTCTCTTGAAAATCCGAAAATTTTCAGATTCAGATTTTTTTCTTGCAATTCTGACTTTTTTTCCTCACAGTTTTGGAATGAACTTGTTTGGAATAAACTCACAATTTAAAGAAAAAAAGTTCAAATTTTAAGACATAAATCATAGTTGCAGAGGGGAAAACGTCAGCATTGTGAAAGGGAAAAGAAACGTAAAAAATGCATTTATTTATACATTATTATTTTTTTATTATTATTCCGCAGTACAAATGGGATTCAGTATTGCATAAAAATCCAGGTCAGTTATGCACAAACATCATAACAATTATTAATTATTTTGTATATGGTAATATAATGTGTATAATAATATATGGTACCACAACAATTAAAAACTTAGCGGCAAGCAGCGATTACTGGGGTTCAAGAGCTTTAAGGCATTTAAGCAGACATGGAAAAAAAAAACATTATTTAGCAAGTTTGTAACCACATAGATCAATGATTAAAAAAAAAAAAAAAAAAGTATTTTGGCAAATCCAGGTAATTTAACATAGAAATATTATGTTTTTTTAACATTTATGACTGTTATAGGGCCAACTGTGGTCCGATCTCCTTAAAATATTGCATGCTTGTTTAGAATCACCTGTCACATGTGCTCATCAGGTTTTGTGAAGTTTTGAGTTTGCCTTTAGGCTTTATAGGATTTTGGATACATTTGGACAGGCTCCTTTTCTAAATGACCCCATTAGAGCTTCCCAAAGGGTCAATTTAAAAATTATTAATGCTAATTATTGACTTAGAGAGTCTAGACAATTGCACTGCATTAGAGAGTCTAGACAATTGCACTGCAGTGTTCTTTTTCCAGAGTGAGCAAAAAACTTTTGACTAGTTTGCAAAGGTAGGTTTTTTACACCTTCTCAATCATTTGACACACAATTTGATTGACAGCAGTGATTCTAGAGACAAAGTTGTCCAGAATGAAGAGTTCTGTCATATGATACGAATATTGCATGTATGTGTGAAAAACTGCGCAATATACAATCATTTATGCCTTCAAATTTGAACGTTTTGGCATCACTTTGCGACGGTGAGTTTTTTTCAAAAATCACAAATAATCAAAAATTTCACCAAAGCTTACAGTCAAATCTGGGCATATGGAATGTGTTTTGTCCGACATGAGCCAAGGATTCCAATGACATAAGACACTTGAATCTGCGACTGACAGTTTAGGAGGTATGAAAGTTTTTGTACTTTTGATCACTGTAGCACCCCCGTCAATTTTGACTTACAATCAAATCTGAATCTTGGGTGTTTTTTTGTTTGTTTGTTTGTTTTGTTTTGTTTTGTTTTTTAATGTAGGTTTTTTAAAAAAATACAAAAATGTGGTGTTGGATTCCGACGACATAAGACACTTGAGCCTGCGACTGACGGTTTAGGAGTTATGAGCGATTTCATACTTTTATTGCTGTAGCGCCCCCTGTGAGGCTGTTTGGAGTGAGCCTCAAGTAGGGCTCGCTGCAGCCTGCAGTGGACATCCAACCCCGCCCACATCCATGCGTGACGTCAGAAACCACGCCCATCACATGTACATCCCGCCCACGTCTGAGCGTGACGTCAGAGGTCACGCCCGTATCAAATACGTCACCTCGTGATTCCCCAATCTCTGTGCCGGGAAACCCGGAAGTATGTGAAGCAATGCAGTTTCGGTGATTATATACAATAATATGCTGTTGCCTTCGTTTTATTGATACACGTTTTCTTATTTTTTGTAAAGAATGTCTAGGCTAAAATGGCACAACTTAAATCTAATATTTAATATGTCTAATATACGGAGCTGGTTTCATCATCATGACATAAATTCACGTTTATTATGACCGATTTTGACCTACCCAATTTCGGTATTGTAAAAGTGCGTAAAATTATTGTAAAAGTTGTATAATTGTCTTTTTTTTTTTAAAAATGTGTTCCACTTATCATAAAGTGTTAACATTTGAATTCCAGAATAAACATTTGTAGTAGGCTACACATACATAGGCTAAGAGATTGCTTGCTTTGATAGATTATATAAGTAACATGACATTGATCTTTAGGCCTTATTCATTCATGAAAAAGACATCCATTGCTTCATTGGGTATTTTTAAAATTCATTATTTTAAAAATAATTGCATTTAACATTGTACAAAAATATACATTACCAGTCAAAAGTTTCTGAACAGTATTTTTTTAAAGTCTCTTCTGCTCACCAAGTCTGCACTTATTTGATGCAAAATATCCAGGAATAAATGACATGTTACAAGAAATTGTTTCAAATAGAAAACTGTTATATTAACAGTAAAAAAACTTTAAAATGTTATTGATTTTAGCTCCATGTTGCAATAAAATAAATGCAGGCTTAGTGAGCAGAAGATAATAATAAAAAAAATCTTACTGTTCAAAAACTTTTGACTGGTAGTGTTTAACAAAATATATGTTTGAACTATGATAAAGTCTGAGCAGTTGAATAAACAGTTCTTGATATGCAGTACACATACATACATTCATAGGCTACACAGAGAGAATCTTTGCTCTGATAGATTATTCACAGAACATGGCATGGATCTTCAGGTCTTGTTCATCAAAACAATTTGATTTGAAAGTGTCCAGCTCCTCTGGATATTTAAAGATGAATAAAAAGACATCCCTTGCTTCGTCCGATTCTCCCCAAGTTCTTTGATGGTTCTGTTGATATTTACTGTTCATCTGGATAAAGACAGGCCCTTTCAGAATCCCCACAGAATAACACACGGTTACTCTGTACCATGCTGGTCCACTGTTCCTTGCAAACATCCACTTTATGTCTTCTTGGCGCTTCTGTTAAAAATAGAAATACACATGTTGGGGGGTGTATGTGTCCACTAAAAATTATTAACTCATCATTCTACATACAAACATGTATTTATTTATTAAACATTACTATTTTAAACCACAAAATTAAAACAATATCTAAAGAAATGCTCTCACCATACCTCCATGCATGTCTTATGTGGTCCTCCAAGCGAACTGTGAGTCATTTTCGTTACTGGTGAAACTGCAGCAGGGACCCCTCAACCCAGGAGAACTATCCTGCATCAGGCCTGGACTGAACATGTGTAGCAAACTATAAAACATGACAAAAAAAGAGGCATTGACAAACATTATGTCTGTCATTAATATAGAAGAATACAAAGATAATTTGTATATGCGCGCACACACACACACACACACACACACACACACAGGACTGATTCTTATGACATAAATGAATGCTGAATGAATTTATATATAAAATTGCAACACACGCATGCACATACACAAGACTGAGGTGTCAATTGGCATAATAGTCGCAAGATTAACGTAGACATTTAAAATAGAAGTGTTTCGTTTTATATTAAATAAGAGAGTCTATTTTATGCAGAAACTCTTATATGTACATACCATTGATATAGATATATATATATATATATATAGATAGATATAAAAAAGATCGGTGGTTCATACATACATACATACATACATACATATTTTGCTAACTGAGTAATAACATGCCTGTGTGAAGTTGAAAACACATACACGTTGTTGTTTATGCACATAAGCACAAACGACGCAAACATTCCTAAAGTTGTCAACGTTTTAAGACTTAAAAAAGACAAAAGACTGTTCTTTTACTTACCGACAACATAAACTTTTTAGAGAGTGGCAACGATACGAACGATCTTCTTATGGATGCTTCTTCCTGTTTCAAAATTAATGAGGATTTGATGTATTTTGACGTGGGTGTGGTTAGTGACGTTACACTTGGATGTGGGCGGGGTTGGATGTCCACCGCAGGCTGCAGCGAGCCGCTCCTCGTGAGCCTTGGTGATATTGTAGATGGTGTGAATACTACCATCCCTCCAATTTTCAAGTCTCTACGACTTACGCTTTAGTCTGCACGATCAGTTTTATGTGGAGATCTCTGATCTTTGGCCAAAAAAAAGGTGTATTTATAGTTGTGCATGTTGATAGGGCAAATGGCTGTGTACTTATAGACATTTGTATCGTTTTTCCCTCTTATAACACCACCAAGTGGCCAAGCGCCAGGTTTTTTGTCCTGCGACCTCAGATTGAGATCTTACATAAGTGTTCTGAGTTTGGAGATATCTCATTCTGTTCACGAGTTTTAAGCATATTTTTGATCAGATGGTCACTGCAATCCCCTGATCCAGTCCGTATCTGGATAGTGGATCAGCACCTATAGATGACCTCTACAGTTACAAATTGTTTGTTGGTCCCCCAAAATGTTTTTTTCTCCATTTATGTCACCGATGGAGTTTTGGTTCCTTGCCACTGTCGCCTCTGGCTTGTTCAATTGGGGACACTTAATTTCCAGCAATATTGTATACTAATTGAACTGAGCTGAATGATCACTGATTTTAATGATTAACTCGCTTTAACTGAAAAATTGTAACCGTTTCCTTGCATTATTGACACACTACCTTCCTATTTGATACTGCAAAGCTGCTTTCACACAATCTGTATTGTAAAAAGCGCTATATAAATAAAGGTGACTTGACTACTAAAAGTAGCCCCACCCCTTTTAAACATTTTGGCATCCCTTTGCAATGGTCAGTCGAAAGTTCAACCTTTTCTTGATCATTTTTGACATTCACTCTCCAGAGAATCTTAACGTAGGACTAGTTCGCAAAAGTAGGTTTTTAAAGAAATCCAAAATACCAGAAAATTTTGGCTGACAATTTTGGCTCACGATTGAATCTGAGTTTTGTGTTTTTGTGTTGAGTTTTGTCCAGTGTGAACCAAGGATTCCAATGACATAAGACACTTGAGCCTGCGACTGACGGTTTAGGAGTTATGAGTGATTTCATACTTTTGATGGCTGTAGCGCCCCCGTCAGGCCGATTGGAGCGAGCATTGGTGACATTGTAGACAGTGTGAGTACTATCATCCCTCCAAGTTTCAAGTCTTTATGAGTTACCGTTTGGTCTGCACGCAATTTTTTTCAAGGAGATTGCTGATCCCCCATTCTAACAATTGCAATAAGGTTTCAGCACTACCGAGTTTGAACCCCTAAAAAAAAGTGTATTTACATGTGTGCATTTGGCATTAAACCCATGACCTTGGTGTTGCAAGCATCATATCCCTCTATTTTTATATTTCATAGATAATAACAAGAGAGATTTCAATTATATTTTGAGCCCTGAACCACAAATGCATCATGAGTTTTGCATGACCACCACTCACAAAAAATGCATAAATCATCCTGCGCTGTCCTCTAACCCTATAAACACATATCGAATCAGGGCATGGCATATCGGGAAGCCCATAAAATCTTAAGCACGTCTTTTCATTACATGCGGCCGGTGTTTATGGGTAGTTAGCGGGCCGTGGGCGTCCGCAGGGCAGAGCTGGCCTTTCAGTCTATGGCTTTCTGATGAGGTTAACGCTCTTCTAATGTGCTAATATGAGGGTGAGGATGTCCAATCATGAATTAATGCCACCCCAATACCCTCAACAAGGACGGCAATCTCTTCTGCATCCGTTCTCATGATGCAATCTTTGCTATGCTGTGATGAATTAGGCCAGGCAGTTCATGCGATAAGAGAATAAACAACGATGCAGAGCCCAAAATAAAAACAGACTGATGATAATCTGACGTCTTGGATTCACAAACCTCCCTGTTTAGAAGCCAAGAACAAAAAGAGTGATGCAAAAAAAAATAAAAAACAGAAAAAAGTACTCAAGTATGAAATACTGGTAAACATCTATACGACAAGCAAATCTTTTATTTTTTGTTATTATTTTCTATATTTCAATCATTTCTATATTTATATTTATTTTAATAATATTAAGAATTCATGTTATATTTAGTATCAAAAGTGTTTGAATTTCTCTTCCAAAACACAAAGTCAAGTGTTGTGATGGAGAAGATGAGATTTTTTTTTTTGTGATTTGTGTGTGTGTGTGTGTGTGTGTGTGTGTGTTTCTGCAAATATGTAATGACATCTCTCTTTAAAAATTAAATACTCATAAACATCTATACGACAATTAAATAAATTAAATAAAAGTAATAAAATAATTTCTTTATTATTTTCTATAATTCCGTTATTTCTATATTATTTTTATTATTTATCAATAATAATTTTGTATATTTCTATATATTTTAGTGATGTAAAATTTGTATTTAACATAGTGTATGTATGTGTGTGTGTGTGTGTGTGTGTGTGTGTGTATATATATAATTTATTATTATTATTCATAATTAATTACTAGGCTTTGGTTTATTTTTGAGATTTTGCATGAAAAAAAGTGTTTAAGTTTCTGCAAAAATGTAATGACATCTCTTTTCAAAATGAAATACCGTTAAACATCTATACAACAAATAAATAATTTAGATAAATACAAATAATTAAATATATTTGTATTTTTTTATAATGCAATTATTTCTATGTTTATATTTATCAATGATAATTTTGTATATTTATATTTATTTTAATAAATTAAAATCTTTTATTTAATATAGTAGTATTTAATGTTTTATTAAATTATTAATTATTATTATTACTATTGTTATAAAAAATTATATATATATATATATATATATATATATATATGTATGTGTGTGTGTGAAAATGAAATACTGGTAAACATCTATACAGTAATTAAATATATATTTTTGTATTTAGTATAGTATTATTTAGTATATATAATATGAACCGTATAAAAGTATATATAATTTTTTTTATTTAATAAAATAAATAAAAATATATATATATTATTTTATTTAAATTAATTAGTAGACTTTGGTTTATTTTTGAGATTTTGCATTAAAAAAAGTTTTTGAGTTTCTTTTCCAAAACACAAAGTGAAGTGTTGCAATGGAGAAGATGAGATTTTTTTGGGGATGGCGCTTCTGTGAAAATGAAATGACATCTCGGAAAAAGAGAGAAACTTCCCGCTGTGTTTTCTGATATCGGTCTGGTTGTGACTCTTTGCAGCACATGAAACAAATTGACCGTAACAAGAAAATATTAATAGTCTAGTTTATGTGCTGGAAATTGCCAATTTACATAAATAGCAAATGTGTTAGTGGGTTATATTTGGTTTTCAGTCTCATTTCCCCCAGTAGGTAGAGCATACTGTATACACAAATGCATCATTACTTTAGCGACCTACAGTATGTAGATAAAGCAGATATTAATGACACACTCTAAATAAACACACCTCATTCAGTCACTGCCAAAATAACATCATTGTGCAATGCAAGACAAATAATCATTTTGGAAATGAAAGCATTATGTTTCCTTTTGTTGTTGTTGTAAATAAATCACCTTGTGTAATGTAAACCACTTCGAGACCACATAACAGTAGCCATTCACTGTATTGCATTAATAGAAAGTCAGTTGATAGATTTTGTTGATGGACTGGACTGAGAAGGACAGTGATGGTTTCTGATGGTTTGATTGTTCTGGATCCGCCTCTTTCCTCCTGCACCAATCAGAGCACAGCAGAGCTGATTGACAGCTGCCATGCTGGTTCAGATGAAGCTTTGAAAGCTCTTGTGGTTTGATCTTATAGATGATGAGTGATGCTGTTGCTATCTGTTTATGAGTCTGCATTTCAATGCAATATTTTTGTCTTTTTTTCTCTCCTGATGGTCACTTAATTTCTTTTTTATGTTCTGTCATGTTTTGTTTATCATCTTTTACTTTTATTATAATCCGCTTGACCAAAAGTGAAGGTTGGGACTTTTTATTAGAAGTTTTATTGATTTTATTTAATGCATCTTCTTTAATATGCACAACCAATGCAGTGGGAGAAATGCAATACATAAAATATACATACATTGTCAGTTGCATACACTTCTATTGCTTGAAAGCATGCAAAAAAAAAAAAAAAAGAAATGTTATATTGTTAATAAATAAAATAAAATGTATTAAAAAAAACTATTAAAAATAATATTAATACAATAAAATAATGCCAAAAATACACAACAAAATGACAAAAATATTAACTAACAGATACAAATGAATACATTATATTTTATTGTATATAATATACATTAATAAACAAATTAAAACATAATAAAATAAAATAAAAAACATAAACATTAATAAAAAAGCATTTATTTTAATAATAATTATATATATATATATATATATATATATATATATATATAAAAATAATAATACAATAAAATAATGCCACAAATGCACAACAAAATGACAACAATATTAACTAACAGATACAAATAAATACATTAATTAAAAATTAAAACATAATAAAATAAATAAGATAAAAATTTAACAAATACCAAATGAACATATTAAACATACAAATATTTAATAAATACAATAAAAATGCAAAAAACACAACAAAATGATTAAAACTAACTAAACTTAGTGAACACAGAAAATATAAAAATAGAAGTGCAGATTCTATCTTTAATTTAACACTTATTGATTTTATTTATTACATCATCGCTTATAATATATCATATATATATATATATATATAATAATTAAAATAATAATAAAATAAAAAAATAATAAATTATTTTACAAATAATGTAATAATATATGGACATATTTAAAAAAATAAACATCATAAAAATATATTTTGAAAAAAATAATAAATACTTTATTTAAAAATTAAATGTCATCTAAAAAACAACACAAAATTACAAAAAAATAAGGTCATTTAAAAAAAAAAACTAAAATTATAATAGTATGCTAAAATATCGCTGACAGACAGCAGTAATTAGGTGAGGGCTGCTATGTTTAACCCAGCACTTGGGTTGTACTTCAGATCTGTGGAAGTTTTGCACGCTTGTGTCTCATGACATGATGAATACACAGATGCATCTGTTTGTGAATGTGGCACACTTTCATTCCAACCAGTTCTTGGCAGTTTTGTCGACGCTGAAATGGGAAACTTGAACTGCATGAACAGTTTCCTTTTCAAGGATGTTTCCTCTTGAAGAAGTAAAAAGCCTGTCGTTTAAAAAGATGAAGCGCACATGATCAGTAAGAAGGTGAATTCTTCAAAAACACATGCTACGATTCATCCTTGACACAAAAAGAGAAAAACAACTCGATGAGATGCTGAGAACATCAGCCGTTTTGGGAAACATGCTGCAAAAATACTCTGAGATGCATGAGTATTAAGTCTCATGAAATCTAATCAAAACTGTGCTTATATTCAGATTTGGTGACCTAAATTTTAGCCTGTTTCTCACATATTTAATTATTTTATTTTATTAATTTTGCTTTCATTTTTATATTTTAAATATATTAGTTTTAGTAATTTTGTTGTGTTTTTGTAATATTCATTTTTTTTTTTATTATTTATTTTTGTTTCTATTTCAGTTTTAGGAATACTGGATCAATGATTCTGAAATTTCAAATTTAATTACAGATATAAATTAAACTTTAATGTATATTCATAAAGAAAAACATTGTTTTACATCGTAATAATATTTCACAATATCACTTTTTTTTCCATCAAAAAATCACCATGTAAGTCTCATAAAATCTAATCAAAACTGTGCTTATATTCAGATTTGGTGGCTTAGATTTTAGCCTGTTTCTCACATATTTAATTTACTTTTATTTTATTCATTTTGCTTTCATTTTTATATTTTAAATGAAAATTTAGTTTTAGTAAGTTTGTTGTGTTTTTGTAATATTTATTAGTTTTTCTTATTTTTTAATATGTTTATTTTTGTTTCTATTTCAGTGTTAGGAATACTGGATCAATGAAATCAATTCTGAAATTTCAAATTTAATTACAGATATAAATTAAACTTTAGTGTATATTCATAAAGAAAAACATTGTTTTACATTGTAATAATATTTCACAATATTACATTTTTTTTTTTCCATCAAAAAAATCACCATGTAAGTCTCATAAAATCTAATCAAAACTGTGCTTATATTCAGATTTGGTGACTTAGATTTTAGCCTGTTTCTTATTTAATTTAATTTTGCCTTCATTTTTATATTTTAAATAAAAATGTAGTTTTAGTCATTTTGTTGTGTCTTTGTAATTTTTATTTATTTATTTACTTATTTATTTATGAATATGTCTCATAAAATCAAAACTGTGGTAAAATTCAGATTTGGTGACTTAGACTTTTGCCTGTTTCTAATTTAATTTCATTTCATTTCATTTCATTTATTTTTTATAGTTTTATGTTTTATGAATACTGGAGTAATGGTTCTGAAATTTCAACTTTAATTACAGATATAAATTGCATTTTAATGTATATTAAAATAGAAAAACATTGTTTTACATCCTAATAATATTTCACAATATTACAGTGTTTTCTGTTTTTTTAATCAAATGAACACAGCCTTGATGAGCATAAGAAACTTATTAAAAAAAAAAAAATTAAAAATCTTACTGATCCCAAACTTTTGAGAGGTAGTGTATTATAGGTCGAAAAATCATTCAAAAGAAAATTCATCTATCATTGCAGATGAGAACTATTGAATTCCTATAAAAAAAGACATAAAACCAGATTGCATCAGTCATATCCGTCGGCAGATTCGCACAATACCTTCAGCAATAAAAATCCTATTATGCAACATTCAAAATCCATCTGATGCATTGGGTTCACTTGTTATTGCCTGTTTATTATCACTCCTATCGAGCTTCAAAAACAGCATTAATAATACCAAACCGAGCAAGGAAAATGTGTTTAGAAACCTTTAGGAACCAAATCACTACAGCACAAGGTAGGTTATGATTGAAGTTTCCCATACTATTCTCAGCATTTCCGCAGTGTGCATATGTTCTGCATGCACAGAATACCCAGATGAGCCACTACATTTGCTCACATTTGCATTAAACAACAGAACACACTGTGGAATGCTGTATTCGTATGCAACTGATGTCGAATATCAAGTCTCAAAATGTAATCAAACTGTCAAAATCTCACACATTTTTGCACAAAAATGGAGTAAATTTGTGACCCTGAACCACAAAACCTTAAGTAGCATGGGTATATTTGTAGCTATATAGCCAAAAATACATTGTATGGGTCAAAAATGTTTCCAAAAATCATTAGGATAGTAAGCAAAGATCATGTTCCATGAAGATTCCTAACGTAATTTTTGATTAAGAACTTCATTTAGTCAATTTAAAGTTGATTTTTCTCAACATTTTGATGTTTTGCACCCACAGAATTTCAAAAAGATGTATCTTGGCTAAATATTGTCCTATCCTAACAAACCATACATCAATGGAAAGCTTATTTTATAAATCATATTCTATCAATTGCTGAATTAAACCTAAAAATATTGAGGTCAAACATAAAGTTCGTAAAAAAATCGATCAGTTAGAAAAGATGTAGCAACTCGGTCAGATCAGTCTGAAGAGCTGGGCTGAGTTTGGAGTTTGTCGAGTTAAAACTCTAAGAAGAAGAAGAATAAAAATAAGTTTAACTAGCATTTCAGTAAGTTGGCTTTCTCAAGCCAACTTAATAACCAATAGCAGGCTTCCAAAGGTATTTAAGGAGAAACGCCTGAGACAAAGCTGATACTTCATCTACATGAGTCTCCAGAGCTACAAAAGAGCAACTTCTGACCAGTGTTGGGGAAAGTTACTTTTAAAAGTAATGCATTACAATATTGCGTTACTCCCTAAAAAACTAACTAATTACGTTACTTTTTATGGAAAGTAATGCGTTACATTACTTTTGCGTTACTTTTTAAATCTGGGCAGGGCTTTCTTGTTTGTTTTTAATATAAAAAAATTGTGATTCTTAGCAAATGTAAAAGCCCTTTCACACCAAAATGAAATGAAGTGAATAAGCCTAAGGCTAATGGAAAATTTAATTCACGTCTGTACAGTAGAACTGTAGGAAAAGAAAGTTCAACACACACTCAGCAATGAGAAAAAGCACAAATGTTAGTTAATATAAAGTAAGCTTTGCTTATTAGTCCACTGAAAAAAAAAAAACAGTGTACTTGTTTCCAGCCAAAATATCTAAAAATTCTTAAATCAAGAAGGGTTTTGTAGACAAGTAAAAATTGTTGTTTTGTTTGTTCTGAAAACAAGTCAAAATTAAGTGTGTTTTTGCTTGAAGCACTTTTCTTGAAACTAATGCCCCAATGGGGTAAGCAAAATAATTTTCTGTTTGACTTTTTATTTTATTTTTTCAGCAGATTATTTAGCTTATTCTAAGCAAAAACTCACTTAATTTTGACTTGTTTTTTGTTTTTTTTTGTTCATTCTGAAAACAAGAAAATAACTATTTACTTGATTTAAGAGTGTTTTTGGATATTTTGGCTGGAAACAAGACCAAAAAAAGTAAGTAAGAAAAGTAGCCTATTTGTGCAGTGTAGGGTTGAATTGGATCAACAAAAGCCAACATGTCCTCCAATTTATACGACCGACTAAAGTCGTTTTCACAAATCCTCAAATACGTGTCTGTAAAGCGTATTCAACATTTGCTCCCTTATCAGTAACAGGTATCTAATTCAACCTTAGCATTATGTGTAGGTCAATTAGTAGCGTGTTGCACGCGTGGTATAATCATATGAACACAGGTTCGATTCCAGAGAACGCATATGTTTTCATTGTATGTTTTTTTTTTTTGGTAAATATGCACTAGAAATCATGATTTTGCACTATTTCTGTAAGGGGTAGGTTTAGGGTAGGGTTAGGTGTGGTCATATATACGAATTACACCTAGTAAAACACGTTTAAATTACCCTGAAATCGTATAAAAACTCATACGTCATTCGATGACGTCAGATCCAACGCGACACTGTCATTATTTTTACGACCGCTAGAGGGCGCTTAACTTTAAAACGTAAGAATGGATCGTATTTGGTCGATTCAAAAACGTACAACTGGGTCGTATTTTCTTTGAGGACAGTCTCCGTTACTTTTTTGAAAAAGTAACATATTTTCTTGAAAATGAAAAAGTAATGCGTTACTTTACTAGTTACTTGAAAAAAGTAATATTATTACGTAACTGGCGTTTGTAAAGTGTTACCCCCAACACTGCTTCTGATCAGTAATTTTCCTCCAGGTCTCTCTCCATCGTCCTATTTCTTTCTGCTTCCTGTGGCGCTGCACCTTCTGTTCACGGGAACGGTGCGCTCCGGCGTGAAGACAGCGTGTCGTTTCTCTCTCTGTGTCTCTGGCTGCGCTCCAGCCGTCATGAGCTGCTAACTAATGTGCATCTCTCTCTCTCTCTCTCTGTCTGCGGTTCTCCAGGGATCACGAGCGCTCCTTCACCTGGACGAGAGCGGCTGATGGCGCAGCATCACGGCCCGCTGCTTTATTTACCGCCTCTTTGTTTTATTCATGACGATTTAGTCTCGCTTCAGTCAATTGAAGGGAGTGACATGTCATCATATAAGCGAGGCTGCGCTCGGTCACAGCGAGCAACTTTATGAATAATACGCCGCGGAAGAATTAATCTGTTTAAATAAACGTCTGTGCGACGCTCAATGCACACCGAATGAGGAATGGAGAGCCAGACCTCCACAGATAGATCAGACGATTGCAGCGGAGAGATTGCCTTCGCTTGTGTTTGCTTTGCTTTAGATTCTCTGTGAGTGACGTCTGCTGTTCAACTGAGGATTTTCTCAGTTATTGTGTGGTTAATGATCCTCTGGATGGGTGCAGTAAAAGTACAAATCCCATGTTATTTAGAAAAACTAATTAGATACACTGTAAAAAAAAAAATGTTTTTACATTATATTGACTTATCAAAATAAGTTGAGCAAATAATAACTGGTATGAATTCAGGTTGTTATTTTAGAGACTAAATTAGCAACTAGAAAGTCAAATAACCACATTAAAAAATATTATATTATTTACATTATTTTTGAATTTTTATTTGTATTGTGTAACATAAATGTCTTCACCGGCCGATTTAATTTAAAATGTAATTTAAGTAGAAATGACTTGTACAAACAAATTGATCATACTTAAAATAAATAAATAAATAAATAAATAATTAAATTTAAGCTAATTGAAGTTTTTGGGTGGAAATAGAAATGCTAAATAAACTACAACCTAAAATAAATTTGGAGATAATTAGAATAAGCATGAGACAAAGTTTAGTTTTAAAAATATACCCTAATTACAATCTATTTATTGTATTTTATTTTATATTTATTTTACAGTGAGATGAATTGTTCTTTGTTAAAAATGTAATTTAATTTAATTTAATTTAATTTTGTTTAAAAAAGCAACCCCAGAAATGTATTCTTTAGTATCTCAGATTTTGCATGGATATAATTGACATAAGCATGAAATGTAGTTTAGTTAGTTTTAAATACATATCTTAATTGCAATCATTTGTATTTTATTTTATTTTATTTTATTTTTAATTTAATATTTATATAAATTTGAATAGAAAAATGCACATTTTATATTTGCATATATTCGCATATAAAAATGTGAAATGTGAGAAACTAAATACAGTTTTGGATTTTTACAATTATATTTTTTTAACATTTTGACACTAAAAAATATGAGGTGCAGTTTTAAAAATTAGATTCAAAAGTTTAATGTTTTTGAAGATTACAAAATTAATTTTAGATAATAGTCTAACATATTTTATTTTATTTTATTTTCAGATTTAGCATGCAACCATTTTGTTAAACAATTTTAATTTTATCTTTTTATTTTATTTAATCAAATAGTGGAAGAAACTGATGAATCTTGTTGTTTAGAAAAATAACTATTTTATATTATTATCCAAAATAAATTCAGATATTATTAAAATTTCATTTTATACACAACTGCCCCTGATTCAAATTAAAATCATATTTTTGACAATGGGGTATTAATACTTTACGATTAAAAAATAATAATAATAAAAAATAAAAAAAATACAAAAGTAAGTAAATAAATGCATTTAGTTTCTCAGATTTCCATGCAACCATGTTGCTGAAAAATGTTCCCTTTTTTTATTTTATTTCGTAAAATATAAGGACTTGACGAATTCCATGTTTCATGCTAATGCCAGTCAAATGTAAAATTTATTTTAGATAACAGTACATTTAACATATGGTACTTTCTCTAAAAAACATGGGAATAAAATAAAATTAAAATTGGACACTGTCAAAAATATGAGGTATGCTTTTAAAAATTATATTCAAAATGTAATGTTTTTGCAGATTACAAAATTTATTTTAGATAATAGTCCATGTTTCTCAAATGTGAAATGTGAGAAACTAAATACATTTTTGGATTTTTACAATTATTTTTTAACAATTTTGATACTGTCAAAAATATGAGGTACAATTTAAAAAATTAGATTCAAAAGTTTAATATTTTTGCAGATTGCAAAATTTATTTTAGATAATAGTCTAGCACATTTAATTTATTTATCTAAATGACTCTTATCCCAATTAATTTACATCATATTTTTTTACATTGCGGTATTAATAATTCTTCAAAAGCAAAAATGTATTTGGTTTGTCAGATTTTGCATGCAGCCCTGTTACTGAAGAATTTCTTCCATTTAATTATATTTCAAAAGCAGAGAAAGGATGTGTTTGAACTCTCTCTGAAAAACTCTCATCACGTTTTGTCAGTGTTTACATGTTCTGAAGGTTAAGCACCTGTTTTCATTTAAGACTTTCAATGCGTCTTTGAGGAAAGAGGCTGTAAAGTCTGGTGTCTGAGCTGCAGGTTTTTGATCCTGATGATGGTGGCTGATGATATGGATATAATGTATACTCAGATCATGTATAATTCAGCAGTTTCCTCTTCATTACTGCGGGTGAAATGAATTCTTTATCACGTTCCTGCTGCCTCTCAACCAAAGTGATCCTCTAATCTGCGAGAAAAGTGCAGCACCTGGATTTTCCTGGTTTAAGCTTTTCTTTCGGATAGTTTAAAGGGAAAGTTCAAATGAAATGAATGTGTGTCATTATTTGTTCACCCTTGTGTTGTTTTAAACCTGTATGACTTTGTTATTTCTTTGGTAGAATACATTAAAAGGCGAAATTGATATACTATTATAGTTTTATTAATATTTTAATATTAGTTTTTAGCTTTATATATTTTCCATTTTAATTTTAGTTTTAGTAATATTGTTGTGTTTTTTATTTATATATTTATTATTATTTATAAATATGTTTAAAAATATTTTAGTTTGAGTTATTTTAGTATAAATCAGAAAAAAAAGTTTCTTTGGTGTGTGTGTGTGTGTATATATATATATATATATAACGATTTCAGTTAAATATGGGGATCTTATTTTAATGTACTAAAATAACTAAAACATAAACTGAAATAAAAATAATAAAGTAATATATAAAAAAAGGTTTAGCTTATTGCAAAGGCAACATCTCTATTTTAATTTAATTTAATTTCACATATAAAATAACTAAAACTGATATAATAATAATAATAATAATAATAATAATAATAAAGTTTTAATAATAAAACTTTTGCAGTTAAGGTTCAGTTGATTTTAGGTAATGATTTTTTTTTTTTTTTTTTTATGTTTTTAGTTTTAGTTTGTTTTAGTTAAGCTTAGACTGCTTTTGTCCACATATATGTAGCAATAAAAGAACAAAATATATGTAAAAAAATAAATAAATAATAAAATAACTATAAAAAATAAAATGAAATATTTAATATATAAAAAACTTGTAATTTCAGCAAACTCTCATGATTTCATTTTAATGTACTAAAATAACTAAAAAAATGTATTTATTTATTTATATTTGATATATTATAAATTATTTATATTTATTAGTTTATTTATTTTTTTATTAGTATTAGTATTATTTCAGATAATGATTATTATTATTTTACTATTTATTTTTTTTATTTTTATTTTTTTTTTACGCTTTATAATTATCTATAATAACCCTGGCTTAGACTGCTTAGACTACACATGTAGCTAGTCCTAAAATAAAATAAAATAAAATAAAATAAAGGTCACTAAATCTGTTTTGATTAGATTATGAGACCTTCGTGGTGCTTTTTGAGCGACGAAAAACACAACAACAACAACCAAAAAACCCTGTCTACTTCCATTGTAAGGAAAACTGAGCAAAAACAAAGAGTGAGACTTACTAAACAACAACTTGATTTTTTTTGTTGAACAATCTGCTTTCAAACAGCTCATCTCTGCTGTCACTCATAACCCGACAACGATTTCTCCAGAATATTCCTCAGCGACCGCTGGCCGTCTGAGCGTGTGACTAATTGATTATTCATTCATTATTCATTCACCATATGAGGATCATATTACAATTTCAGATTTGCGAGAGGACGCGAGCGCATCAGAGCAGACCTGTGACTCGCGACGCCCCGAGAGAAACGCAAAATCCAAAGTTACGGGGAAAGTTGTTGGCCCGACCTTCTTAAGGCCACGCGGCGAAACTTTCCTTCCGAGGCACACGGGGTCATCCGTTAATTTAGCCCACTTCTCTAGAGAGAGGCAGAAGTGCGGCGGTTATGAGGCGAAAACTTTGCTCCTGCTAAAAATAACCACCTTTGCCAGGCTCCTCGCTTTGTGGGTCAGCGGCTGGCTGATATTGATCGCTCGAAATTACTCGGCGCCGCTCACGCACGACTGTCTCTCTCCGTGTAAAAGCTGGTGATGTGGGATATTGGTACATCAGCACGACAGGCCGTGATGCATAAACGCCTTCCTCTATTGATTTATCGGCCTGTCAGGGGAGTATTTGGACTGAAGTCTTTTACTTTATCAGTGTTTGTTCGGGCGGCCACCCCTTGCTGCTGCTCCAGAACATTTTTAATAATCTTCTTTTATGGACCTCGGTCCCAAGGTCAATAGCATTTCCATTATAATGCTGTGCTGGGAATCTGTGTGCGGATATTTCAACGTTCGCATTTCCCCAGTAAAAGCTGTAGCCTTTGGCTCTTAAAGAGACGCCATGCACGCTCAAAATAAAGCTGAGTTTTATTGAAGAAGCAGTTTTGGGTCCCCAAAAGACTCTCTAAAAAAACATTTAAGTGTGAGGAACTTTTTAATAACCTAAAGAAGTTTTTCCACTATAAATACATTTCTGGAATGAAGAGATTTTGTTGATGTTCGGGTTCTTCATGGAATCTTTCATTCTAATAAATTTATAAATCTTTTTACAGGTCTATGGATGTTACAAGTTCTTCGCAGAACCATAAAAGTTCATGTATTATAAAATAACATGAAAAAAGTAAAAATAAAATAAATAATTTAGATTATTGGAGTATGTTTTACAATAAATAAATAAATTCAGTCTTACTACTTAAAAATACATTTACTGTGTTGCTTGCAGAGCAATTTCTGAAAAGTTGTGGAAGTTGATGAAAAATAAAATAAAATAAAATAAAATAAATACACAGTCTTTCTACTTAAAAATTCATTTACTGTGTTGTTTGCAGAGCAATTTCTGGATGAAAAACAAAATAAAATAAATACATTTAGTCTTTCTACTTAAAAATACATTTACTGTGTTGCTTGCAGTCTCTGTAATTATTTGTGAAATTTACAAGCAATTTCTGGGTGAAAAATAAAATAAAATAAAATATATACATTTGGTCATTCTTCTTTAAAATACATTAACTGCGTTTCTTGCAGTCTTTATGTAATTATTTGTGAAATTTACAAGCAATTTCTGGGTGAAAATTAAAATTAAATAAATACATTTAGTCTTTCTTCTTTAAAACACATTTACTGTGTTGCTTGCAGTCTCTTTGTAATTATTTGTGATTTGTATTTACAAGCAATTTCTGGGTGAAAAATAAAATACAATATAATAATGTTTGTGAAAACAGGCTTAAATCTCAGTCACTAAATATAAATGAACAATCAAATGAATTGATTAAATTTTAAGACTTTTATGGTGCTCTTTTTTGAGCTAGGAAAAAATAATCACTAGTGTTTAATTAATTTAATTGCATTGCAGACTGAAAATTGCTTTTTTGCTATTTTTTTTCAGCGTAAGACTGAATTAATTAATTAATTAATTAAAGAAATCTTATGGAAAATTCATTTTCTAAAAATTCTTATTTTTGTTTAGTAGTTGAGGCACTAACACAGCTAAAACTAAACATACAGACATATTTAAAAAGACAAAAACTTAAAATATTACTAAAATTACAATGAAAACAAAAAGTAAAATAATAATAATAAAATGAAAAAAAAAAAAATAATTTAAAAAGTCAATAACTATAGTAGCTTACTACAACCTCAAAAACCATAAACAATTAGTTACTTTAAATTAAATCAACTGTAATTGAAACTGAAACTAAAATATATAAGACATTTTATTTTAGGTAGTTGCCAAAAGCAAAATGTCTTATTTTCATTGATTTAACTTGATGTACTAAAATAACTAACACTAAAACTGAAATAAAAATGAATAAAAACAAAAAAGTACAAAAACACAACAAAATTACTAAAACTAAACTAAATTTCTATTTAAAATATACAAATAAAAATAAAAGAAAAAATTACAAAAACACAACACAATTACTAAAACTAATTTTTAGTTTAATAATAAAAATAAAAATATTTAAGAAACAGGATAAAATCCAAATCTGTCACCAAATCGGAGTATAAGTAGAGATTTGATTAGATTTTATGAGACTTCATTCAATGGAAAACTAGTTCAAAACATCTCCTTTAAAAACATGAGATTGATTGAATGATGACTAGATTGTTGAACAATCTCCCAACTAATAAAAATGACAAAAAAAAATAAATAAATAAAACTAAATTTAAAATTTTAATATAAAAAATGAAAGCTAATTCTAAAGAATAACACTGGGTCAGACACTTTTTCCATATAATATAACTATTACTAAGTATAACTGTTTTACACATGCTACCATTTAAAAGTTATATATATATATATATATATATATATATAGTTTCTTGAGCAGCAAATCAGCATATTAGAATGATTTCTGAAGGATCATGTGATACAGAAGACTGAAGTAATGATGCTAAAAATTCAGGTTTGATCGCAGGAATAAATTACATTTGAACAGATATTCACATAGAAAACTGCTCATTTAAATTGTAAAAATATTTCAGAATTTTTACTGTAATTTTGATCAAATCAGTACAGCCTTGGCCAGCATAAGAAATTAAAAGGTGCTTTTTGTGTAATGTAATCCCCACTGTTAAAAAAGCCCTTCAGCATGACCTTTATTGTCACGGCCGTGAGATGAACATCCCGGTCCAATTCCTCACACAACTGTCACTTCTTGACTAATTTCAGACAGCCGTTGCTCATTCTGATGGGTCCTGAAACAGATGCTAAGCTGCGTGTGTTTCATTAACATCATAGAGCCGTTACACAGGCTTCACGTCCCCCGAGGACCCGAATCCGTACGGCTGCCAAACCCGCAAAATGAGCCGCTCTCCGTTTCATAACCTCGCCATACAAGTGGAGGAGATGTAATCCGAGGGATTCAGGTTGTGATGAGGGAATTCTCTCCTGCCAAACACGCAGAATCCCTGAGATATCAGCATCTGAGCGACACGCTGTCGTTCCTCGGATCATTTACCGAGAGCGGCTTCAATTGACTGTCACTCGCTGGAAAAGAGCTGTAACCTGCTAATAAAGTGACAAGAGGTGCGGGGTTTTGCCAGGCCTGTTCTCCACCCGTCAGTGAGCACTTGATTGGCCTCGGGACGCCTGGAACACCTTCTGCTGTCCTGGCTGTGCTTTAACAAGACATCTTGCCCGCCGCTAAAGGAGTAGTTAACCCAAAAATGAAAACTCAGTCACCCGTGGGCCGCTTCAAAACCTCGTATGATGATCTCTGTGGAACACAGTTGAGATTTTGTGAATAATTTTTATGAATCATAGTTTAAAATGACCACATATGTGACCCTGGACTACAAAACCAGTCAGGGTCAATTTTTTGAAATTGAGATTCATACATATTTGAAAATCTGGAATCTGAGGGTGCAAAAAAACTTAAATATTGACAAAATCCCCTTTAAAGTTGGCCAAATGAAGTTCTTAGCAATGCATATTACTAATCAAACATTTAGTTTTGATATATATATAGTAGGAAATTTACTAAATATCTTCATGGAACATGATCTTTACATAATATCCTAATGATTTTTTTCCTAATGAGAAAAAAAAAAAGAAAAATCAATCATATTGACCCATACAATTAATGTTTGGCTATTGCTACATATATACCTGCGCTACGTAAAGAATTAGTTCACTTTCAGAACAAAAATGTACAGATAATGTACTCACCCCATTGTCATCCAAGATGTTCATGTCTTTCATTCTTCAGTCGTAAAGAAATTGTTTTCTGAGGAAAACATTTCTGAATTTCTCTCCATATAATGGACTTTTATGGTGCCTCAGAGTTTGCACTTCCAAAATGCAGTTTAAATGCAAAAACGCAAAACGATCAGCCATTTTCGAAACAACTTAAAAAAACTTACTACTTAAAAATACATTTACTGTGTTGCTTGCAAAGCAATTTCTGGATGAAAAATAAAATAAAATAAAATAAATAAAATAAAATAAATACATTTTGTCTTTCTACTTAAAAATACATTTACTGTGTTGCTTGCAGTCTCTGTAATTATTTGTGAAATTTACAAGCAATTTTTGGGTGAAAAAATCAAATAAAATAAATACATTCAGTCTTTCTTGTTAAAAATACTTTTACTGTGTTGCTTGCCACTAAATGAAAACTCAGTCACCCGTGGGCCGCTTCAAAACCTCGTATGATGATCTCTGAGGAACACAGTTGAGATTTTGTGAATAATTTTTATGAATCATAGTTTAAAATGACCACATATGTGACCCTGGACTACAAAACCAGTCATGGTCAATTTTTTGAAATTGAGATTCATACATATTTGAAAATCTGGAATCTGAGGGTGCAAAAAAACGTAAATATTGACAAAATCCCATTTAAAGTTGGCCAAATGAAGTTCTTAGCAATGCATATTACTAATCAAACATTTAGTTTTGATATATATATATAGTAGGAAATGTACTAAATATCTTCATGGAACATGGTCTTTACATAAAATCCCAATGATATTTGGCAAAAAAATAAAAATCAATCATTTTGACCCATGCAATGAATGTTTAGCTATTGCTACAAATATATCTGCGCTACATAAAGGATTAGTTCGCTTTCAGAAACAAAAATGTACAGATAATGTACTCACCCCCTTGTCATCCAAGATGTTCATGTCTTTCTTTCTTCAGTTGTAAAGAAATTGTTTTTTGAGGAAAACATTTCAGAATTTCTCTCTATATAATGGACTTCAATGGCGCCTGCGAATTTGAACTTCCAAAATGCAGTTTAAATGCAGCTTCAAAGGGCTGTAAACGATCCCAGCTGAGTAAGAAGGGTCCTATCTAGCGAAACGATTGGTCATTTTCAAAACCAATTGACAATTTCTATGCTTTTTAACCTCAAACTCTTGTATTGTCTTGGTCTGCGTGAACTCTGTTTTTTCCGGTTCAAGATAGTTAGGGTATGTCGAAAAACTCCCATCTCGTTTTCTTCCACAACTTTAAAATTGTCCTACATCACTGAAGAAGTACCGACCCAGTGCTAACAAAGTGAACATACAAAGAAGATCAAATACCCTTTTCAAAAAAAAGGTAAAACAGCAATGTAGGACGAATTTGAAGTTGAAGAAGAAAACAAGATTGGAGTTTTTTTCGACATACCCTAACTGTATTGACCCAGATTACATAGACTAGGTCTGTGGGGTCATTTGAGGTTAAAAAGGATATAAATTGTACATTTGTTTTAAAAATAACCGATCGTTTCACTAGATAAGACCCTTCTTCCCCAACTGGGATCGTTTAGAGCCCTTAAGCTGCATTTTGGAAGTTCAAACTTGGGGGCACCATACATGTATGAATGGAGAGAACCAATATACACCAATATATGGAGAGAAATCCTAAAATATTTTCTACAAAAAACATAATTTCTGTATGACTGAAGAAAGACATGAACATCTTGGATGACAAGTGGGTGAGTACATTATGCATTTATTTGATACAGAAAAAACTGTTTGTTAAATCGTTAAATGTTTATGCAATTTAAAATAGTGGTTTTCTATTTTAATATACTTTAAAATATAATTTATACCTGTAATGCAAAGCTGAATTTTCAGCATCTTTACTCCAGTATTCAGTGTCACATGATCCTTCAGAAATCATTCTAATATGCTGATTTATTATAAGTGTTGAAAACAGTTTTTTGTTGTTGTTGTTTGTTTTTTTTTTTTTTGTTTTTGGAAACTGTGCTATTTTTTCAGGATTATTTGATAAATAAAATGTTAAAGCCATTTTTTTTTGTATATTTTGAAATTATTTAAATCATCATTTTTTGAGTGATTAAAATATATTTGGATAATATATATATTGAAAATATGGCTAGAATTGCTTAAAAATATGAGGAACATACAAGTAAACTTATTAAAAATATATTTAAATACATTTATTTTAACATCAGCCATTTTTGTATATTTAGAAATATAATTTTGTTTTTTTGTTTTTTTGTTTTGTTTTTTAAACATCCTTTTTTGAGTGAATACAATATATCTAGGACAATATATCTTATTGAAAATATATTTAAATACATTTTAACATCTGCTTTATATTAGTAATAAATATTTTTTGTATTTGAAATATATTTTTGAGCGAATATATTGTGGGCAATAGAAGTATATGTACATTGGAAATATGTCCAAAAATTGCTAGAAAAACATATGAGGAAACATAAAATCTATTGTAAATATATTTAAAGAATATATTTTATACATCTGTATTAGTGACAAATCTATTTTGCCAATTTTCTCTTTTATTTTATTTTATTTTTTATTTTTTTGGAGTGTGTATATTTTAAAATATATTTAAAACTATCTGACTATTTTTGCTGTGTGGGTTTACATGAGAGTGAGAAAAATAATTAATGTAAATGTTTGAGTAGTGTTTCTTTATATCAAAGTCAGATGGGTGTTTGTAGGCTATTATAGAGCTCTATGGTGTCTTTCAGGAACCCAGTGTGTTTTCAAGGAAAGGAGGAACTTGTCTGCTCTCTTGCTTTCCCTAAAGGGGAATTTGTTTCTCTCAGTCAGACTGCATTTGACGCAGTCATGTCATTACCTAGACAGACGAGTCTCTTTTCAAACAGGCTCCACAGAATCGGTGCAGTCAGTGGTTTTTGGGATGAAGTAGATGCACTTTAATGAAGCCTCCCGCAGAGAAAACCACAGAACAAGACAAAAAAACAAACCAACACACTGAGTTTAACTCAGGAGGACGCCTGGACTCGGCGTCCTGTCTTTGATGTGGTTAACTGGATGGGTTTTACCATCAACATGGAATCAAAACAGAGCCTGGTTTACCTAAAACTCATTTCTGGTCTTATTGTGCGAATGGCGTCTCATCAAAACTCGCATTTATACACATCTGCCTTTTGGAAAACTGCTAAAGGGAATGCGTCTAAAAATTAGGACAGGTTCGAGAAATGGCTTTTGTCTTCTGATCGTGCATTTGCTAACAAACTTGGAGTAAATTGCTCTTGAGGGACACAGTAAATCTGGCTCTTAGTTTCATGTCCTTGCTGTTTTTGGCAGCTCGATGCCGTCGGGCCGGAGGGACGCGGTTTGTCTGTCCCACATTAATATTGATGGGATGTCGGGGCAGGGCCAAGTCTCTGTGTATTCAAATAAACACTCTGCTTCAGATAAACTGAAGGGCGTTCGCTGGCCTCGGCTGCTGAATTGACACGTTCTTGCACACCAGATTGGCACCTGAGGTCAACAGATCGAGTCTGCAGATATTAAACAGTCTGAACGATCTGTAAAGTGACCAGTCGGTTTCTGTGTGCTGTTTAAGATCCTATCATAATAGAGCAGAAATAATGGCACAGCATTTACATGGTTTACAAGCTGAAATGTTTGTGTATAGACCCTGGTTATCATTATTAACTAAATTTAAGAAAACTGAACCTGAAAAAAAATTAATAAATAAATCTTATGCCAAAATTCAAATTTTCATGTAATTTAAGATAAAAAAAAGAATATTTTACATATCTAAAATTATGTAATAATATAATATAAAATATAAAAAATATAAAAATAAAATTGCATTCAAAATAATAACAAAAATGATATATATAATATTATTTATTAATATTTAATATTAAAATGAACTAAAACTAAACAAATTAAGTAATAAAATTACTAAAAAAACATAAATAAACTACATAGACATATTTTAAAAACTAAAACAAATGACAAAATTACACAAACACAAAACTGCAGCAACAATTAAAAAAAAAGAAAAATATAATAAAATATAAAAAATAAACTGAATTCGAAATATTAACAAAAACTATAACAATATCTAAAAGAAATGCATTACTTAAAATATATATTTAATATATTTTTATTAATATATATATATATATATATATATATATATGTTTTTTTGTAAAAAATAATTTTAAAATGTAATTTAATTTTAAATTAATTCGCATTTCTTATTTTTGTTTAGTAATTTAAGAGCTGAAATTAACTAAAACTAAACAAATTAAGTACTAAAACAACAAAAAATAAACTATAAAAAAATAAACTATTTAAAAACTAAAACAAATGAAAAAATTACAAAAACAAAACTTAAAAATAAAATGTAATTCTAAATATTAACAAAAACTGTAACAGTATTTCAAAGCCTATATATATATATATATATATATATATATATATATAAAGAATTATTAAATAAAATAGATATTAGCTGGTGGAAATATTTTTTTATATATATTTTCCCATTTCTTATTTTTCTTATTTTTGTTGAGCAGTTAAAGTACTGAAATTAACTAATACTAAACAAATGATTAAATTATCTACAATAAAATTAATTACACTAAAAATAAAACTATATAGACATATACAAAAGAAAATAAAAATGATAAAAAATACACAAGAAATTGACTAGAATTAAAGTGAAAACTGAATATATTAAGTAAAATTAATACTATAATTAATAATAAAAGAAAATAGAATAGAATAAAACTATAAACTTATTTTATTATTTTGATGGTAGTTATTTTTTCAATTAAAGTGAAAAAATTAAAATAAAATCTAATTCAAAATGTTAACAGAAACTAGTAGTATCTCAGTGACAGACATGGTGTTCATGCTGGTATTTACATTACTGATGCAAATCTAAAGTGACTCAGACCCAAAAATATAAAGAGATCTGCAGGATATGGGCTTGAAAACAAACTCAAACAAACCTCAGACAAACTCATTCAATCGAATCAAACACAAAAACCTAATAATGAAATTCCAACAGACCGCTTTAGAAAAAGACGCTTAAATGTCTTTCCAGACAGCCACATTTCTCAAACGCACCAGAGGAGCAGATGAGCGATTCAGCACTTCCAGGATTCTCCAAGCACTCAAAAGGCAAATTAAAATACTATTTACAGATGCAAATTCAATATCCGTCAATGTCTCCGAGAGGATTTTACAATGCTTTAAATGAGCCATGGGTGGGGACAGTTGGATTATTCATGCAACATTTACACTAATGAGAAAGAGACTTTCCTCAGAGCGCTCCTGAAGCAAACTGGGGGAGTATTTTCATAAGCTCGGCGGTAGATCCATAAAACCTGAGCTGGATATTAAATTATAAGGATATTAAAACTCTCCCTGGGGTGAAGCGCGAGGCGTCGTCCGGAAGGAGGGCTGGGAGATTTTAATAAGAGTAAAATATTATCTTGGACATTTGTAATAAAGGCAGAGTGCTGTATTTTCTCTCTGCCCCCATATTCATTCATTCTAAGAATATTTATTACCGCTGAAGGAGCTGACACACTTTTTCTCATTAGCTGTTGCGGTTGCCATCGTGAAGTCTGATGTGCGCCGCGTGTCAGGAACCACTAGCCGTCAGCGTTTGCATATGAACATCTGAAAATAATAGAGCGTATCATAACCACCTGTTCACTTTATATAGACCTGATATTTTGGGACAGATGTGCTTAACTGTCAAGAAAATCATGCAAAGAATCTCAAAGAAAATGAAGCCTAAGAATATGTCTTTGAACAAATCTTTTAAGTGAACAAGACAAAGATTCGTAGGCTTGCAATTTGCACATAAACAATGCTGAGAATCGATTCTGTTATGAACGACTCAGTCGACTGAGTCAATGAATCAATGACTCATTCAGAATACAAAAACGATTGCTTAACTGTCATGAAAATAATGCAAAGAATCTCAAAGAAAATCAAGCCTACGAATCTGTCTTTGAACAAATATTTTAAGTGAACAAGACAAAGATTCGTAGGTTTGCACATAAACAACTCTGAGAATCGAATCTGTTATGAATCAATGACTCATTCATAATACAAAAATGATTGCATAACTGTCATGAAAATCATGCAAAGAATCTCAAAGTAACTTAAGCCTATGACTCTGTCTTTGAACGAATCTTTTAGTGAACAAAACAGAAAGATTCGTAGGCTTGCAATTTGCACATAATGCAGAGAATCAATTCTCTGCAAGATTCGTAGGCTTGCAATTTGCACATAAACAATGCTGAGAATCGATTCTGTTATGAACGACTCAGTCGACTGACTCATTCATAATACAAAAGCGATTGCTTAACTGTCATGAAAATAATGCAAAGAATCTCAAAGAAAATAAAGCCTACGAATCTGTCTTTGAACAAATATTTTAAGTGAACATGACAAAGATTCGTAGGTTTGCACATAAACAACTCTGAGAATCGAATCTGTTATGAATCAATGACTCATTCATAATACAAAAATTATTGCATAACTGTCATGAAAATCATGCAAAGAATCTCAAAGAAAATGAAGCCTGTGAATCTGTCTTTGAACAAATCTTTTTAGTGAACAAAACAGAAAGATTTGTAGGCTTACAATTTGCACATAATGCAGAGAATCAATTCTGTTATGAATCAGTGACTCATTCATAATACAAAAATGTTTGCATAACTGTCATGAAAATGATGCAAAGAATCTCAAAGAAAATGAAGCCTACGAATCTGTCTTTGAACGAATCTTTTAAGTGAACAAGACAAAGATTCGTAGGCTTGCAATTTGCACATAAACAATGCTGAGAATCGATTCTGTTATGAACGACTCAGTCGACTGACTCATTCATTATACAAAAGCGATTGCTTAACTGTCATGAAAATAATGCAAAGAATCTCAAAGAAACTGAAGCCTAAGAATCTGTCTTTGAACGAATCTTTTAAGTGAACAAAACAAAGATTCGTAGGCTTGCAATTTGTACATAAACAATGCTGAGAATCGATTCTGTTATGAACGACTCAGTCGACTGAGTCAATGAATCAATGACTCATTTATAATACAAAAATGATTGCAAAAATGACTCAGTCGACTGAGTCAATGAATCAATTACTCATTCATAACACAAAAATGATTACTGTATGTAACCTGCAGAAAGAATCACTGAATGAGTGAATCAATCTAAATTAATATTTTTGCTTACAGTGCCTCTCAAAACCCTTTTTTTTTCTAAGTAGATTTATAGACTTGAGATTTTAATAAAAGTGTAATAAAACTTGATTTTGTCATAAATGACTCAGTCAGCTGAGTCAATGACTCATTCAAAACAAAAATGATTACTGTATGCAACCTGCAAGAGTCATTGAATGCATGAATCAATCTAAACAAATCTTTTTGGCTCTAAACAATTTAAATGAGTCAATGAATCAATGACTCATTCAAAATACAAAAGACTCACACTTGCAATATGTAACCTACAGAAAGAGCCACTGAATGATGAATGAATCTAAACAATTCATTTTTTTTTTTTTTTTTTTTTTCCCGGCCTGTCAGTAACACAGATAACACATAACAGTGTGTATGTGTAGCTATGCTATCATCATTCACAGCCTTTTTTTTTTTATTTATTTTTATATTTTTATTTATTTAACCATACTATGACCGACAAGACCGGGGGACAGAGAAAACCAAGAGAGGAGAAAGAAGGAAGAAAAGAAAAGAGAGAGAAAAAAAAAAAGAGGAACAAACAATTCATTTTTGACTCTAAACGACTTAACTGAGTCAATGAATCAATGACTCACTCAAAACACAAAAGACTCACAGTATGTAATCTACAGAAAGAGTCACTGAATGAGTGAATGAATCTAAACAAATCTTTTTGACTCTAAATGACTTAACTGAGTCAATGAATCAATGACTCACTCAAAACACAAAAGACTCACAGTATGTAATCTACAGAAAGAGTCACTGAATGAGTGAATGAATCTAAACAAATCTTTTTGACTCTAAATGACTTAACTGAGTCAATGAATCAATGACTCACTCAAAACACAAAAGACTCACAGTATGTAATCTACAGAAAGAGTCACTGAATGAGTGAATGAATCTAAACAAATCTTTTTGACTCTAAATGACTTAACTGAGTCAATGAATCAATGACTCACTCAAAACACAAAAGACTCACTCACAGTATGTAACCTACAGAAAGAGTCACTGAATGATGAATGAATCTAAACAATTCATTTTTGACTCTAAACGACTTAACTGAGTCAATGAATCAATGACTCACTCAAAACACAAAAGACTCACTCACAGTATGTAACCTACAGAGTCACTGAATGAGTGAATGAATCTAAACAAATCTTTTTGACTCTAAATGACTTAACTGAGTCAATGAATCAATGACTCACTCAAAACACAAAAGACTCACTCACAGTATGTAACCTACAGAAAGAGTCACTGAATGATGAATGAATCTAAACAATTCATTTTTGACTCTAAACGACTGAACTGAGTCAATGAATCAATGACTCACTCAAAACACAAAAGACTCACTCACAGTATGTAACCTACAGAGTCACTGAATGAGTGAATGAATCTAAACAAATCTTTTTGACTCTAAATGACTTAACTGAGTCAGTGAATCAATGACTCACTCAAAACACAAAAGACTCACTCACAGTATGTAACCTACAGAAAGAGTCACTGAATGAGTGAATGAATCTAAACAAAACTTTTTGACTCTAAATGACTTAACTGAGTCAATGAATCAATGACTCACTCAAAACACAAAAGACTCACTCACAGTATGTAACCTACAGAAAGAGTCACTGAATGAGTGAATGAATCTAAACATCTTTTTTGACTCTAAACAACTTAAGTCAATGAATCAGTGACTCACTCAAAACACAAAAGACTCACACTCACAGTGTGTAAATCTTCAGAAAGAGTCACTGAATGAATATACACAAATCTTTTTGACTCTAAACTACTTAAGTGAGTCAGTGAATCAATGACTCATTCAAAACACAAAAGACTCACGCTGTTAACATTTTTTTTTTTTTTTTGCTCATTATATCAAGATTTTTAGAGATAAAATAGGTAAAAAGATCAAATATAATCTCCTAGTTTTTAGATGTAGAAGTGAAATAAAACCTGGACATGTTCTAGACAGACATTGTGAGATTCATTCACGTTTCTGAGGATATTCATCCAAAACAGCTCCAATATAGTCTTTGACGCCGTTTTTTTAACAACAGTGTCTCTAAAGAGTTAAAAGAGACATCTATTTCAACTCAATATTCCACACAGGTCTATATACACCCCTCCCATGAGACGGCTGTTGCTTTATCTATTGATTACAAGACTCGCTCTGATTGATTCACCCATTGCTGTTACTAATGCAGGTAATTTAGTCCCACGGCTGTTGTAATCCAACGCCTATCATTCACTGCGTTAAACGGAGGCTTCCCTGCTCGCCTGCGACTGATAACACCCTGCAAAAGATGGAGGCCGCAGATTATCGGCGGTGTCAAACGAACGGCGTGTCGTGAGGATAAACCTGCCGCGCTACAACACTGCCGTCTTTATCAGATGTGCGCCGCTCTGCGCGTGAGAGGAAATAAACGGTCTGGACTTAGGCACGAAATGAGCCTGATTTGCAATAAATCCTCATCATCTGTACCCAGATCAGCCCGGAAACAAAAGATCCTGCCGGCTCGCTGGCGGCAAAACTTGCACTCCGATGACCCAGCGGAATAGCGGTCGTCGTTTTCAACACATTTTCTGCAATTAAACACGTTCCCCAGGAGCGCAAGGGTCAACGGGGACCAACAATCGCTGTAGGCGAGAGCCGGATCGTTTACGTGATCCATTGCCTTCATCCTGACAGGAAAATAAATTGATGTAATATGCATTTTAGCTATCAAATTCTATTAAAATTGGCTCTGCGAGAAGCAGTATCAATTTTGGACTCAGCATCCTCGGCTAAATATAATCAGGCGCTCTTCGATTGATGGGAAAAGCTGAGCGGGTTTATACAATCGCTGTAATTTCATGGAGGTGTGCTTTTGTAATCAAATGTTGTGTGCGCTAATGATTTTTTTTTTTCTTCTGGAAAGCTTCAATACAATGATAAGACGAAAATAACCCTGCATCAGCAAAGTGGGAATCGGAAAACCAATAACTCAATAATTTGCCATCCTATTTCCCATAACAGCGCATTATGTTTTTTAACTTCATGGCTTTTTAAGTGTGTTTCAGCAGGATAAATCAAAGCACACATCTTTGCTTGTCTGTGAAATTGAATCCCGTTCTAATATCTGAGCGTTCGTCGTCGCATTTAATGCATTCGATTTTGTTTATTCCTCTGTGTGTGTGGAAATATTTAGAGCATTAATGATCAAATGCTTCATTATAAATGCAAGCCAGTTACAGTCGAATGAAGCGCAGTGGGGGGGAAAATAGCACTGGAGGGAAAGATGTTATTTTGTGAGGAATGATGAAATATTGAATCCTTTCTCTCAAAGATTACCTTTCTCATGGCACAGGCCCTGTAAAATGAGACAAGGGGCATTTGTTGTGCTCCGGTTTTCTTCCCTAGAGAGCCTTGAATCGATTGAGAATGGCCAGTCCGGGCTTCTCCTCTCTCCTTTTAACATGTAATCACAAACCTGCATCAGGTGATTGACAACATCAAACATTTGCTACCTTCCACTAAGAAACTCTTATGACTTTGGAACGTGATGTGCACTGAAATAATTGTGGTCTGAATGAGTGCATTGACCAATTTCATAATTATGATCTTTTTCTCTTGTTATCAAATACAGAAGATGCACATTACGTTTTTTGAGATTGTAATTAGTCCATTAGTGCCTCCCACTTTTTCTTTTTCTATATAAATTTTTCACTTAATTTTTTGAAAAGTCTTATCTAAAGCAGTATAACCCATGAACAACATCACAAACTGAGTTAAAGCTAAAAAGTATTCAAATAATGGACAAAAAGACAAAGACTGTGTACTTTAGTGAGAAAAAGAACTACAATCTCATGAAGCATTGCAAAAGACATCATTGAATTAAATACTGTTAAAACTGATTATTTAAAGTTGTTGATTAATTCTGTATAAACAATATATGACCCTGCAACAAAAAAACAAACAAATCAATAGACAAAAATACATTGTATGGGTCAAAATTATACATTTTTCTTTAATGCAAAAAAAAAAGAAAGAAAAGAAAATCATTAGGATATTAAGTAAAGATCATGTTCCATGAAGATTCTGTATAATTCTATATAAACAATATATGACCCTGCACCCCAAAATATTTGTAGCAATAGATAAAAATACATTGTAGGGGTCAAAATGATAAATATTAATTAGGATATTAAGTAAAGATCATGTTCCATGAAGGTATTTAGTACATTTCCTACGGTAAATATATCAAAATTGACAACTTTTCTCAGTATTTTGATTTTTTTCCACCCTCAGATTCCAGATTTTCAAATAGTTGAATGTATCTCAGCCAAATGTTGCCTTATCCTAACAAACACATCAATGGAAAGCTTATTTATTCAGCTTTCAGATCTCAATCTCAGATCTCAATTTGAAAAAAATTTAACCTCATGACTTTAGGTTTATTGCAAATTGTACTCAATTATGCCTTTTGATTGCTGGAGATTTCTCTGTGGAATCATGGGTAGAGTAGTTTTTCACCACAAATTCAGCTGTTAAACATGATTATTTACTATGTTGAACAGATGGGAACTGATGGCTTCAACCAAAGTGAATACCATCTATTAACAACCTTGCAGGTCTGTCGTTAATGGTTTATAAGTTATTGTTAAAAGTAAATTTCCCTATGGGCAAAATAATGGATTTTTTACTTCTGGAATCAACTTTTGCACTCTACAGTTTGTAATTCTCGCTTTGCAGCAGAATAATGGGAGCCATAAAATGGCTGAATAAAGAGTATTTTCTGGCAGTTGTTTGAGAAATGTGTTTTGAGAAACTTACAATCGTTTTTGCAAAGGTTCTTGAATTGACACACCCTAAAACTCAAGTCATACAGCAATGGAATTAGGGTTGCATTTCTGAAAAAGTTAAGAAATGAGACGAACATTAGTTATGTTTACATGCACTAATTTGCATCAACTGGAATGAATCCAATCGATTTCAGATTATGAAACTTAAGTTTACAGTTGATGTCAAAAGTTTGCATCCCCCTTTCAGAATCTGCAAAATGTTAACTATTTTACCAAAATATGAAAAAAAGCATATTTTTATTTAGTACTGGCCTGAATAATATATTTCACATAAAAAAAACATTTGCATATACTCCACAAGAGAAAATAATAGCTCAATTTATAAAAATGAGCCTGTTCAAAAGTTTACATTTACATTCTTAATACGGTGTTGTTCACTGTATGATCCACAGCTGTGTTCTTGTGTGTGTGTGTGTGTGTGTGTGTGTGTGTGTGTTTTGTTTAGTGATAGTTGTTCATGAGTCCCTTGTTTGTCCTGAACAGTTAAACTGCCTGCTGTTCTTCAGAAAAAAATCTTCAGGTCCCACAAATCTTTTGGTTTTCCAGCATTTTTGTGTATTTCAACCCTTTCCAACAATGACTGTATGATTTTGAGATCCATCTTTTCACACTGAGGACAACTGAGAGACTCAAATGCAACTATTACAGAAGGTTCAAACACTCACTGATGCTCCAGAAAGAAAAACATACATTAAGAGCCGGGGGGAGGTGAAAACTTTTGGAATTTGAAGACCAGGGTACAATTATCTTATTTTGTCTTTTGGGAAACTTATAAGTGTCTTCTGTAACCTCTGAAGGGCAGTACTAAATAAAAAAAATATGATATTTTGGCAAAATGTGAAAAATATACACATCTCCATTCTATTTAAAAGTTTTCACCCCTTGGCTCTTAATGCGTATTTTTTCAATAGTTGCATATGAGTCCCTCAGTTGTCCTCAGTGTGAAAAGATGGATCTCAAAATTATACAGTCATTGTTGGAAAGGGTTCAAATACACAAAAATGCTGAAAAACCAAAGAATTTGAGGGACCTGAAGGATTTTTATGAAGAACAGCAGACAGTTTAACTGTTCAGGACAAACAAAGGACTCAAGAACAACTATCTAAACAAAAAAACACAGCTGTGGATCATTCAGGTAACAACATAGTATTAAAAATCAAAGAGATGTAAACTTTTGAACCGGTTCATTTTTATAAACTCAACTATTAGTTTCTCTTGGACTATATGTAAACATCTTTTATGTGAAATATCTCATTCAGGTCAGTACTAAATAAGCAATAACATGCATTTTGTATGATCCCTCTTATTTTGGTCAAATAATTAATATTTTGTCAATTCTGAAAGGGGGATGTAAACTTTTGACCTCAACTGCATATATAGCATATTTGTTTACACGTGCAGACATGGAGAAAGTAATAAAAAAAAAACATATGCATCGCATATGCCTAATTCAAGCATTTATGCTTAATTATTATTTAATACACTGCAAAAAATGCTTTTCTTACTGAGATTTTTTGTCTTGTTTCCAGCTAAAATATCTAAAAATTCTTAAATCAAGAAGGATTTTTTAGACAAGTAAAAATTGTCTTGTTTTTAGAACAAAAAGCTTAAGTTTAATTATTTCAAGATGAAAACTAGATTATCTTGCTTACCCCATTGGCAGATTATTTTGCTTGTTTCAAGCAAAAACTCTCTTAATTTTAACTTCTTTTTTCTGAAAACAAGACAATAATTTTTACTTGTCTAGAAAATCCTTCTTGATTTAAGAATTTGTAGATATTCTGGCTGGAAACAAGACAAAAAATCTAAGTAAGAAAAGCATTTTTTGCAGTGCATATAGGTTTAAACCACCCCTTTTAATCCGATTGAAGTTTAATTCAGAAAAATCTGATTGAGTCATCAAGCAGTTTAGTGCACTTGCAATGTGTTGTCTCAGATGTTTCTCCTAAAATTCCTACAGACAAATAAAAACAGAAACAAATCAACTGACATACAGAGAGAGTCTAGAGCTATAAAAAGGAATGTTTCTAACACATTTTATGGATGGACAGAATGTGGTTTATGTCCTGCTCCATCATCGGTTAAACCACAAGTGAGGGTTGCTTTATTGATGGAGGCGTTATGAATATTTGAAGAGGCTTTGAGCTGCCCATGAAAGAGCACTGAAGGTTTTCTGAGCGTGGCATTTGTCTCCCACCTATACAAAGCAGCTCTCCCTTTAAAAGCCATTGAGGTTGATGCTGGGAGATCCGGCCCAAAGCAGATGATCCACCAGCACAGGGCACTGAAATGTCAGCAGCACTGGCTCATCGACGTCCTGCAGAAACCCAGACACATTCAGCACACCTCTAAAACCCAATAAGTGGTAGTAAGAAAGATTGAGGTAGTGATTTCTGCACAGACGACACCTTGAAATAAATGAACGCCGCTATAATTCACAGATCAATTTTACCTTGTAATGCAATTTAACATCAGGGGTGTTTTCATTTTGTTTATGTGTTAATTAAAGGTGAAGCATGTACTGTAATTTATTCAGTATTAGTGTTATTTATCATCTCCTAATTTGATAGACAGAGACAGCAAAGAGCGTCATTCAGAGGTTGACTTTCTAAATATAGAAAACATTGTGACGCTTGCAAAAATCTGTTTAGGATAGGAAAACACTGAATATAGAGAGAAATTTATAATATTTTACACTTAATATTTTTGGAATGGGTTTTTTGATTAATACCTGAAATAAGGTCTGTTTTTTTTTTTTTTTCAGATATGTTCACGTTTTATGACCTAAAACAACAGAAATGTCATCCCTGCACTGCAAAAAATACTTTTCTTACATAGATTTTTGTTGTTTCTAGCCAAAATATCTTAAAATGCTTAAATCAAGAAGTATTTTCCAGACAAGTAAAAATTATTGTCTTGTTTTCAGAAAAAAATAAGTCCAAATAAAGTGAGTTTTTGCTTGAAACAAGTAATCTTATTTAAAAAATAATCTTATTTCAAGCAGAAAACTTTTCAGTTTCAGTTCGTTTATTTCAAGAAATTAAATTTTTTTTTTTTATGTATTGTATTTTTAATATTTTAAATTTGTTCAAAATATATACTGTATGCATATGTCTTTATATATACATAATACATATACACAGTACACATACATATAGACAAAAACTTTTATTTTGGATGTGATTAATCGTTGCCAAGCACTAAAAATATTTAATAAATAAATCAATAAACAAACTATATAAATATTTAATACCAGGAACAATATTTCTCATTTTCGTTTAGTTTAAGTTAAAGTACTAAAATAAAACTAAAATATATATATATTTTTAAATGTACACTGCAAATACTGTTTTTCTTACTTGTTTTTTTTTTTTTTTTGTCTTGTGTCCAGCCAAAAAACTAAACTATTTTAGTGTTTTAAAATATGTCTATATATTTTGAGTTCATTTAGTTTTAGTTTTTTAGTGTGTTTTAGTACTTCAGCTTAAAATGAGAAATTCAGATTATTTTGCTTGTTTTAAGTAAAAACTCACTTAATTTTGAATATATAAATATGAATTTATTATATGAATATATTATTATATAATATATTTATGTTAATGTATTATTTTTCATTTTCTGTTTTCACTTTAATTTTAACTACATTTTTAAATTGTTAAATTAAATTGTTAATTATTGTTTTGTTTTTTTAATTTTTCTTAATTTTTGTCTTTTTCTTATTTATTTTATGTCAAGTATTTTTTTTATAGTTTCAGTTTTAGTTAACAATATACTATAATATTTTTTGTTTAGAATTAGACTTAATATCTATTTTTGAATTAGATATTATTTTATGTTGTATGTTTTAGTGTTTTGAAAATGTGTCTATATATTTTTAGTTTATTTAGTTTTAGTTGTTTTTCATTCATTTACATTAAATGAAAATTAAAAATTCAAAACTTTTTAAATATTTCATTTTCAGTTAATGTTTTTCAAGCAATTAAAATGTGTTTTTTTAATGCACTATTTTATTTATTTTTAATATTTGGAAGACTGAAACATTGGCAGATTATTTAGCTTGTTTTAAGCTTAATTTTGACCTTTTTTCTGAAAACAAGACAATAATTTTGACTTGTCTAGAAAATCCTTCTTGATTTAATAATTTTTAGATATTTTGGCTGGAAAAAAAGACAAAAAAAATCTAAGTAAGAAAAGCATTTTTGCACTGTAGGCTACTAAAAATGACAAAAATCCACTACAAAATGACTAAAAACTTTAATATAATATGCTAATAATAAATCTCACTAAAACTAAAATAACACTGCTGTTATTCAGCTCCAGCAAACCACCAAAGAATAAATCTCTGTATTTGTAAAGGGAGCATAAATCGAGACGCACCTCAGGCGGTTAGTATGTGTGTTTTGTGTCTATAACCTCTTGATCTTTATTGTTAATTGGATGCGTCTGTCGTGCACTCATCCCCTGCGCTACAGCGATCACACGCTCTTCTGAAGCTCTGGGAAAACACAGCTGACCTTTTCGTCCTGCCCACCTGCTGGAAGGTCATCCAGAGACGCTATAAGCCTGTGTGTTCTTCATGCATGGAATCGCAATCTCAGAACCTTGACTCCAGCCATAATTTCCAGTCCCACTGCTATATAAGTAGGCCTTTAGTATGCAGTGCATTGCAGATTTTGCTCTGTGCATATTGTTTCCTTCATGTCGGCTGATCTGTATTTACGACATCGTAATTGTCATGCTTGTGTGACCCAGCTACATCGTGAGAATGATAAAATACATAAAACATAAAAGTCACATCCTTTGCTCTTCATTTTGTGTTTCGAAGTGCTAAAATGTTTTTGAAGAACATAAGCAAATACTGTATGAAATTGGCCAGCGCATCATTTATTCTGACCCAAATCACTTGAAAGCACATCACTTCCTAACTTCTGAACTTGAATTTGAGCAGTAGGACTTGAAAGCAGATTATATGTCAAATTCTTCTAAACCATTAACCTTAAGATTTCATGAATATCAAAAACACATCAAAATGCACTTTTTGTGGTCAAAAAGCTGATGAAAGAGAATGGCTATGTTTGGGATTGCACATTAACATACAGCTTGTACTATTTCTGCTGTATTTATTAAGTATAATGTGCTGAGTATGCAAATTGCTCAGTATGAATTTGCCCTGCTTTATTTTAGTATTATTGATTAACTATAATAGTTTTTGTTTAGAATGTTTTTTTTTTTTTTTTTTTTTAACTATTTTTATTTGTTTTGGTGTTTTCAAAATATGTCTATATATTTTCTGTTTATTTATTTCTAGTTGTTTTAGTACTTAAGCTTAAACTAAATGAAAACAGTTTAGAATTATTTAAAGTAATTAAAATGTTATATATATATTGGTTTGAATGTACTATTTTAGTTATTTTTATATATTTTTATTTATTTTATATATTTTGTCAGTTAATGTTCATTTAAAGTTATATATATATATATATATATATATATTTTTTTTTTTTTTCCTGTTTTCACATTCATTTTAACCAAATTTTAGTTTTTTTCTTATTTTTTTCAGTTAATATTTATGTTATGTCAAGTAATTTTATTTTCATTGTTTCAGTTAACAATATACTATAATAGTTTTTGTTAAGAATTAGAATTAATATCTAATTTAGCTTATTTTCAATTGTTTTAGTGTTTTTAAAATATGTCTATATATTTTTTGTTTATTTAGTTTTAGTTGTTTTTCAGCTTAAGCTAAATGAAAATGAGAATGTTTTTAGTTTCAGTTAATGTTTATTTTATGTCAAGTAATTTTTAAAGTTTCAGTTTTAGTTAACAATATACTATAATAGATTTTGTTGAGAACTTAAATTAATATCTGTTTTTTTTTTTTGTTTTAGTGGTTTTTTATGTATATGTATATATACTATTTTAATATGTTTTCTGTTAATGTTTATTTCAAGCAATTGAAATGTTATTTAATTTTAATATACGGTTTGATTTATTTTTTTATATTTTGAATTTGTTTTTAAACTATATGTGTGTGTGTGTGTATGTGTGTGTGTGTGTGTGTGTGTGTGTGTGTGTGTGTGTGTGTGTACATATATATATATATATATATATATGGGTTTATTTATGGATATTATTTTTCATTTTCTCTTTTCTGTTTTCACTTTAATTTTAGCTAAATTTTAGTTATTTTGCGTTTTTTTTTTTTTTTTGCATTTTTGCCATTTTTTTTTTTTTTCTTAATTTTTTTTTCTTTTTTCAGATTCAGTTAATATTTATTTTATGTCAAGTACTTTTGTTTAACAGTTTCAGTTTTAGTTAACAATAATGATCATGGTCTATACACAGAACTGTCATGGTAAAAAAAAGGCAAGCATACTGTGTATACTGCACACTAGTCAGTAACTAGTACTCTATTCTGCACATAGCCAATGGCTGTGTTTGTGCTGGCACTGATCTGAGAACAGCAAGGGAGGGTGATTTCCCTGTGGGGATCACAGACAGAAATAATTTCCCTCATTATGACACAGTCAGACAATCATCACACACAGAGAAACTATCCAGAGCTTCTGAATGCCAATTACAAACCATCAAACACTCTCTCAGTGCCTTTCCAGCCCTCAGACTCAATTTCCAGTCATTCTCCAGCATTCCCAAGCAGGTCAGATCATGTTAGTAAATCGGGACCCGTCTCATTTCACTAGAATGCAGCAGCGCCTCTGAAGTAATCAAAACAGACAGAAAACGAAGTTTACCGAGGTCTATTAGTAATTAAGGTTAATTGGCACATGTATCTTAGCTTGTCGTTGATCCTGTTAAAGATCCAATGAGCCTGCAGTTACAACACACAGACAAATGGTATTCAAAAAACTATAAGTTTGATGCTACTCTAAGCCATTGACTGTTCCCTTCAGCAGTTTCTCTGATGACTGACATTCTCAAAAGTCATTCTTGTCAATCATCTGATTGACAGGTGTTTTGACCTATAGCATCCCTGCTGTGCCCTTTGGGGGCGGCGGCTTAGACAGGTGAGGAGGAGTGAGGACATAGAGCTGCTGCTATTCTCAGAGTCTGTTCGTGTGCGGGATGTAAATGAATCTAGTTCAGTTCAGAGAGAAGTTCAGAAAAATATTATTCAGATATTCTTTTTGGGTGTGGGGACATTTACATTTCCAATTTTTCAGTTGTGAGAAGCGTTGTGTAGAATTTACCATATAATAGCATTTCTGAAAGTGTTCTCTTACCTCCCGCATTTACATTTTCTGAATGTTGATCTAAAAACTTTTAATATTCACTTACAGTCAATATTTTACAGGTACAGTTACTTATGGTCTCCCTGAAATTTTAAGTTTGCATTACAATAGTTTACTAGTTCTGTGATTACAGTTAATGGTCACATGACATTGGTAAAAGGTTTTATTGTTTTTATTATTATTATTATTATTATTTTAATTTAGCTATTTATCAGTTCACAAACTCTCTGAGGTTCCTTCACAAACCCCAGATTGGCAAATCCTGACCTAAGATATACCATCTATATAATATTATTTGACTATTATTATTAAAAATTATAGAAATATAAGAAGAAATAGAAATAAATTATCAGGGTATTAACATAAAAACTCATTATAAAATATTGACAAATATTACAGATATTGTTGTAAAGTTAATATATTTCATATTTTAATATTATATTATATTTTAAATATTTATTTAAAGACTTTCAAGTATTAGTACCATCAAAAATGTTTTCTTTTAACATTATTTTTGTCTATTATTGCCATACATTTTAATATAATAACATTAACCGACAATGAAAAATTCTAGTTTTACAAATATTTGTCATTTCAAGTCATACCACAAAGTCTATTTAGTATCTTTGAGATATATAAAATGACAAATATTGTCTTGGCAACAAGCTGACATATATATATTTTTTAATATATATTTAATTTGTTAGTAGTAGTAGTATCATCATTAATAATAATGTATTCCTTTAATATTATATTTGTCTTTTATTGCCATACATTTCAATACAATAACAGTAATCAATGATTTAAAAAATGCTAAAATATATTTTTTAAATACTTAAAAAGATTTAAATAATTAAAAAGCCATTCAAGTAGCACCAACCAAGTGTTATTTTAGTATCACTGAGATATTTAAAATATTGTCTTGGTAACAAGCTGAAATATTTTTAAATATATATTTTATTTCAGTTAACATTTTATATAAAGTATTTTTTTTATTATTATTATTGTTTTCATTTTAGTTTACTGTAATAACCCTGGTACCACCAAGTATATTTTCTTTTAAAATTGTATTTGCTATTCTTAACCAACATTAAATTTCTGTATAAACTATTGGCGAGCATATATGTGACCCTGGACCACAAAATCAGTCATAGTGGTCAATTGTTAGAATAAATAAGCTTTCCATTGAAGTATGGTTTGTTATGATATGACAATATTTAGCCGAGATACAACTATTTGAAAATCTAGAATCTGAGGGTGCAAAAAAAAAAAAAAATCAAGATCAAGAAAATCGCCTTTAAAGTTGTCCTAATTAAGTTCTTAGCAATGCGTATTACTTTTCAAAAATTAAGTTTTGATATATTTACAGTAGGACATTTACAAAATACCTTCTTTACTTAACCCTTTAACTGTCACTCCCATTTTTGAACAAATACGTGTAAATATAGTTTTTAAACTTGTTTTTTTACAATTCATGAACAAAAACATTTTGTAATATGATTTTGATGTACATTTTCCATCATAGTGCAATGTCTGATTTTAAAATGGGTTTCAAAGGATGAATTTTGAGATTTTAAGTTTTCAAGTGATCTATAATTTCTTATGATTTCTAAATTGTGATACGGAAAAAGGCAACAAAGAATGTCTTTTTGTGACAAAGGTCAGAGCTCCTGTTATGAAGTAGATTTTTGAGGTGCACTCTTGTCATAAATTAATCTATTACTTTTCCTACATAATTTGTAACACAAAAAAATAGCAAAATTTCTATTTAGGAGTCTTAGACCTTTCCAACGATATATAGTTTGTCATGATTAAATTAAAATTTATTTGTAAAATGATGAAGAAACTTAGGCGTCGCACAGGTGGGACGGGTGACAATTATGGGGTTAATATCCTAATGATTTTTGGCATAAAAGAAAAATCAATAATTTTGACCTATACAATGTATTTTTGGCTGTTGCTTTTGTGGTCCAGGGTCACATATATAATCAATAGTTATATAGTTAGTTAAGCATGACCTCTGTGATGTTGGTCAGTTTATTTTTGGTAATAACATTCACTGAAGAATCAACAATTATTTTAAGAGTGTTACTTTGTTAATATAACAGCAAATGCTTTGGAATGTCCCATGGTAAGTTGACCGTGTGTGTGTGTGTGTGTGTGTGTGTGTGTGTGTGTGTGTGTGTGTGTGTTTCCGAGATCCGGCACGCAGTGTCAAACTCACCAAGCGCAGCATCTGAGCCTCTTAAATGGATTTGTGTCTTTTGTTTGTGTTGAGTGGGAGCTGTGATTCACTCTCTTTATCAGAAACACAAAACAACAGCCACACCGCCAACCTCATCCTGAATGACAGACTCCTCCTGACACCAGGCCTGCTCTCTCTGTCTCTCTGACAGCATCTCTTTCTCTCGCACAGCTCAACAGCCTCCGTGAGACCTGCTTTTCACGCACCATCAAACCCGTCAGCGCTGAGGCACAGATACTCCTCTATACACACTGCCCAAGAGTCTTTCAGCAGAATCACCTCCGCACACACACACACACACGCACTCAAAGCTGTATATTATTCTCTCTTTAAAGGCAACATGAAATATACATTTTTTAAAAACCCTGAACCACAAAACCAATCTTAAGTGGTATATTTGTAGCAATAACCAACAATACATTGTATGGGTCTAAATTATAGATTTTTCTTTAATGCAAAAAATCATTAGGCTATTAAGTATTTTCTATAAAGATATTTTGTAAATTTCCTACTGTATGTATCAAAACTTAATTTTTGATTAGTAATATGCATTGCTAATAACTTTATTTGGACAACTTCAAAGGCGGGTATCTCAATATTTTGATTTTTTTGCACCCTCAGATTCCAGATTGTCAAATATTTGTAATCTATAGCCAAAAATATTCTAATCCTAACAAACTATACATCAATGGAAAGCTTATTTATAGCTTTCAGATGATATATAAATCTCAATTTCAAAAAAATGTACCCTTATGGCTGGATTTGTGGTTCAGAGTCACATTATTAGAATGATTTCTAATAATAGAAGGATCATGTGACGCTGGAGACTGGAGTAATGATGCTGAAAATTCAGCTTTGATCACAGGAATAAATTTAATTCTAAAATATATTTGCATAGAAAACCACTATTTTGAATCTTAATAATATTTAAGATTTTTACAGTATTTTTGATCAAATAAATGCAGCCTTCATGCAAAATTCAGCTTTGATCGCAGCGGTTAATTACGTTTCAACATATATTCACATAGAAAAGAGTTATTTGAAATGGAAAAAATATGTCACAACAAAAACATATGTGTGCAAAAATATGTCACAACTTAAAAACTGTATTTTTAAGCAAATAAACAGCCCTGGTGATCAGAGGAGACCACATTTGATTTAGATAAGATTTGCCTCTTCATCAGGGCCCATATTCACAAAACATTTTATCTTACCACTAAGAGTTCTCCTAAATAGCAGTAAAAGTTTTTAGCTAAAAGTTTTCTCTTAAAACCTATTCACAAAGCTGCTGAGACAAACTTTTACTAAGGAATGACCTCGTTGCTTTGGATGATGTCAGCATGCTCATTAACTATGCACACCGTGATTGGCTGATAGGGGAGGAATCTCTGTCAGAGATTTATTCATAGAAATATTGTAGAGCGTGATATTATGTTGCCACATTTAAACATGAAAATATTGCCACAATCAAAAAAAGATTTTAAAATGCAGGCTTAGTGTCACTAATTAAATATGTTCGACTAAATGTCAGCCTCTTACATGTCTGCTTCTCATAAACAATTAGTGAATATGCATATAAGCAGCCTTTTTAATTAACAGAGTAGAATAATCATGGTTGATAATGTAAAAGAAAACCAAACTGGATGCAAGAGCAGCTGTTACTTCTCACCCAACTGCTTAATGAAAACAAGGATATAATCAAAAGGAAATTTGGAGTTGGGATAAACTCCAAAACCAAAGGCGATATCTTTTTAAAAGCTCATAATCATCAAATCTTTCTAAAACATTTAAGTTCTGAGACTGCCGGCAACTGCCACTTTAGGATAGATTGTGGCTTGGTCTCTTCACTGCTCCTTACATTTCACAGATTTAGAAGCTAGTTTTAGTGATAAAACATTTTGTGAAATACTTTTAGAGCACTAATTTAGGAGTCCTAAATTTAGGATTGACATGGCCATTATTTTTCCATACTGCAAAAAATGTTTCTTACTTAGATTTTTAGTCTTGTTTCCAGCCAAAAAATCTAAAATTTCTTAAATCAAGAAGGATTTTCTAGACAAGTAAAAATTGTCTTGTTTTCAGAAAAAAAGAAGCCAAAATTAAGTGAGTTTTTGGTTAAAACAAGCAAAATAATCTGCCAATGGGGTAAGCAAAATAATCTTATTTTAAGCAGAAAACTAGATAATTTAGCTTACCCCATTTATCATTATTTTGCTTGTTTCAAAGAAAAACTCACTTAATTTTAACTTCTTTTTCTGAAAACAAGACAATAATTTTTACTTGTCTAGAAAATCCTTCTTGATTTAAGACATTTTAGATATTTTGCTTGGAAATAAGAACAAATTTAAGTAAAAATATCATTTTTTGCAGTGCACTTGCTTAACCAATAGATTCTCTGTGGTGAATGAGTCCAAACAGCTGATAAAAACATCACAATAATCCACAGATAATCCACACCACTCCAAAAACTGTGTTTAAGATGTTTTTAATTAAAATATGAGTCCTTCTCTCAAAACAAAACCCAGCCACATGGATTGTTGCATGTTTAGAGCTCTTTTGGCTTGTGCAGATTTCTCTCCTGATTCAGACCAGACCATGTTTTCACTCATATTTTAATTAAAAACATCATAAACACACAGCTATTGTCTTTACAAGATGTTAACTGATGTATTGGAGTGGTGTTGTGGATTATTGTGATGTTTTTATCAGCTGTTTGGACTCTCATTCTGACGGCACCCATTCACTGCAGAGGATCCATTGATGAGCAAGTGATGCAAAGCTTTGTTTCTCCAAATCTGATGAAGAAACAAACTCATTTAAATCTTCGATATAGAAGTCTCTTCTCCTCACCAGGGCTGTTTATTTGCTTAAAAATTGGTGAAAGTGTTTCGAATATCCTGTCAAATTGTGTAGAAGCCTCGTTGTTTCTAAAGGTCAAAGGTGGAATTTTGACTAGAATGTGATCAGACTAAAATCACAAATAATTTCCATTTAAGTGACATAAATGTCATTGCATGCGTGCGTGTTTGTGTGTGCTGTGAGAAGAGTTTGTGCTCAGCACAGATGGCCAGAGAGGACATGAGCCCTGAGGTGAACGTCACACACACACATACACACACACATCACCTTCTCTGGAGTCCAGCTCCACTTTTACAGACCCTTGTGCCTGAAAAACAAGACTTTCATATTCTGCAGTACCTGGACGCTGTCTCTCTCTCTTCTTTCTGTCTCTCTTTCTGTGGCTCAGAGTCTGTTTTTGCCCCCAAAGGCTCTGTAAGCATTCACGTATCACTGGCTTTGGCAAACCGCTAAACACACACAAACACACACACACTCTTTCCCCTCCAACTCTGACACACACAAGCATCTCAACTTCATGGGTTTTGTCTCTTGTCAACTGTGACAATCTGAATAAATCTTCAGCTTCAGGTTTGAAGAGAGAAATTCTTGTGTTTTTAGCTTTCGGATGACTTCTGAAGTCATACAATGGCCTACAAAAATCATTTTAAATTTTAGATTATATATATATATATATATATATATATAATGACAAAAGTTTACATCCCCATTTTAGAATCTGCAAAATGTTAATTATTTTAACAAAATAAGAGGGATCATACAAAAGGCATGTTATTGTTTATTTAGCACTGACCTGAATAAGATATTTCACATAAAATGTTTATATATGGTCCACAAGAGAAAATTACCTTGATTCTTAATACTCTGTTGTTACCTGAATGATCCACAGCTGTGTTTTTGTTTAGTGATAGTTGTTCATGAGTCCCTTGTTTGTCCTGAACAGTTAGACTGCCTGCTGTTCTTCAGAAAAACCTTTAGGTCCCACAAATTATTTGGTTTTCCAGCATTTTTGTGTATTTGAACCCTTTCCAACAATGACTATTACAGAAGGTTCAAATGCTCACTGATGCTCTAAAAGGAAAAACCATGCATTAAGAGCCATGGGCTGAAAACTTTTGGAATTTGAATATCAGGGTAAATTTAACTTATTTTGTCTTCTTGAAAACATGCAAGTATCTGCTGTAGCCTCTGAAGAGCAGTACTAAATGAACACAAAATTTGAGATTTAGGCAAAATAAGAAAAATGTACACATCTCCATTCTGTTCAAAAGTTTTCACCCCCGGCTCTTAATGCATGGTTTTTTCCTTCTGGAGCATCAGTGAGCATTAAACCTTCTGTAATAGTTGCATATGAGTCCCTCAGTTGTCCTCAGTGTGAAAAGATGGATCTCAAAATCCTACAGTCATTGTTGGAAAGAGTTCAAATACACAAAAATGCTGAAAAACTAAAGAATTTGTGGGACTTGAAAGATTTTTCTGAAGAACAGCAGACAGTTTAACTGTTCAGGACAAAAGGGACTCATGAACAACTATCACTGAACAAAAAAACACTCAGGTAGCAACACAGTATTAAGAATCAAGGCGATGTAAACTTTTGAACAGGGTCATTTTTATAAATTCAACTATATGTAAACGTCTTTTATGTGAAATATCTTATTCAGGTCATTAATATAAATCAAAAATAACATGCATTTTGTATGATCCCTCTTATTTTGCTCAAATAATTCACATTTTGCAGATTCTGCAAAGTGTATGTAAACGGTATATTAGTATTAAATTTATGAATGACACTCAAATGAGAATATATGTGCAACTTGCACTTGAGGCATATTGATGAGGACTTGGGTACACATAATGCTAAAAAAGGTTGGTAAATGCTGTTTTTTTTTCTGAAGAACTAGTTAAAGTTAGTTGTGGAAGCAAATACAGGTTCAGAGAATGGCGTCAGACTGTTTTAAATTGGCTTTTGTCATTCTGACACTTCCTGACAGTGTAAGGGATCGTATGAAGTGATCAGCGTGTTGCTTTTCTGCCTGTCTGCAGTTTGACTTTCTGTTTCTATTATTATTGTTCTCTTTATCTCCGTGCGGAGCGGCACATCATATCGTCGTCTGACAGCGCGCTTGTTGCTACGGGAAACCTCTCATTAAAACGTCTTGACGAGCACAGATGTTAAAGTAAACATGACGGAGATTTAGAGAAAGATTCAGATACACAAGAGTCTGATTCTGTAGCGTGGCACCGGTTGCTTCCTCGTCTTTTCTCGAGGACTTTCAGATGAGTTTGCGCGACCCCCTCGGTGAAAGCGTCGTCCAGACATGCAGAAGGAAATTCAGCTGATTCACAGAAGCTCTAAAATTGTGGTCTGAAAATAGGAAATATAAAAAACAACAAGCTGTGAGATGGGAAGCACACAGAGTTATAGATAGAACTTCATGACTGAACTTCATGGTTAATTATGAATCAATTTAATGCTTTAATATGTTTTGCATAATACTTCCATTCAATTTTGTAAAGAAATTAATCTTTTTATTCATCAAGGATGCATTAAATTAATCAAAAGTGACAGTAAAGACATTTATAATGTCACAAAAGATTTCTATATCATACAAAAACGGTTCTTTCAAACTTTCTATTCATCATAGAATCCTAAAAAATAAAATGTATGATGGTTTCAACTAAAATATTGGCATATTATCAGCATATTAGAATGATTTCTTACTAAATACTGAAGAATAAAATAATTAAAAGAATTTATAAAGAGTATCACATAATTTGCTTATGAAATTTAAATTCTATGAAATTGTTGAATTTTAATAATTATGTAAAAGTACTTGTGATAAGAATGTTTTATTGCTCAGAACAGCATTATGCCTACATACAGTCTAACTCTATTCTTACAAAATGATAGATTTATTATATTTTAGAATAAATATATTAATAATATATTTTAAAGAATAATTATATATATATATAAATTGTATAATATTTAAAGCATTATTGAATATCTGCATTAACATTTTAATATTATTTGTTATTATTGAATATTACATATACCAACAAAATATGAAATGTTGATTAAGGTATTATATGAAATATTTATAGAATATTTTGATAATTATATTTATTTTATGTAATATTTTAGATTTTATATATGTAATGTTATTTAATACTCTGTATTTAATATTTTATATACTAATTATAATTACAATTGAATATTGCAGATTTTTTTGTGTCACACACACACACACACACACACACACACACATATATATATATATATATATATCTCCTTTAGCAATATGATATTTTTTGTACATATATGTAATGTTAAATAATATAAAAATAATATACATTTCAAATATTGCTTTTTTTGCTTATGCCAAAAAAAAATCATTAGGATATTAAGTAAAGATCATGTTCCACAAAGATTTTTGTAAATTTCTCACCTTAAATATATCAAAACTTAATTATTATAATTAGTCATATGCATTGCTAAGAACTTCATCTGGGCAATTTTTAAGGCGATTTTCTCAATATTTAATTTTTTTTTTTTTTTTGCATATATATATATATATACATATACATATATATATATATATATATATATATATACACACATATATATGTATATATATATATATATATATATATATATATACATATACATATATATAGCAAAATTCAAACTTCTCAATAATTTTATTAAATTAGTTCTATGATTAGAGTATGACATTGCTCACTCATTATCATGATTAGAGTATTGCATTATTCTCTTAGCAATCAGTTCAGATTCTCATGTGCTTCCTGTGAGTTTTTTGGCTGTGTAGGTTGTTCTAAATGAGTCACATACAGGCTTCAGTGACAGTCAGTGCGCTGCTGTGTTAGTAGACAGCAGACACTGCAGCAACTCACTAGTGTATGAAACAAAGGATAGAAGTGACAGAATGAGAGGGTGTGATTGTTCTAAAGGTTACACAGCCCTAAGTGATCAGAGGCGGTCAGACAACGAGTGTGTGCAGCAGTCGGCCCGTCACTATTGATCAAACACACTGTCATTACTCGCTCTCTCGCTGTAGGTCAGCCTTGTGCTATTTTTACGAGGCTGTAATTTTTGCTGTGTTTTTATTCTCGCCACTTGCTCGAGTTGGTGTTTCGGCCCTCTGGGAAATGCCAGCGAATCACAGACACCACAGACACGGAGACAGAGCTTCACCTGACGGCACAGAGGGTTATTTTGGTCCGGGTGCGTCAGTCAGACGGCCGCCGCTGCTGCTCTGCGGATCCCATGGTGCCGCTGGTCACCCGCTGTCATTAGCACTCTGACATCCAGAGGGAACAATCTCTTCTCTTCTAGAACATCACATACACACCTGACACTGCACAGCCGCACACTCAGCACTACCAGTCCATGACTTATAGAAGCCAAACTCCAGATTTAATAGATTATATATATTAAAATATATATAATAATGTTTTAAGCAACATTTAATCATGTTGCAAACTGCATATTGCATATATGTGACCCTGGACCACAAAACCTGTCGCTGGGGTTTTGTATGGGTCAAAATGATTTTTTTATTATGCCAAAAACCTTTATGATATCAGGTAAAGATTATGTTCCATGAAAAAAATAGCAAATTTCCTACTGTAAATGTATCAAAACCTATTTTTTATAAGCAATATGCATTGCTAGAACTTCATTTGGACAACTTTAAAGGCGATATTTGCGAATAATCTGTGTGTGAATATTGTCCCATCATAACAAACCATACATCAGTGAAAAGCTAATTTATTCAGATTTCAGATGATGTATAAATCTCAGTTTTCAAAAATGGACCCTTGTGACTGGTTTTGTGATCCAGGGTCACATATATATTTCTAGAATCTGAGAGTGCAAAAAAATTAAAATATTGAGAAAAATCACCTTTAAAGTTAAAATAAATAATACATTTAAAACTATAATTTATAATATAAATTTAATATTTTTTTTAATCAACATTCCATATTTTGTAACTATTTGTAATATATATGCAATAACAATAAATAATATAAAAATATTATTGCAAATATCAATTATTGCTTTTATTGTAATTTATTACAATTTAACCCTTTAACTGTCACTCCCTATTGTGAACATAGACATGAAAATGCACTATCCAAATGTAATTTTTTATAATTCATGAACAAAAACATTTTGTAATATGATTTTCATGTACAATTTCCATGATAATGCAATGTCTGATTTTAAAATGGATTTAAAAGTAGCATGGAAATGCATATAAAATATATTATATACTTTAAAATGTAATATATTTTTTTAAATATTACAAATATTGCTTCGATACTAAAACTTTAGCATAGAAATGCATATAAAATCTATTATATATATATATATAAAATTGTAAATATAATTGTACATAAAATTAATAAATTAAAAATATAAATAAAAATATTACAATATTGTAACATGCAAAATATTAAATATTGTTTAAATTAATAATATAAAAATGTTGATTGACAGTATGTTCACTATTGCTTAAGTGTTGTGTATGTGTGCAGTAGTAGTAGTATATAAGTAATTTTGAATAGTTTATTTAGTAGTATATAAGCAATATTTGTAATATTTTAATTTATTTAATGTTATATATATTAACGTTAATATATATATATATATATATATATATATATATATATATATGAAATAATGATATATTTACAAAATACATGTTGCTTAAAATAATTAACACAGTAGTCAACATTTGAAGTGGATAAAAAAAATCTTCAAAAGTTGGTCTAAGACAAGAACAGGTATTGTTTTGGTTTTAGAACAGCTTTGATTAAACGTTTTGACTATATACTATTTCTGTTTAATATTTTGAGACAAAAACCTATTAAATCTTATGTTACAGGGAAATTCGTACCGAACAGTGAGATATATTATTTAGATTTACACTTGCATTAGTTATGAATGCCGTTCGGTTTTAATTCCAGTTTTGCATCCTGTTTGTTACCTCAGTTCAATTTCATTGCTAATCCAGGAGTTGAATTGAATTTAAAGGCCTTTCTCAGTGGCATTGGTAATGATACAGGCCTGCAGCACATGCAGACACAGACAGACTGACAGAGCGGGCATGAAGCCCAGCATCACCAGAGGGCAGCGAACACAAAAAAAGATTAGAAATTCTGCCGGAAACAGAGCCTGCAGCACACCCAGTCTATGTGTGTGTGTGTGTGTGTGTGTGTGTGTGTGTGTGAGTGGCCTGAATGGAATGAATGGAAGAGCCTGCGGTGCTGGAGAGAGAAGCGCTGCTGTAATATCACGCAGGCTCTGGGTGTTTTTGCCCTGAGATCTTGGATCTGACAGCATAGAGCAGCTGCAGCTCTGAATTCTGCTCTGTTTCTCCAGTCGCTGGCTCGCTGTGTTTAAGTCGGGTTTGTTGATCTGCCTTTGACAGGGAATCGCTCTGATCCTGACCCGTCAGATGACGGGTGTCAACCTGCGACGGGAAACGTCTTTGAAAGTGTTGCTGCGCGGATACGAGCTGCTCGTAATTTATAGGTGAAGTGTGTTTCAAACAGGTTTGCTGAGCACAGATAGTCCTGCACCAAACTTACGTCACCGCTGTACTGCTAGATATCTTTGTATATTAGGATTTGAACATAAGGATGTTCAACTAAACCTTTTTTTTTTTTTAAAGAGCCAGCTATTAACAAGATGTAGCTCATTTTAGAGTTGATTTGATTTAATTGTAATGCTTGTAAAAATATAGAAATGTATTTTTTGTAAGCATCACAATGAACAGACAAAAAAAGGCATCTGGCTACTTGTTTATTTACAAGTTACACTATGACAAATAAAGTCACAAATATTATAAAAAATAAAATAAATGAATATATTATATATATATGTATGTATGTATATTTATGCTATATATATTATATATTTTTATGCTATTTAAATGTATCTATCATATATTTATTTTCATAATTTTATATATATATATATTTCTGAATTAAATAAATTATGAATAAATACAATAGTATATAAAATAATACTTAAACAACACTGCAAGTTGGAGTATTAAAAAGATTTTTTTTAATTTTAAAAAGAGGAAATATATATATATATATATATATATATTTTTTTTTTTTTTTTTTTTTTTTTTTTTTTGCTATGCATAATTTTAATCATATTCATGATTTTATCATAATTTTATATGTTTAAATTAAAATTAAATACACAGTATAAAAGTCTAATTATTATCAAGTAAGTATCAAATTATGAATAAATACAATAGCCGTGTATAAAATAATACTTAAACAACACTGCAAGTCAGAGTACTACAATTACTCAAATTTAAACTGAAATAAAAAATACATTTAAGCTAAATAATAATAAAAATGAAAACAAAATATAAACATAAAATCCATATTAGTGTATAAATAATGCTTAAATTATATGTATTATACTATACTTGTGTCTCATTATATTGCATGTGAATAATGTCTAGTTATCATCTTGGCTATAAATACTATTATATACTATATATACTATATATGTTTTTTTTATTATTATTTTAAGTTTTTGTCAAAATGGATTGAAATCCAGTTGTTTTGAGTGCATTGCATGGCAGACAGTATCTCACGTATACTGCGCATTTTGGTATATATAGTACTTCTGACAATGGTTCATAATATAACAGTAACATATAGTCAAGCTAGATTTATTTTCTTGATTAATGCAGTCATTAATTTTATCTCTTTGCAAAGCCAAACATCTCTATTGATATTGCACATGCTTAGTGTGCGGGCTTAGAACAAACCCCTAATTCACTTTAATTGCCTCAAATTGTGCATCTAGTTAAGAAAGTTGTACTGTTGCTTTGCAACTAATCAAATTTATGATTTTCATAGTTTCACATTTGCCTTGAAGTAAAAAAAAAAACTATCCATGTGCTTAAAAAAACTCACAGGCAACCACCCACATCATGCAAACTCCTTCGTAAAAAGTACGAATCTACTTTCCTTTTGAAGTCAGAAGCGGATGACTTGATGTTATTAGGCAGAAATCACATTTGACTGCTTTAACATAATGTGCATCAGCTGCAGGAGCGCTCTGATACGAGGTTAAAATCTCTGCCCTTCAGTCAGAAGATATGAAGATCTCCGGTGTAAATCAAGCGCATCATCCTTCCCAGCATGCATGGGGAATGACAAGATGTTTTCTCAGCCCTCCCTCTCGCGTCTTTAAGGAGCAGCGCGTGTCAGGTGTCTGCAGTCGCTCTCTCTGTTGTTTCAGCGTGTCTGCAGTCGTTTAGAGGAGCGTCTCTGAAGATCTCAATGGGTCAAGAGCTCTTTGCATTTTAATCAACTGCTTGCCAATTAACAGTTCTGTGTACGTTTGTCTGTGTCGGTGTAATTTATTTAGCCTGTGGCTCACTTCTGACAGGAACATTTGTTTACAGAACCCAGTCGCAAACGTACGATTGTGCCGTATTACAAACAAGTTCACAAATGTTCAAACCTGAAATCAACTTAAAAGATTAGTTCACTACCAGAACAAAAATTTAGATAATTTACTCACCCCCTTGTCATTCAAGACGTTCATGTCTTTCTTTCTTCAGTCGTAAGGAAATTATTTTTTGAAGAAAACATTTCAGGATTTCTCTCCATATAGTGAATTTCTTTGGTGCCCGTGAGTTTGAACTTCCAAAATCCAGCTTCAAAGGGCTCTAAACAATCCTAGCAGAGGAATAAGGGTCTTATATAGCGAACCAATCAGTTATTTAAAAAAAAATGTCAATTTATATACTTTTTAACCTCAAATGCCTTTAACCTATGCCTTTATACGATGTGCATGCATAATCTGTGAACTCTGGTTCAATACAGTTAGAGTATGTCGAAAAACTCCCATCTCGTTTTCTCCTCCAACTTCGAAATCATCCTACATTGCTGCAGAAGTGCCGACCCAGTGTTGACAAAGTGAACGTGCAAAGGTCAAACACCCTTTACCAAAATAGGACGATTGTAGGACGATTTTGAAGTTGGTGGAGAAAATGACACCGGATATTATGAATCTAAAATACCTGCAAAACGTTTGCCATTTTTTCATCCATGAGGAACATTAATACAATGTTTAAAGACATGAAAATCATATTTTTGTGTTCTTCAGGTTGTCATTTTTAGATATGGAATAGCTGCCTGTCTTATGGAAGCCTGTTTCTGCCACTGAGTAAAAAAGAAAAAAAAAAGGTTATTGCGACTTATCTCAGAATTCAGGCTTTTTTCTCACAATTGCGAAAAATTTTCTCACAATTTTCTCAGAATTTATATCTCGCAATTTTTTTTTTCCCAATTGCAAGTTTGTATCTCGGAATTTGGATTTTTTTTCTTGCAATTGCGAATTTGTATCTTGAAATTCAGACTTTGTTTCACAATTGCGAGTTTGTATCTTGCAAATCGGACTTTTTTTCGCAATATCAAGTTTGTATCTCACAATTGTGACTTTTTTCCTTGCAACTGCAAGTTTTATCTCGCAATTCTGACTTTTGTCTCATAATTGCGAGTTTGTATTTCTGACTTTTTTCCTCGCAATTGCAAGGTTTTCTCTCAATTCAGACTTTTTTCTCACAATTGCAAGTTAGTTTCTCACAATTGTGACTTTATTTTTCACAATAGTGAGTTTGTATCTCACAATTCTGACTTCTGCGAGTTTGTATCTCGCAATTCTGACTTTTTTTCTCAATTGCAAGTTTTTCTCTCAGTTCAGATTTTTTTCTCACAATTGCGAGTTTAAATTTTTAACTTTCTCGCAATTGCAAGTTTTTCTCTTAATTCTGACTTTTTTCTTGCAATTGCAAGTTTGTATCTTGAAATTCAGACTTTGTTTCACAATTGCGAGTTTGTATCTCGCACTTCTGACTTTTTTCGCAATTGCAAGTTTGTATCTCACAATTGTGACTTTATTTCTCGCAATAGTGAGTTAGTATCTCGCAATTCTGACTTTTTTCGCAATTGCAAGTTTTATCTCGCAATTTTGACTTTTGTCTCACAATTGCGAGTTTGAATTTCTGACTTTTTTCTTCCAATTGCAAGTTTTTCTCTCAATTCTGACTTTTTTCTCACAATTGCGAGTTTGAATTTCTGACTTTTTCTCGCAAATGCAAGTTTTTCTCTTAATTCTGACTTTTTTTCTCGCAATTGCGAGTTTGTATCTCACAATTCAGACTTTTTTCTCAGAATTTGTATCTCGCATTTCAGCCTTTTTTCACAATTGCAAGTTTGTATCTCGCAATTCTGACTTTATTTCTCGCAGTTGCAAGTTTTATCTCAATTCTGACTTTTTTCTCACAATTGCAAGTTTGCATCTCGCAATTCTGATTTTTTTCGCAATTGCAAATTTGTATCTAAATTCTGACTTTTCTTAAAATTGCAAGTTTGTATCTCGCAATTCTGTCTTTTTTTCGCAATTGCAAGTTTGTATCTCGCTATTCTGACTTTTTTTGGACTTTGTAGCTCAGAAAAAAAGAAAAAAAAAAGTCTAAATTGTGTGATAAAAAGTCGCAATTACCTTTTTCAGTGGCGTAAACGGCCTTCCATACTATACAGTATAGCTTATTGTATGCCATTTGTGTGTGTGTGTGTGTGTGTGTGTGTGTGTGTGTGCTTCTCGATTACATGTTTGAAACAAGGTCACATGGTTGCACATGGAAAGCTGTAATTAGTGAAGGTTTCTCATTCACTCCATAATTACAGAATAAGCGCTTTGAAATGCTTGAGATTGTTTAAATGGAATGAGAAAGACGCAGCGTGTGGCCTTTGTGTGTTTTTGTGCACACACACGCGCACTAAGGGGCCGTTCTCACACAAGATGTGTTTTTCTGCATGGTTTTGAGATGCATTTTTAAGTTGAACCGTAATTCTATGTTGTTTTTTATGCCGGTTTAATATGCAGAATCCATTATGCATATCAAATATTGTCTTTATTTTTACTCTTTATTGCATTTGTATGCACAGCTAATCTGTCTCTCTGTGTGTCTGTCTTTCAGGTTTGAAGTTCAGAGGAACCACTCAGTCCAGACAGGTGAGATCATGCAGATGTTGCTCTATATCCATAAACTGCTTGTATTCTTCACTAATATAACCGTATTAAACATATCCACTTGTCGTTTTTTTCTCTCATGCCCTTACATTATTGTCCCATGGGAAAGGCCAGATTGCTGGGCTGTAACCTGCCGTCACTAATCAAATGAACCTTGACTTCATAACGAACTAATCACCTCGTTAATACTGGTTTTATGATTATTCAATTCATTGACTTTATTGCACCTTAATGGATTCAAATGAGAAGTTAAATTGATATTTGCCACAGGCGAAGTGTTTTTGGAAATCAGGTGACGTCGAGAATTAAGCAAAAATCCTCGTCAATTAGCGGATTAGAGATGTTCAGAGTGACTCACAGAGAACAGATGAGCTGTAATGAGACGCGTTCATCTGGTGGAGAACTGGAGGATCACAAATGGGTGAATGGCGCCATCTGCTGCCTACTAAATACTAAATAGAGTGATAGATCAGCCACACCAGCTGAACAATATTTGGCCATTTTTGAAATTATATGCATCATATGCATTTAATGCATTATGTAAATTATTAGTAAATATTGGCATTATCACTTTATCAGTTGATGCATTATAATGTTGTAATGTTAAAATGCCCTTAGGATATTAAAAAAAAAATAATCATAATACATACTATATATATATATATATATTAAAATGTGGCTTGCTTTTAGGATTTTTTTTTCTTTTAATTTATTTTTTATCATATTTTTTTCTTAATACATACATATATATGAATATTCCATTAAAAAGTTACTTGCTTTTAGTATTTTTTATTTATTCATTTATTTTTCATCATAAATTAAAAATGTTCATCATAATACCATAATACACACACACATACACACACACACACACACACACACACACACACATATATATATATATATATATATATATATGTATCCATCTTTTTATTTTGTCATAAAATCATCCTGTCTGAACATAATAATTTTGTTGAAAATTTATTAAAATCAAAATTAATTTAATTTAATATATATATATATATATATATATATATATATATATATATATATATATATACTACACATTAAAATACTGAGAATTTGTGGGAAGATTAATTTAAAATTATGCTAATTAATTTCAAAATGAATCCAAAATAAGTACAATATCAATATTTATTTATATATATATATATATATATATATATATATATATATAATTTATTTATTTAAAAGCATGATAAGTTTAAAAGTAAAAATCTTACTGTACTGTGTATATTTATTATGTATATATAAAGACACACACACATACAGTAAATATTTTAAAAAATATTTACATGTATGTACATGTATATATTTATATTCATATAATTTATAACATATATAAATATATTTAATATATAAAATAAATGTAAATATAATTTTTTTTTTTTTCTTTATTTTTTTTGGGAGTAAAATATAACAGAATAAATATATTCCTCTTTTACAAGATATATAAATAAGTATATTTATTTAACATTATTATAAAGTTATTTCACAAATAGTTTAAAATAGCTTTTTCAGAGTAGAATATAACTAAACGAATGTCAGTATATATTTATTTAAATGTATTATTAATTAATTACAAAAATACTAATTATATTGTATAATATTATCTGTTGTTGTAGAATAAGTGTGACCCTGGATATTTAATAAATGTCCTACCGTAAATATATAAAAACTTAATTTTTGATTAGTAATAGGCATTGCTAAGAACTTATTTTGGACAACTTTAAAGGCCATTTTCTCAATATTCATTTAGTTGCATCTCAGCCAAATATTGTCCTATCCTAACAAACCATACATCAATGGAAAGCTTATTTACTCAAACTTTCAGATGATACAGTGGTGGAAATGGAAAAAAATCATTGGGGGGACTCTAGGTTGGGGAGGGTTGACCTTTCGGATGTGTTCAATTATAAAACCTTTTATAATCTATAATAACATTTATTAACTACTTATTTCATATTTTTTACAAAAATTAGATTTCTAAACTTTTATCAAAATTTTTAATTAAACAATAAATTCAATTAAAATAATAAGATACAATCAGGCTGAATAAGTTACCAATCAAATAAAATCAATATCAACAATTAAACTTTTTATGGTATAGAAGAGCTCAAATGTGGCATTATGGAATATTTACAGAATTTTTGACATGACTCAGAGGTGGAATTAATGCATTTCATAATATAGAAATTTTAATAATTTAAATTACTCAGTTTAAACACAAAAAAAAAAGCTGAAACCGCCAGTAGGTGCCACTAAGTCAAAATCTTTGTGACTAAATAAAAGTGCAGTTTCATTCACTCAGCTGTGGCTTTGTTTGTAACTATTTTAGTTGACAATATACAGGTCCTTCTCAAAAAATTAGCATATTGTGATAAAGTTCATTATTTTCTGTAATGTACTGATAAACATTAGACTTTCATATATTTTAGATTCATTACACACAACTCGAAGTAGTTCAAGCCTTTTATTGTTTTAATATTGATGATTTTGGCATACAGCTCATGAAAACCCAAAATTCCTATCTCAAAAAATTAGCATATCATGAAAAGGTTCTCTAAACGAGCTATTAACCTAATCATCTGAATCAACTAATTAACTCTAAACACCTGCAAAAGATTCCTGAGGCTTTTAAAAACTCCCAGCCTGGTTCATTACTCAAAACCGCAATCATGGGTAAGACTGCCGACTGCTGTCCAGAAGGCCATCATTGACACCCTCAAGCAAGAGGTCTGTGGGAAGGAAAAAGTGAGGCAAAAAACGCTGCACGAGAAGAGGTGACCGGACCCTGAGGAAGATTGTGGAGAAGAACCGATTCCAGACCTTGGGGGACCTGCGGAAGCAGTGGACTGAGTCTGGAGCAGAAACATCCAGAGCCACCGTGTACAGGCGTGTGCAGGAAATGGGCTACAGGTGCCGCATTCCCCAGGTCAAGCCACTTTTGAACCAGAAACAGCGGCAGAAGCGCCTGACCTGGGCTACAGAGAAGCAGCACTGGACTGTTGCTCAGTGGTCCAAAGTACTTTTTTCGGATGAAAGCAAATTTTGCATGTCATTCGGAAATCAAGGTGCCAGAGTCTGGAGGAAGACTGGGGAGAGGGAAATGCCAAAATGCCTGAAGTCCAGTGTCAAGTACCCACAGTCAGTGATGGTCTGGGGTGCCATGTCAGCTGCTGGTGTTGGTCCACTGTGTTTTATCAAGGGCAGGGTCAATGCAGCTAGCTATCAGGAGATTTTGGAGCACTTCATGCTTCCATCTGCTGAAAAGCTTTATGGAGATGAAGATTTCATTTTTCAGCACGACCTGGCACCTGCTCACAGTGCCAAAACCACTGGTAAATGGTTTACTGACCATGGTATTACTGTGCTCAATTGGCCTGCCAACTCTCCTGACCTGAACCCCATAGAGAATCTGTGGGATATTGTGAAGAGAAAGTTGAGAGACGCAAGACCCAACACTCTGGATGAGCTTAAGGCCGCTATCGAAGCATCCTGGGCCTCCATAACACCTCAGCAGTGCCACAGGCTGATTGCCTCCATGCCACGCCGCATTGAAGCAGTCATTTCTGCAAAAGGATTCCCGACCAAGTATTGAGTGCATAACTGAACATTATTATTTGAAGGCTGACTTTTTTTGTATTAAAAACACTTCTTTTATTGGTCGGATGAAATATGCTAATTTTTTGAGATAGGAATTTTGGGTTTTCATGAGCTGTATGCCAAAATCATCAATATTAAAACAATAAAAGGCTTGAACTATTTCGAGTTGTGTGTAATGAATCTAAAATATATGAAAGTCTAATGTTTATCAGTACATTACAGAAAATAATGAACTTTATCACAATATGCTAATTTTTTGAGAAGGACCTGTATTAACTTTTGTCTAAAATCAAAAATGTATGAAACTGTTGTATAAATTCAATTTCACATTTGCAAACTTCCTTTATAATCATTAAAAAGCTGCGAACCATAGACATAAATATTCAATTTTTAGCTTGTACTTTGCTGTATGCAGAACTGGAATTGCTTTCGTAGTCTTTTAAATGGGTAAATATAGAAATCACTTTAATTTTCAAAAAAAGCCTAACCAGTTGGAAGTAAAACACCGCCCCCCCCCCCCCCCCCCCCCTCGAAATTCACTCCCCAAACTCCACCCATTTCCAGCCCTGGTGATATATAAATCTTAATTTCCAAAAGTTGACACTTATGAGTGGTTTTGTGGTCCTGGGTCACAAATATATTCCTCTTTTGTTTTGTTTTGTTTTGTTTTGTGTGTCTCTTTGAAGGAGCAGTGCGCTCAGTTCAGCGAGGTCGTGGGCAGCGTCTCGGCTCGCCTCGGCAGACTGAACCAGCGCTCAGAGGAGGCTGACGTCGACCCCATCTCCCCGATGCAGCTGCCAGATTCCCAGTGGAAGAGACAGGCCGCCACACCGGGGTCTCGGGAGCACGACCCTGGCTCTCAACAGGTGACCAAACGCCACCGGAAACTACTAAAGACCAGCCCAGTGCTGCGACCCCAAGCGAACGCTTCTCTGTCACCCTTATCGAGCTCCAGACGTCTGTCTGACGTCCAAGAGTCACGCCGAAGGATCATAAGGGAGGTCTGCGGGAAATATCGGAGTAATATTTCACGGACGATAACGCCGCATCACGTGTCGCGGATTTACGTGGAGGACAGACATAAACTGCTGTACTGCGAGGTGCCCAAAGCCGGATGCTCCAACTGGAAGCGAGTCCTGATGGTTTTAGCCGGCGTCGCCAACTCTACGAGAGACATCAATCACGTGGCCGTTCATTACGACAATCATCTGAAGCGCCTGGACAGCTTCGACCGCCAAGGCATCACTAAGCGCTTGGAAACGTACACCAAAGTCCTCTTCATCCGAGAGCCGATGGAGCGGCTGGTGTCTGCGTTCAGGGACAAATTCGAGAGCCCGAATTCCTACTACCATCCCGTTTTCGGAAAGCCTATCATCTCCAAATACAGGGTGAACGCGTCGCAAACGGCACTGAAGACGGGAAGCGGCGTGACCTTCCGAGAGTTCATCCACTATCTTTTGGACGTCCATCGTCCGGTGGGAATGGACATCCACTGGGAAGCCGCCAACCAGCTTTGCAGCCCCTGCCACCTTCACTACGACTTCATCGGGAAGGTCGAGACCTTAGAGGAAGACGCCAACTTCCTTTTGCGAAAGATCGGGGCGCCGGAGAACCTGACGTACCCCTCGTTTAAGGACGGGAACCCCAAAGCGGCCAGAACTTCCACTCAGATCACGCAGCATTATTTTTCGCAGCTGAACGCGTCTGAGCGCCAGCGGGCGTATGATTTCTACTACATGGATTACTTGATGTTTAACTACTCCAAACCCTATAAAGACCTGTACTGAAGCTTCTGCTTTAACCGCTGGTTACCCGCGCTGTCTGTTGTCCGATCAATGCTTCAGAGACTAATTAGACTAATCCACAATTACACAAATCATCCTCTTTGGAGACTCAGCTGTCGATAACTCGGAGCACATCACTCATTTGCATACAGTAAATTAGTCTTTATTTGCCACTGAGAAGTCGTGTGTACTAACTAGGCGTGACTTGACAAGTTACACTGACAGCATAAATTAAGTGGTGTGAAAAAACTCAAGGAGGCCTATCAAACATTAGTTTATAGTTACACTACTGTTCTAAAAGTTTGGGGTCGGTAGGATTTTTAAATTAAAATTAATACTTTTAATCATCAAGGATGCAAAGAACTGATCAAAAGTGACAGTAAAGACATTTAAAATGTTCAAACAAATGAAAATGCATCATAAACATTGTCACAAATATTTTTGATTTTTAATGAGAAATTTGGGGGAAATTAATTTTAATTTTTATTTTCTTTTTGGGTGTGAAATTTAACTCTATACAAGTTACTTAAATTTTGGGAGATTTTTTTTAGGCAGCACAGCTGTTTTCAACACTGATAAAACATTATGAGTCATAAATGTATATTTATTTTTAATTAATTAATTTTTTTTGTTTTTTGCACAAAAAAAAACGGCTAAATGTTTTCAACACTGATAATAATCAGAAAAAGACGTTTATAATGTTACAAAATATTTTATTTCAAATAAACGCTGTTCTTTTGAACTTTCAATTTCATCGCAGAATCTTGAAAATTAAAATGTAACAGTTTTTAAACGATGATAATAATCAGAACTGTTTCTTGGAAAATAATCTTGAAAATTATTATTTTGGGAGAAATTATTATTGTTATTATTATTATTAATTTATTATTATTATTAATTTATTATTATTATTATTATTATTATTATTTTGGACAGAAAAGCAGCAGAACTGTTTTCAACATTGATAAACAGAAATGCTTCTTGAACAGCAAATCATCATATTAGAATGATTTCTGAAGGATCATGTGACACTGAAGACTGGAGTGATGTTGTTGAAATTTCAGTTTTGATCATAGAAATAAATTTCATTTTAAAATATATTCATACAGAAAACAGCTATTTTAAATTTTAATAATATTTCACAATTTTTACTTTTTTGATCAAACAGATGCAGCCTTGGTGAGCAGTGGAGACTTCTTTCAAACACATTTTTAATCATCTTTTTTTTATAATTAATTAAATTTGATTATTATTATTAAATATAATTATTTGTGTTATTATTATTATTTTGAACCGAAAAGCAGCAGAACTGTTTTCAATATTGATGATAATCACAAATGTTTCTTGAGCAAATCAGAATGATTTCTGAAGAATCACGTGATCCTGAAGACTGAAGTAATGATACTGAAAATTCAGTTTTGATCCTAAAAATAAATTACATTTTACAATATATCCACATAGAAAGCTGCTATTTTAAATTATAATAATATTTTAAAATTACTGCATTTTTATTCAAACAAATGCAGCATTGGGTGAGCAGTAGGGACTTCTTTCAGAAGCATTTTAAACAATTTTACCAACCCCAACACCAACATTTGAAAAGTAGTGTATAAGGTGGGATTTTGAACCAATCAGATGTCAGTATGGGTGGAGCCACACTAACTAAAACCCAAATGATTAATATCTCAGAATAAGAACTTTGTTGCTTTGTTGTGTCACGCCTGTTACGTTACACTGCTCTGAAGACTGTATTCACACCATAAATATAAAAAAATTGTGAGAGTAAAATTAGTAAACTTACTCTTTTATGTTATATCTTTTATCTCGTACAAAAAATACCACGGTATTACTATGTTAACAAGGTATTCTTTGCAAGAGAAAAAGGGAAAAATATAGTGCGCTGGAGGTATCATGTGGTAATACTATAGTATTTTGAAATACTTTAAATGGTATTTCAGAGCACTTCCAAGAATACCATGGTACTGCACTCATACAACACGTCTAAAAAAACATTTTTTGTAAATACTATAGTATGTGAGTATGGTAAAACACATACTTTATGCCATGAAGTATACTATATAAATACTACTTAATATAGTAATCATGATCATTGTACCATGGTATTTTTCAAACACTTATATATACACTGCGGCTCAAAAGTTTGGGATCAGAAAGATTTTTAATGCTTTTTAAAGGAGACCTTTCTGCTCACCAAGGCTGCGTTTATTAGATTAAAAATACAGGGAAAAAAATGTAAGATTGTGAAATGTTAATGCAATTTAAAATAGTGGTTTTCTATTTTAATATACTTTAAAATATAATTTATTCCTGTGATGCAAAGCTGCATTTTCAGCATCTTTACTCCAGTCTTTCTTTTTTTTGTGATGCTTTTTTAGGATTCTTTGATCAATAAAAAGTTAAAGAGAACAGCATTTATTTAAAATAGAAAACTTTTGTAACAATAAACACCTCGTTCAGTCATTTCTTTATTTCTTTGTCTCTTTAATTAAGAAATGAATAGTTTTATTCAGCAAGGAAGTGTTAAATTGATCAAAATTGCTAGTAAATACTTATATTTTTGAATAAATGCTGTTTTATAACTTTTTATTAATCGAACCCTGAAAAAACTAGCAGCACAACTGTTTCCAACATTGATAATAAAAGTAATAAATCAGTATATTAGAATGATTTCTAAAGGATCATGTGATGCTGAAGACTGGAGTAATGGCTGATGAAAATTAGGCTTTACATCACAGAAATAAATTTTATTTTAACGTATATAAAAATAAAAAACTGTTCTTTTGAATTGCAATAATATTTTAGAATATTGCTTTTTTTCTGCATTTTTGATCAAATAAATGAAGCTTTGATGAAAGAGACTTTTTTAAAAACATTAAAAATCGTACTGATCTCAAACTTTTGAGCAGCAGTGTATATAAGTTTGGACACACCCTCTCATTTAATGTTTTTTTAAAGAAGTTTCTTATGCTTATCATGGCTGTTTACACTTGATCAAAAACACAGAAAAAAATTATATTGTGAAATATTATTTTAATGTAAGTTTTTTTCTTTTTATGTATATTAATATGTGTTTCTATATTTATATACATTAAAATTTAATTTATATCTGTAATTAAATTTTAAATTACTCCAGTCTTCAGTGTCACATGATCCTTCAAAAATCATTCTAATATGCTGATTTATTATCAGTATTTTTTTTTTAACCTGTGATACTTTTTCAGGATTTTTTTATCAATAAAAAGGTTAAAAAATAACAGCATTTATTTAAAATAGAAAATACTGTTAACAATTCGGGTCATTCAATTTTTATTTTTATTTTTTTTGAAAGACATTAATATTTTTATTCACTAAGGATGTGTTATTAATAAATTAATAAAAAGTGATAGCATAGATTTACATTGTTAGAAAAGATTTATATATGATGTTTTTTAAATTGTTATTCATCAAAGAATCCTGAAAAAAAAAAAAATCACAGGTTGCAAAAAAATAAATAAATGCAGCAAATCAAAAAATCAGCATAACAGAATGATTTCTGAAAGATCACTAAAGACTGAGTAACAGCTGATGAAAATTCAGCTTTGCATAACAGGAATAAATTATATTTTAAAGTATATTAAAATAAAAAACATTATTTTACATTGTAATAACATTTTGCAATATTACTGTTTTTTCTGTATTTTTGATCAAATAAATGCAACCTTGATGAGCATAAGAGACTTCTTTAAAAACATTAAATTCGATGGTGTGTCCAAACTTTTGACTGGTAGTGTATATTAAGAAGATCACTCACTTCCCTTTAGCACACACACTCGATCCTCCACCACTAACTACACTGATATTTTCAGATAAATCTATAATCTATCTATAATTGTAAAAAGGGCATTCAGAGGATTCTATTTTTCTATGTATTTGTAAAACGGCTTTAGATGTGATCGCTTTTTGTGCAAATTCATCTCTGAGGTCACTGAGCGTTTGTTGGGTTTGTGAGTATGAATCAATCTGTGCACTAGATCCATAAACCATGTTTATTAGACTAGGATGTGTATGTGTGTGTGTGTGTGTGTGTGTGTGTGTGTGTGTGTGTGTGTTCCCAACACTTCGCTGATGTCTTGTACGTGAGTTTATTTCCAAACACAGCACATTAAATGACTATAGAACTGAACAGATTTTATTTATCCGATGCAAAATACACATTTTAAGAGCTATATATGATGAGCATAATATATTTTTATTTCATTTTATTTTATTAGAGATCACAGAGAGTAGATTTATTGTCATATGAAGATGTGAGATGGTGTGTTTCACAGTAAAGACTGAATCAGCTTTATAACCGTGAGTGTTTCTTCTGTCACCCGCGTCCTTCACACTTCTTTAAGAATATGTTTATAAAAAAATATATATATATACATATATATATAGATCTATATGATATCACACATACAGTAACTGGTGAATGTATAACTGTTGTTGGTGCAAAACTGTACAAATCCATATGATCTATAAGCCCTTTGCCTTATTTGACACTGCCAGTGTTTCAGGAAGAGCTGCAGTCGCAGACTGACAGTGAATAAACATTTTGTCTTTGGCCTTTTTTGTCTTTTTCGTGTGTCTTGGAGCATTGTATGGATCGTTCTGCTCTACTGTAAGTGTTGCGAACCACATTACTCACATTACATAAATAAATGCACAGTATATATTGCATTTTTTTAGTATCATATATCATATGGAATAATTAAAATATATATATATTGATATGAATAGGTGCATGTGTTTTTGATGTTTTTTACTAGAAAAACAATACTTTTGTAATAATTTATATATTTATATGTTTTTAATTAAGTACTAAAAATATACTTAAGAATGATATTATATTATATTAAAATATATTTTATATATATATTTTTTATTATATAAGTTTATTATCAGTTTTTTTAAATTAGGTGTTTGGAAAAATTCTTAATGCTTTTTTTATTTTTATGCTTGATTGAGCACTAGACAAAAATGACTTGGCAATAATAATAATATTATAATAATTTACATATTTTAATATAAATAGGTCAATTCCGTTTTTGAAATTCAAATTTTGAATTTGAATCAAAAATGAAATTGTTTTTTAATTTAAGTACTAGAAAAATTAATTCATCATTTTTAATCATTTATATTTTACATATAAATAGGTACATTTTTAGTGATTTGCTGTCTTTAAGATTTAAAATATTAGAAAAAAACATACAGAATAATTCTGTACTAATTTATGTATTTTTATATTAGTTCCTAGAATTAAATATTAGGTAAAATACTTATTTATTTGGATGTTTCGTTTTAATATTAGGTAGTAGACAAAAATTACTATTACTATATTTTTATTACTAATAATGTAATAACTTACATAGGTTAATATAAATGTTTGAATTTCCTTTTAAATTAAGTACTAGAAAAAATACTTAATTCATAATTTTACTAATTTATATATTTTTTCAGTCATTTGCTTTTTGGGTAAGTTTAAAAAAAATACTAAATAAGGATGTTTCATTTTAACATTTAGTATTAATAATTTTTTAACTTACATAGGTTAATATAAATGGGTAAATTTCCTGTTTTGTTGTCTTTTAAATAAAGTGCTAGAAAAAAGTTTATATATTTTTAAGTACATAATTTTGTTATATATATATATTTCGAGATAAGTTCTGTTAAAATTAAGTGTTAAGAAAAATACTTAATGCTTTTTATTTTTATGTTTAATCTAAAGATTAAGCACTAGACAAAAATTACTTAATAACAATAACAATTGTATAATAATTTACATAAGGTAAATGCTCTGTTTTTAAAATTCAAATTAAATTTTTTTTTAAAAAAATTAAATTTAAATTAGAAAAAATACTTAATTTATAATTATAATAATTTATATTTTTATCTAAATAGTTTATCTAAATAAGTCTAGATGAAGTAGAAAAAAAACATACTGAATAATTATGTAATAATTTATGTATTTTTATATAAATTATTTTATAATTAATTATTATATTTTTAATATTTGTATTCTTTTTTATTTATTGGATGTTTGATTTTAGGATTAGGTACTAGACAAAACATACTTAATAATTAATAATAATTTTATAGCCTAACCTTAAATATGTTAATATAAATGGATGAATCCCTTGTTTTGATGTATTTTAAATTAAGCAGGCCTACTGGAAAAGTAAAAATAATAATAATAATAATAATAATAATTTATATATTTCAATATAACCTAAATGGGTTAAGTTTTCTACTTTTAAGAAGACAAAAAAAGTCATTTATATATTTTTTTAAATAAATAGGAATGTTTTACTGTTCAATAGCCTATTACTATTGCTAAAAAGTGGTTTAAACAAACCCTAAATATTACCTCACCCTAACCATACTATCACATCAACTATCTATGCTTTTATCGTGATGGATAAAGCAAAGCCTCGTGAAGCATTGTGCGTCACCCGGACGTGAACGTCTTTACGTGTTGTTTAAGGGTCATTCATTTGTGCGTAAATCCCTGAAGAGCCACTAAATCGTGTTGAATGAGATTTTCCTGACGCTGCGAGATGAAACAAACACTTTGATTGATTTGACAACAGCTGAATCTGTAAGTAAATCACATCAGATCCTAAGGACACAAACACACGCCTGCATACCAATGAGTCTTCACAGCAAATACATTTCATTTTATTTACTCTCTGTCTTCAAACCGTTAACTACCAAATGGATTTTCAGTAACGAAGCTCTTTTTTTGATCAAGTAGCGTCAACGAAAGCTACATTATCCGAAACATTTCTGAAGCTTAAGCTCAAATCGTAAATATAACCTAGGATCACTGATCCTGGATCAGTAAAAGTGACGCCACCGCCTCTAAAACTCGCAATGCCATTGGCTCCTCAAACTGTCAGTCAAACCTCATTATTCCTCCCGCCTCTCTCGTGAATGAAGTAGAGCATCTCAGCTGCTTTGTTGTAGTCTGAACTTGGTAAATAAAGAACTATTATAAGTAGGCTACAGCGTTTTCTTTACTCAAGAAACACTACAAAGGCGTTTTTTTGTTTGTTTTGTTTTTGAGTAGCTATTTGAGGAGCGGAGAAGAGTGCCTTAGTCTAGCATTTGTTGTCGAGTCAGATATAGCTTGTGCAAAGCGCTAAATCTTCTATAATAATATGATGTTTGGCCAAATAACAGAAAAAAACTGAGCGACAGAAAACTGTACAACAAAGTCTTTGATAACTTGCTAGTTAATGAAAACGTAAATGCGATGTACGTATACTGCATTTGCGGTAATGAAAAAAACATTTGCTGGTCAAAAACTTCGTATTTGAACTTATTTTGGGTCAAATTTTAATAATATAATGACACAAAATTAACGTAGCATAGGTTATCTGTAGGCCTGTATTGCTAGGGCTGGGAGAGAATTTATTTAAAAAAATAAATTCTATATATTTATATATATATATATATTAACTAAGTAAAATTCAGATCCATTAAAATATGTATTGACATATCACTTACTGATATAAAATTATAATTTTATTCATAATTTTTTCATTTGGAGTATTTTGTTATTGCACAATGTACATTTCTTAATACTATGCCTAATTTTAATATCACTATTAATAAAGATTGTATGGTCTCTGTATATTATATGTCTTTAAATTCAAGATATTTAAAGAGTACCTGAAGTATACTTGCAATAGTTCCACTTTAACACAATCAAATATACAGTAGCTATGCATTTAGTTGAATTTCAGCAATACTTCCACACAATTATTTAAATTAAATTGCATTTAAATTTAATTAAATGAAAGTGCATTAAGCACAGAATGAGTTGTTTCGATTTAGCACACTTTACAAAGTACAATTGCATGGTGTTTTTATTATTAATAACATTTAAATATGTAAATGTACTTGTAGAATACTTAGCACTAAATATATGTTCTGGATGCTGAACCTCAGTGACCAGATCTTTGATGTTTTTATCTAAAATTAAAGTCATTTATTTGTTTCCATTACATGATTCCTTGGATGATTGAATCTGTCTGATCTGGCTATTTATTTAAATATCGAAAAACATTAAATGAGGGCTTCAAAGCTGTGTTTTAGTGGAATGAAAACGTAAGGTAAGCGGTAAGCTACCTACTTAAGACTGCTTTTAATCATGGACCGTTGGATTTCTAGTACTTGGAGAGCAAATAAAAAACTATAAAACGTTTAATTTGTGAAGTGAATGGTCCATCTTCAAAAAGATCAGGGGCTTTTGGCAAAACACCAGGGGCTTAAGCCCCCAAAGCCTACCCCTCGCAAACGCCCTTTTTTGGGGTCGACAGCTTATAAAAACGTAGTTCTGTGATTTTTAGCTTGTTTACTGTACACCTCGTCACATAGCAGCTTTTAGACATTGTTCTGTTTTTGTTATATAAGCCAGAAATGACAAGGAGGCAGCTTCCCGCGGCTTGAGTCTTACAGATAAAACTTCATTCAGAAAACAAAACACTCTTTAGCTGGACGACTGTCTGGTGCTCCAGAGAGAAACCGGGAGTTATTAGACAGACAGAGAGTGAGTCAGAGTTCATTTGAGGCTGAAGGGCTCAAAGTCTCATGAAGCTCAAGTGCTGGATGAGAAACTCCTCAACTTTCTGCCAGTAATGAGAGCGATGGAGGAGAGATGCCGCCGCCGCGGGGTGAATCGCGTCCTTCCCGCTGAAGAGTCATCGAGCCCCGCGGTCTGGATGCTGCTGAAGCGCTAGAAATTCACTTCAGCAGAAAGTTAAAGGAATCGAGCTCTATGTGCTGAACCTGTGACAGAACATCACAGAAAGCATTTGCACTCGCCTCTCAGTCTGTACACTGTTGTAATGTACTTACTGCAATTGTTGGGGAAAGTTACTTTTAAAAGTAACCTAATGGATTACAATATTGCGTTACTCCCTAAAAAAGTAACGAATTATGTCAACTAGTTATTTTTTTTATGGAAAGTAATGCGTTACGTTACTTCAGCGTTGCTTTTTTTTAAATCTGGGCAGGGCTTGTTTTGTGTGTGTTTTTTTTGTTTGTTTGTTTTTTTTGTTTTTTGTTATTTGAAAAAGTAAATCCAGGCCTGTAGAAAGCAGAAGAAGAGAGTTCAACACTCTTCAGCAATTAGAAAAAAAAGAAGAAAACATGTTAGTTTATCTTGAGTAATTTTTTGCTTATTGTGCTGGAATCTTTAAGTAACGTTAATAAAATGTTCATTTAATGTAGGGTGTCTGGTATGTAATAGGCTAATGTTCTTAAAACATATAGCTGTATTGTTCATGTAACTTTTTCACTAAATGTTTTAGTTGGATGTTCACATGACAGTTTTTAAATGTTAGGCTACTACATGTTTCAAAATGTTCAGAGAACATTAAACATAAAAATGTAATATTTAATAAATTTAATAAACATTTTTGCTAAATTATATAATGCTTTATGTGAAAAGAAAAAATATACACTACCAGTCATTTTTAATGTTTTAAAAAAGTCTCTTCTGCTCAGCAAGCCTGCATTTATTTGATCCAAAGTTCAGCAGAAACAGTACAATTTTAAAATATTTTTGCTAATTAAAATAACTGTTTTCTATTTGAATATATTTTAAAATGTAATTTATTCCTGTGATTTTGATTAAAGAGAGTTCAGAAGAACAGCATTTATCTGAAATATAAATATTTTGTAGCATTATAAATGTCTTTATTGTCACGTTTAATCAATTTAAAGCAGTAAAGTATTCAATCCCCTCAACTGTTTTAAATATTGATGATGATGATGATAATAATAATAATAATAATAATAATGGTTTTTTTTAGCAAATCAGTATATTAGAATGATTTCTGAAAGATCATGTGACACTGAAGACTGGAGTAATGATGCTGAAAATTCAGTTTTGATCACTGAAATAAATTACATTTTAAAATATATTTGAATAGAAAAGAGTTATTTTAAATAATACAAATATTTCACATTTTGTTATTGTTTCTTGCTGTATTTTAGCTCAAATAAATGCAAAAAAAAAAACATTTAAAATCTATCAAAACTTTAGAATTTTCTATTCATCAGATAATCCTGAAAAATAAAAAACATGTTTTCCACAAAAATATTCGGCAGTGCAAATGTTATCAACATGGATAATTATCAGAAATGTTTCTCGAACAGCAAATTTGCATACTGTATTAGAATAATTTCTGAAGGATCATGTGACACTGAAGACTCGAGTAATGATGCTGAAAATCCAGCTTTGATCACAGGAATAAATTACAGTTTACAATATATCCACATGTAATAATATTTCACAATATTATTACTGTATTTTAAGCCTTAGTGAGCAGAAGAGACTCTTTTAAAAGGGTTTTTTTTTTATCTTACCGACCTAAAGCTTTTTGAAGTGTATATGAATGTCGGTGCTGTAACTCCAGATGATTTTCCTGTGTAAAAATAAAAATTCTCATCCAGTGCACACGTGACTGAAAGGTAAAAGTGTGATGATGAACAGTAGCCACACGGTGGCAGCACTGCTGCATAAATCTGAGACTTGGCACTAATAAGCAGCATTACATTATATTAGTAAAATAAATAAAATAAAAATATAATTAATGTAATACAAATATAATTAAACTATACAATAAGTAGACCCACTGTATAATGAAATACAGCAAGTGTAATCAAAATGTATGAGATTGAAAATCATGACAATGTTATGAAAAGTCGAATTATGTTGATTTCATCTCATAAATATGATCAATTTGAATCATAAATATTACTTTTTATGTTATGATTTTTACTTTTAATCTTAATAATCTCAATTTGGCGTCTCATAAGTAACTTTTATGTCATACTTTTTTAGGTATGCATTGTAGTTTGCATACCTAAACGCACATAATTGTCATATGATGAGAAAGAAACTCTTTGTCGTTTGTTGGTGAGCGTCGGGCTCATGTTGAGTTGTCTGCGGGAGGTTTGAGGTTTCCTCGGCTCTCCATCAGTCAGTCTGACAGGCTGCTGTGGGGGGCCGAACCTTCCCATCAGCCCGCTGGAGAGAGGCGCGGGTCAGGATGAATGGATCTCCCTCACAGGACTGCATTTATACCGAGTCGAGGAACAATGAGCTTCTGAGGAGCCAATCAGACAGCAGCTATCAAAGACACGCCCACAGCCGACAGACAGGTGCGAGAGGATGCACGTTTTCACTGAACTTTGATTAGGGCAAGTTAGTGATGTTTAAGCAGTACTGACGCTGAGGTTTTGATTGATTATCTGCACCCTCGTGTTTATGCCCATTAAATGTTCTGAGCTATAAAAGAGCCGCCACTCTGAGCAATAACAATTTGTTTTTTGTTCTGACTGTTAATACGGTTTTTGTGTATTTAATGTGCTGAATTATTTGCCTTTTGGAAGCCAATTTAAGCCACATAAGAAAAACAACATATTTTGACATGAAAAGTCATTATTATGGCAAGACAATCATATAAATATGACTTTTTATGTCATAATCATTTGAAATATTTTTACTATTTAAAATAACTGCTTTCTATTTGAATGTAGTTTAAAATGTGATTTATTCCTGTGATTTCAAAGCTGATTTTTTTTAGCATCACTACTACAGTCTTCAGTGTCACGTGATCCTTCAGAAATCATTCTAATATGCTGATTTGCTGCTCAGAAACATTTATTATTATTATTATTATTATTATTATTATGTTGAAAACAGCTGAGTAGATTTTTTTCAGATTTCTTTGATGAATAGAAAGTTCAGAAGAACATTATCTGAAATAGAAATGTTTTGTAACGTTATAAATGTCTTTATCATCACAGTACAGTATTCAATCCCCTCAACTGTTTTAAATATTGATGATAATAATAACTGTTTCTTGAGCAAATCCTCATATTAGAATGAATTCTGAAGGAACGTGACACTGAAGACTGGAGTAATGATGCTGAAAATTCAGCTTTGATCACTGAAATAAATTACATTTTAAAATGTATTCGAATAGAAAAGAGAAAACATCACATCAAAATCATACTTATGACATGAAAAGTCATTGTTATGGCAAGAAAATAATCATAACTATGACTCTTTATGTCATTATTTTGACTTTTCAGCTCGTAAAAAGGCCTTTTATGTTATAATATTAACTTTTAACTTTTTGGTCATAATTTTGACATTTAAACTCAGTGTTTACTTTTGTCATAATTGTAATTTTAATTTAATTTTTTTTTTATTCTCATAAATATGTCATAATTATACATTAAAATTTTAAGCTCATAAAAATAACATATGTCATAATTATCCATTTTTATGCCATAATTTTGATTTAATATGTCATATTTTGGATTTATGTCATAATCTCGACTTTTCATCTCAAATACAACTTGTCATACTTGTGACTTTCTGTCAATACTTTGGCTTTTTTTGTCTTAAACAGGACTTATCAGGTCCCATAATTATTGATTTAGCATATCATATTTTGGATTTTGTCATAATTATGGGCTTTTAACTCAATTTTGACTTAAGCATATCATTTAATGTCAAAATTATACATTTTTATGACATTTATTTCAATTTAATATGTCATAAGTTGGATTTCAATTTAGATTTTTCATTTACAAATATAACTTCTTGTGTCATAATTATCACTTTTAATATCATAATTATGACTTTTTGTCATAGTTTTGACTTTTAAACTCAGATATGGCTCATAATGTTTACTTTTTTGTCATAATTGTGGATTTTAATCTCATAAATATGACTTATTTCATATTTTTTACTTTTCATCTCAATGGTAACATTTTATGTCATAATCATCACTTTTCTCATCATAATTTTGATTTAGATGTTCAGATTTTAGGTTTGTATGTATTTTTATTTTCATAAATATGACTTGGTATGTCATAATTGTCAGAAATATACATTACAATTTTAATCTCATAAAAATAACATCATAATTATCCATTTTTTATGTCATAATTCTGATTTAATATGTCATATTTTTGATTTATGTCAATCTCGACTTTTCATCTCAAATACAACGTCACAATTATCTGTCAGAATTATGACTTTTTATGTCTTAAACAGGACTTTTATAAAAAATTTTGTCTCATAATTATTGATTTAGCATATCATAATTTTGACTTTGTCATAATTATGGGCTTTTAACTCAATTTTGACTTAATAAATATATCTTTTTATGTTTCATAATTGACTTTCCATCTGAAAATATGGCATGGTATGTCATAATTTTTCATAAATAAGTTTTTTATCTCCTAATTTCGATATATGTAAAATTTGCTGGAGTATGTCATAATTTATTTATTTCTGTCATGATTTCGACTTTATCTCTTAAAAATATGACTTTGTGTCATAATTATCACTATTAATATAATTATGACTTTTTGTCATTTTGATTTTAAACTTATGTCAACTTTTATGCCAAAAATCATTAGGATATTAAGAAAAGATCATGTTCCATGATGATATTTTGTAAATTTCCTACTGTAAATGTATAAAAACATAATTAGTAATATGCATTGCTAAGACTTCATTTAGACATCTTTAAAGGCAATTTTCTCAATATTTAGATTTTTTTGCACCCTCAGATTCCAGATTTTCAAATAGTTGTACCTCAGCCAAATACTATCCTATCATAACAAACCATGCATCAATGAAAAGCTTATTTATTCAGCTTTCAGATGATGGTTTTGTGGTCCTAATTAAATTAAGTGTATTTACTCAACACCATGTAGCTTGCTAAGACTGAACTGATTGTGATCTCAGCCAACCCCGCGCTTCATCACAACTTCTCTATACAGCTAAATTCATCAACCATAACTTCCTCTAGGACAGCCAGGAATCTTGGAGTTGTGATGGACAACCAGTTAACCTTCACAGACCATATTGCTGCTACAGCTCGATCCTGCAGATTTGCCTTGTACAACATTAGGAAGATCAGATCCTTCCTATCAGAGCAGGCTACACAACTTCTTGTCCAAGCTCTTGTCCTCTCCAGACTGGACTATTGTAATGCACTCTTGGCAGGCCTTCCTGCATGCACTTCCAAGCCTTTGCAGATGATTCAGAATGCAGCAGCAAGAGTGGTCTTCAATGAGCCGAAGAAAGCCCATGTCACACCTCTCTTCATCAGACTGCACTGGCTGCCAGTAGCTGCTCGCATCAAATTCAAGGTACTGGTGCTTGCCTACAAGACAACCACTGGTATTGCACCAGAATACCTAAACTGTCTAATCCAACCTTATGTCCCCTCCAGAAGCTTGCGTTCTGCAAATGAACGACGCCTTGTGGTGCCATCCCAAAGAGGCTCAAAATCACTTTCACGTACCTTTTTGTGGACGGTTCCCAGCTGGTGGAATGACCTACCCATCTCAATTCGATCAGCTGAGTCATTGGCCATCTTCAAAAAACGTCTGAAAACCCATCTTTTTCGGCAGAACTTGACCAATTGACACTAGCTCTTTCCTACTCTTTTCAGTTTTCTATATTTATATATAAAAAAAAAAAATTTAAAAAAAACCCTTGCAAGACTTATCGTGTTTATCTAACTGAAATTTGCCTCAGCACTTATACACTGTCGCTCTCTTGTTGCTCTGATTGCTTCTAATGTAAGTCGCTTTGGATAAAAGCGTCTGCTAAATGACTAAATGTAAATGTAAATGTAGCTAGTCTTGTTTTACCTCTATCTATGTTAAAACATGTTTGTGCATAATTAAAAGATCTCTCTAATAATGCCCGCATCTGTCTCAGCAATAAGACTAGAAATATCTGCTCGATAAACTCAAGCACACAGCTGTACAAACATGCATATTTTCACTGACAGTCACATAAAAACATACACGGCGTCCATGAAACCCGCTTCGCCGTGACACACAACAGCAGAACAGGAAGGCCATTGAATAGACTCAGATAACCGTAAAATAATAATAGGAGATGCTGAAAATAGACCAGCATGGAGGCAGCGAGTTCGGGCTCGGCGCTTCCGGCGTGACTATTAACGACACCTGCTTTAGCGCCGGAAGGCATGATTGTTATTCTTATAGGGTCATGCATTAATGCATATGCGCTCATTTACATACACGCCCCCCTCGCCGCGCGCATTCCCATATCTGAGTGATTATTCCTTTCGCTGGCTATAATTCAAAGGCAGCATTATTCAAAATATCAAAAAACAGTTGATTATGGCATGCTGCAAATATGGCATCCATCACTGTGACATTTAAAGAAAGGCAAAAAGCAAAGATTGGACATGTTTCCTCATCAATATGGAGATGCTGCGTTAATTTTTGAAAGCCATTGTTGGCTTTTATTGCTTTTATAGGCGCGCTGCCGTCGCCCAGAGCCATGGATTCATCAAAGACAGATGCACAACGATGAGCTCGAGAAGCCTTTCTGATGTTCTCATGACAAACATTCACTCAGAGTACCAGACTAAATATATAATTCACCATGGCATGGATGTAAAATTCAGAAATATATCAGATACCAGTCAATTCATATGTGTGAATGTGAACTGAATGGGCCACAACGCACTACTCCCTTGTCTTCTGTAGAGCTATACCTGAATTGAATATGTTAATATTTGATGAACTTCACGCGTTATTGAACTGAACTAAATCAACACTGCAAAATTTGGATTTGTCTCATGTTTGATGAAGTTTGCATCCGTGATTTTGTTGCTTTTCCTTAATGCTGTGAAGCTGCTTTGTGTGCAATTTAAATTCACTGTGCCAAAGAATTGCACAGTATTTGCAATATTGTGACTTTCTGTCATCAGCTAACAGCTAATGTTAATATATATTATATACAAAGTCATTTCAAATGTCTTTGTGACATTATGTAAGTATGTAATTGTTTCCACCACATAAGAAAAAAACATGCTTTGGCAAATCAGAATTATGACATAAAAAGTCATAATTATAATGTATGGTAGAAATGATGGAAGTCATAATTCTGACATAAAAGGTGATATTTATGAAAGAAATATCAAAAATAAAACTGAAATTATGACATAAAAGGTGATAATTATGACAGAAGAAGTGATATTTATGAATTAAAATTGTAGTAAAATTATGACATAATTATGATACAAAATCAAAATTATGACAAAAAGTCATAATTATGATATTAAAAGTGAGAATTATGACAAAAGAAGTGATATTTATGAATGAAAAATCAAAAATAAAACTGAAATTATGACAAAAAAGGTGATAATTATGACATAAGAAGTCATAATTATGATGCAAAATCAAAATAATGACAAAAAGTTATAATTGTGATATTAAATGCGATAATTGTGACACAAGAAATTATATTTAGGAATGAAAAATCGAAATTTACATCACATTATGACATAAGAAGTCATAACTATGATATAAATGTAAAATTATGACAAAAGGTCATAATTATGACAAAAGAAGTGATATTTATAGATGAAAAATCTAAATTTAAATTCAAATTATGATATGCTTTATTGAAATTATGACATAAATGTTGATAATTATGACTAAAGAAGTCATATTTATGATATATGATAGACATAATAACAAAAAGTCATAATTATAATATTAGAAGTGATCATTAAGAGACAAGGAATGATATTTATGAATGAAAAATCTAAACTGAAATCCAAAAGATGACATACTAAATTGAAATTAGGACATAAAAGGTTATAATTATGACAGAAGAAGTCATATTTATGATATATGATAGAAATGATGACAAAAAAAAGTCATAATTATGATAGTAAAAGTAATAATTATGACACAAGAAATTATATTTAGGAATGAAGAAGTGATATTTCTGAATAAAAATTGTAATAAAATTATGACATAAAAGTTGATCATTATGACATAATTATGGTACAAAATCAAAATGATGACAAAAAGTCATAATTATGATATCAAAAGTGATAATTATGACAAAAGAAGTTATATTTATGGATGAAAAATCTAAATTTAAATCCAAATTATGATATGCTGTATTGAAATTATAACATAAATGTTGATAATTATGACTAAAGAAGTCATATTTATGATATATGATAGAAATAATGACAAAAAGTCAGAATTATAATATTAGAAGTGATCATTAAGAGACGAGGAATAATATTTATGAATGAAAAATCTAAATTGAAATCCAAAAGATGACATACTAAATTGAAATTATGACATAAAAGGTGATAATTATGACAAAAAAAGTCATATTTATGATATATGATAGAAATAATGACAAAAAGTCATAATTATAATATTAGAAGTGATAATTAAGAGACAAGAAGTGATATTTATGAATGAAAAATCTCAAATGAAATCCAAATTATGACATGCTTAATTGAAATTATGACATAAAAGGTTATAATTATGACAAAAGAAGTCATATTTATATTAGTAAAAGTGATAATTATGACACAAGAAGTGATATTTATGAATGCAAAATTGTAATAAAATTATGACATAAAAGTTGATCGCTATGACATAATTATGATACAAAATCAAAATGATGACAAAACGTCATAATTATGATATTAAAAGTGATAATTATGACAAAAGACGTGATATTTATGGATGAAATATCAAAATTGAAATCCAAATTATGACATAAAAGGTGATTAATTATGACATTAAAAGAAGTCATAATTAGGATATAAAATCAAAACGGTGACAAAATGTGATCATTATGACATAAAAAGTAATATTTGTGAATAAAATATCTCAAATGAAATACAAATTGACATGCTTAATTGAAATTATGACATAAAAGGTGACAGTTATAAAAAGTCATAATTGTGATATTTACAGTGATAATTATGAAACAAGTCAATTTATGAGATTAAAAGTCAAAATTATGACATAAATTGACATAAAAGTTGATAATTATGACATTTACATTTACATTATGAGATGAAAAGTGATAATTACAATGACATGACATGAAATAATTGACACAGTAATAAAATTATGACATACTGTCAAATTTATGAGACTAAAAATTCCTGTTTCATCTGATTTGACGTTTCTCTAAATCAGTGTTTTCCAATATACTGAAAACGTATTTGAAAAATAAGTTGACTATACTGCCAAATGCATGAATGTAAGCAAATGTAAATATAAAAATCCATAATAATAAAAAAAAAAAATAATAATAATAATAATAAAGAAATTACTGCCCAATTTAACCTTTCAACACATAAAACTTTATAGGAACAAGTAAAAAAGGATACACTATAAAACAAATTTCTTAATACAGTAGTTTTAAGGGACAAAAAAAGGATTGAGGAAATGTGAGGCTTGACTGAAAGTGTGTCGCCGCTTGTGGAGATTCACATCATTACTGCTGTAGCACTTTTCTACAGGAACATGATTTCTTCTCATCTTCATGAACTGAATTCTGGAAATCGTCTCCTGCTGAGTGTCTTCAGGTGGCTTTAAACATCTGATCAGACCTCAGCCAGCCTGACATTAACGTGACAAACTTTTAATGAGATTCCTACTTCAGCATGAACTGGTTTGACTTCAGATGTTCACTCAGGACTCAGAGTCACAGATGATTAAAGTCAACAAGTTCACATAGTTTGTATATTTAGTAAAGTTCAATACTTTAACTTGTTGTAAACAAAAACATCAAAAATGTATTATTTTCAATACAACTGTTAAACATGAATAATCCTAGAGTCATGTCTAAAAGACTTTTATTTGTATTATTAACATAGTTTGCGGCAGAATCCAAACTCAGCCATATTTAAAACATTGAGATGGTTTTTCATGTACTCTTCGTTACAGACTTTCTTCAACTTTTTTACTACCCTTGCTATTTTACTGTTTTATACTCTTGTTAATAAATCCATCATAAAATATTATGTTTTTTAATCTATAATGATCTAAATAGGGTTATTATAGCTATATATACATATATATATATAACTAAAACCATAAAACATTTGTTACTTGAAATAAAATAAAATGTATTAAAAAAAACTTTTTCTTCATCTAGTTGCCAAATAATTTTTTAAAAATGTTCATTTATTTTATAAGCAACTAAAACTGAAATAAAAATATTTACATATTTTTTATTTACATATTTTTTCACAAAATAAAATGACTAAGCCTTTCATTAAATTTAGAAAAGAAAATGGCACATAAAAAAATAATATTGATACTAAATAACACTGATTAATAATAAACATGATTTATTTATTTCAGTATTATTCCAGTATTTATCAGATCAAAATGACACTCATTTATTTGCATTTGATTAGTAATTGTAATAAAATATTCACTTATTTATTTTACATTTATAAGATTAAAATATTAATAATAATATTATTAATAAAATTAAAAATTTTAATTATTCTTCTAAATTTGACATTATACATTTTCAAAATATTCCAACATCCCAGTATTTATCAGATGAAAATGACACTCATTTATTTGCATTTGATTAGTAATTGTAATACAATATTCACTTATTTATTTTACATTTATCATTTTAAAATATTACTAATTTTATTAATAATAGAATGAAAATATTACATTATTACATTATTTTCAAAATATTCCAACATCCTTATTTGTATTTCCAGTTTTTAATAGAAACATCTCCCATTTTTAATGTACTTTCAGACTTTTGGACCCAACATAGTCTTATTTAACTATTAAATTCTCTTTTTCATCATCATTATCATTACTTGAAAGGATGTTTTGTTGATATCGCTGTCAAATGGATCTCACTGTGAATCATCTCAGAGAATCTGACCCACTTCAGCTTCTCCTTTCACAGACAGCACAGCAAAACCCATAAATTACAGGAATTAACTGATGGCAACTAAAACACCCGGGGCAACTTTATAAGCTGTTTAAATCTTTAAACTTACAACATCTTCTGCACACGGCTGTAATTGAACGCACTGCGGGGATGTTGTATTAATGAAGGGGAAACTACAAACTGCATTCCTCCTGCGTTTGTAAGTCCTGAGGAAAACACTTTCTGGCCTCAGGACCTGTTTCTTCTCTGTGTGTGTCTCATACCTGCAGGATCGCTCAGCTTTCCTCCTTCTGTAATCAATTAAGCAGTTGTTTTGAAAAATATTCTCGTTTTATGCATTTCATACATTAAGAGATGATTATTAGTTCAAATCAGTTCAACTTTATCGCCATTAGGGCTGCAGAATAGCACTGATATTTTATTTTTAATACATTAGGAAGCACCAGTGCTAGTTCTTTGCTGTAATATTTCTGCATGGTTTGTTGTTGTTGTTGTTTACATTCAGTGTGTCCTAAAATGACACCTTTAGGCTGTCAAATTTTCTTAAAAAGGAACATTTAAGAATGTTTTACTCTTTAAAATTAGCTGAAACTCTAATAACAGCAAGCTGCATTGTGACAACTTACCCAATAGTGTATTGCTATTGGGGCATGTTGTCACAAAAGGTCTACATGTGTTTAATGACCTCAGTAGTATTTTATAAATATTCAGTAATCAAGAAATTGACTTTTAAACTTCATTGCCATGAGTACTGCAGAACAGCACTGCAAAAACATTATATTATTATTAATGCATTAGAAAATTAGGGTTCGTTGTTTGCATTAATATTTCCTTTTTTTACATTCAGTGTGTCATAAATCAGAAAATTGTATTAAATGCATGTTTCACAATTGTTTTAGTCTTTAAAATTTGCTGAAACTCCTATAATAATGGAACGTTCCATTGTGACAACTTACCCCATATAGCACAAACAGCATGTGTTTGCTATTGGGGCATGTTGTCACAAAAGGTCAGCATGTGTTTAATGACCTCAGTAGTATTTTGTAAATTTTCAGTAGTCAAGAAATTGACTCTTAATCTTCATTACCATGAGTACTGCAGAACAGCACTGCAAAAGCATTATATTATTAATAATGCATTAAAAAAGGTTAGTTGTTTGCTTTAATATTCCTTTTTTTACATTCAGTGTGCCATAAATCAGAAAATTGTATTAAATGCATGTTTCATAATTGTTTTAGTCTTTAAAATTTGCTGAAACTCCTATAATAATGGAACGTTCCATTGTGACAACTTACCCCACATAGCACAGACAGCATGTTTGCTATTGGGGCATGTTGTCACAAAAGGTCAACATGTGTTTAATGACCTCAGTTTTTTTTTTAACATTCAGTTGTCAAGAAATTGACTCTTAAACTTTATTAGCATGAGCACTGCAGAACAGCACTGCAAAAGCATTATATTATTAATAATGCATTAGAAATTAGGGTTAGTTGTTTGCTTTAATGTTTCCTTTTTTTACATTCAATGTGTCGTAAACCACGTTTCATAATTGTTTTAGTCTTTAAAATTTGCTGAAACTTCTATAATAATGGAACGTTCCATTGTGACAACTTACCCCATATAGCACAGACAGCATGTGCTTGCTATTGGGGCATGTTGTCACAAAAGGTCAACATGTGTTTAATGACCTCAGTTTTTTTTTTTAACATTCAGTTGTCAAGAAATTGACTCTTAAACTTTATTAGCATGAGCACTGCAGAACAGCACTGCAAAAGCATTATATTATTAATAATGCATTAGAAATTAGGGTTAGTTGTTTGCTTTAATGTTTCCTTTTTTTGCATTCAATGTGTCGTAAATCACGTTTCATAATTGTTTTAGTCTTTAAAATTTGCTGAAACTCCTATAGTAATGGAAGGTTCAATCGTGTCAACTTGCCCCATGTAGTGTGTTGCTATTGGGGCATGTTGTCACAAAAGGTCAATGTGTTTAATGACCTCAGTAGTACTTTATAAATGTTCAGTAGTCAAGAAATTGACTCGTAAATGTCATTACCATGAGCACTGCAGAACAGCACTCCAAAAACATTATATATTATTATTAATGCATTAGGAAATTAGGACTAGCTGTTTGCTTCACTAGTTCTTTACTTTATTACATTAATTTGTTTACATTAAATGTGTCATAAATCATACATTTGTAAGAAATGCATTTGTGTTTCATAATTGTTTTACTCTTTAAACTGAAACTCCTATAATAATGGAAGGTTCTATCGTGACAACTTACTCCACATAGTGAGTCAACATGTGTTGCTATTGGGGCATGTTGTCACAAATAGTTAATATGTGACCCTGGACCAAAAATCAGCCATAAGGGTCATATTTTTTTGAGAAAATGAGATTGATACATAATCTGAAAGCTGAATAAATAAGCTTTCTACTGATTTTCTATATTTGGTTGAGATACAACTATTTGAAAATCTAGAATCTGAGGATGCAAAAAAAAATCTAAATATTGAGAAAATCACTTTTAAAGTTGTCCAAATGAAGTTCAATGCATATTAATAATAAAAAACTAGGTTTTTATATATTTCCGGTAGGAAATTTACAAAATATCTTAATGGAATATTACTTATGATATTAATGTGACTTATGACTGGTTTTGTAGTCCAGGGTCACATTTGAAGATCATAAATCATACAGTTTGGGGTTTCACAATTATTTTACGCTTTAAAATTTGCTCATTTGTTCGATTGTGACAACTTACCCCATGTAGTGTAACAACATGTGTTACTATTGGGGCATGTTGTCACAAACAGTCAATATGTGACCCTGGACCAAAACCAGCCATAAGGGTCATATTTTTACATAATCTGAAAGCTGAATAAATAAGCTTTCTATTGATGCAGGGTTTGTTAGGATTGTCGAGATACAACTATTTGAAAATCTGGAATCTGAGGGTGCAAAAAAATCTAAATATTGAGAAAATCCCTTTTAAAGATATCCAAATGAAGTTCATAACAATGCATATTAATGATAAAAAACTAAGTTTTGATATATTTACGGTAGGAAATTTACAAAATGTCTTCATGGAACATTACTTATGATATTGATCCTTTTGACCCATGCAATGTGTTTTTGGCAATTGCTACAAATATACCCATGTGACTTATAACTGGTTTTGTGATCCATGATTGAATATTACTTGTGATATTGTTAATTTTGACCCATGCAATGTGTTTTGGGCAATTGTTACAAATATACCCATGCGACTTATGACTGGTTTTGTGGTCCAGGGTCACATTTGATGTGTCATAAGTCATACAATTTGGTGTTTCATAATTATTTTGCGCTTTAAAATTTGCTAATTTGTTAGATTGTGACAACTTACCCCATGTAGTGTAACAACATGTGTTACTATTGGGGCATGTTGTCACAAAAGATCAACATGTTCAGTGATCTCAGTAGTATTTTATAAATGTTTAGTAGTATTTCTGTATTCAGGATGTTAAATTTTGTCTATCTAGAAACTTATTCATAAATCAATTTTTATTTTATTTGGGGGTTTTTTGTTTGTTTGTTTTTTTGACGCTCTAGCCCTATATAATTATTCTACATGACTTAATTTCATCCTATATATTCTCCTTATTGGTAGATCTATCTTTTGTGTTTGCCACTCCTCCATCCTATTACTGTAACAAAATGAATCTTGATTAAATTCTATCCTACTCTGTGAAACTTGTCATTCCTCTGAACGGACACCGGCGGGCGCCAAACATCACGGAACGCCTCGTTCAGCATCAGTCCTGAATGCGAGAGTCTCAGTAATTACGGCTCTCAGCTCAACATCAATTATTCACACTTATTTACACGCAAATAAACAAACATTCAGATAAATAAATAATCGAGTATACCTGCGCGGGGAACGCGGCGGCGGCGCGCTCCGGCGCAGCTGATGCCCAGCACAACTGTCTTTATTTGTTTGCCTGCTGTTAAATAAATGACAATCCGGCGCGAGAAAGTGTACGATTGTGTTCGTGTGGGTTTAAAGCGACGTTGCGCGCGTCTGCCCCGCTTGCACGGGAGATCCTGCAGCAGCAGACATCTCCATCTAGCCGTGCGCAATAATTGAAATGGCGCATTTGGCTGCGGGCGGACTGTGAGGGCGCACAGTGAATGATGTCCAGACGTCATTTGCTTTTAATGGCCTCCAGGAAATTTGCCATTACAATTCTCACAGACATTAGAGCGCAGAGAGGAGTGCGGGGGGAAAGCGCCGCATGCATGAGCACCACATCCAGATTTTCGCTTCGTAAAAAGAATATACGCGTCTTTTATCGCCACTTTATCAACAAGTTCCAGTGCGCCTCCCGCTCTAGCGAGGGCGAAGAGAGACTTTTACTCGTTCAGGGAAGGAAAATGTGTTGCCTTTGTGAAAGAGCCTGGGGGAATATTACATCAGACGAAATGACAATGATTAAAATCAGCCTTTCTGCCTCTCCAAAGTCTCAGGAACGGCGTGGTGACACTTGCCTGATGCGTAAACCGTTATATGCCGAACTTTAAACCCTCGCCGGCTATTTTTACTTTGCGAAATAATCGAGGGGAATATCGGGTTTGCATCTGTTCCAATGAGTCTGCTCGGGTTTGAGTTAATTGTCCTCTAATCCTGTGGCCCCAGAGGCGTTTGCGCAGCCCGGAGCCAGAATTCTTCTTTCGGCTCTGCTCTGATTTAGAGACGGATTATTGGCTTCCTTCTGCCCATAAGCAAAGCAGCACATTCACCGTGGCCAAAAAAGACAGTGGCGAGGCTGATATACGCGAGTATTAAGAAATAAGAAGATCAAGAGGGGGAAGGAGAGCTCTGGTCTCCTGGAGAAGGTAAGACAGTCCTGCGCGCTTTTGCGCTCCAGCTCTGAACGCGTCCAGACAACAGCAGCGCAGCTCGCTATAGTCGCGCAGATCCACCTATGACATGTTTTAATGCAGTTTGACGCGCTTTTCACTCCGGACAGGAAGGGAATAGCTAGGCTGGATCGTTTATCGGATAGAAACTTGACCGAGAGCGAGCAACGCGAACCCTTCATCTGGGAGCCGATTGATTGAACCAGACTCGGATCGCGATTCGGACACCTACGATGTTTGAAACGGTACCGTTTCCACTTAAATCTCATCTCAATGTAGAGTAGATCATTCTTGTGATGGTGCTTTTGTGTTTTGCCGAGAACGAGCGCAACGCCGCGAAAACGCGACGCGTCCTCAAACGCGTTCACGCTTCGTGCCCTGTGAGATTTTTCAAGATGTACTGATTCTGTAACCTTATTAAACAGCCTCTAGGCATCGAGAACCGGTGTTATTAGCAGGATATATATATGCCTCATACCTGAAGCTTTATCGCTGTGAGTGAGACGCCATGTTGTGAAATGATCTGAATTGAAGTTTTAACCCGTAGGGCACCGACCTGAAACTGGAGAAAGAAAGCAGGAAAAGTGCGTTGATTGCATTGCGTGTGTAACGAACGTTTCCACGAGCCTCTGCGAAGGCATTTTAAAGATTCCGCCATTAAGTGTCGAAAACAAACTCAGAGGTTGATAGGAAAACCGAGGATTGGATGAAACCCTCTCAAAGTTTGACGTCTGTGTAGCTGGTCTATGATAGTCCAAGCTAGTCACTGGTCAATATGGTTTTGGAGCCAGTTTAGACCATCTACCTAAATGCAGATACAAGTTTAGGATGCATTTTCCAAGCAAACATGTTTTTAAAAACATTAGCACAGTTTGGAAATCAAACAGAACGTTCCTGAATTTATTTATATGTATTCTGGTGCCACAAACACAAGTTAAAGTGACATTTTCCTCGTGTTAATGAGTATTTCAAGCTTGAACATCTTGACTTTTCTTTACTCTTCTGCCTGGTCCCTCCCATTAACAAAGAGAGAGAGGGAGAGAGAGAGAGAGAGAGAGAGAAGGGGTAGATCCACTGTATTCCCTCGGCATTAATATCTGGGCTTTTGGTTACAATGCCCGTAGCTATATGGAGATGAGGGATAGCTTCATATGCCAAAACGTCTTAAGTCTTTTTTTCTCTTTCAATGGAATCTGTAATGTATCATCCTGCTTGTGTATTAAATGAACATTAGTGCTGAGGGCTTGGTGGCAACACCCTGGAAAATTCTGCCGTCCGCCTCGAGCGCATCGCCTCCAGCGCTGGAGCTGAGCGGAGCCCGCAACAACCGCCTTCTGTTTACCATGTATGGTTAAAATAACAGGCGCGCAAATGAGCCACTGCATGGAAGAACTTGTCGTTGAAATCCCTTTGAACTCCAGCTTCACAATGAAGCAGTCTTTCCTATGACAACTGGAATATGTTAAGTCGTATTTCCATTTGGCCCTGCGTGATCCGGGCATTGTGAGGTAAAGTTTTTGACTTGTATAAACAAGCCTTTAGGTTTGGACAGAGTGAAAGTCTTTTCAGCAGACGATCTCCAAGTGGGATTGTGTGCGAACGCTTTTTCAATCAACATTTTTGCATATTCTCAGTCACAGTAGTTTTCTGAGCACTAGAAAGTGTGAAATGCATGTCAAGACGAGCCTTTACATTGGCATTTAGCAGATGCATTAATCCAAACAGACTGAATGCGCAATGCAAGTTTTAAAATTGCCCTGAAAAGAGCAAAAACATAAAACTGAGATGAGACCATAAAATGATACACTCTTAAAAATAAAGGTGCTTAGAAGAATCTTCAAGAAAGAATGTTCTTCAGAGATGGTTCTTTGACTGAAGGGTTCTTAGTGGGACCAAAAATGGTGTGAAGAACCTGTTAAAGCACCTTTATTTTTAAGAGTGTAGTGGAAGAGTAATTTAATTAGTAATTTTAGAGTTGTGCATTGAAGCTACATTTCCCAATTGTAAGTATGGTACACTGCCAAAAAGACTATTCTTACATATCTTTGTCTTGTTTGTAGTCAAAAGGTCTAAAAATGCTTAAATTAAGATATTTAAGATATTTCCAGAGGGAAAAACAAAGTGCATTTTGCTTAAAATAAGTAAAATGATCTGCCAGTGGGGTAAGTAACTTACTCTTGATTTACAAATATTTTGGCAGATCATTTTACATGTTTCCAAAACTAAATTAAGTGCATTTAACTTAAAACAAGACTATCTTATGTATGTTTGCTTATCTAGTAAGTACATCTTAATTTAGCACTTTATTTAGAATTTTTTCCTAATTAAATGCTAAGAAAATGAACCCAAATACAGATGCATTTGTGAATGAGTTTGATTTGTAAGATATTTTGACTAAAAAATACTAAGATTGGTTCCAATTTAGTGCTTTAAACACAAAAAACATGTTCTTCAAATAAGAGATGGTTCTTTGACTGAATGGTTCTTTGTGGAACCAAAAATGTTGTGAAGAACCTGTTAAAGAACCTTTGTTTACAAATGTTGAAAAGGTTTACAAATTCTTAAATGTAAGATGCATTTACTAGATAAGCAAAATGACAAGATATTTAAGATATTTCCAGAGGGAAAATAAGTTTGCTTAAAAGTAAGTAAGGGTAAGTACACTGCACACTTTCTTACTTTGATTTTCTGTCTCGTGTCCAGCCAAAATATCTAAAAATTCTTAAATTAAGAAGAATTTTCTAGACAAGCAAAAATTATTGTCTTGTTTTCAGAAAAAAAAAGCCATAATTAAGTGAGTTTTTGCTTAAAACAACCAAAATAATCTTATTTCAAGCAGAAAACTAGATTATTTTGCTTACCCCATTGGCAGATTATTTCGCTTGTTTCAAGCAAAAATTCTCTTCATTTTAACTTTTTTTTCTGAAATCAAGACAATAATTTTTAATCTCAGAAAAAATAGAAAATCCTTCTTGATTTAAGAATGTTTAGATATTTTGGCTGGAAAACAAGACAAAAAATCTAAGTAAGAAAAGCATTTTTTGCAGTGCAGATAATTTTACACAGTTTTTTAGTTTTTAGTAACTAAATAAAGTGCATTTAGCTTAAAACAAGACTATCTTATGTATGTTTGCTTATCTAGTAAGCACATCTTAATTTAGCACTTTATTTAGCATATTTTCCTAATTAAATACTAAGAAAATGAACCCAAATGCAGATGCATTTGTGAATGAGTTTAACTTGTAAGATATTTTGACTAAAAATACTAAGATTGGTTCCAATTAGAAACTGCATTTTAGAAATTCTGCATTTGTGCACTGAGAAAATGCAAAAGTCGAATGCATCCGATTCCATCATGGAGGTCCAGTGATGCTGGAAGTTGAGCGATTCACAGATTTGTGGTTGGAAGTGATGCCTGGCGTTCCACGGGAACGCGCACAATGCCCTCGTTTCCCAAATGTTCAGATTGGTTGCTGAAGTGTCGGAGGATATCACGTCTAACACATAACACGACCTTTAATTAGAAACTTGCCTTTTTTTTTTCCTCCCTCTCCTTTCCCATCCCCGGAGGCGAACACCTCGCATTTCTCTCTCCCTCTCCCTCTCTCTGCAGCGTTAATAAACATCCTTGTATCCTGCCCTCGGGCTGCACCAGTGAAAAGATGCAAACATACTTCATTAGAGCCGTGGCAATAATTTGTAAGCTAAATATGCGATGGGGCAGATGAGAAAACGATCTGATAAGACTCGCACAGACGCTCAAGGTGGGAGAGACGCTAACGCACCGTGAAGGCGCATCAACAGCATCGTTTCTCCATGGCTTTCCCGTTTGTCTGCTTCCAGGAAGGGAGAAGCATGTCACGCCTGTCTCTGACCCGGTCTCCGGTCTCTCCTCTGGCCGCGCAAGGGATTCCACTGCCGGCTCAGCTCACCAAAGCCAACGCGCCCGTTCACATCGACGTGGGTGGCCACATGTACACCAGCAGTCTGGCGACCCTCACCAAGTACCCAGACTCACGGTAAGACCCTTGACCTCTTGTCCTGTTACGTAAAAGCATGCAATCAGACCTTTATGTGCACTTTTGGTTGTGTTTTTAAAGTGATTTTGCTTCAAGTGCGAGAGCAAGCCTTATGAAATGTTGTTGTTTTGAAACTCTGAAACTCATTCACAAATACATCTGCGTTTGGGTTCGTTTTCTTAGTATTAAATTAGTTAAATATGCTAAATAAAGTGTTCTCAGACTGCATGTGTGATCTTAATTGATGTGAGTGTTGGTTCATATACAGTAGCCTGAGTGGTTCACTCAATTAGGCTAATTATATGTTAAAAAATAAAATGAAGGTGTTTAGAAGAACATCTGAGGAACCTTTCTGTTTCCCAAAAGGATCTTTGTGGTTAAGAATGTTCTTTAGATTGTAAAAAAAGGTAAGAAAGAGCTGGACTGATTGTTTTAAAGTGATTTTGCTTCAAGTGCAAGAGCAAGCTTTTTATTAAAAGTTGTTGTTTTGAAACTCATTCACAAATACATCTGCATTTGGGTTCGTTTTCTTAGTATTAAATTAGTTAAATATGCTAAATATAGTGCTCTCAGACTGCATGTGTGATCTTAATTGATGTGAGTGTGTGTTCATATACAGTAGCCTGAGTGGTTCACTTTACCTGAGTGGTAAAAGAATGTCCTTTCTGTTTCCCGAAAGGTTCTTTGTGGTGAAAGAATGTTCTTTAGATTATAAAAAGACAAGAAAGAGCTGGACTGAAGGATTTTAAAGTGATTTTTGCTTCAAGTACTAGAGCAAGTTTATTATTAAATGTTGTTGTTTTTAAACTCTGAAACTCATTCATAAATACATCTGCGTTTGGGTTCGTTTTCTTAGTATTAAATGAGTTAAATATGCTAAATAAAATGCTCTCAGACTGCATGTGTGATCTTAATTGATGTGAGTGTTGGTTCATATACAGTAGCCTGAGTGGTTCACTCAATTAGAGCTGATTAGAGACTAATTATCTGTTAAAAAATAAAATAAAGGTGTTTAGAAGAACATCTGAGGAAACTTTCTGTTTCCCAAAAGGTTCTTTGTGGTAAAAGAATGTTCTTTAAATTATGAAAAGGTAAGAAGGAGCTGGACTGAATGTTTTTAAAGTGATTTTGCTTCAAGTGCTAGAGCAAGCGTTTTATTAAATGTTGTTGTTTTGAAACTCTGAAACTCATTCACTAATGCATCTGCGTTTGGGTTCGTTTTCATATTTAATTAACAAAATATACTAAATAAAGTGCTCTCAGACTGCTTGTGTGATCTTAATTGATGTGAGTGTTGGTTTATATACAGTAGCCTGAGTGGGTCACTCAATTAGAGCTGATTAGAGACTAATTATCTGTTAAAAAAATAAAATAAAATAAAGGTGTTTAGAAGAACCTCTAACATCTGAGGAACCTTTCTGTTTCCCAAAAGGTTCTTTGTGGTGAAAGAATGTTCTTTAGATTATAAAAAGGTAAGAAAGAGCTGGACTGAATGTTTTTAAAGTGATTTTGCTTCAAGTGCAAGAGCAAGCTTTTTATTAAAAGTTGTTGTTTTGAAACTCATTCACAAATACATCTGCATTTGGGTTCGTTTTCTTAGTATTAAATTAGTTAAATATGCTAAATAAAGTGTTCTCAGACTGCATGTGTGATCTTAATTGATGTGAGTGTTGGTTCATATACAGTAGTCTGAGTGGTTCACTCAATTAGAGCTGATTAGAGGCTAATTATCTGTTCGGATGGCGTCTGAATATGATCAGAATTCCCTGTGACTCGCTCTGTCTGATCCATGATCGTGACTTTATTAGGAGAGAGACAGAAAGCGCTGCTTTTGTTGCTTTCATCATGGAGTGAGATTAAGATTTCTGAACAGAGAGAGAAAGAAAAGGAGAGAGAGGGAGACGTCTGAACATTTCGAATATTGAATTTCATTGCACTTGATCAGATGACAAAAAAACTTTTTAAGTGTTATGACTGCAACACAATGGAAAAGTTTTAGTTTGGCGAGTGAACATCAGAGGATATGATTGCGTTTGCACCAATGATTTTTATTGGTACTATTATAGTTTCTGTCAGTGTTGGCAGTTTTTCCATTCGTTAGTGTTATGGTTATAGTAAATAATATTGTTCTACTCTGATTTGTTCACTTAAATCATAAAGCAGTATAATAATTTCTCTTCACTAACTTCACTTTTCTTAACCAGTTTGAAGTCGCTGTGTCTTTAAATCAGCTGGTGTTTTTTAGTGGATGAAGTAGTTTTGTCTTCATTTGCAGCACTAGATGTGTTATTTAATTATTTCAAACTATGCAAACTTTTGAAAAGTTTAGTATGAAAAGCAAATACACTGCTGTTTGAGAGTTTGGGGTTAATAAGATTTACTTTTATTCCGCAAGGATGCATTAAATTGATCTAAAATGACATTGAAGACATATTTCAAATGATAGCTGTTCTTTGTTCATTAACGAATCTTGAAAATTTAAATGTATCACAGTTTCCACTAAAACATTCCATTCTAATATTCAAATATTCCAACATTCTGAAGGATCAAGTGACACTAAAGACTGGAGTAATGATGCTGAAAATTCATCTTTGATCACAGGAATAAATTACATTTTAACATAGATTCACATAGAAAACACTTATTTTCAATCGTAATATTATTTCACATTTTTTGCTGTATTTTTGACCAAATAAATACAGTCCTGGTGAGCAGAAAAGGCTAAAAACTCAAAACATTAAGTGCATCTTGAGAATCCAAATACTCTTTCTACTAACTGCCACCATTAAAAGCATGCTTTCAGTTAACCATCCGTACACATTAGCACCCACTTTCATTAATTACACTGACAAGTGGGAAACCCACTCATGGATGCAAACACACACACACACACACACACACACAGGCACGTCGACAGTTAAACAAACGCTCTCCCGGCGCTGCGCCTCAGAGGCAGAGCTGACAGCTAAGAGAGTCCAGTTAAAGAACCTTAAGTTGATGGTGTCTTTTAATAGATTGATCCCTTAATAATGCAGAGCGGGAAAAGAAACTCGCTCTATAACTAATGTGTGAACATTCATCTCCCTCCAGCTCAGTCTGCTGAAGTGACAGGACATATGAAAGTTTCATGCTCATTCTGTGGGGTCTTTCTGACAGAGATCGGTAGGATGAGAACAGTCGTGAACAGTAGCTAATGATCGTGAGCTCACGTCAAGTGTGTCGTGGGTGTTCATACTAGAATTAGAGTCATTTTTGCAGGGAGTATGCATGGAAGATCTGTTGACCTGTGTCACTTTTTGGTACTTGAAAAAAAAATTTCATTGCTTTTAAATTTTTTTTTAATGCATGTGTTTAGATGTTTTAAGTTGGAATTTGTTAACACCTTTTTACTGCAAACACATAAAACTTGCAATTATAACAAAAATGCATGAAACTAATTTAAAAAGGTACAAAAATGCATGAACCAAAGCAAAAAACAAATGGATAAAAATGCACAAAAATGCGTGAAACCAAAGAGGGAAAACATTTAAAAAATGCATGAAACAAAGTAAAAACTAATGCACAAAAAATGCATGAAACCATAGAGAGAGAAAAAAAGTGCAAAAATGCATAAAAATGCATGAAAACAAAGGGGAAATTAAAATAAATAAAAAATGCACAAAAAAGCATGAAACAAAGGAGAAAAAAATAATATAAATAAAAATAAGAAATGCATGAAACAAAAGAAAAAAAAAAAAAAAAAAACAAATGGAAAAAAAGCAGAAAAATCCATGAAACCAAAGAGGGAAAAAATAAATAAATAAAAAAAATGCATGAAACAAAGCAAAAACTAATACACAAAAAATGCATGAAAACAAAGGGGGAAGTTAAAATAAATAAAAAGAAAATAATGCACAAAAATGCATGAAACAATAGCAAAAAAACAAACAAACAAAAAAAATGCACAAAAATGTATGAAACAAAAAAGTAATATAAATAAAAATAAGAAATGCATGAAACAAAAGCAAAAAAAACTAATGCACAAAAAATGCATGAAACCATAGAGGAAAAAAAATATAAATAAAAATTTTAAAATATACAAAAATGCATGAAACAAAACAAAAAACAAATGCATAAAAATGCATGAAAACAAAGGGGGAAATTAAAATAAATAAAAAGAAAATAATGCACAAAAATGCATGAAACAATAGCAAAAAAAAAAAAATGCACAAAAATGTATGAAACAAAAAAGTAATATAAATAAAAATAAGAAATGCATGAAACAAAGCAAAAAAAACTAATACACAAAAAATGCATGAAACCATAGAGGAAAAAAAAATATATAAATAAAAATTAAAAATGTACAAAAATGCATGAAACAATACAAAAAACAAATGCATAAAAATGCATGAAAACAAAGGGGGAAATTAAAATAAATAAAAAGAAAATAATGCACAAAAATGCATGAAACAATAGCAAAAAAAAAACAAAAAAAAATGCACAAAAATGTATGAAACAAAAAAGTAACATAAATAAAAATAAGAAATGCATGAAACAAAAGCAAAAAAAACTAATGCACAAAAAATGCGTGAAACCAAGGATAAAAAATGCAAATAAAGAATGCACAAAAATGCATGAAACAAAGTAAAAAACAAATACATAGAAATGCACAAAAATGCACAAAACCAGGGAGAAAAAAATGTAATAAATACAAATAAAAAAATAAAACTGTGCACAAAAATTCATGAACCAAAGCAAAAAAGACAAAACAAAACAATTGTATAAAAATGCACAAAAATGCATAAAACCAAGCAGGAAAAACAGTTAAATAAATAAGAAAAAAAAATATATGTAAAACAAGGCAAAAACAAATGCATAAAAATGCATGGAACAAAGAGTTGCATAAAAAAAATTATTGAACCGTAAGATTAAAATAAGTAAGATGAGTAAAATAAAATCAACCTGTTTTAATGCACTTAGCAAAAAAGCAATGCTTGTTTTATTTTCGTGAAAGGAAAAGGAAACACAAGGTTTTGACTCTTTGAAGCTGAACTTGTTTCCATCTGGAACTAATCTGTTTCATGCAATCCAATCGCAATTGTTCAGTGCTAAATTTAGGGTGTAAATGGGATCCAAAGCATGTGACTCATAATACATATGTGATCAGATCTGTATATTTGCATCCTGGACCCGTCTACTTACCTGCCAATCATTTATGTTTACTTTTAAGCATTTAGCAGATGCTTTCATCCAAAACGACTTGTTAAACAGCCAACCGTATTTTTAGTATACAATGTCAGATTTATTGGACGCCTAGATTTGAAAGCAAGCTAGAAAACAGGAGAAAATGCATAGTTCGTTTTGTGTGCTGCTTTTTGAATCATGCATGCATATATTGTGAAGTCTTGTGCATGCATTTGTTTAGAGCTCTTCTATATTGTTCGATCAGATGGTTATGTTGCATCTATGCAGTGACTCGGGTAATTTGTTTTTGGATCAATACCAGATGTGAGGAGGACCTCAGTGTCAGGTCAGACTGGTGTTTGTTCACTCAGATCTCTGTTCTACACGGCTGGTCCTCTTAACGGAGGAAGTGAAGACAGTCTGACAGGAAGTGTCTGTCTGAACCCTCACACCCACCGCCAACAGGACAGACGCAGTGTGAGACTCAAACTGAAGCAGCGATCATTCCCGTCTGTCTCTCAGAGACACAGATTCACCTGACAGAGGGAGAATCTCATGCGCTCAGGTGCTGCCACTGATTTACGGAAATAAAACAGACAAGTGAAGAGAGAAAAACAGGTTGCATTCACACTCTTATAACTCGGCTGATCCTTCAGTCCACTCTTGACTACTTAATCTTGAAAAATGAATCTTCTTCAAATCTTATTTCACAGAATACAGACAGACATTTAAGTGACAGTTTGAGAGACACAGCTGATAGTAAATGCATGGGTAAAAAAAGAGGATTTTTTTTCCCTAAAATTATTATTTTTTTTTTAAAAACTTTTTTTTTTATCCTTTTACCTTTAAAATTTAGACTATTGATAACACTCATATATACATACATTTATTGAAAAGTACGTTTTTTTTATTTTTGATTCAGTTAACTAGCTAGCAGTCTGTTTTAAGTATTTAAAAAAAAAATGTAATTATCATTTAAGAAAATATATTTTTGTATGATTTCAGTTTATTCTAAGAAGGCAAAAATAAAAACATAATTTAATTTATGATTACAGCCAACTCTAAAATAATAAAAAAAGAAAGAAAATAAATAAATAAATAAAAATGCATGAAACAAAGCAAAACACAAATGCACAAAAAGCATAAAACCAAGGAGAAAAAAATTATAAAATATTTTCCTAAAAAATCAGAAGTATACTTTGTGCCTTTCTAAGAACTTATGATTTATTATTAATTTATTTATTCAGTTAATTTAGTATTTATGTATGCACACACACACTCATATATACATACTGTGTATATATATATATATATATATATAAAATTATGTTTTCAATTAATCTATTTTTTGCCTTTTTAAAAGTATAAACAAGTATATATTTTTAGTATTTTTAATATAATTTTTATGTTATGTTTTTATTATGTTATTTTTATTTTCATGATTTCAGAGTTAACTAAATCATAAAAATTAAACATATTATTAATATAGTATTACATTTTATATAGTAATGCATGAACCAAAGCAAAAAACAAATGCATAATAAGGCACAAAAATGCATAAAACCAAGAATTAAAAAAATAAATAAAAATAAAAAAGGCACAAAAATGCATGAAAAAAGCACCAATTCAAATGCACAAAAAATGCGTGAAACCAAGAAGACAAAATGTAATAAAATTTAAAAATGCACAAAAATTCATGAAACAAAGCAAAAAAATTAAAATGCATAAAAATGCACAAAAATGCATGGAACTCAGGAGTAAAAAAATAAAAATAAATAAATAAAAAATGAAACAAAACAAAAATTTAAATGCATAGAAACAGACAAAAATGCATGAAACCAAGGAGAACAAAAAATCTATAAATAAAAATAAAACTATGCACAAAAATGCATGAAACAAAGCAAAAAAACAAAATGCATAAACATGCACAAAAATGCATGAAACCAAGGAGGGGGGAAAAATAAATAAATAAATAAATAAAAGCACAACAATGCAAACACAGCTAAAATTCAAATGCATAATAATGCACAAAAATGCATGACAAAATTTTAAAATAATTTTTAAAAGTATTTTTTTATAATTAAATATTGTTTGTCTTTTATATATATATATATATATATATATATATATATATCTTTTTTTTATATATATATATATATCATGATTATGTTTTTTACTAAACTGACTGTTTGCTGACTTGTTGTTTAGGTCAAATTTTCCAAACCCTTCTTTTTCTCCAAAAAGTGAAAATGTCACCAGCAGCACACTGTAAACTCAAATCCAGCTGAGGACTGCTCAAGCCCAGATCCTTATTCATATGATAAATATTTCAGTACAAATGAATCATAGGTCAAAGAAGTTTAATTTTTCAAGATTTCAAGTAATCAAAAGTGCCTCTAATTGAAGAATCGCCTTCATACTGAACCCGCTTCCAAAATCCAGTCACTTTGCTTATAAAAATGGCTCGTCTCTTTCCTCCATGTCCAAATCGAACCGTATTCAGTGCTCTGAACGAGACTGACAACCGTATTCCCCTGCTGTGTGAACGCAGCCAGAGAGATTTAGAGAAAAAAGGAGGATGTGGGAGAGAGTATAGTAGAAAAGATGGAGAGAGAGGGAGAGAGAAAGAGACGGGTGGGGGAGAGGAGGAAGAAAAGAAAAACAGGCAGCATTTTAATTGCTTTTTAAAAAAAGTGCAGATGAAAAACAGTGTTTGCCTGGAGGGGCATGGTGAAATTCTAGCTGGAAGAATTGCAAGACCATATGAGAAAGGACGACCGCAGGCGCTACAGGGAGATGAGTATTGGTTTTTTATAAAGCATTTTGCATCGATTTCCAAAGGGGGGAAAAAAGAGGGAGAGAGAGAGAGAGGAAAAACAAGAGCTTTAGAAAGTGCATAAGGTGACGACTATAGAGTGGACTTGCGTGGACGAGTGTATGAATTAAAGAAAGAAACAGTCTGCTGTAAATACACGCACCTGGCAGAGCTCAATGAACTGTGTTTGTATTTGCAAATCGCTTCCTTACGCCGAGTCAATAGGCGACGTTCGACAATAAACGCCTTTATACTTGGCCTGTTGTTCGTTATACAGGCTTTGACAAGCAGTCGGCCCCATTTCTTTGTGCTTATGGAGGGCCGTCAGCTGATCCAGGAACTGTAGCGATGATTAAAGACCAGATTGCATCGCTGTCGCTCGGCTAGGAACGGAAGGAAATGCTGATCGTATCAGAGTTCATAAAGAGAGCTGAAGTGCATGCAGAAAGATGAAGGTATTTCCAGGTATCCTGTGTTTAAGGACACTCAACGAGATGATTGTGCTGTGTAATAGTTTTAGCATTGAAATGTTGTGTGTTATGCACTGTAAACAGTTAGGAGGTGTTCGAATCTGAGGTTTTAGAATAACTTTAGTAGAAAAATGCATTCATTCCAAAAGCTAGTGAGCTACCTACATAGGGAGCATCCTAACTATCATGAAGTGACTGTTTTGAATTCAAAGCGGTCTCAAAATAGAGTGAATTAATTAAGGTAAATGCAATCAAAATATTTTGGTAAATTATATAAATTATGTTTTTTTATATATACTTATTTTTATGCTTATTAGAGTACACTCCAAAAAAATCAAATCAGTCACTTGTGAGTCACTTTTACGCTTTGAAATCATAACAAAAAGGGATATTTTTAACTGAAAAAAATATATATTTTTTTTTATAATTTTAGAGAGAACTGCAATCATAATAAAGAAATTTATGCATCTACATTTTATTTTATTTGTACATATATTTTATATAATTTCCCAACATATTTTGTTTAGAATTCAAAGCAGTCTCAAAATAGTCTAAAATAAAATGTATACAAATAAATAAATTTGAATAAATAAATGATTGCAGCTCTCTCTGAAATTATAAAGAAATTAAAAAAAAGTTAAAAATATCCCTTTATATATATCCCTTATGATTTCAGAGCTTAAAAGTGACTCACAAGTGATTGATTTTATTTTATTTTTTAGTGTACTCTAATAAGCATAAAATATTTTAAATCAAAATATATTTTGATTGCATTTATTTAATTAATTAGTTAAAAATATATATACAACCTTTTTTATTCTTGTAATTTCAGAGCTAACTGACTGCTTGCTTATTGTATTTGGCCGAGTGAAAGAATTATTTTTTAAAAATGTAAAGATGTATTATAATGTATTAGAAACAATGACACTTTTTGTCCAATGATGGGCAAATACAAACTCTGTACCAAAATCTAGTGAGCTGCCTACATAGGGAGCATCCCAACTGTCATTGAACCTCACAAGTGACTGATTTCATTGTTTTTTACGGTACTCTAATAAGCATAAAAATAAGTGTAAAAAAAAAAAATAATAATAAATACATTAATTAATTTAATTTTTTTTTCTTATGATTTCAGAGCTGCTATCTGCCTGCGAGATAGCTTAACGTGTTATGTCAAGTGAAAGAATTCAACTCTAAAATTATTAAAATAAATAAATTAATAAATAAATAAAATAAGATAAAATATCCTTTTTCAGAGTTAACAGACTGTTGACTAATTTCTGTTTTCTAAATCCAGCTTTGCAAAAAGTGAATAAAAAAACTGGATCAGTAACAAAACAAAACAAAAAAAAAGATAATAAATATGAAACGTTTGCACATTCTGGAATTAGTAGATTAGTACATAGATTAGTACTGCCTACATAGGAAGCATGCCAAGTCACTGATCTGATTTATTATTATTATTATTATTTTTATTTATTGTTCTACACTGGGCATCAAAAATAAGTCTAAAATTTTACAAAAAGTTTTTTTTTTTATGATTGCAGTTAACTCTGTAATTATACAAATTATTATAATTAAAAAAAAAAAAAACTTTTTTAGCAGTATTTTTCAGTTCACAAAGAAATTTAGAAATAAAAAGTTTATTTAGAATCAACATTTGTCACCATGTCCTGCACTTGCCATTTCACTGATCAGATTACATTAAGTTCTGGGGCTTGCATTCTTCATTGAGAATAGCACTGGTATATTTGTAGCAATAGCCAAAAATACATTGTATGGGTCAAAATTATCAATGTTTCTTTTATTCCAAAAATCATTAGGATATTAAGTGTTCATGTTCCAAGAAGATATTTTGTCAATTTCATACCGGAAATATATCAAAAGTAATTTTTGATTAGTAATATGCTTTGCTAAGAACTTTTGGACAACTTTAAAGGCAGTTTTCTCAATATTTAGATTTTTTTGCACCCTTAGATTCCTGATTTTCCAATAATTGTATCTCGTGGACCCTTATGACCAGTTTTGTGGTCCAGGGTCACATATATGTTTATATTAAATTATATTAAATTAAATCTATTGTTTTATCTTTTTAAACTAAATAAAGTTTTTTTTTGGCATATTTGTTTTTTGATAAGAACATTTAACCTTCATAGAATCATTGCATTTCACAAAAGATTCTTTATAGTAAAAAAATGGTGACCACTGAAACATTTTTTTTGTGAATTATTTAGCTTTTAACGTGCGCTTGATTCAAATAAATTTATCTGAAATTTGATATTTTGCATTTAAGTGAGATGTAAGGTTGTTTAGCGGAGACTGTAACTAAGAAAAGTACAAGAATGGAGAAAACAAGCAAAAAGAAAAGAGATCTCTTCATCTTTTTCTTTTTCTCCTTGCATCACTTAAGGTTCAATCAGATGCTGTGAGACTCTTGTGATCAGTCAATGATTAACACAGGGCTCACTCCAGATCACAAGAGGCTTTTTTCAGTCAACAGTTTAGTTTCACAGGAAACTTTCAACTGCAAACAGTCATTATTAGTGTTTGCTCAGCTAATCATCATTGTTATTCACAGTGTCTGTCTAGTTTACATATGCAAATCATCTGAAGGCTTTTATGTGACTGTCCTGCTTTATTAATTGGCATATGACTGTTGAGATGATGAAGCAGCGCTGCGGCGAAGGCTTTCCAGCGCCGTATTAATCTCACAGCAGAGAAGGACTTGAAACGCTGTTCTTAGCCACTCAAATCCGCCTAAAGCCTCTTGTTTCAGAAGCGAGCGTTAATGCGTTTTTGGCCGGCCACTAATAAAATTGAAAAATAAATGCTAATTGTTTCATGCATTTAAAGGAGGCTGGCCTCACTCCATTAACTGTGTGTGTGTTTTTTAATTTTCAGGATCAGCCGGCTGTTTAACGGAACCGAGCCCATCGTTCTGGACAGTTTAAAGCAGCATTACTTCATCGACAGGGACGGAGAGATTTTCCGCTATATTCTTAGCTTCCTGCGAACCTGCAAACTGCTGCTGCCCGATGACTTTAAGGTAACTGCGTTTTTCCGTCTGAAGCTTGTTTTTTTAAAAAAATTCAGATTCAGTGCACTACAGTAAACACTGTATACTGCTACAAAATAGTATTTGGAACAGTATGCAGTATGCAATGATAAATGCATTGTTATCACGTGACTTTATTGCCATACTATTATACATTTTGTTATTACTGAATTTGTTTCTATTTTTCTATTTTCATCTACATTTTAGTTTTAATATTTTTTCTTTATTTGTCATTTTTATTAGTTAATGTGTCTCTTTGAGATACTATTATACAAGTGTTATTGACAAGTGGTGGATGTCAGGACATATTGTTGATCGTTTGGTTTTTATTTTTGTTGTATTTAGTAGCTCCGCCCACAGTGCAATATCATTGGTTGAACATCCACGTTGATATATATTAAGTATCAAATGTGTTCTGATTGGCTGCGATTGTGTCACACTGTCAGTATGGACAGACCAATTACTTACTGCCACAGATTTCATATACAGTTGAGGTCAAAAGTGTACATCCCCCTTTCAGAATCTACAAAATGTTAATTGTTTTAGCAAAATAAGAGGGATCACACAAAATGCATGTTATTGTTTATTTAGTACTGACCTGAATAAATATTTCACATACAAGATGTTTACATATAGTCCACAAGAGAAAATAATAGTTGATTTTAGAAAAATAACCTGGTTCAAAAGTTTACATCCCCTTGTTTCTTAATACTGTGTTGTGATCCACAGTTGTGCTTCTTTTTTGTTTAGTGATAGTTGTTCATGAGTCCCTTGTTTGTCCTGAACAGTTAAACTGCCTGCTGTTCTTCAGAAAAATCCTTCAGCTCCCACAAATTCTTTGGTTTTCCAGCATTTTTGTGTATTTGAACCCTTTCCAACAATGACTGTATGATTTTGAGATCCATCTTTTCACACTGAGGACAACTGAGGGACTCATATGCAACTATTACAGAAGGTTCAAACACTCACTGATGCTCCAGAAGGAAAAAAACATGCATTAAGGGCCGGGGGGTGAAAACTTTTGGAGATTGGGGTAAATTTAACTTATTTTGTCTTCTGGGAAACTATATTTTGTAGCCTCATGTTTTTTTCCTTCTGGAGCATCAGTGAGTGTTTGAACCTTCTGTAATAGTTGCATATGGGTCCCTCAGTTGTCCTCAGTGTGAAAAGATGGATCTCAAAATCATACAGTCATTGTTGGAAAGGGTGCAAATACGCACAAATGCTGGAAAACCGAAGAATTTGAGGAACAGTAGGCAGTCTAACTGTTCATGAACTACTATCACTAAACCAAGTAACAACCCAGTATTAAAAATAAAGGGGATGTAACTTCTTCATAAATTCAGCTATTATTTTCTCTTGTGGACTATATGTAGGCATCTTTTATGTGAAATATCTTATTCAGGTCAGTATGCATTTTGTATGATTCCTCTTATTTTGGTCAAATAATTAACGTTTTGCAGATTCTGAAATGGAGATGTAAACTTTTGACTTCAACTGCAGATATATCTGTACCACAGAAATTACTTGAATATTTAATTATACATTTATGCAAAAAAAAAAAAAAAAAATGCATTAGAGCCAGGGGGTGAAAACTTTTGGAATTTGAAGGTCAAGGTCAATTTAATTATTTTGCCTTCTGGGAAACATTTAACACTATCTTTTGTAGCCTCTGAAGGGCAGTACTAAATGAAAAGAAAAGGCAATTTAGGCAAAATAAGAAAAATGTACACATCTCCATTCTGTCCATTAATGCATTGTTTTTTCTATCTGAAGCATCAGTGAGTGTTTGAACCTTCTGTAATACTTGCATATGAGTCCCTCAGTTGTCCTCAGTGTGAAAAGATGGATCTCAAAATCATACAGTCATTGTTGGAAACGGTTCAAATACACAAAAATGCTGGGAAACCAAAGAATTTGAGGACAGTTCAGGACAAACAAGGGACTCATGAACAACTATCACTAAACAAAAAACACAGCTGTGGATCATTCAGGTGACAACACAGTATTAAAAACTATATGTAGACATCTTTTCTGTGAGATATCTTATTCAGGTCAGTACGCATTTTGTATGATTCCTCTTATTTTGCTGTTCTGAAATGGGGATGTAAACTTTTGACCTGAACTGTAGATATATCTGTACCACAGAGATTACTTGAATATTTACTTATATATTTATTTACGGCTTATATGTCCTCATCTTGATCTGGATTTACTGTTTTCTGCTCTCGAGTCGGACAAAGAGCCCAGTTCTGACTGGTTTTTGATCTGCTGATCAGCGTGTGTGAAATCGGACAGAAATGCGAGCGGCAGCCGGCGGTGTTAAGCGTGTCTTTATCTGTGAGGCATCGTGACTGTCATGGCCCGCGGTGGCGTACGTTTCGCTAAATCAATGTGAACGTGGAGCTCAAGCGGAATATGTTTTGCATCTGTCAGTGGAAAAAGCATCATTTGTACCAGAGATTATCAGTTGCTAAGCTGCTCGAGTAAATAAAGCATGATGCCTTTAATGTCATTTCTCAAAGTTGTCGCGTTTGAATAAATGAACGATCTTTTGATTTTCGCATAGCGCTGATGATTCAGTATGTGAGACAGTCGCTTTTGATTCCAAGGTTTGTGTCACGCAGGATCTGACCTCTACATCAGCACGTGTTTGACAAAATCAAAGAGAAATGGTCATCTCTTATACGTATTAGATGGAGACGAGGGAATATCTCTGTCTCTCTCTCTCTGTCTGTCTGTGAGATGTTGTCTTGCCGGTGGGCAGCAGAGTAAGATCATTATTTTGGATCACAACAGGCCTGTCGGATCGCCTGAACATGGGAATTCAGGCTAGCGGATCGTCTGTCTTTCTATCTGCTTTCTTTCTTCACCTCTCTTGTATCAGGCTCTTCGTCATGTTGCATGAGGCTAGTCTATAAGAGGAGCTTTAGAGAACGAGTCCTGTTAAAAACAGAGACCCAGGCGCATCTTTTAATACCTCAGCGTTCCCTCCGGCGCTGATGCACCACATGCATTTTGTCATCTGCACTGTGAAGGGCAAAAGAAAAGGAAAAAACATGGGCAAAAAGAAAAGAGCACCTAAATATCCACGTATGGAGGTTAGAAACTTGTCCAGACCATAGTTATATATATTCATAAACATTTTTCCCTTATAATGTCCACTTATAATGTTTTCAGACAATCTACGATTATTTTATAAAAACATGCATTTTATAAATTTGTTTTCGTCTTCTCGTTTTCAGTGCAAATATCTAAATACTCTTAATGAATTTACATTAAAAAAGTCAAATTACAAGATATTAAGGTTTTTTCTGGAAAATGTATCAAATGTAAAAATTTCATTGCCAATTTTAGTTAATATTTAAATTTTTGTTTTTATATTTTCTGTTTTAATTCTAGTTTTAGTATGTTTTTGTCATTTTTATTAGTTTTTTTTTTTGTCTAAATATGTCTAAATATCTAAAAAAAAAAAAAATAAGTCTTTATGTGTCTAAATAGTTTTTATAAATTTTTACGTGAGATTTAGTTTTGTTTTGGGTTTTTACATCACCTTAAACTCAATGTTATCTTAGTGTTATAGAGAAATTATTATAGTTTTTATTAATATCTAAAGTTAGATTTTATTTTTATATTATTATATATTATATATATTATCTACATTTACTTTAAAAGTACAATGATAAAATATTAAGTCTCACTTTCTGAAATTAAAAAATAATACTATAAATAAATGTGTTTAAAACAGAAAAATGTCTTGTTTAAAGTGTAAATTCACAAAATGTATTTTTTCTGAAAACAAGACTTAATGTATCTTGAATTAAATCAAGGCAAAAATACTAACTAAAATCAGTTATTTCTGCAGTGTTTTTGTGCTGAAATGTGCAATGTTAAATAAATTATATTAAATTATCAAGTCAAATTTATTTGTATAGTGTTTTCAAAAAGATATTTTGTACATTTATATTCATTGCATTTATTTTGTGAACTTATTTAATGCACTTTAAACTTTTTATTTTTCTTGTTTTTTTGGTCATTTCAACTATTTTTTGTGTCATTTTCCAGGAAATATATATATCTAGTAGAATATAAAAATTTGTTGAAATTAAAACAAAAAAACAAGTAAGACAATATTTTATGTCATTGCACTTTTTAAGTAATTCAAAATTACATAAAATATTTAGTCTCGCTTTCTGAAATAAAAAAATATATAATAATAATAATAATAATATAAATGTTTAAAACAGAAAAATGTCTTGTTTTAAGTGTAATCTTGAATTAATGTATCTTGAATTAAAACAAGGCAAAAATACTAAATTAAAAAATATATATTTTTTGCAGTGTTTTTGTGCTGAAATGTCCAATGTGCAATGTTAAATAAATAATATTAAATAAATGATCAAGCCAAATTTATTTGTATAGCTCTTTCTAAAAAATGGTCTTGTTTTAAATATAACTCAATTATTGATTCTCTTTCACAAAACAAAACTTAATACCTAGATATTTTGCTTCTCAAATGAATGTATCTTAAATTAAAACAAGGCAAAAATACTAAATGAAAAAAATATTTTTGCAGTGTTTTTTTGTACTAAAATGTGCAATGTAAAATACATTTTCTGAAATAAATTCGTCCAATGTATTTGTATAGTGCTTTCAAAAAGATATTTTGTACATTTATTGTATTTATTTTGTAAACGTATTTAATGCATTTTAAACTTTTTTTCTTTTTCTTTTTTTTTTTGCCATTTCAAAAAAAAATTGTGTCATTTTCCAGGAAATGTATATCTAGTAGATATTATCTACATTTACTTAAAAAGTGAAATGACAAAATATTAAGTCTCGCTTTCTGAAATAAAAATAATTAATAAATAAATAAATGTGTTTAAAACAGAAAAATGACTTGTTTTGAGTGTAAAACAAAACTTAATATCTTGATATTTTGTTTCTCAAATAAATGTATCTATCTTTTATCTACAGTTGTTTTTGCAGTGTTTTTGTGCTGAAATGTCCAATGTTAAATAAATTATATTAAACAAATTATCAAGTCAAATGTATTTGTATAGCGAAAATTAAATCTGACTTTTTTTTGTGACAATATAAACAGTGAAGCAGCTGAGATTTGCAATACAAGATACTGTATATAACTCGAGTATATTGTATATAGGTGGATAAAGTTACAGTAAATATACTATATATCCAACTCATAGGGCTGTGCGATAATGTAGTTGAATACAAGTTGTCTGTTTCGTACGGTCGATCTGTCTCCATCTGTTTCCTGCAGTGAAACGCAGAGCAACCTTATGTACGATTACTCATGTAGTTTAGTTACCATTCAGGCTGTGTGCACTTCATGACTGTTTATATCAATCTTTATGCAGATTACTCTGCAGACGTTGCACACAAAAAGCCGTATCCTCGGATGAACTCCGACGTCTTCCTCCCTCATCCACACCTCGGCTCCTCCCGCTCCGTGATGGAGAGTCGAGGAAGAATAGTACCATCTGGACTTGTGGGAAATTAAGGGAAAAGCGAAAGGGGCAAAAAACCCCTGGCAAGACATCCCCGAGAGGAAGAGAGCGAGCGTTTGGCAGTCTGCTGTTGTCTGCCTGGATAAAGAAACGCTGAAGCCTGGAGCTGCGTCACTGACGGGCTCCAACGAGCACATGAGATCCTGCCAAACGTCTTGACTGTTGCCCCGCGGGCGCCGCTGATACCCCTCTGAGCGAAACATGCCACCCTGCACCCCAGTCGCAATGCTTTTTAAAGATTCATTCACTTGCTGGCTTTTATTTATGGATTTGTTTGTTTTGTTGCTTTATTAGCAGTAAGAGCATCGCTAGCGCTTACTAACTTCAGCGTGCAACTGTAATTTTGCATGGGGAAACAGCAGCCGTATTTTATTTAGAAAGTGTAAACATCTACACATGGGCAAAAAGAAAAGAGCAATATCCATGTATGGAGGTTATACACTACCGCTCAAAAGTTTGGGATCAGTAGGACTTGCAGTGTTTTTTTAAAGACGTCTCTTATGCTCATCGGAATTGAATGCATTTTATACATATTATTTATTGTTCATTTTATTGATGCGGTCTGATTAAAAGTGTTTTAGTATTGAGATTTATTGTACCTGCAACCGAGTTTTTACATTTTGATGGCGTTGTTATTTATGCTTCAAGCTATTTTTTCTCATATGTTACTCCTAAAAAACGTTTTCTCTGCCTTTAAGATATATTTAAATTGTTTTAAGTATAAATCAAGCCAACTCTTATTGGGTTTATGCTCAAAAAACAAAACAATGTATTTAAAAAAAAAAAAAAAAAAAAAAAAAAAAATATATATATATATATATATATATAATAATATTATTATTATTATTATTATTATTATTATTATTATTATTTTATTTTTATTTTTATTTTTTTTATTTTTTTTTAGTGTGTTTACTGCAAAAAGAAATTATATATATATACACATCACTGGAGTAATGATGCTGAAAATTCAGCTTTGATCACTGGAAAAAAACTACATTTTACAACATATTCACATAGAGTTTTTTTAAATTGTAATAATATTTCATATTTTTACTGTATTTTTATTTAAATAAATGCAGCCTTGTAAGCAAAAGAGACTTCTTTTAAAAACATTTAAAAATCTTACAATTCCATTATTTACGCCAAATTATTTTATTTTTTTGCAGTAAACAAGCAGAAAATATTTATAGTAGAGATTGGAAAATGTATCATGTTTATTAGTAAAAAAAAATATTTCAGAAATTTATATCTATTGTATTTTTAATTTATAAATTTATATTGTATTTTAAACATTATTTTTCTGTTAGTATACTGCAAAAATTATATTCTTCTTTAGTATTTTTGTCTCGTTTTCCAGTAAATAAATCTACATTTACTTAAAAAGTGAAATGACATAAGATATAAAGTCTCACTTTCTGAATAAATAAATAAATAAATAATTGAGTTAAAAATTAAATAATTTTGTCTTTTTTAAAATATAAATTCAGTCAATTTAGTCAACTTAGATTATTTTGCCTGTATTAAAATACTTAATATATTTGCACTTCCATTCAAAAGTTTGGGGTTGTAAGATTTGTAAATGTTTTTAAAATAAGTCTTTTCTGCTCACCGAGGCTGCATTTATTTGTTTAAAAATACTTTAAAAATATGAAATATTATTACAATTTAAAATAACAGTTTTCTATGTGAATATATTGTAAAAATGTATTTTATTTCTATGATAAAAGCTGAATTTTCAGGATCATTACTCGTCTTCAGTGTCGCATGATCTTCAGATATCATTCTAATATGCTGATTTCCTGCTCAAGAAACATTTCTGATTATTATCAATGTTAAAAACAGTTGTGCTGCCCAATATTTTTTTTGCAAAATGTGATGCTTTTATTTTTCAAGTTTCTTCGATGAATAGAAAGTTCAAAAGAACAGCATTTAAATAAGTTTTTAAGTCTTTACTATCACTTTGATCAGTTTAATAATGCGTCCATCCATCCGTCTGTTCAGGACTTCAATCTCCTGTACGAGGAGGCGCGTTATTACCAGCTGACCCCCATGATCAAGGAGCTGGAGCGGTGGAAGCAGGAGCGGGAGCAGAGGCGTCTGGCGCAGCCCTGCGACTGCCTTGTCGTCCGCGTGACCCCTGACCTCGGCGAGCGGATCGCCCTCAGCGGGGAGAAGGTGCTCATCGAGGAGATCTTCCCTGAGACCGGTGATGTCATGTGTAACTCGGTCAACGCTGGCTGGAACCAGGACCCGACCCACGTCATCCGCTTCCCCCTGAACGGCTACTGCAGACTGAACTCGGTACAGGTAATGCCATTTACTGCTTTACAGTCACTAATGGCGCTGCTCTTATCTTTATCTGTCTGAGACATCATGCGGGTAATTTCATTCAGGTGGCTTTATTCCTGCATGCTTAACGTTACGCTATCACGTTTCAGGCCGGTGTTTAAAAAATCAGTGTAAATGCTAAAATAGTTTGTTATACTGTCTAAATGTTTAGCAGTTTGATTATTAAACTAAAAAGTGTTCACTAGAGTTCAGATGTTGATTCAGTTGATCAATAATATTTTAAAAATGTGAAATATTATTGCAATTTAAAACAACTGTTTTCTATGTGAATATATATTAAAATGAAATTTATTTATGTGACCAAAACTGAATTTTCAACACAATTACTCCAGTCTTCAGTGTCACATGATCCTTCAGAAATTATTCTAATATGCTGATGTGTTGCTCAAACTGTGAAACCAGCTAAAAAATAAATATATATAAATATAAATGTATAATTTAAAATTAAATACATTTTAAAAAATACTTCCCATATGGAAAAAAAGTTAAAAACGGAACTAAAAAGTGTTTTAGTTCACTCCATTACTGTACATATACACTATTTTTCAGGTGATGATTTATTTGATCAAAAATACAGTAAAAATGTGAAATATTATTACAATTTAAAACAACTCTTTTCTATGTGAATTTCCGTTAAAATGTAATTTATTCTTGTGATCAAAGCTGAATTTTCAGCACAATTATTCCAGTCTTCAGTCACATGATCCTTCAGAAATCATTCGACTATACTGATTTGCTGCTGAAACTGATACATTTTATTATTTTTTTTAAGATTCTTTGATGAATATAAAGTTCAAAAGAACAGCATTCATTTGAAATAGAAATTATTCAAAATATTATAAATACCTTTGCTGTGACTTTTGGGCAATTCACTGCATCCTTGCCAAATAAAAGGATTTATTTTATTAAAAAAATCATAATATTATGAATGTATGAACCCAATGAATGCATCCTTGCCAAATAAAAGTATTTCTTTTATTTAAAAAAAAAAATCATATATATATATATATATATATATATATATATATATGTGTGTATGTATATATATATATACATACATATTTACATTTCATAAAAATAATATGAATGTTTGAGCCAGCTAAAGAGCTAAGAGCAAGAGAAAAATAGGGGAGAAAAGAGCTAAATAAAAATAAAATAAATAAAGATAAATAAAATAAATTTAAGAAGTACTTCCCATGTGGCAACAAAAGGATAAATATATGGCAAAATAGGAAATGCATAAGAGCAAAATAAACAAATATAAAATAAATAAAAACAAATAAATTACATTTGAGAAGTACTTCCCATGTGGCAAAAAAAAAATCAGACTAAATATAAATATGCTAAATATTTTCAGATTTTTTTTTTTTTTTTTTTTTTTTTAGCAGTAATGTATCTTGCATGCATGGGTAAGAAAAAAAAAATCTAATTTTTTTAAATAAATGGTTTTGTTTTTATTTTTATATTTAGAGACCTTTACCTATAAATACATTTTGTTCAGTTCTGAAAATCATATTCTAATCAAATATAAAGCAAACTATTTTCCCAATGTTTGTATGTGCATGATATTTTTTGAGAGTAGTTGGACTACTACTACATGGAGTTGTTTACTTTGGATTTAGCACACATGTGCTCTACTTTATAATTGTTGGTCTGTTTATTTCTCTGATGATTGCATTGTAAGTATGTCAGATAAAAGCATCTGCTAAATGCATAATTGATTGATAGAACATCTATAAACATAAGAAGGTGATATTTTATTTGGTAAGTGACTTTTATTTGGTCCTCGGACGCTTTAGCCATTTCTAGTTTCTCAGTTGCATGATATGCGTCGTCATACAACCCATACATGCATATCATACACACATTTTAATACACACACCTGTCCGCACCTCAGGGTTGAGCAAAATGCACGAAAAAAGCGCCTTTTCATGTGCAGCCTCATTTTTCACCCCCTCAAAAACAAAAAGCGAGAGCGAGAAGAAAAGAGAGGCTAGAAAATGAAATGCATAATTTAGACGCTTCTCTTTTTTTAAGACACAGCGCTTCCCTTTTAAAAAAGACTCCAACGTAACTGCGCCCAGAGCGGTTGAAATACACGTATTGCATTTTTTAATACCATACTTACACTTTCTCAAACAGCCTCAACCCCTTTATGCTTCTTTTATAGATTTCTAAATGGCTTGCAATATAATTAATTGGCTGCATCAACTAACACAACATTTTCTTTCCGCGTTTCCAGTAAGAGCGTGTCCCTTTCCGTCTGCCCTGTCTTTGTTTGCTCGCTCCAGCTCTTATTTCTTTTCTAAAACTAGTGGGTTTCTTCGGGTCTTTTTGTTTCCGACAGAAGCTGGTTTGTCTGTTGCTGAAGCTGGTAACTTTAACATGCATCTCTTGTAAAAGGCCACGAGAGAGACTCCACTGTTGCTCAGCTAATGATGCAATACTCTAAAATGCATAAAAAAATACCATAAATCCACAAGCAATGGGTAAAATGCGGTTTTACTTCTCAACGATAAGGGAATTTTTTTATAATCAATGTTTCTCTACCATATTGAATCATTTTGATCTTTTCACAGTGCATTCTGATTGCTTCAGTTATGAAGGATGCATGTTATGCTGCTTTAGATATGTGAAATGAGACAGAAAAATGTTGATGTCTACATTTTAAAACAGTCGTCGCATCTGGAACGCACATGTGATGTCTTAGAAATGATATGTAGGCAACTCAATGGGATTTGGAACAGAGCCCACTTTAAAATTTAATGCATTGCAAAAACATTTTTGCCTTGTTTCTAGTAAACAAATATCAAAATAAATGAGAGCAAAATGGCAGTGAGTGACATTGTAAAGAAAACAAAACATTGCAGTCTTTCTACGTCAAAATGTCATATTTAATGAAAAATTACAACAAAGGCAAAAAAATACTAATGAAGTAAACAAAATCTGGATTTAAATGCTAGGAAATCATTTTTCACTCAGAAATTGCTAGTCATCTCATTATTTTAGTACATTTTTAAGCTTAAAATGAGAGAAAAAATGGCACTGTACATTTTTTTTTAAATAAAACATAAATAAAACAAAACATTGCAGTCTTTCTACTTCTAAATGTCACATTTAATTCAGTGTGTTACTTGCCATTTTTTGTAATTATTTGTGAATTTTACTAGCAATTTCTGAAAAATTATTTCCTAACATTTAAATCCTCATTTTCTTTACTTCATTATTTTGCCTTGTTTTCCAGTAACAAATATCAAAATATTCTTAACACAAAATCAGGTTGCTTAAGGAGTCAAATTGCTCATTTTAACCATAAATCTCATTATTTTAGTCAAATTTTAAGCTTAAACTGAGAGAAAAAATGGCAGAACACTGTAAAAAAAAATAATAAAAATAAAATAAAACTAAACATTGCAGTCTTTCTACTTCAAAATGTCATTTTTTTTGTAATTCTTTGTAAAATTTACTAGCAATTTCTAAGTGAAAAAGGTTTCCTAGCATTTAAATCCTCAATATTTTTCAGTTTAATGTACAATAGTAAACAGTAATAATTCAAACAGTGTTATTTTACTATCACTGAAATACTATTGTAATTTTTTTTTTTATATTTATTTATATTAATTTAACATTTTTAGGTTTTTGTTTGCATTCTAATTTTAGGTTTTTCTTTTAGTAAATGTGTTGTTTTTTGTCATATATATATATATATATATATATATATATATATATATGTGTGTGTGTATATGTGTTTGTTTGTTTGTTTTTTTCACATTTATTTCAATGTGCTACTTGCCATTTTTTGTAACTATTTATCAAATTTCTGAGTGAAAAAGGTTTCCTAGTATTTACATTTTCAGTTTAATGTAGAAAAATAAACAATAATAATTCAAACAGTGTTATTTTAGTGTCATTGAGATACTAATATTTAGAATTTTTAGGTTTTTGTTTGCATTTTAATTTTATTTAAAATGTAATTAAATTTGTTGTGTTTTTGTCTTTTTTAGTACTTTTTGTTTTTATATAATGTCTGTATGATTTTTTTTTAATTTAATTTCAGTTTAGTTTTAGTTATATTAATAAGTCAAATTCAACTAAATTAAAATGAAAAATGTTGCCTTTGCAAATATTTTATTTAATGTTTATTTTATTTTTTTAATGGTTTTATACATTATTCAAATACAGTAGATGCATTTTGTTTTAAGGGTGCTTCTCTAATTAATAGTAGAAAACCCTCTTTATTATTGTGTTGTGTCCTCGAGAGCATGTTTCTCGTCTGACTTTAGTTTTTTTAGGCGGGCAGCACATTGGCAGCCTGGTTGGGTGGGTGTGGGTGGATGTAGGTGGAAAGGGTGTGTTTTCTTTTAGCCAAAATGATTTTGAACACAACACAGTCGGTTGACTCATTATTGTGTGAATGATACAGTAATCCTGTCTCACTGTACGACACAATACAGCTCTGATCTGGTTACTGGCTGGAAACATCACTGCAGGCGACTAACCAGCCACACCTCGCCTCAGACACACAGAGACAGCGCTCATTAAGAGAGTTAAACGACTTTGTGTGTTCGTTTGAAGTCTGTGGGGTTTGACTACTTTTCATGTGGCCATCTCGGATAAATATTGTCCTATCCTAACTAACAAACCATACATCAATAAAAAGCTCATTTATTATGATATATAAAACTTGACCCTTATGACTGGTTTTGTGGTCCAGGGTCACATATTGATTTAAAACAACTGAAGTATTGAAAAATGAAACAGCACTTCCCATGTGGCAAATAAAATAATATAAAAAAAAAATATATATATATATATATATATATATATATATATATATATATATATATATTTGTTTAATTTACCAAAATATATTTTAGGCTAAATGCAAATGTGGGTGGAAAAGCCTGAGATGGAAACTGATTTAATTTATTTTTCCACATTTTAATATTGTAATTTTTTTTAATATTATGATTAGCTAGTTTTTAATATTTAACATTTAATTTTCACACGTTATAGACAACAAATACAGTTTTCTGAAAATGTGACATACGTGAATGTTTCAAAACTAACAGATGACTTTTGAGATGATACTTGTTTCACTGTATTTTTTCAGGATTCTTTGATGAATAGTAATTTTAAAAGAACAGCATTTATTTGAAATGGAAATCTTTTGTAACATTATAAATGTCTTTACTGTCACTTTACATCAATTTATTGCATCATTGCTGAATAAATTTGCTAGTAAATATTCATTTATTTTTCAGGATTCTTTGATAAATAGAAAGTTTTAAAAAACAGCATTTATTTGAAATGGAAATCTTGCTGAATAAACAGATTTAATCTTTTCATAAAAAAAACAACAACTAATGAACATTAGTGTATGAGCAAAAAGAGTAAAGGCAAAAAAAAAACCCAAAATTGAATAAATGAAAAAAAAAAAAAAATTCTGGCCAAAATATATTGCAATATATTCTAAATATATGTTATCAGCTAAGCTAAAAAAAAAGAAGAAGAAGAAAAACCTTGTTCAAAACTTTATTTCAAATAAATGCTGTTCTTTTGAACTTTCTATTCATCAGTGAATCCTGAAAAACAAAATGCACCACAGTTTCCACAAAAATATTGGGCAGCATGACTGTTTTCAACAGTGATAATAAACCAGCATACTAGAATAATTTCTGAAGGATCATGTGACATCGAAGACTAGAGTAATGATGCTGAAAATCCAGCTTTGATCACAGAAATAAATTACATTTCAACCTGGATTCACATAGAAAACAGCTATTTTAAATCACAATAATATTTCACATTTTTACAGTATTTATGATCAAATAACAAACTCTGGAATGGTGCTGTATTTAACGTGTTTGTTGCAGCTCATTTTGATGGAAGACAAACGGGAGACCGGAGATGTGCTTTGGTGATTTTAATTTGGTTGTTTTTCAGCAGTAACTTCAGGAGAATCTGTCTGTCATTCTCATAAACAACAACAGAACGAAATTAAACATTCAGTAGACGAGTGACGATCGTATTTAACTGCAGAATGAACAAACCTGTGTGTGTGTGTGTGTGTGTGTGTGTGTGTGTGTGTGTGTGTGTGTGTGTGTGTGTGTTTGAGCGGCTCTGTGTCATGTATCTGGTACGTCTGTCAGTTTGATGGAGTTTCACCAGCATCCCTGTTGATCCCAGTCCTCCATCACTGTGAGATATGGACAGAGCCAGACAGCCTCAGCTTTGGGACACTATGAGAGCGCGCACGTGCGTGTGTGTGTGTGTGTGTGTGTGTGTGTGTGTGTGTGTGTGTGTGTGTGTGTGTGTGTGTGTGTGTGTGGATTGGCTAAATGTTTTCCTCTCTAAAGCGGTTCACATGCGTAGTTTGCCCCAACGCAGCTGTCATCCTCTCACAGACTTCGTCAATCTCTCTCTGTCTCAGCGCAGGTGCTTTCTCTTGCTCTTAAGTTCTAGACATTCATTCATCTGCCGTGATTTTTCACCCTCAGCTGGTTTATTAGTTTTTTCTCTCACTTTTTCAGGCTAAACGAGTTTTTATTTAATGAAAAGATTGAATACTTTTATTTAAGATCAGTGTTGTGGGTAACACATTACAAGTAACGCAAGTTCAAGTAACTAGCAAAGTAACTTTTTCATTTCCAAGAAAATTTGCAATTTCATTTTACAAAAAAAAGTAATGCCAGTTACTTTTTGTTTCCTTTATGTATTTAATCACATTTTATTAACCAGTCACTTTGCTGCTGACCTTTGTTGATCCAATTCAACCGTACACTTTTGGACCACAAAATCAGTCATAAGTGTCAATTTTTCATAATTGTGATTTATATATCATCTGAAATTGAATAAATACGCTTTCCATTGATGCATGGTTTGTTAGGATAGGACAATATTTGGCCGAGATACACCCATTTGAAATCTGGAATCTGAGGGTGCAAAAAAAAAAAAAAAATATTGAGAAAATCACCTCTAAATTGTTCAAACTAAGTTCTTAGCAATGAATATTACATTTTTAAAAATTAAGTTTTGATACATTTGTGGTTCGAAATTTACAAAAAATCTTAATGGAACATGATTTTTACGTAATATCCTAATGATTTTTGGCATACTTTTTTTTTTTTGGAGATCATTTTTTGACCCATATAATGTATATTTGGCTATTGCTACAAAATTTACCCCAGCGACTTAAGACTGGTTTTCCAGCCAAAATATCAAATTCTTAAATCAAGAAGGATTTTCTAGACAAGTAAATAATAATTTTCTTGTTTTCAGAAAAGAACAAGTCAAAATTAAGTGAGTTTTTGCTTAGAACAAACAAAATAATCTGCTAATGGGGTGAACAAAAAATTTTTTTTAGTTCAAACAGAAAACAAGATTATTTTGCTTACCCCATTAGGAGATCATTTTGCTTGTTTCAAGCAAAAACACACTTAATTTGGACTCGAAAAACCCTTCTTGATTTAAGAATTTTTAGATATTTTGGCTGGAAACAAGACAAAAAATCTAAGTAAGAAAATCATTTTTTGCAGTGTACTAATAAGCAACACTTACTTTAGATTAACTAACATTTGTGCTTTTTTTTCTCATTGCTGAAGAGTGTTGAACTTTCTTTTCCTACAGTTCTACTGTACAGACGTCAATTTAATTTTCCTTTAGCCTTAGCCTTATTCACTTCATTTCATTTTGGTGTGAAAGGGCTTTTACATTTGCTAAGAATCGAATGTTTTTATATTAAAAACAAACAAGCAAGCCCTGCCCAGATTTAAAAAGTAACGCAAAAGTAACGTAACACACTACTTTCCAGAAAAAGTAACTAAGTAATGTAATTAGTTACTTTTTTAGGGAGTAATGCAATATTGTAATGCATTACTTTTAAAAGCAACTTTCCCCAACACTGTTCAGGATGCAATAAATTGCTTTTGACACAAATATTGTGCACAACTGTTTTCAACATTGATATCAGAACATCTTTTATTTGAAATAAAATATCTACTGTAACATAAATGTCGGTCACTTTTAATCCTTTTTTGGCCTTAAAAATATAGTGAAACGAATCATCTTTTAGTTTTGAATGAGTCTTTGCAGGACGAGTGTGTCAGAAAGACAAATGTCTGTTCTGGATTGTCTTTGCCAGGAGTCAGACACACATGACACTCCTGTGAGAGATTCCCGGTTCCCGTTGTCATTAATGTCATCATGAATCAGATTTTTTCACATGAGTGTCTAATGTGTGTGATTTAGACTGAATGGAGAGTGCTGAGAAACTGTAAAACAGAGCAGGTTCAGATGATTGAGTTTGATGTCAGGTTTATTTGTAAGCTTCAGAGTTGAGTTTGTTTGTTTGGTGTGAGAGCAGGTTTTCCAAACTCATGTGAACTGTGAATTGGAAAATCTGATTTTGGGTTCAGGCGGTTCAAATGAATGCAGTGTGTGTGTGTTCACTTCTGCAATTTAGGAATAATTAGCATTTTTCATGCTCATAGTCAGACTCATTATAGCATAAAGCTCTTTGTTTAGAGTTGCTGAGCAAGTCTCTAAATTAACCACCCTCATACAGTACATATATGGTTAAATATATTTCAAAATATGAAACAAATGTGACCCTGGAGCAGTAGGCAAAAATACATTGTATGGGTCAAAATGATTTTTCTTTTATGTCAAAAATCATTAGGATATTAGGTAAAGATCATGGTCCATGAAGATATTTTGTACATTACCTACTGTAAATATATCAAAACTTAATTTGTGATTGGTAATATGCATTGCTAAGAACTATATTTGGACAACTTTAAAGGTGATTTTCTCAATATTTAGATGTTTTTGCACCATCAGATTCCAGATTTTCAAATCTGTGAATCCTGAAAAATAAAATGCATCACAGTTTCCACAAAAATATTGGGCAGCACGACTGTTTTCAACACTGATAATAATCAGAAATATTTCTTGAGCAGCAATTCAGTATGTTAGAATGATTTCTGAAGGATCATGTGACTGAAGACTGTAGTAATGATGCTGAAAATCCAGCTTTGATCACATAAATAAATTACATTTTAACAGATATTCACATAGAGATCTACTATTTTAGATCATAATAATATTTCATATTTTTACAGTATTTTTGATCAAATAAATGCAGCAAATCAGCATACTAGAATGATTTCTGAAGGATCATGTGTCACCGAAAACTGTAGTAATGATGCAGAAAATTCAACTTTGATCACAGAATTAAATTACATTTTAATATATATTCACATAGAAAAAAGATATTTTAAATCGCAATATTATTTCACATTTTTCAGTATTTTTAAATTAAACATTTTAAATATTTTCTGAAGATCATGTGACACCGAAAACTGTAGTAATGATGCAGAAAATTCAACTTTGATCACAGGAATAAATTACATTTTAATATATATTCACATAGAAAACAGTTGTTTTAAATCATAAAAATATTTCACATTTTTACAGTATTTTTGATCAAATAAATGCAGCAAATCAGCATACTAGAATGATTTATGAAGATTATTTGACACTGAAGACTGGAGTAATGATGCAGAAAATTCAACTTTGATCACAGAAATAAATTGCATTTTAATGAATATTCACATAGAAAACAGCTATTTTAAATCACAATATTATTTCACATTTTTTAGTATTTTTAAATGAAATTAACAATGAATGTGTGTGTTTCAGGTGTTGGAGCGTCTCTTCCAGAAGGGTTTCAGCGTGGCAGCGTCCTGCGGCGGCGGCGTGGACTCGTCCCAATTCAGCGAGTATGTCCTGTGTCGCGAGGACAGGCGGAGTCAGTCCACGAACACGCCCATCAGGATAAAGCAGGAGCCGCTGGACTAAAGACACGCGCTCAGGCCCTCGGCCCCTCGACACACACACACTCTCACACACACAAACACACTCTCTCAGCGTTAATACGGGGAATGTAATCGAACCGCACCAGAAACCCAAAGAACTCCAGCAGGATCTAAGTCCCGCCCTGTTCCGGCCAAAGCACCAATCAGAGGACGTCCTCACGCATACGGAACGCAGGCTCCGCCCCTCTGCCGGTGCAGTGTGTGTCACAGGGCCGGGGGTCCATTTTCACTTCGTCCTTGTTGTTTCTAAAGACGTTTTTCACTCCTTATAGCACCATGTTGTATGCGGTTAGCAGTACTAGGCTGGAGTTTTGTGTTTATTTCTTTTGTTACATGAAGGATGATGGGAGTGGCTTTCTGAAGGCATTACATTTAAGAGACTTTCCTGGCAGGAAAACGCTATTACGCCCTCGAGCTGTCTGGGGTTTTTAATGCGTTCGGCTGCTGAAGGTTTTTTTTGTTTAAAGGAGCTGCAAGCAGACGTGGCTATTTCTAAAGCCGGAGACATTAAGCATATCGTTAAACATCTGAAATTTTTATAAGCTCTCTAATGCTCGAGTCAAATGGCTTGTGAACTATACGCTACCTATACAAAGAGCCGTGTGTCTCGGGAACGAAATGTAAGGAGCTCGAGGCAAAACATTGGCAGATGAAGACGTACGATTGCATCTGTGACCGCGCGTTTTTTGCGCTTAAATGCGTCTCATGATGGCTTGAAAACAAGCCGCCCGCGTGTTTAAAGATTCAGTGGAAATAGACTCAAGTTGGAGCGCGCTGACAGAATGAGGGTACTAACTCTGATGCATTAATTTTTAAAAACATCTTTGTGAATGAATAATCGTTATTCATTAGCCCACTTTATCAGGTTCAGTTGGAAGTTGTCCGATTTTTATTTTGACGTCAAAAAGTTGTCAAATGCTGAACAAACGGAGGATAAGATGTGAAAAAAGGTGCTTCTTCAGATGTGTGTGCGATGAAAGTGTCCAAAACTACATCAACAGAGAAAACCAAACCAAACAGACACACACTTTTTCCTGTTTTTGCAAATATCATAAATCTATTGCCTGTTTAACCGTTTCTTTTGTCCAAACTATTAAAAAAAGATATATATAAATATATATAGACTACCAGTCTTTAATGTTAAAAATAAAGATTTTTAATGTTTTAAACATCACCAAGCCTGCATTTTTTTCAGCCAAAGTACAGCAAAAAACAGTAAAATTCTGAAATATTTTTACTATTTAAAATAACTGCTTTCTGTTTGAATATATTTTAAAATGTAATTTAATTCTGCGATCAAAGCAGAATTTTCAGCATAATTACTCTAGTCTCCAGAAATCATTCTAATATTCCGTTTTGCTGCTGAAGAAACATTTCTAATCATTAATATTTTTATTATCAATATTTAAAACAGTCTAATAGTTTTTTTTTTTTCAGGATTCTTTGATATCCAAAAATCAGCATTTGTCTAAAATAAATAATAAGCCTTTGTAACATTATACACTTTACCAATAGTTTTACTTTCATTTTTAATAAAAGTTTTCATCTCTAGTAGGCTTTTCCACCTACATTTACATATAGCCTAAAATATATTTTGGTAAATTAAACTATTTTTATTATTTTTTTTTTTTCAAAAAAATATTTAGCTTTGCTTAACTGTTTATTTTATTTTTTTTATTTTATTTGCCATATGGGAAGAACTGTTTCATGCATATATTTTGTCAATTTTGTGGGATTTTTATTTTTTTTTTTTAATGATAAGATTTAATACTTTTATTTATCAAGGATGCATTAAATAGACCAAAAGTGATTATAAAGACATTTATAATGTTACAGAAGATTTTTATTTCAGATAAATGCTGTTCTTCTGAACTTTCTATTCATCAAAGAAACCTGAAAACAATTCTACTTGTAACTGATGAGTAATGATGGCAAAAATTCAGCTTTGATCAAAGAATAAATTACATTTTAAAATATATTTTAAATAGTAAAAATATTTCAAAATTAGAGTACTAAAGTATTAAAGTACTGTTTTTTCTGTATGTTGGATCAAATAAAAGCAGGCTTGGTGAGCAGAAGGGATTTCTTCAAAAAATATTACTGCAAACACTTTTGACTGCTAGTGTATATATAATTAAATGAAATTAAAATACTCATTGTCCAAAAATCATGTTTTAATTTACTACCAGATGTTTCCAGTGTAATTTTAGTATCATTGAGATAAGTTTTATTAATGTGTGACCCTGGACCACAAAAGCAGTCTTAAGTAGCATGGATAAATTTGTAGCAATAGCCAACAATACATTGCATGGGTCAAAATTATAGATTTTTCTTTTATGCCAAAAATCATTAGGATATTAAGTAAAGATCATGTTCCATGAAGATATTTTGTAAATTTCATATCATAACTATATCAAAACTTAATTTGGATTTGAAAATGATTAAAGCAATCAATATTTAATTGGTAATAATAAAATTTACTTTATGAAATTGACATTTTGTGGTCCAGGGTCACATATGTATATATAGATTTTATTTAATTGTTTTTATTTCAGTTTCAGTTACTTTAGTATCAAATTTAAAAAGTAAAATGAGAAATGTTGCCTTGGCAACTAGCTAAAATATTTTTTGTTTTATTTCTATTTCACTTTACATTTTTTAGAATTTTTAACAGTGAACAGGTCACAAGCTACTAAATTAAAACATGTTTTTTGAAATGTAATATTTTGATTTAAATTTAAAGAACCAAGTTATAGAAGTAATAGAAAAGTGGCAAAAGAAACATAATTTTTTGTCAACCAAAAAACACTATTTGCATTCTTTTTTTCTTTTTTTTTTAAAATAGATATACACTAGCAGTCAAAAGTTTGGACACACCCTCTCATTTAATATTTTTTAAAGAAGTTTCTTATGCTTATCAAGGCTGTTTTCACAGAAAAAAAAATAATATTGTGAAATATTATTGATTGAAAAATGTTTTTCTATATTAATATACATTAAAATGTAATTTATATCTGTAATTAAAGTTTAAATTAGTCCAGTCTTCAGTGTCACATGATTACATTAATATGCTGAATTATTATCAGTATTTTTATTTATTTATTTTTTTTTTTAACTTGTGATACTTTTTACATTATTTTTTGATCAATAAAAGGTTAAAAAAGAACAGCATTTAGTTAAAAAAGAAAGGTTTTCTAACAACATACACTGCTGTTCAAAAGTCTGGGGTCAGTAAATGTTCATTCTTTCTTTTTTTTTTTTTTTTTTTTCACCAAGGATGTGTTTTAAATTGCTAAAAAGTTTTATAGATTTACATTTTTCGAAAGATTTATATTTTGCATGAATGCTGTTCTTTTCAACTTGTTATTCATCAACAAATGCTGAAAAAAGAATCACAGGGTGCAAAAAATAAACAAATGCAGCAAATCAGCATATTAGAATGATTTCTGAAGGACACTCAAGACTGGAGTAACAGCTGATGAAAATTCAGCTTTTCATCACAGGAATAAATTATATTGTAAAATATACTAAAATAAAAACCAATTTTTATATTGTAATAACGTTTTGCAATATTACAGTTTTTTTCTGTATTTTTAATCAAATAAATGCAACCTTGATGAGCAAAAGAGACTTCTTTAAACAGCATTAAATGAGAGGGTGTGTCAACTTTTCAGATGCAAAAGCTTCTAAATCCATCTGACATCTTTCTTTAAAAATGCATTTTTATCAGGCTCTGGTCCATAGGCATAGGTTTCTACTTCTGATATGGCTGCCGGTGGGATTTTAGCTGAAGTAAAAGTATTTGGCGGACGTATAATATGCGTCGAGAGCATTCACTCAGCATCATTATCTCATTTTTGACCGAGATGGCTTTTAGCTGGTTTTGCATCTGAACTTTTCATTATTATTATTTTAGAATGCATTTCTGTTGAAAATCAGTGTTTCTGAGTCTTGCCTCGAGCTCTGAGCCGATGCTCTGTTGTTAGTGACGTGGCTTCGAGTCCAGCGTAGATCATCATCTTCATCATCATCATCATCATCATCATCGGCGGTCGCTTCCCGTCCAGCAGATCAAAGAGCAACAGAAGAACAAACTCCTCCAGTCTGTGTGTTTGTGACTCAAAGATGCTGTTTCTTCTTGATCAAAAACAAACGGCCTCATTCTGATTTGTTTGTCCAAAGTCTCATTCAACTCAAAGTGGATTAGAAAACACTGCAGTATTTGGAGTCTGAATGTGTTCATTAATGCACCAGTGTGCATTTTTGCATTATGTTGCTTTCTTTGCAGTCACATGTGCATCTCGAATCTCCGTTGGGAACCCGTTCGAGCCGCCTTTGTTCTGACCCAGATCTGGTTTAGTTCTCTCACAAAGGGAATGACCAACCGCCCTTTCAAGTGCTGAGATCTTTCCCAGCATGCCTCTCTCAACACAGACCTCATATGCGTTCCCAGGACTCATTTACAACCCTAAAACACCCTCTGAAGATCCCAGAAGTCGTCTGTTGTTTGTGCTCTGATCTTGTTTAGGTACGTCGAGTTCGCTGGACAGAAAAGCGTAAGGTTGGATTACTTTCTGTGCATTTCGGGACGCGTCCGTCAGGCCTAAACGCTGGTACTATGTACAGTTCTTTGTATATTGACACATTCAGATGCTGGTTTCTCTTTGTAAACAAACCCGAGAAGACACGCTGACAGCGCTTTAACACGAGACTGATGGACTGAACACGAGCAAAGCAATATGATATGTACATAACAAATGGCAAAAAGAAGATCCTCAACATTTCAAGACGTCTACCAAGGTGAAAAATTGTCATTATTTAATGTATTAATAATTAGACTGTGGTATTAAAGGGCATGTGTTTATTTACAGTGACTTCTTTTTTTATTTACTTGCATATTTGCTATAATAAAAAAAATATTCACCTGACATTTGTTTGTGCTTTTCATCTACTTTTATATAAACATCATGAATTAATGATAAACTTGAATAACATGTTATTATATATATATATATATACCAACACACATTTTATTTGATATATTATAAATTTGGTATTAAGCGTATATATATATTACACTAAATAGTTCCATTAGTAGCCATTACTTTCTATCAGAATTTTTTTTTTTTTTTTTTTTTTTTACAAATTTCACATTTAATTTTTTTTTTGAATTGTATGTACATATATATAAAATGTTTACACTTTATATATACATTTTATTTAATAGATTATACTTTTTATATTAAACTTGTATATCATACTAAATATTTAAATATATTTTAATTCATAAACCAGCGTTGTCATTACTTTGTCAAAAAACATTTCAAATTTAAAAAAGTTCACATTTGTCAATTTTAAGAATACATTTTTAGAATTGTAGTTTTTTTTAAATGTCACACTAATATATATATATTTTTTTTTCATTTTTTTATTTAATATACATTTTATGTTAAACATATATCATATACTAAATATTAAGATATATTTTAATTCTTATATCAGCATTGCCATTACTTTCTATCAAAAAACCTTTCAAATGTTACAAATTTCAAATTTAGAATACATTTTTACATTTTAAAGTTGTTTTTTGAAAATTCAAAGTAACAAAAAATATGTTTTTGCACATTATATATACATTTTATTTAATAGATTATACATTTTATATTAAATTTGTATATCATACTAAATTTTTAAATAGATTTTAATTCATAAACCAGAGTTGTCATTACTTTCTGTCAAAAATGTAAAAGTTTTACATTTCAATTTTAAAGTTTTTTTTTCAACATTTCAAAGTAACTTTTTTACATATACCTTATCCATTTTATTTAATATATTATACATTTTATGTTAAACATATATCATATACTAAATATTTTAATATATTTTAATTCATATATCAGCATTGTCTTTACTATCTATCAAAAACAAAATTTCACATTTGTAAAAAGTTGACATTTAAAATAATTTTTTCAAAATTTCAAAGGAACAAAAACTTTTTTATATACTTTATATATCCATTTTATATTAAACAAATATATCAGCATTGCCATTACTTTCTATAAGAACATTTTAAATTTTACCAATTAAAAAATATATATAATTAAGAGTATGAATATAAATACTATCTATGCAATATATTTTATAAATAAAAAGTATAATAAAATGATTTCATAAATAAAAAGTATAAATAAAAAGCACACTGTACATATAATTTATAAAACAATAGTGAATATGATGTTTAAATATTTATATAAATGAAAAGGTGAGCCACACACGTAAACAACATTTTGAAGTTTAGTAAACAGCTTATTTATTCCTTTACAAAATAGGTACAAATACAGAAGTATGTTCACACAAACAGAAATATTTCAGGATATGTACAGAATTTACCAAAAATAAGATAGTTCTAATAAACACAAGGTTTTGTAAACAATATATACAAATTATCCATAGATCGAAACATTAAATTCCAGCTGTGCACGTCATTAATACAATATGAAGAGAGTCCTAATAATATTTTGGCTACAAAGCGGTAAGTCATAGAAAGAGCCTCCAGCGGAAAACAGAAAACAGAAGATTAATAAACTCGCTTTAAACAACCCAACAAATACATTTGTGCTTGTTTCAAACGGGGCTGTCAGGGAATGAAGCGTATTGCCTGAAAAGTGGCAAAGGTGGATGCAGATGGGGAAATAGAAATAGGTACAAAACCAAGTTTCCCTTTTAGAGTTTTACAGACACTGAAGACATAACAACAAAAACGAAAACCTTCCATGTGCATTGAGTTTCAGACAAAGCATCGGGATTCATGGTGCATAGAAAAACGAGAAGATCCGCTTCTGAATGAAGAAAGGTCACAGGTCTCGACCTCTCCTGACATCTTGTACGGCGAACCCTCGCCAAAGTAAATGCTTACAGGATTCGACTTCCTCGTAATCGAGCTTATGGATGAAAAATGAACGACTGACATCAATAACTTAAAATCGGCACACAAACAGAAAAATGAAGCGATAATACTGAGTTTGGTTTTGAGGGCAGTGAAATCCAGTTTTGCAGTCCAGATCAAACTTAAAAAAATCAAAATAATACTTTTATAACTAGGGATGTGACGAGACCTCGTGGCACGAGATCTCGCGAGATCTGTCTGGCCTCGCGAGAACGTCATAGTACTTGCAATGTTTACATTAGAGCCGCACGATTAATCCTAAAAAGATTGCGCTCTCTGTTCGAAGGCCAACTCAATCTTATTCCTGTCTTTCAATCACATAATGATCATTATTTCTGTGTTGCAGACATTTAAATAACAGAAGTACTAGAATAAAAGTTTATAGTTTGGGGATAAACAATGTCTATAATAGCGATCAAAACGAAAGCATCTTAACACGTGTATGTATTGTAATGTTTATCCTCTTCCACCAGGAGGTGGCGACAACTGCACGTTTAAAAACGCATTTATCAATGAATCATTCATTCAGGAAATTCCAATAGTAAATTAAGTTTTTATTAATTAATTTGATCCAATATATTAAAAAAAAAGACTTAAGCAATGAATGTTGTGTCAGAATCACTAGTAAACTGTTATTTTTTGTTATTTCTAATCTAATTTTTTTTTCTTCAGAATCATGAGAAAATCGTGATTCTAAAAAAAACAAACATTTTTTTAAAATGTATCCAGAATCATGTAGCATTAGTTTATTACTGCACATAATTCATTAAAATAGAAGTTTCATTTAATAAAGTACAAGTTCATATCAAAATGCACTTATGTTTTTTGTGTTTTTCAGTTGAATAAAATACAATTTTTCCCAATATAATTCATTATTAATGATTTCTTTAAAAAAGTTAAAAAATCTCGACTCGTCTCGAACCCAGTCTCATGTCTTGTCTCATCTCATGGGATAAGTGTCTCGTCACACCCCTATTCATAACACGTGTTCCTGGTGTTATTGTGATTGATTCATCAGTGCATGTTATTCTAAATCAAACGTTTGGGAAATTCGCAGATTTTCTGATTGAATATGATTTCCGATTGACAAAACGTAAGTCAAACATTGATTTTAACGCTCAGACGATGTGTTAGTGTAGTTGTATTGCTATAGCTCGGATCTGCTGGCCTGATTTCGGGAAACACGGGATTCGTGCTCCTCGTGGACACATATTAAAGCTACACCAATCACTATGACAGACACAAGCTTCATGATGGATTTAGTTCAAAATGCTCTTTTTGTTGCTGAAACATCGTGTGGAGATCATTTATACATGCTGTGAAAAACAAGAGGCATCAAAAAGTTCTATTTACATTGAAGTCTCGGTTTTGTAAAAGAGTTTTTAGTCAACTTTTTGATGGAGTCTTTCAATACTGTGATTGGCTGGACACTGATGATGAAGATGATGATGTTTTGGGAAATTCTGCATAAGGTTTTCGAGAACGATGCGATTCTTTAATAGAAAAGTACATTGGTCACTTCAAGGCGTTTCGTCTCAAAGATCGTCACTGTAAGCGCTCCGTGTTGAATGTACAGCAGAACGACGTCTGAACTGTGAAAAACACTCATTTCATCAGGATCTTTGCCTTGTTTGATACTAAACAATACTGAAATATATAACACTAAAAAGAGCAAAAATGCATTCAAATTTATGATATCCTTGTTCAAAGCATACTTAATTTAAAAATTATTTTAAAAACAAGAAAAAAAAAGTTTTTTTAAACAAGAAAAAAATTATTTGAGAAAAAAATGAATTCTATGCAGATTTTTGTTTATACCAATTTGTTATCTTGTTTTAGTAAATTGAATTTAGTTTGTTCCTTCGTTTTTGTAAATTGTAGCCAAATTTTACTAATTTCTTCTCTTGTTTTACCAAATAAAAAAAAAGTAACAATTAACTCATTTTACTAATTTGTTCTTGTTTTAGTAAATAATTTCCAATTTGTACTATTTTGTTCCCTCATTTTACTAAATCAAAGCCAATTTGTACCATTAATTCCCTTGTTTTAGTAAATTATAGCCAATTTTACTTATTTGTTACAGTTTTAGTAAATTTTCCATTTGTTTCCTCATTTTAGTAAATGTATACTAGGCAATTTTTAGCCAATTTGTACTAATTAATTCCTATGTTTTAGTAAATCATAGGCAATTTTTACTAATTTGTTCTGGTTTTAGTAAATTAATTTCTAATTTCTACAAATTTGTTTCCTTAATTCAGTAAATCATTTCCAGTTTGTACTAATTTGTTCCCTCATTTTAGTAAATCAAAGCCAATTTGTACCAATTATTTCCCATGTTTTAGTAAATCATAGGCAATTTTTACTAATTTGTTCTCTTGTTTTAGTAAATTATTTCCAATTTGTACTAATTTGTTCCCTCGTTTTAGTAAATCAAAACCAATTTGTACCAATTAATTACAGCGTTTTAGTAAATAATAGGCAATTTTTACTAATTTGTTCTCGTTTTAGTAAATTGTAGCCAATTTTTACTTCTTTGTTCTGGTTTTAGTAAATAATTTCCAATTTGTTTCCTTATTTTAGCAAATCATTTCCAATTTGTACTAATTTGTTCCCTCGTTTTAGTAAATCATGGCCAGTTTAATACTCATTTGTTCCCTTGTTTTAGTAAGCCAACAAATAGTAAACTGTAGTCCCGATTTAACTAAAATAAGGGAACATATTAATAAAACAAGAATTAATTAATTTCTCTTAATTCATCTTGTTTTGTGCATTGTTTACTGTAAAACAAATAAAAATCCTGATAAAGAAAGTGATATTCACAGTGTCATATTCATTCATACACAAACAAACAAACAAACAAACAAATAAAAACAAACAAACACTCCTCGGCTCAAAGCCGTAGAGACAAGCCTTAAAATCGACTATCATAAATACAGTTTACCTAATAACGTTGAGGAGAAAACAGGAAACATGAAGTACATCTTCGTTTTTTGTCTTTTTTTTCAAAGCTTTTCTAACAAAAGCAACGCTGACATCACGAGTTCACAGACACAGAGGCGGTGAAGGGGGCTGAAGGCACGTCGCAGGGCTGAGAAGGAAGTCGATCGTTGGGTGAACGTCTGCTCGGGTGGTTTGGCTGCTGATTCCTCTGTAGTGTAGAGAGTTGTTTTAGCGTTCGCTCAGCGTTGGCTACTTCAGGAGAGCGCGGTACAGTAAGAGAGATCTGCTGGTCTCTCTCTCCTGCTCCATGTAGAAGATGAAGTCCCTGAGGTTGACGCGTGTTATTCTCTGGCGATTATACTGCCGCGACGAGCTGGACGGGGCCGACGATCCGGCTGGAGAACCTGCCGAACTCCCTGACACCTGACGACAAAATACAACCCTCATATTAAACACACAGACACTGTAGTTCACAACTGCACTGCATGAGAGATGCTTCCAGTAAAGTTCGACACTAACAAAAAATTCATAACACAGAAAATGATCAGGTAAAATAATCAATCTTAACATACTGAAAAATATTCCATATCAAACTTTTTTGCATGCATTTTTATTCTAGGACTTTCTTATCTATTAAAAATAAATATTTGAAGACCCCCCCCCCCCATTCAACTATTAACTTACAGAAACTGCAAGTTGCATTATAGTAAAAATAATTGAATAATTTAATGCAATTAAATAATGACAAACACTTTTAGATTAATAATAATGTATTTTGGCCAAAAAAAATAAATAAATAATTATATATATATATATATATATATATATATATTGTTTTGTTTTGTTTTTTTTTCTTTGCCAGAAAAACATTATTTCCAATGTGTGTGTGTGTATATATATATATATAGTAATACATAGTCTTTCCAGATTGTTTATTAGTTTGGAAAATTCTGTACATGTTCTGCAATATTTCTGTTTGTGTGAACAATTTTCTGCATTTGTACCTATTTTGTAAAGGAATAAATAACCTGTGCTTCACCATTTCATAACTTTCTATAGTATAAACAAATATATTTATATAAATATTTATTATATTTATATTTTATAAATTATTATTATTATTATTATTATTATAACTAAATATAATTAAATAAATACATTATAAATAAAAAGTACAAAATGTATTGTGTGTACATATAATTTATAAATAAAAAATATTAATTTAAACATAAAAATATAAAATAATATATATGCCAAAAAACAGGAATAAATAACCTGTGCTTCACCATTTCATAACTATAGTATAAAACTATATAAATATATTTATACAATATATAAATATATTTATATAAATATTTATTATATTTATATTTACTTTATAAAATTAAATTGTAAATCTATATATATTATATTTTATTTTTATTTATAAATTATAAATATAAAGTACAAAATGTATTGTGTGTGTATATAAATAATTTATAAATAAAAATATAAAATAATATATATAATAAACATAAATATACATATATATATATATACACACACACACATTTACATTTAAGGTTTTAATCATTTTATATTTTTCAATTTTATTAATTTCCATGACTTCACCAGATCTAGAAATAACATTTTTAAAATTCCTTTAATCAGTATTTTCAGGTTGTCCCCAATCCACAATGTCAGTGCTGGCTTTAAATAGCAGTTTTTAAGGGAAAAAAATGAGTAAATGAAGTAATTTGATTTCCACATTCATGCGGACGTAATTACATCAAATATAAGCAGACGAGTGTCACTGATCATGTGACTCTTCCTTGTTTCTTGCTTCCACTGAAGCTCAAGAGGATGTTCGGATCATCTCAAATCATGCTGGAGAACACCAACATGAGCTTTTGTTCATTTTTAGTGCAACTGTCAGCAAAGCAAAACCCAGCACTAAGACTTTCCCATATTCATGTTCATTTTTCTCTTCAACTGCAAGCTGTCAAGCTGTCACACAGTAGAGAATGAATCAGATTTAGCTCCACGTCAGTGGAGACATACAGTCACACAGTTTATACAGGCCAACAGTCTTAAAACACTGGCATTAGGGATAAAAACTAATCATTCCAGCATTTCTAATGCTATTATAAGCAGAAAATGCTCAAACAAATGCTATTACGAGCAAAAATGTCTGAGATGGTCGCTTTGTCTCAAACGAGTTTATTCTTCCGCTCACATTCTGTTCATCTGCTTCTTCCGAGTATAAACTGAAGCAGAAGTCAAATAAACAGATGGATTCTTACACACTGAGTCAGACCCAGTCTTTCACGAGCAACAGAGAATTATCGGATGGCAGAATCCACGCAACACAAACAACCGCGCGAAATAAGACCGGAAACGAAGTCTCGTTCTCCAACGGACGCTGCACAATTAGACTGATTGCGTTCGATAAACACAACCGCGAGACACGCAGGCCTAATGGAAAGCAGCTGACGCGTACGGCATTGCGGTTAGCCGTAGCTCAGACCCTTCAAACGCCACCCGCGCTTCGCTCTCGTCTCCGGCGAGCCGTCAGCCGATCTGACGGGTGGAGTGTGCTGAGGTGGGGTGAATTCAGGACAGGCAGCGTGCGGGACGCCCTCAGGGCCCAGGACCTCCAGAAGAAGGATCTGGCCTCATCAGGCCAATCAGAGTTGACCTCATGTGAAAGGCGGGCATGCCTTCTGCCATGGCAATTAATGCCAATCACAGCCTGGACCAATCAAAAGCATCCATCTACCTGGACACGCTGACGGGCCTCTGGCGAGTTTGTGTGCTCAATATTCACATGCAGGCATGTGTTTGAGAGATGAGACAAAGACAAAGACAAAGGAAGATTATAAAAGAAAAACACTTATTCCCAAAGATTGTTTGAATTGTGAATATTACAAAATCAATTACTTATAAGGAGCTAGCAAAACGGTGAGTATTTGGAATTTTTGCAGTAACTGTGCGATCACAATTCACCTTTAAAATCATCAGGAAATGTATGAAAGTGTTGTTGACAGTAGCTGCATTTCATGGCAGTTTTAGGAGATTGTAGCACTAACTGAAAATGAACTACAGGTTAATAAAAAAAACTATTAAAAAAAATACATTTGAAAATATAATACAACCAAATGTTCAGTGTAATAATATTTAACATTTTCTCTTTTTCCCCCATATATCTCTATATTTTATATATTTGGTTTATTTTTCATTTATTTTTTTATTTATTTATTTTGTTCATGATTTTCATGCCACTTTTATTTGCTTTAGTTTTTTACAAATATTTGTATTTAGCTTTAATTTCATTTTATTTTAGTTTTAGTTTCAATAATTTTTTGTACTGTATTTCGGTTAGTTGCCAAGACAATGTTTCTAATTTTTATTTTTGTCATATTTTTATTTCATTTAATTTAAGCTTTTAAAGTTCAACTATAAAACAGGTCTACAAGACAATTTTTCAGCTCAGTTTAGTGTTGATTCATTTGATTCCAGCTCAGTTCAAGAACTAAACTTTATCAACTCTACAGAAGACAGGTGTCATTATTTGAATCAATTCAGTTCAATATTGACTCAGTCGATTCAGTTCAGTTATAAGCTGCTCCACAGAAGACAATAGTGTCATTATTCAGCTCAATTCAGTTCAGTGCTGATTCAGTTCAGCTGATTACTTCAGTTTGATAACTGTAAAGTTCATCAATTATGAAACATGCTTACTTCACTTATAAGCATCTCTACAGAAGACTAAAAGTGTAATTATTCAGCTCAATTCAGTTCAGTTGATTCACTTCAGTTCACTTGATTCACTTTAATTCAATAACTGTGTAAAGTTAATCATTTATGAAACAAGCTTGGTTCAGTTATAAGCATCTCTACAGGAGACAATAGTGTCATTATTCAGCTCAATTCAGTTCAGTTGATTCACTTCAGTTCACTTGATTCATTTCAGTTCAGTTGATTCACCTCAGTTTGATAACTGTGAAGTTCATCAATTATGAAACAAGCTTAGTTCAGCTATAAGCAGCTCTACAGAAGACAGCAGTGTCATTATTCAGCTCAATTCAGTTCAGAAGATTCACTTCCGTTCAGTTGATTCACTTTAATTCGATAACTGTGTAAAGTTAATCAATCATGAAACAAGCTTAGTTCAGTTATAAGCAGCTCCACAGGAGACATTAGTGTCATTATTCAGCTCAATTCCATTCAGTGCTGATTCAGTTCAGTTCAATAATTCATCAATTATGAAATGAATCTGATTCAACTATAAAGCAGCTCTACAAAAGTCAATAATGTCATTATTAAGACCAATTCAGTACAAGTTCTCATCCAGTAGTATCACTGCCATCAAATTGATCATATTACTGAACAGTGTTGGGGAAAGTTTCTTTTAAAAGTAATGCATTACAATATTGAGTTACCCCTAAAAAAAAAAACTAATTACGCTACCTAATTACTTTTTATGGAAAGTAATTTGTTACGTTACTTTTGCATTACTTTTTAAATCTGGGCAGGGCTTGCTTGTTTGTTTTTAATATAAAAACTTCTATTTTTGGCAAAAGTAAAAGCCTTTTCACACCAAAAGCCTCAGGCTTAGAGAAAAGTAAATTCACGTCTGTACAGTAAACCACAGAAGAAAAAAATGTCAACTGCTCAGCAATAAAAGGAAAACAAATGTTAGATTAACTGGATTGGATTGTCGAAGATCAGCAGCAAAGACAGTGCTTAATAAAATGGGATTAGATACATAAAGGAAATTTGTAATTTGTGTTCATTCTTGTAACTGTTGCATTCTGAATTATGTTATAGAGTGCTTGTCATTGTAAATGCTAATAAAAGTGTTACACTTTTAGTTATTTCAATTCTTCTAGTAATTAAGTATTGATATAAGCTGTTCAAGCCATAAAATTTAATTTAATTTAATTCAAATAAAACAAAAATTCAAAAAGTCCATAAAATAATCCCATGATGTGAACCCTAAAGAGTTCTATACAGAACCCTTTTTCTAGCTACAAAGAACCCTAAAAGGTTCTTTTGATTGAACCCTTAAAAAGGGTTCTATATGGAACCTTTTGGGGATTCCAAATATGTAACGCCTGATAGAACCCTTTAAGGTTCTATATAGAACCTTTTCTTCTAAGAGTGTAATGCGTTGCTTTACTAGTTACTTGGAAAAAGTAATTTTATTATGTAACTCGTGTTACTTGTAATGCGTTACCCCTAACACTGTTATTGAATATTAATACACACACAAAACAATAACTGACAGGATTTATTTAGATGCATTTGTCACTGCTGAAAGTCCACAGCGTGTTCGTGGCCTATGCGTGTTTTCTGGCCTCGGGAACACAGATTGGCTCCGGTGCCTGCAGGGCCACACGGAGAAAAAGTAAGTGATCCAAACGCAGGCAGAAAGGTCAGTCTTCCACCGGCGCTCGCATCTTTCCTCCCACTGTACGAGTCCTACAGCCAACGCCAGTAACCCAAACACAGCCCTGTTGACGTCTGTTTCCATGGAGATTCGTGCATCTCGTAACCTCACCTTAACAAGTACATAAACACACACACGCTCAGCTGATTCAGAGGAGGAAAACACACCGAACGGCTGCTAATTTACATTTGGAGATTGTCGAATCAGACGACGAGATGTGGATTTTGGCGAAGGTCAGCGCGGAGCTGAAGGAAGCGGAGAAGAAAAGATTTGTGGGAAGGCAAAAATCCATGAGGCAAAAAACAGCATCTGTCATTTTATCAGCGCCGAGCCGCTGGCGGGCGTAATGTCATATGACATATCCATCCGACAGCTAGCACACGGATACCTCCATACATCTTTTCAGACAATTTCTGACTGCGTGCACGTGTTTTGGAGCAGAGAGACGAGCCCAAGACGCGCCTGCAGCCTCCTCACCAACACAACGCTCATGACAATCTGCCAGCGGCACCAATACACACACACACACACACACACACACACACACACATGCGCGTCTTCACACCATCAGAGCACGGAAACACTGACACTGACCAGTAACGAGTGAATCAGACCTCATTTACACAACATGTGTGCGATCAGATACATGAAGCTGATTCATACACTGCTGAACCTGATTTTGGCTCATTATCATCTGGGATCTAGTTCTGTTTTTAAAACCAATACAAGAACCAAATGAACTAGTTATAATTAATCATTTAGTTTAGAAAGAGAACGGTATGTCCAAAACCTTATTAAAATCTAGTTTGTTAATTGATTCTAAAATATAAATATAAATGGTTTTGTGCTGTTCTCTTTCTAAACTAAATGATTAATTATCCAAATTATGAGTAAATAATCATGGTAAATGATATAGATTGATATGATAAAATTAAATGAAAATAAAATAAAATAAAATAAAAAAGTACAAAAAAACATAATCTCATAAATAAATAAATAAAAAATTAAATCTTCTGAGACTCAGTATGAGGTCTTATAATAACTCAAAACATCTCAAAAAATTAACTGAATTATCCAAAAAAAATAAAAAAATGTAATAAAATAATAAAAAGAGACACAATATGATGTCTTATAATAACTTTTTTTTATTTTTATTTAATTTAGTTATTTATTATTTTATTTTATTTTTTTTTATTTGGAGTAATTATAAGATATCATATTGAGTCTCTGAACACATTTAAATCTAATAATTTTATTGATTGATTGATTGATTGATTGATTTAGGAATTTAATTTATATGTTTAGAAATAAATATGAATAATATTAGTTATTATTATTACTGTAAATGAAATGAAAATGAATATATATATATATATATATATATATATATATATAATTTCCAAAATTAAACAGCCAGTTTCAATTTAAGGCATCTCACAAAAAAAATCTAAATAAATGAACTAAATCACCCCAAAATAAAAATTAAAAAACAGACACAAAATGGTACAATTATAATAACTCAAATAAATCCTAAATATTTATTTCTAAACATATAAATTAAATTCCTAAATCAATCAATCAATCAATCAATAAAATTATTAGATTTAAATGTGTTCAGAGACTCAATATGACATCTTATAATTACTCCAAATTAAAAAATAAATAAATAAAATAATAACTAAATTAAATAAAAATAAAAACAAATAAATAAAATATACAATAAAATAAAACTAAATAATCTAATTAAATTTGAATAAATAAAATAAAATAACAAAATCAGATACATGAAGGTGATTCATACACTGCTGAACCTGATTTTGGCTCCTAATCATCTGGGATCCAACATCCAGTTCTGTTTTTAAAAACCAATACAAGAACCAAATGATCTAATTCTAATTAATAATTTAATTTAGAAAGAGAATGGTACAAAACCTTCTTAAAATCTAGTTTGTTAACTGATTCTACATTGAAATATAAATGAGTAAATAATCAAGGTAAACTACAGAGACTGCTATGATAAAATTAACAAAAAAAAAATTACAATTAAAATAATAAGATTTAACATCTTATAATAACCCAGATACACCTTAAATATTTTATATTTATTTTATATTTATTTCAAAACAAATAAATAAAAGCCCTTAATCTCAAAAATAAAAATAAGTAAATAAATAAGATTTAAATCTGTTGAGTAACTCAATATTACATTTTGTAATATTTTTTTATCATTTGTTTATAATTTGTTTATAAACAAATAAATTAAAACCCTAAATCTAATAAATAAACAAACAAATAAATGAATACATTAATAGTTATTACATTTTAGATGTCTTATGATAACTTACATCTTGAGCATTTATTTCAAAACAAATTATTGTCCAAAAAAAAAAAAAAAAAATGAAAAATGAAAAATGAAAAATCTCCTCAATCTCACAAATAAATAAATGAATAAATAAGATTTAAATCTTTTGAGACTCAATATGGGGTCTTATAATAACATCCTAAATATTTATTTCTAACATATCAATTAAATTGCTAAATCTCCTAAATCAATCAATCAATCAATAAAAATGATTCGATTTAAATCTGTTGAAAGACTCAATATGATGTCTTATAATAACTCAAAAAATCTTGAAGATTAATTGAATTATCACAAAAACAACACAATAAATAAAACAAAATAATAAATAATAAAAATAAATTGATTAAAAAAAATGATTAGATTTAAATTTGTTGAGAGAAACTCAATATTACATCTAGGATTTATTTCTAATAAATAAATGAAAACTTCAAAAGGCTGGAACGATTTTAGGCTTTTGTCTGTTGTGCTCTTCATCCGTCTGTCTGTCTGCTGTCGATGAACTTTTGACCTTCTGACCGTACGCAGATACTATTGAAAATCCTATTGGCGTCTCAGGTCTATTTTGAGCCATTTACATTTCTATTCCTACAGCTTTCAGAGCATGTTGTCTCTAGACCCAAAATCCAGCCGATAACAGGTTGCCACTTTTATTTATAAAGCGCTCACGGACTGTGTAACTACTTCATCTCGTGCCAAAGAATCGCTTTCCCTCCACATGAAGCTCACGGATGAGCCAGATTAGCACCCACTTTGCTAAATTTACTTTGGGTTAATAATGTATGTTTTCTGCTCCTGCCGCCTCGGACTCTCTAATTGTTTCACGGTTGGCAGAAGGCTGAAGGTAGCCGCTTGAATTTGCATCGAGTCCATCTTCAGCTGCTTTCTGCTGATCAGCGTCTTTCTCTGAGTGTTTTTGAGTGGCGTGAAGCAGGAGCCCTTGATGCTGGAGCCAATATTGGACTTGGCTGCGCTTTCACCTCAGGGCTACAGGTTAATGGTCCACTTTGCCAGACACACACACACATTAGCAATACTGCTATCTCAGCAAACGCACCAACAGAAGACGGCGGAATATGAAGCCATAGATGGAATCAGAGAGAAGCGCCGTTACAGACCGAAAGAACAAACTGATGAAATCTGACAGCGGGACAATGAGCTGTTCATGTGGGGTCAAATATAATGAGTTTGTCAAAGACCAGGGAGAAAGAAAGTAAGAGAATAAATTAAATAAAATAAAAATAAAAACAAATCATAGAGAGAAAAAAAAAATCATAACTAATATATATATTAATATTAGATATTATCACTATAAATTAGACAAATAAGTGAAATAAATAAATATTAGTGAATATTATGAATATTATATATAATTTCTATGTAATGTAAAAAAAAATAAATAAAAAAAAAATAAAATAATAATAATAATAAAAGGGTACAATATACATCATTAAAATAAATGTCCACATGATTCCTACAATTAAACAGCAATTTAACCTCACTATGTATAGTATAGAAAGAGAGGCTTCAGAGAATAATTTAATATTATTTGAATATTAAAATAATTCTTTGAATAACAATTTATTAAAATATTAATGTAAATGAATATAATTATTTGAACAATAATTATATCAAAATATGAATAATATTAGTTATTATTATTACTGTAAATGAAATGAAAATGAATATATATATATATATATATATATATATATATATATATAATTTCCAAAATTAAACACCCATTTAACCTATTATATATATATATATGATATAATTTATAATTTAATAATATTATTTAAATCACTTTATTCAAATCTTAAAATTGATGAATACAATTATTAAAATATTAGTTAATATTAGATATTATTATAACTGTAAATGAAATGAATATGTGAAATTAATTAAATGAGTAAATAAATAAAGTGAATTGTTTTGTTATATATATATATATATATATATATATAATTTCCAAAATTAAACAGCCAATTATTTAGTTAAATTTAAAGCATCTCACAAAAAATAAAAAAAGAACAAAAAAACTGATACAAAATAGTACAATATTCAATATTAAAATAATACATTTCCACATAATTCCAAATATTAAAAATCCATTTAACCTAATTATATATATACACGGTATAGATGTCAAATGTAATAATATTATTTCAATATTAAGATAATTATTTAATTATAATATAATTATAATATATAAAATTATTTAATATATAATTATAATATAAATTAATACAATTATTTAAAAACTATTATATAAAATATGCATAATATTAGATATTATTATTAATATTAATGATATAAATAAGTTAAATAAATTATTATACAATATATAATTATATCATACCTATTTTTCATTTATTAAATCATTTCCACAATAATTTCCCAGTCATCTATTTTGTTAAATTTCAAGAATCTGACAAAAAAAAATAAAATAAATAAAAATAAAAATAAAAATAAAATAAAAAAAGCAGATATATTATAATACTGAATATTGTACAGGAAATTAAACAAAAATTAAACATCCATTTATATATATGGTACAGAGAGAGGCTTCAGAGAATAATTTTTAAGTATTTTGAATATATTATATATACATATTTAATATTTGCAATATTTTAATATTAAAATTATTTAAAATGTTAAAATGATAGAAAAATAAATATATAAATTATATAATGTAATATAAACATTACTATAATAAATATAATAAATAAGTAAATGATTTAAAATTGTATGTATATAGTATATAGTAAATGTGAAATTTTAAGAGATAAAGAAATATATTTTATTTATCACTCCAAAATAAAAATCAGATATAAAATGGTACAATATTCAATATTAAAATAATATATTACAATATTGAATATTGTACCATATTCTAAAATTTGGTATACATATGGTATAGAGAGATGCTTCAGAGAATAATTTTGAAATATATTTAATTTATTATATATAAATATATTTTAATATTACAATTATTATTTAAATAATAATTTATTTGAAATATTAATCTAAATAGAGAAATAGAGAAAAATAAATATATAAATTATTTAATGTAATATAAATATTAAATTAATGAAGATAAGTAAATTATTAAAAATGTAATGTATACTGGAAATGTAAAATTTCAAGAAATAAAGGAAAACAACAGAAAAAAAGAAAAGTAAAATAGAAAATGATATTCGGCACTGTGAAATTCAGGATTTCATTCTAAAGTAAAGCTAAAAGAAGCTAAATTTATGCAAAAAATGATGCGAAAAGTGACCCGTGTATGTATTCAACCAAAAAGTGACCTTAAGGAGCTTTCGTAAGTGGGATAAAGCATACGAACACTCATGTTCACCATCATTTAGAGTCGGTGAATGACTTCAGACATGATGACTGGTGCTTTTCCATTAGGACTTCAGCACTCTCTGGTTCTCGCTGTCGTCAGGAGTGTGGGAGAGGCCCTCCCATCATGTCAGAGCGACTGAGGCCGAGCCAAGAGCCAAAGCTTTCCCACATGTCTACCTCCATGTTGCCTTCCCCGCGCTCAGAGCGCCACACCAGCCTCGCCGCGGGGCCCGAAGCCTCTCGCTCTCCGCTCCACACCGGCAACGGCCATTAATTAAGACCAGAAATTCCCTCTCACTTTTCCTCTCCTCCTCCTTCGCCAGGAGAAAAGGCCGATGAGGACATTTTGAAAGAGTTAGCAGATGTCGAGTGATTGGCCCGAGGCGTTTTCGACATCGCCCGAGTGATGTATTTGATGTGGAGTTTATTCAGCTCCAATAAACGTATAAAGAATTACAATAATAATTCACAGATGTATATTGCGCGGATTATACGCGCAGCCCTCGCTTTGAACCGCGCCACGGCAGCCAACATTAACAAAGGCAGGAGAAGAGGATGAGGACGGCTTTGTTTTTCGGCTTTCTGCTAATCAAAGGGTCAGAGAGGCTCGAGAGAGAAACATCTTTATGTTTGCGCTTTACGCGTCTTCGGAAGATTCACATTTACTGATTTGCCGGACGAATCTGCATATTTCATATATTTGTTTTATGGTCTCTGATGGTGAACGTGGTACACTATGAAAATGATAACTGGAGTCCTTCACTTGAGAGAGAGAGAAATAAATACAGAAATAAAGATTTATTTAAGAATTCTTTTACCATAAATATAAATTTTAATGAATGAAAATGATGAGTGGAGGGAAATAAATATATAATAAAACATTTATGTATAATCATTCACTCACTTTTAATAAATAGTACTGCAGTGGTACCATGGTAAAATATCAGATCATGAAATAAAAAAAATTGCATAATTCTTATTAAAATAAACAAATTATGCATGCAGCTTTTATAAGCTCATATTAATTGAGAGTCAATATATATTTATACCTACACTATTAATTTTTCACACCACAGGACCATTTAAAATAAATAGTGGAAGGAAAAATAGCATAAATTAAGGCATGGTATTTTATTTTATTTTATTATTTTATTTTATTTTATTTTATTTTATGTTATTTTATTTTATTTTATTTTATTTATTTTATTTTATTTTATTTTATTTTATTTTATTTTATTTTATTTTATTGTTTTGTTTTGTTTTGTTTATTTTTTTATGATTTGAATCATTCACTCACTTTTAATAAATAGTACTGCAGTGGTACCATGGTAAAATATCAGATCATGAAATAAAACAAATGCATAATTCTTATTAAAATAAACATATTATGCATGCAGCTTTTATAAGCTCATATTAATTGAGAGTCAATATATATTTATACCTACACTATTAATTTTTCACACCACAGGACTATTTAAAATAAATAGTGGAAGGAAAAATAGCATAAATTAAGGCCAGGTAATATTTTATTTTATTTTATTTTATTTTATTTTATTTTATTTTATTTTATTATTTTATTTTATTTTATTTTATTTTATTTTATTTTATTTGTTTTGTTTTGTTTTGTTTTGATTTGAATCATTCACTCACTTTTAATAAACAGTACTGCAGTGGTACCATGGTAAAATATCAGATCATGAAATAAAAAAAATGCATAATTCTTATTAAAATAAACATATTATGCATGCAGCTTTTATAAGCTCATATTAATTGAGAGTCAATATATATTTATACCTAAACTTTTCATTTTTCACACCACAGGACCTTATAAAATGAAAAGGAAAAATAGCCTAAATGAAGCCCAGGTAATACTATAGTCCATAAAAAATACAAGGCTGAATGTGCATTTCATTAGACGTTAAGAAAAAGCTGTAATATTATATACAAAGCTGCCTCATTCCTGTTACTGTATTAGATTTTATGTAGCATAAGTACTGAAAAAGAGAAACAGGGAAAGAGAGAGAGTCATGCTGGTGTGATCTTGATGAAAAATGGCAGAATTACATTCAAAACAAACAACTGCAATTCGCCGGCCAACTAAAGAGCAACAAATCTCAAAAATGGCGGGCTGGTAAGCATCTTAATGCCCGACATAAAACACGAGGAAAAACACGGCCGGCGAGCTCCATGGCGATGCATAGCAACTGCAGAATTTCAGTCAAGGAGAAAGAAGGCGAAAAAAAAAAAAACACCTTATTACTTCTAACTCCTGCAAGCCATTTTGGTCTCCAAAGGTTTCAGAGCGCCCGAGGCGCAGTGTCTGCAGTGTTTCGGGAAATGACTTGCCTTCGCACGAACACGGCTATGTTCTGCAGCAGCCGCGCTCTCAGCATCCCCTCTCACTCGCTCCTTAACCCTTTCCTGCCTCGCGCGCCTCTGACTCACAGACAGCCGCTGTCGCGCTGTTTCGCTTCACACCCACACAAACGGCATCTTGCTTGGCTACTTAAGCATGGGAAAACAAACATGGCGATGAGGAGGTCATGCACGACGGACGCCAGAGAGAGAAAGAGAGAGGCGTGCGGGTTCGTCCGAGCATCGGCAAACTCGTTGACACAACACATAATTAAAACATCTCGCTGGAGGTCAGGAATTTTCTAATTAGTAGACAAAGCTGCGATCGCGAGCTCCTCCGACGGCTTTCTACCTCTTCGAAAGGGTCAGCGAGCTAAACAGCCTGAAACTTTGCTGGCAAACAAAACTTTCCTTGCTTGGAAACTTCAGCTTTCAGAGCCTGAGAGAAACAAACGAGCTAGACGCCGAACAAAAGGCCTAATTAGCAGTCATTATTTTTCGAGAAAACGCCAGTTTTGAGAGCGGCGAAATCGAGCAGGAACTATAATTAACTGGAAGTTCGTTTCGGGGGGGAGATCAGAAACTCAGGCTGACTATTTATTCCCATAAACAGAGCAGTTGTCTAGAAACAAACTCTTTTAAGCAGAACCGCTCAGCCGACAGAGTTGCGTGAAGATAAACAGGGGAACACGACCCAAACACATGTGAGCGAATCATGCTATTTTCCAGCGCCATCCGCGCTGACCCTGATCTCCTCTGACTCAACTTAGAAAAAACTCACAGACCATTATAAGTCGTGGAACTTTAAAAAGTGCCGCATTAAAAATTCAAAGCGTTTCACGTATAAAACGAACCCAATTAGACTTTCGAACTGGAAGTCGCTTAATGAGTATCAAGTCTAAACGCTCGTCCTCAGAAGATCCCGCTAATGAGGCCTTGTTGGTTTTCCCGTCCTCACGTTTTAAACGCCGCGGTGGGAAGTCTACGGCTGTCTTAAAAATTTCATTTGCATGTGGAATTGAAGGTGGAGCTACAGAAAACAGATGAAGCCTTTGTGGCGAGTTAAAAGCGCTACGCGTTTTCCTAAACGCCACTTTTGGGTGTCTTTGTGAAACTACAACAGAACCTGCACAAAGGGTGACCTGACAAAAGGGAAAACATCTCTAATAAGGTCGTTACGGAAAAAGCGAGGCACGCAAGTGCTATTTTTGAACGTGAACGCGGGGGAGTTTTTCTTTTCTTTTCTTTTCTTTTAACGCTGATGTGGCGACCGACCCAGACCCAGAGCTGTCAAACCCTACTGAAACTCCACAAAGATGCAAAACATCTCACTCCGAATGAATAAAGCATGCACGCACGCAACGGAGAGATCGTGAAGATTTAAACAAGCTTCTGAAGAGCCAAAGCGTTTGCCCTGCACCAGTCCCACGTCTATTCTACGTTTGTGTACCTACTGGGACAGAAGTCTGGATTCTTCAGGTCGACGGGTTTCTCAAACTTTGTTGATGCAGTAACAGTCATGTTTAATGTGATCGCGTCCCAGAAAAGAATAAAGACATCGATGTGCAATGCGATGTAGTCTACAGAGCAAAGAAGCGCCACACTACAGCCTCCGAAGGCAGTTTGCACGCAGGTCAAGTGCTGCAATGCAACTTTGACCCCGTTTGCTGCTGATAATTTGCATAACACAAAAATCATATGCATTTATTCATTTAGCAGAATGACTGAATGCAAATGAATGCCATTTAGTCACTTTCAGAGAATAAACATCATCATCTGCTCACCAAGGCTGCATTTATTCAATCAAAAATACTGTAAAAATGTGAAATATTATTATCATTTAAAATAGCTGTTTTCTATGTGAATATGTAGTAAACTGTAATTTATTCCTGTGTATATATATATATATATTTGGAGGTAAAAGTGATGCATGATGTTTGACATTTTGGTATGAGTCTGTAAAAGGGTCTTTATCTTATTTATTTTTTCATTTAGTCATATGCATTTATTCATTTAGCAGAATGACTGAATGCAAATGAATGCCATTTAGTCACATTCAGAGAATAAGCATCATTTTAAACAAATTGTATTCATTTTATTAGCAGTCTTCTGCTTACCAAGCATTTATTTAATCAAAAATACTGTAAAATGTGAAATATTATTAGAATTTAAAAAAGCAGTTTTCTATGTGAATATGTAGTAAATTGTAATTTATTCCTGTGATCAAAGCCGAATTTTCAGCATCATTACTCCAGTCTTCAGTTTCACATGATGCTTCAGAAATCATTCTAATATGCCGAAATGCTGCTCAAGAAACATTTCTTATATTATCAGTGTAGACAACATTAAAACATAAATACAGCTCCTTCATATTTTTGTGAAAACACAAGGCTTCAGTATGTAAGAACAAAAAATATGTGATTTTATTTCTGAATAATGCACCATGTGACACTGAGGACTGGAGTAATGATGCTGAAAATTCAGCTTTGCATCACAGGAATAGACTACATTTCAAAATATTTTTAAATAAAAAACAGTTATTTTATATTTTTACAGTATTTTTGATTATTCATTGCTTATGTGCAATGAAGATGCAAAGCCTGATTCAAAAAAAATGTTAAGTGAAACTGTTAAGCAACAATATGGAGCCAAAATCCATTGCTAAGCTGAAAGCTAGGCCCGTTTCATCACAGAAGGCCGGCGGGCTCGCCTCGAACCCGCATCGCTTTACGCACCAAATCCAACTTCCTTTTGTATGTATGTGCAAACCTTATCTACATATTGACTCGGTTTAAATCTACACTCTTGCAGTGATAATTGCACAAGTTTACAGGAAGAAGTGTTGAAATCTTCCTGTACCTGAGGCAGGAGGTTGGGCGGGGGAAGCCCATCGGCATTGTGGGAAAACACCTAGAGTGCTGTCTGATATCCAAATAGCTTCATAACACAAACACACACACACACACTACAAAAGAACTAATAGACATGCATCCATACAAAAAATAAAAGTTTAGACAGCACTAAAACACAAACAGCAGGAATAAAACACAAATGTGTGCCCAGAGAGAAAAGCAATAAATCAGATCGGATACACAGAGTAACACGATCCAGCGTAGCTGTTTGTGCTCAGACCACCCATAAGAGAGATGTCAATCATGTAGGTGTGTTCATACACAATCAGTGCCATGTAATTATGAGCATATGCGTATGATGGCATGTAGACTATTTTCTAGGGATGCATGATATTGTTTGAAAATTGTTTGTTTACGCACTAGATATTTAATTGTGGATGCTTGTTTCTGGCTAAAACTGCAGTATTGCAGTGCTATATTTTAAAAGCACAGCATACAGACAATGAATGCAATCATTTAAACCTTTAAGAGCACTTTGCATAGAAACATTTTAAGTGCTATTCAGGAGTCCACTTAATGTGATGTTTGCTCAACTATGGAAGCCTGTTTCCACCACTCAATAAAAAATAAAAAATAGTCATTGGGACTTCTTCACTTTTTTTTTTCAGAACTGCGTGGTACAAACTCACAATTCTGACTTTTTTTCCCTCAGAATTGTGAGATATAAACTCACAATTGCAAGTTATAAAGTCAGAATTCTGAGACATAAAGTCAGAATTCCGAGATATAAAGTCGGAATTTTGAAAAATGAAGTCAGACTTGTGTGATATAAACTCACAATTCTGAGAAATAAAGTCGCAATTGCATGATATAAACTCACAATTGTAAGTTATAAAGTCAGAATTCCGAGATATAAAGTCAGAATTCTGAAAAATGAAGACAGAATTGTTTGATATAAACTTGCAATTCAGAGAAATAGTCGCAATTGCGTGATATAAACTCATAATTGCAAGACATAAAGTCAGAATTCGGTGATATAAACTGAAGTCAGTATTGTGTGATATAAACTTGCGATTGTGAGTTATATAGTTAGAATTCCGAGATATAAAGTCAGCTGAATAAATAAACTTTCCATGGGACAATATTTGGCCAAGATACGACTATTTGAAAATCTGGAATCTTTAATCTGGAAATTATGTTTCAATATATTTAAGGTAAAAAATTTACAAAATATCTTCATGGAACATGGTATCCTAATGATTTTTGGCATTAAAGTAAAAAAATTGATAATTTTGACCCATACAATGTATTTTTGGCTATTGCTACAAATATACCCATGCTACTGAAGACATTTAAGAAAGTTTTGTGGTCCAGGGTTGCGTATTTAGAAGACGCTTTTATCCTAAGTGAATTACAGCTACAAAAAATAGTAAATGCTTACAATATTAGCCATTTATCAGCCATTGCATGACAATATTTATCCTCTTATCAATTTCAGGCAGAATTTAATCAAATAAATAGGTGCATCCCCCGTGTTTACATGCATTCACACGCAGTCCCTCTATCACAGCGACCTGAACACGTAATGAACAGTCTGAGACCGCAGTGAGGAAAATATCAGTTCTCCTTCAGAGCGAGATCACAAAGAGTATCACTCAACTGTGTTCATTACGGCTCGGAATACATAATTTATGGATTGTTAAAAAATACATGTCTGGATTCATCAGACAGCAATATGACAGATGTAGAAAGCAGAACTTGAGCGCGAGCGACTGTGATTTGGGCTGGTGCGGAAAATAATAACGCTCGAATGCTGGTTTGATGGCATAGCACTTTATAATTACCATCTGCAGGTTTCAGTCAGCGTCTCACACACACATAAAGAAAGAAAAACAAGCAATTTGACATGCTTATTTGAATTCATTCATTTGTAGATTTACAACAGCGGTTTTTGAACGAGCGAACGCGTTTAACATGCTCACGTGTGTATTAATTACGCTATAAATTTAGATACGAAAACCTATGAATGTGCAACCCAGAGTCAATTGAGTAAACGTCACATATTGTTTAGCCAAAAAAAGGCAGAGAGGAAAAAAGAAAACATTGCGAAATCTGAGAGTTAATTAGGCTCGCTAAATAAAATCCCTCAGCAGGCCGTGAGGTAAACGGGCTCTTAGCAGGCGGATACGAGGAAAGGCAGGAGTCCCTGCGCACGGATTACTGACTCCTGCATTATGCATTCAGTGATCGATTCTAAATCTTAATTACCCGAATCACAAACACACTGGCTTTAATGAACTGTGTGGCCTGTCAAACAGCTGGCTGAATATATTTATTAAGATCACGGTTAAATTTAATTATTTGGCCAATTAGCCACGGACGGCTCTGATGTCTCAGAGGACTCGGGAAGAGGCAGGCGTGAGGTTAATCGCCCAAATGACAGTTAGCATCTTCACCGAAACCTTTTGTGACAAATCTGATCAAACACACAAGTACGTATTAAAGGGATAGTTCAGCCAAAAATGAACATTTGCTGAAAATGTCCTCACCCTCAGGCCATCCAATATGTAGATGAGTTTGTTTCTTTATGAGATTTGGAGAAACGTAGCTTTGCATCACTTGCTCACCAATGGATCCTCTACAGTGAATGGGTGCCATCAGAACGAGAGTCCAAACAGCTGATAAAAACATCACAATAATCCACACCACTCCAGTCCATCTTGTGAAATAAAAAGCTGCATGTTTGTAAGAATCAAATACAACATTAAGGCATTTTAACTAAAATATGAGTCCATAATCTATAATAATGCTTCCTCTAGTAAAAAAAGTGGTTTGATCTAAATCAAGAGAGAAATCTGCAAAGATCAAGCAACATTTACAACCCAAAACAGCTCTAAACAAATAGGTGGCTGGCTTTCGATGTGAGAGACAACAGCAGATAGACTTTTTCACTGAAGGAAGAATTTTGTTTTGGATTATGGATTCATATTTTGGTCAGAAGCAATGGTTTAAAATGTCATGATGGATTTGATTACTGTAAAACACAGCTTTTGACTTCTCAAGATATTAACTGATGGACTGGAGTGGTGCGGTGGCTGTTTGGACTCTCATTCTGATGACACCCATTCACTGCAGAGGATCCATTGATGAACAAGTGATGGAATGATAGTTTTCTCCAAATCTGATGAAGAAACAAACTCATCTACATCTTGGATGTCTCAGAAAACACAGGATTTGTCACAAAAGGTTTCATTAAAGATGCTACTTGCCCTAATGACAGTTTGCATCTTTAATGACAAATCTTTTGTGACAAATCTAATAAAATGCACAAGTACATATTAAAGGAATAGTTCAGCCAAAAACGAACATTTGATGACATTTTACTCACCCTCAGGCCATCCAGTATGTAGATGACTTTGTCTCCTCATTAGTTTTGGAGAAATGTAGCATCACATCACTTGCTTACCATTGGCAGTGAATGGGTGCCGTCAGAATGAGAGTCTAAACAGCTGATAAAAACATCACCATAATCCACAAGTAATCCACACCACTCCAGTCCATCTTGTGAAATGAAAAGCTACATGTTTGTAAGAAACAAATCCAACATTAAGGCATTTTTTAACTCAAATACAGGTCCATAATCCACAATAACTCTGCACAAATCAAGCACCTTTTAAAAGCCAAAACAGTCAAAAACGGCTCTAAACAAATATGTGGCAATGTGGAGATGGGCTTTTTCAACTGGAGGAAGCGTTATTATGGATTATAGACTCGTATTTTAGTTAAAAACATCTTAATGATGGATTTATTTCAGCTTTTGTTCTCTCAAGATGTTAACTGATGGACTGGAGTTGTGTGGATTACTTGTGGATTATTGTGATGTTTTTATCAGCTGTTTGGTCTCTCATTCTGACGGCACCCATTCACTGCCATTCATCTACATCTTGGATGTCTCAGAGGACACTGGATTTGTCACAAAATGTTTGTCAAAAAAATGTCAGACAAAAAAGGAACATTTTCTGAAATTTTACTCCTGAGTTTGTTTCCTCATCAGATTTGGAGAAATGTAGCATCGCATCACTTGCTTACCAATGGATGTGAATGGGTGCCGTCAGAATGAGAGTCCCAACAGCTGATAAAAAAGTGTGAAATGTAAAATGAAATGAAAAGCTGCATGTTTGTAAGAATCAAATAGAACATTCAGGCATTTTTAACTAAAATACAAGTCCATAATCTATAATAACGCTTCCTCTAGTAAAAAGTGGTTTGATCTGAATCAAGAAAGAAATCTGCACAGATCAAGCACTAATTACAACCCAAAACAGCATTAAAAAAATATGTGGCTGTATTTCAATGTGAGAGACAAAAGCAGATTGACTTTTTCACTGGAGGAAGCATTATTTTTGGATTATGGAAGCAATGGTTTAAAATCTCGATGGATCTGATTCCTGTAAAACACAGCTTTTGACTTCTCAAGATGTTAACTGATGGACTGGAGTGGTGTTTTATCAGCTGATTGGCCTCTCATTCTGATGGCACCCATGGTTTTAGCAGTTAGCATCTTTAATAAAACCTTCTGTGACATATCTAATAAAACTCACAAGTACATATTAAAGGAATAGATCAGCCAAAAAAAATGAACATTTGATCAAATTTTACTCACCCTCAGGCCTTCCAAAATGTAGATGAATTTGTTTCCTCATCAGATTTGGAGAAATGTAGCATAATTGCTTACCAATGGTAGTGAATGGGTGCCATCAGAATGAGAGTCCAAACAGCTGATAAAAACATCACCATAATCCACAAGTAATCCACACCACTCCAGTCCATCTTGTGAAATGAAAAGCTGCATGTTTGTAAGAAACAAATCCAACATTAAGGCATTTTTAACTAAAATACAAGTCTACAATCCACAATAACATGAAATCTGCACAGATCAAGCACAGTTTAAAAGCCAAAACAAATATGTGGCAAGGTGGAGATGGACTTTTTCACTGAAGGAAGCATTATTATAGATTATGGACTAGTATTTTAGTTAAAAATGCCTTAATGTTGTATTTGATTCTTACAAACATGCAGCTTTTCATTTCACAAGATGGACTGGACTTGTGGATTATTGTGATGTTTTTATCAGCTGTTTGGACTCTCATTCTGACGGCACCCATTCACTGCAGAGGATCTGTTGGTGAGCAAGTGATGGAATGATACTTTTCTCCAAATCTGATGAAGAAACAAACTCATGTCTAGGATGGCCTGAGGGTGAGTAAATGTTCCGATTTTTTTATTCTTAGATGAACTTTTAATCGAGATCTTAATCTGAAGCGCATGCAAACGTGCCAACAATTTATGCAGCACTACTGGGATTCTTTCCATTAGAAAACATTGCAAACTTTTAAAATTGATCAAATGGAGGAAGCAATGAACAGCGGGAGAGGGAGCGAGAGACGGAGAGAGAGAGGAGAAATTAAGCTGAGCCAAAAAGTGTGACTTGGATTTAATATTTTATAATTGCCAAGGGACATTCCAAGATCAATGAATTTTTTTGCCCGAGACGCACATCAGAAAGAGATGTACTTCAGTCTTTTTAGGGAACATTGGTCTATTTAATTCAGGCGCCTGATGCATGTGAAATATTCCTCGCTGGCCTCCTCCGAGTCCCTCGGGCAGAGCTGCGGGCACACATTACCACTTTTAATGGGCCGCCCTTAGAAGAGGCGAAATAAGCCAATAACCCGTCCACGCTAATGGATTGGCTTGTTTATTCACTCCAGCCCTTCTCTTCGCTTGCTAATTTTAGCCGCGCCATGTTTTTCCACCCGAACATGCACGCAAAACAAAATACGTCTGTGAAAAAACACGTCGCATCAAAACACAATCTACACGCCATATGCTCGTCGGAAGCGGGAACGCTGGAGGAGATTACTGGAGATTTGTTGTCTCAGACGCTACTTTTAGAGGCGAGCTGGACACGTCGGGTGTGTTTTATTAAAAACACAGCAACGGATTTGTGGTCATATCCGCACAGATCACTGGCGCTGCGTTAAACAGGAAAAGAAGCGTATGAATGGACATTTATACTGGAGGAATGGAAACCCGGCTCATGTGTGGCAGAGAGCACAGATCAAACGGCACGCAATTAACCCTCATTAATGCACTAAACGACTGACCTAATTACACCGTGCCAGGATTTCACAGGGAAACTCAAACGAACCACCCGGATCAGGGCGATTCCCGTATGCGTGCTCATGTGGCGGGTTTTTTATGATTCAGTATTGCTGTCAAATGTCCATTTGAGCCGTATTACAGCAGATGAGGTCACGCATGAGTGAGTGTCAAAAGACATCCTAACAAAAAATGTTTCCCAGAATTCCAAAATGGAATTACTGTATCACTTGATTCTGCCAAAAAAGAAATTGTAACCTTTTTATCTCACAATTCAGACTTTTTTATTACAATTCTGGGAGAAAAAAAAAGTCAGAATTGTGGGATAAAGAAAAGTCACAATTATTCTTTTTATTCCATGAGAAATATTCTGTGAGATGTAAACCTGGAATTTAAACCTCCAACTTTTTTCTTGAAATTCTCAATTTTCATCTTGCAATTCTGGTTTTCTAGCTTGCAATACTGCAACTCCGAATTGCGCAAGATACGGACTCAGAATTCTGACTTTTTTTCTCACAATTCTGACATCTGAGTTTGTATTTTACACAACGCTGAGTTTTATTCTGTGGTTGAAAGAAAAACAGAATTGTGAGATGTAAACTCTCTTCTGAATTCTTTTTTGTCACAAATCTGAGTTTATATCTCACAAACTTTATTTATTTATTAAAATTTTATTAAAATCATAATTGCGTGTAAATTTGAAATTCTGACTTTTTTGTTAATTATGGTTTTCTATCTTGCAGTACTGAAATTTAGAATTGTGCAAGATACAAACTCAGAACTCTGACTTTCTTGCAATTCTAATTTAAAAAATCTGACTACTGAGTTTACATTTCACACAATTCTGAGTTTTTATTCTGTGGCTGACACAGAAACAGAATAATGAGATGTAAACTTCAAATTAAACTTATACAACGTATACTTCGAATTGTGAGAAAAATGTCAATTCTTTCTTCATTTCTTACAATTTGAAATTGCAATTCTGAGGAAAAAATCTGAATTGTGAGATGTAAACTCAGAATTGTGCAAGATATAAACTCAAGAATTTGGACTTTTTTTGTCACAGTTCTGAGTTTACATCTCGCAAACAGTTTTATTTTATTTATTTATTTATTTTATGCAATTCTGAGAAAAAATGTACATCATGCAATTTTAAGAAAAAAGTCTGAATTTCATGATAAAAAACTATAATTTTTATTTCATGGTGTACACAAAAATACAGAATTGTGAGATGTAATATTGGATTTCTGATTTTTTAGTATATTTAGTCATTTTCATCTCACAATTCTGACATTTTTCTTGAAATTCTAAAGTTCAAGAAATTCTAGTTTTAAATTTTGCAATACTGAAACTCAGAATTGTGCAAGATACAAACTCAGAATTCTCATTTTTTTCTTGCAATTCTAATTTTCAGATTTTCAGATTTTTTATATTTTTTCTCTGAATTGCAAAAAAATCTAAATTAAAAAAAAAAAAAAAAGTAATTGCAATTCTGTAAAAAAAAAGTCTGAATTGTGAGATGTACACCCAGACTTTTTTGTCACAATTTATTTCTCACAATTCTGTTTTTGTGTCCACCAAGGAATAAAAATAATACATGCAACTTTTTCTCGAAAATTCTGTAAATTTGAACTTTTTTTCTCAGAACTGCAATAAAAAACTGAATTGTGAGATTTTTATTCTGAGTTTATATCTTGCAATTCTGAGAAAAAAAAAGTCTGAATTTAGTTTTTATATTTCGTGACAGAAACGGGCTTCCATCCTCTCAACATCAATAATAATAGTACACTTTTTTGAGCAGGCAATCAGCGTATTAGAATGATTTCTGAAGGATCATGTGACACTAAAGACTGGATTAACGATGCTGAAAATCCAGTTTTGCATCTGTTTCTGCTGATGAGGTCATGCAACAAGAGCGACTGTCAGAAGGCATTGTGTCGTTATCATCCTAACATTCCATTCCCAGAAATGTTTCCGAAGCATAATTGCTGCGTGTCTTTTTCAGTCACTCTTTCCCAGTCTGGTCGTAGGTGCCAGACAGGTGCTGAGGTTGGCCTGCCATCTCCACGCAGAAATTCAATTACAACTCTTCCTGAAGCGCCTCCATCTGCAAACAATATGGTGCTCCTCTTTTTAATCAAGCCTTCCCCGAACGCAGCGACCGAAGGCCCGTCAAATTAAAAGTCACTTTCAGAATCGTTACGTCCGCGCTGAGTTCTAGCCAAAAATAAATAGGTGATGATGATTTGCTCGAGAAAGGCGTAAAGATGAATTTGCTTCCCCGGCAGCAAGTCGTTTGATTATAAAATCTATTCGCTTTCAAAATACACTTAAGGGATTTTTGCTACATGTGTTTTTAGAGTCTACGCCGCTTTATAGATTAGAAATGTGGCTCAAACCGCAACACGAAGACGCAGTTTGGCCCGTTTATGTGGGCAGTTGTGTTTTGTCGACGCCATACGTTTTAACGTCTCTTTCCATCTTAGATTTCCTCTTCCACTGGCAGCCTTTAATGAAAGATCATTCCAGCATTTTCACTTGCTCATGTCCTCGGGCATCAACCTTTCCACCAGCAGAACGTAGCTGACACAAATAATAAAATCAAAAAGAAACAACATTCTTTAATAGATAGCAACACAAAAGTGTTTTGCAGTAATGTCACAATGTAGCAGAGCTCAACGAGACCGCGGCTAATTTCACAGACACGAGAGAAAGCGCAGACTCTAAGTACGTTTCCCAAGGATGATGGAAAGTAGATCCTGGGGTGAATTACAGCCGACTGGATTCAGATTCCAGTCATATTCGCTTCAAAAGACTCAATGGCCTCTAGTGCGCCGTACAAACAACCGCCGTTAAACACAAACGACTGAAACAGACGCCCGGAATCTCATCGAAACACGTCTGGCTCGAATTTCACCACAAAATAAAAGACATGAAGCCATTAGGAAAATAAAGCCAGTTTTAGCACCTTTTTTTTCTGAGTTCGATTAAAAACAATTCCCCTCTACAATCTCATTACTGTAACGCATATGGATGTTTTACTTCTGTTAGTAATTCCCATTATTGTCAGTGCTGGTTCTCATTTCTGTAATGTAATAATTTTATACTTTATCACTGTATAAAACTGCAGTTTTAATCAGATTTTCTTTCAAATAATATTCATTATTAACTATATTAATGATTATAAAAAGGCAATAAAACAAATACTATAAATACTCTAATGATGTGTAAATATTTAACCACCTAAATAATATATTTTGTATATATATAGTAATTTGTTACAGTAGTGTAAGAGGGATGTGAATGTGAAACAAAAAAAAAACTAATTCAAAAAAGTAATTTATAAATGATTTTTTTTTTTTTTTTTTTATATTGTGTATTATATATTTATATTATATAGTGTTTTAATCTGATTTTATTTAAGTAATATTTAATAGAAACTATATTAATGATTATAAAAGGGCAATAAACAAATACTATAAATAATTATAATTATATATATATATATATATATATATATATATATATATACACATGCAATATATATACAAAATATTTCTATTTCAAATAAATGCAGTTTTTTTTGAAAATGCATAGTTTCCATGAAAATATTTGGCAGCACAACTGTTTTCAAAATTAATAATAATCAGAAATGTTTATTAGAATTAATTTTGAAGGATAATGTGACACTGAAGACTGGAGTAATGATGCTGAAAATCCAGCTTTGATCACAGAAATAAATTACGTTTTAACAGATATTCACATAGAAAACAGCTGTTTTATATTCGCATAATATTTCACATTTCTACTTTGTTTTTGATCAAATCGATACAGCACTGGTTTTTAAACTACTTTTTAAAAATATTAAAAATGCAAATGTAGAGCATTTGATTGGACAAAAAAACTATGTGGTGCAGGATATTTTTGGTCTGTTTCCCCGGTAGAAAAATATAAATACATAAAGAAATGCAAGTTAACTCACTAGCATACGATGACCAGATCTAAAACACATAAAACTCTTCAGTAAAGTAAAACATAAATTCTTTTTTCTCTTGTTTCTGGGGTGAAATGCTCCTGACATGTTCCTGGCAGGTTTCGTTTGCACCCACCTTGCGTTAATGCTAATCTCCGGTTTAAAGCGGGATAGATGATGTATTCCCAGACAAGCGTGGGACGGGCAGAGGGAATGCATCAGCAGGATATCCCATCATCCCTGACCAGCAGCTTCTAGTTTTGGCTCTGCTTGCTGTAACGTCTCCATGGCAAAACTGCAGTGAAATTCATTCTTCAGAAACTTAATTATTTCTAGATTAACAAGGGAGGTAATTAATTTCTTTAAGATGAGTATCTGAACCTCCCCTCAGGCTCAACTTTGTTGTCAAAACTGTATATTTAACCATTTTCTAGCACAAAGTTTCACTGGCAGCAACATGGAGAATCCCAGAATTTGCATAAATACGGAAATATTCATTATTAGTACAGATTTCCGCTTAAGCATATATACAAAAGTATGGGATTTAGTAAAATTTTGAATGGTTTTTAAAGGCGTTTCTTATGCTCAACAAGGCTGCCTTTATTTGCTCAAAAAAAAACTTGAAAAGACTGTAATATTGTGAAATATTATTTCAATTTAAAATAACAGTTTTCTATGTGAATATATTTTAAAAAGGTATTTTTTTTTTTATTATTTAAGCAAGGACTTATTAAATTGCTTAAAAGTGATAGTAAAGACAATCAATAAGCAAATTTTTCCACTCTCATTAACTATATTAATAAAACAAATACTACACATACTATATGTATAAATATTTAACCACCGTAATAACATATTTTGTATATATAGTACTTTGTTTCAGTATTTTAGGAGGGATGTGAATATGAAACTGAATTTGAAAAAAAAAAAATATATATATATATATATATATATATATATACAGGTCCTTCTCAAAAAATTAGCATATTGTGATAAAGTTCATTATTTTCTGTAATGTACTGATAAACATTAGACTTTCATATATTTTAGATTCATTACACACAACTCGAAGTAGTTCAAGCCTTTTATTGTTTTAATATTGATGATTTTGGCATACAGCTCATGAAAACCCAAAATTCCTATCTCAAAAAATTAGCATATCATGAAAAGGTTCTCTAAACGAGCTATTAACCTAATCATCTGAATCAACTAATTAACTCTAAACACCTGCAAAAGATTCCTGAGGCTTTTAAAAACTCCCAGCCTGGTTCATTACTCAAAACCGCAATCATGGGTAAGACTGCCGACCTGACTGCTGTCCAGAAGGCCATCATTGACACCCTCAAGCAAGAGGTCTGTGGGAAGGAAAAAGTGTGGCAGAAAACGCTGCACAACGAGAAGAGGTGACCGGACCCTGAGGAAGATTGTGGAAAAGGACCGATTCCAGACCTTGGGGGACCTGCGGAAGCAGTGGACTGAGTCTGGAGTAGAAACATCCAGAGCCACCGTGTACAGGCGTGTGCAGGAAATGGGCTACAGGTGCCGCATTCCCCAGGTCAAGCCACTTTTGAACCAGAAACGGCGGCAGAAGCGCCTGACCTGGGCTACAGAGAAGCAGCACTGGACTGTCGCTCAGTGGTCCAAAGTAATTTTTTCGGATGAAAGCAAATTTTGCATGTCATTCGGAAATCAAGGTGCCAGAGTCTGGAGGAAGACTGGGGAGAGGGAAATGCCAAAATGCCTGAAGTCCAGTGTCAAGTACCCACAGTCAGTGATGGTCTGGGGTGCCATGTCAGCTGCTGGTGTTGGTCCACTGTGTTTTATCAAGGGCAGGGTCAATGCAGCTAGCTATCAGGAGATTTTGGAGCACTTCATGCTTCCATCTGCTGAAAAGCTTTATGGAGATGAAGATTTCATTTTTCAGCACGACCTGGCACCTGCTCACAGTGCCAAAACCACTGGTAAATGGTTTACTGACCATGGTATTACTGTGCTCAATTGGCCTGCCAACTCTCCTGACCTGAACCCCATAGAGAATCTGTGGGATATTGTGAAGAGAAAGTTGAGAGACGCAAGACCCAACGCTCTGGATGAGCTTAAGGCCGCTATGGAAGCATCCTGGGCCTCCATAACACCTCAGCAGTGCCACAGGCTGATTGCCTCCATGCCACGCCGCATTGAAGCAGTCATTTCTGCAAAAGGATTCCCGACCAAGTATTGAGTGCATAACTGAACATAATTATTTGAAGGTTGACTTTTTTTGTATTAAAAACACTTTTCTTTTATTGGTTGGATGAAATATGCTAATTTTTTGAGATAGGAATTTTGGGTTTTCATGAGCTGTATGCCAAAATCATCAATATTAAAACAATAAAAGGCTTGAACTACTTCGAGTTGTGTGTAATGAACCTAAAATATATGAAAGTCTAATGTTTATCAGTACATTACAGAAAATAATGAACTTTATCACAATATGCTAATTTTTTGAGAAGGACCTGTATACACACTACTGTAAGATTGAGATCACTACACCTCTATATTTTTTATTATAATTTTTTTTGTTATAAAGTTTTTATTATTTAACCAAGGACTTGAATTGATTAAAAGTGACAGTAAATAAATTAATAAAATGCATACTTATGCATACTTTAATCTTTTCTTCTTCTTTTTTTTTTTTTTTTTTTTTGTTTGTTTGATATACACTAAGATTGGAAACACTCTCTATTTTTTTTTATCATTTTTTATGAGAAGTTGTTTTTGTTATTTATTTAAGGACTTAAAAGTGTCAGTAAAGACATTTACAAATAAATTAAGCACTTTTATCATCATTTTTTCTGATATTTTAATTTACGCTCTTAAAAATAAAGGTTCCAAAAGCAAATTTTTCCACTTTGCAAAACCTTTTGTGCAATGGAAATGTTCCATGCATCAACACGAGAGAAATTTCATCTCTCGAAATCTCTCAATCCTGTTGCAAGGTTTTTCATCTTGGCATAATGCAAGTCACAAATATCTTATTAAACATGATGTAGCTGACCCATCCAAACTGGCCGCCCTCCAGGCGGGATACAGAGCGCTATTGTCCGGGCTTTTCCGTGGGCCAGTTCCCGCACCTCTCTACAGGACCACAGGGAAAACTGTGGCACTAAACGGCCTTTTCCTGCGTGATGTATAGGGCTTTCAACTTCTCCCTTCCTCGTGGGCAGCAAGGAAAACCACTAAGGGCGATTTACGCGGATGTGAGGTGTTTTTAACAGAGCTGAACCTTCAAATGAGCACAGCCAGGAAACAAAAACGAGACAAAATGTACCCCGTTGTGAACATGAACGAAAATATGTACACAAAATAGTTTTTTCATACACCTAACCGGAATATATGAGTCGTGGCGGAGCGTTTGGGAAGTTTAGACACGTGACACAAACGTCAGTGAGTAAATCAGCGCTGATGGTTTTCATTTGGTGCGATTATTCCTGAATATTGTTTATTTGATGCAGACTGCTGGTTTACGGCTGATGGATTCACATGGATGGGGTGGGTGTGGTGCAGCTGGGAGGAACCAACTCATGCACTAAAAAATAATCAAGAAAAACCCATCAGAATGAAATGAGTCATGCAAGGAAGTTATCTGTGACCTGGTCTGACGGGCGTGCGTGTCGGAGCAGGTCATTGTGTGTGGAAAGCCAAACACACAGACGGTATTTTATGGAGTCTCAGATCATTGACCCACACAAAACTCTCAAACGGATGTAAACCGTGCGCACACGTGCCGACGCTCTCTGTGTATATTACCATCGAATTCTTGTGGTTACTGAAATCACCGTCAAGTTAAAGAGCCACATGCGCTATCTGTCGTCGCCGTGCGTGAAATAGTAATTGCTCTGTTGTTTGCAAGAGCCTCACAAACATTTGCAGACATGCAAACAAACATGTCACACATGAATCATGAGGTGGGATCAGATCTGACATCTTTCAATATGAACTCTGGTTTTAATTTCAAATGAAGTTCATTTGTTCAGTTCTTTAAAAGCAAGATTCTGTGTACTACTATCTTGTATGCATGCAGTATACGTATACTGTTGTATTTAATATATATTTTATGTATTTAGATATTTTAAGTGTTTAAGGCTGAGCTCCAATATAGCATTGTGTATATATCGTATATACTAACTGCAGAATTGTAAACAAACAAGCAAACAAGCAAAAGTATAAATAAATAATCTTGAAATATACATACATCTGATGTAAAATCTTGACTTGTAAATGCATCTGACATTTATATAAATAAACCAAGGCTTTATTTATTGTCCTGATATTATGCTTCCAGTTGCAGACAAATCAGTGACCGCAATAAATTCCAATAAAAAAAGAAAATAATTTAAGAAATGAAACAATTCGAAACAATGCTAGAGTAAATAATTAATGGCTAAAAAAGGTTGTTGATATTGTTGCTGTTGTTGTTTATATAATAATAATAATAATAAAAAGACAAATTATATCAGATAATTTAATAAAATAAAAACATTTTTAGCATGATTATAATATGCTGATTTGCTGTTTTAGAAACATTTATTATTATTATTTTTATTATTATCAATTTTTAAAACAGTTATTTTATTATATTGTTTGATTAATAGAAAGATCCAAAGCTTTTACATAAAAAGCTTTTGCAACATTATACACTATACCATTCAAAAGCTTGGAGTCATTTCTTTTTTTGGAAAAGAAATTATCGAAATTACTACTTTTATTTAGCAAGAATGCTTTAAATTGATTAAAAGTGATGATAAAGACATTTATAATGTAACAAAAGATTTCTATTTGAGATAAATGCTGTTCTTCTGAGCTTTCTAATCATCAAAGAAAACTGGAAAAATTAAACTCAGCTGTTTTCATAATAATAATAATAATAAATGTTTTATTTTAAGTAGCAAATCAGAATTTTAGAAAGATTCCTGAGAGATCATGCGACTAGAGTAATGATGCTAAAAATTCAGCTTTAAAATTACAGAAATAAATTACATTTTAATATATATTCAAATAAAAACCAGTTCTTTTAAATATTAAAAATATTTCAAAATTGTACTGTTTTTGCTGTACTTTGGGTCAAATAAATCCAGGCTTGGTGAGCAGAAGAGACTTCTTTAAAAAACATCACAAATCTTAGTGTTCAAAAACTTTTGACTGGTAGTGTATATCAACTTTTTAAAAAAAAAAATAATAATAATTATAAAAGTTAGTATTTTTCTAAAACCATTAGCTTTACAACAGCTCAAATGAGATGTAGACTCCAGTGGCTCTTGTGACAGAGTCCCTCCACCAGCCCTTCAGAAAGGCTACAAAACCAAACAGCTCGCCAACCAGACGTCAAAGAGCACAAACACGCACACAGAGAGAGACAACACACCCGTGGCCTTCCTGTTTGTCTGGCTGAAAGATCTGCCCGCGTTTACTCAGGCTGGGAAAGATGGGAGGAGAAGAAAAAGACGAAGACACTGAAAGGCTGGATGGAAGGAAAGGCTGCTCACTCCAAGTTGGGATTGATTTACTTCATTAACCAAGATTACAAGTTTAACTTACAAACCAGAGGTCAAAAATTCTCATTAACAAGAGGACCGTGGAGAACCGCGGGGCTTGGAGACCATTCTTATTACTGACTACACATTTCAATCTGTCTTTGATGTTCATGTCTGCTTTTCTCTCTTTCTACCATCCAATTTTTTGGCAGGGAGGTTGATTTTAATTGTAGCTATAGAACAAGAGCAGAGTTTGCCTGTAAGCCTGCCTGCACATCTGTAGCGAGAGCATTTTTAGTGATACTGGGCGCAGTCCATCGCCCCGGGCGCATTTTAATGGTTCCACCCCCCCTTTCATTCCCGGCTCGGATTGTTTTCCACGTGATTCCTGTTAATTTAGCTGGAGGAAAGGGCATCAGTTTTCCTTGTGCTTTTCCCCTCTCTTTCTCTCTCTCTCGCTCGCAGTCTTTCCCTACTTCTGCTTTTTTTCTCATCCACAACCCTAAAAGAAAAAGGTGACACATTTAAAAAATGTGATTCGATCTTCCTGTTTTGCCTGTTTTGGTGATCCTTTACTGCAGTTTACTACACAGGAATAATTAGTGGGATTTGCTAAGCCGAGCATCACTATTACTCATATGAGAATCCTGGAAACCACCCAAACACCTGGCAATGCCCTAGCGACCATCCAGAATACTCTAGTAAACACCCTGGCAACCACCCAAATACCTACCAACCACCCAGAAAACCCTAGTAACACCCTGGCAACCAACCAAACATCTATCAACCACCCTGAAAACCCTAGTAACACCCTGGCAACCATACAAATACCTACCAACCACCCTGAAAACCCTAGTAACACACTGGCAACCACCCAAACACCTGGCAACGTCCTAGCAACCACCCAGAATACTCTAGTAACACCCTGGAAACCACCCAAATACCTACCAACCACCCTGAAAACCCTAGTAACACCCTGGCAACCGCCCAAACACCTGGCAATGTCCTAGCAACCACCCAGAATACTCTAGCAACACCCTGACAACCATCCAAATACCTAGCAACCACCCTGAAAACCCTAGTAACATCCTGGCAACCACCCAAACCCCTAGTAACACCCTAGCGACCACCCTGAATACTCTAAAACACCCTGGCAACCACCCAAACACCTAGAAATGTCCTAGCAACCACCCAGTACACTTTAGTAATACCCTGGCAACCACCCAAACACCTACTAACCACAGTGAATAACCTAGAAACACCCTGTCAATCACCCAAACAGCTAATAATGTCCTAGCGACCACCCAGACTCCACTGGAAACATCCTGGCAACCACCCAACCACTTAACAACCAACCCTAAAAGCACCCTGGCAATGCCCTAGCAAGCACCCAGAATACCCTAGAAACACGATGACAACCACCCAAACCCCTAGTAACGCCCTAGCAACCACCCCAAATACCCTAAAACACCCTGGCAACTACCCAAACACCTGGGAATGCTCTAGCCACCACCCAGTACACTCCAGTAACACCCTGGCAACCACCCTGAAAATCTAGAAACACCCTGGGCAACCACCCAAATACCAGGCAATGATCTAGCAATCACCCAGAATAGCCTAGAAACACACTGGCAACCACCCAAGCACCTTCCAACCACCGTGAATACACTAGAAACACCCTGGTAACCACCCAAACACCTAATAATGTCCTAGCGATCACCCAGAATATGACAAAAACACACTGACAACCACTCCAACACCCAGCGACACCGTAGCGACCATCCAGAATGCCATAGAAAAATCCTGCCAACCACCCAAACCCATAACAACATCAAAGCACACAAACACATAGTAACGCCCTAGCAACTACCCAGAACCCCCTAGAAACACCCTGGCAACCACCCAAACAAACGGCAATGTATTATAACCATCCAGAATACTCTAGAAACACCATGACAATGACTAAAATATCCAAGCAATGCCCTAACGACCAGTCAGAAAACCATAAAACACACTGGAAATCACACAAACACCTGGTAGTGCGCCCAGGTGACCACCTATAATACCCTAGAAACATTCTGCCAACCACATGAACACCCAACAACCCCCAGGAAAACAACCAAAAAACCCTAAAAACACCCTGACAACCACCCAAACAACCAGCAACACCCTAGCAACCATCCAGAATGCCTTAGAACAACCCTGGCAGCCACCCAAACCCATAGCAATGTCCTACGACCATCTAGAATACCCTAGAAACATTCTAGCAACCAGCCAAACTTATAGCAACCGCCCAGCATTCCTGACAAATGTCCTGGCAACCACTCAAACACTCGGAAAGGCCCTAAAAATGTGCTGAGTAAATATAAATACATTTCTACAGTCATGTAGTATTTAGCTGCAATCAACTATAAAACCACACACGGATCCATAGTGGCATTACGAGGCAGGTCAAAGTCAAACACATGTTGAAGTGTTATGTATCGTGAAGGAAATGACATCACCTGCCTGTCATGTTGTTAGTGGCTCATTTCCTGCACCTGTGAATTTAACCTCACTCACTCACTCACTCACTCGAACTCATTTACACGTTCTTTTTTCTCTGTCTCGCTCCGTTTCGCGTCCCACACAGCGTCTTTGTGCTGAACTTCAAAGCTCGTGTGTGCGCTGAGAGCGAAAGGAAAGAGTTTGTTACTGTGGCTCCTGCCTGCGCAATGACCCCAAGCGAGGGCCAGTTAGGGGCCCCTGTCTCCCTCTCTCTAATCTATCCCTCGGAGCGCTGTAAGGCCTCTTTGTTTGCGCTCTCCGGCTCAGGATGGAGACAGACTTTACGCTCAACATGGGCTATCAGGTTCAGCCCCACGGCGATCTGCTGCCTGGCCAGACGAGAGGAGAGGAGGGGTGAAGGAGGAGGAAGAAACACCCACAGCTGCCCCGCCACCAGCGCTACCTGATTTCAGTCACACACACGCTCTGAAGGGGCGTTTCAGGATAACCCATAGGACAGAAACATCACAAATGAGATCTCTGTAAAGGAGCAGTTCAGCCAAAAATGAAGAAACCCTCACGTCGATCCAAAACCGCAAGACTTTCTTTCTTCTATGAAACATAAAAAGAGCAGTTATGAGAAATATTATAGTAACGATGGGCTGACAAACTTTAAAAAGGACTATCATTAAACTATCATGACCCCAGTAATCTCACACGTGATGCACAGCTTCACAAAAGATATCAACAATGTGATCAGATTTGTCAAGACCCCAAAGCCAATCAACACTCTCATCATTTATGAGTATGATCAAATTGACCAGATCTAATTTACTCCTAAAATCTATTAAGACGTTCCCATTAGATTTTGATGAAACATTAAGACAACATATTCTCCTAATTTCTCATCAGATTCTCTTAAGATTAAATGCATTCTTAATATACCACAACTATTGCCTCATTTTATGTTTTAGGCATTTTAGGACAACCAACAGCCAAACTTATATAAAACATAAGTGAAATCTCCATTAGGTCTCATGAGTTCATAAGGAGCAATGCCTGAGCAATAGCAATGTCTCAAGGAGAACTATGACTAACCCAGCGTTGTTTTTAATTAGTTTTTACTTTTTTTTCTGTTAATATTGAATTTTATTTTAATTAGATTTTTTTTTTAGTACTTTTTATTAATATTATAAATTAGCTTGCACAATAAGTTTTTAATTGTTATTATTTTATTTAAATTAATTTACCTTTTTTGTAATTTTTATTCATATTTTAAAATAGCTTGTAAAATTAGCTTTTCATTTTTATTTTTATTTAAATTGTATTACATTTTCATTACTTTAAATGACCTTTTTTTAGTATTTTTGTTTTTTATTAATATTTTAAATTATCTTGTAAAATTAGTTTTAAATTTGTATTATTTTAATTTCATTAAATTTATTTTTTAGTAATTTAGTAATTTTATTAATATTTTAAATTAGCTTGTTAAAATTAGTTTTTTCATTTTTTTCTGTTTACATTTAATTTTATTGCATTTACATTAAATTAAATGGCTTTTTTTTTAGTAATTTTGTATTTTGTATTACTATTTTAAATTAGCTTGTAAAATTAGTTTTCATTTTTATTTTTGCTGTTTATATTTAATTATTACATTTTCATTACTTTAAATTACTTTTTTAGAATTTTAGTTTTTTATTCATATTTTAAATTAGCTTGTTATATTAGTTTTAAATTTGCATTATTTTGTTTTAATTAAATTACTTTTTTAGTAATTTAGTAAGTGTATTAATATTTTAAATTAGCTTGCAAAATTTGTTTTTAATTTTTTTCTGTTTATAGTTAATTTTATTACATTTACATTACTATAAATTAAATTACTTTTTTAGTAATTTAGTACTTTTTATTAATATTTTAAATTAGCTTGTACAATTAGTTTTAATTTTTTCTGTTTAAATGTAATTTTATTACATTTACATTAAATTAAATGACTTTTTTGGCAATTTTGTATTTTTTATTACTATTTTAACTGTGTTTTTAATTTGTATTATTTTATTTTATTTTAATTTCATTACTATTTTAGCAATTTAGTCATTTTTATTAATATTTTAAATTGGCTTGTAAAATTAGTTTTTAAATGTAGTTTTTTGCTGTTTATATTTAATTGTATTATTCTTAATTACTTTATTGTGTTTATTAATATTTTTAAATTTGTTTTTAATTTTTATTTTTTCTATCTATATTTCATTTTAATGACATTTTTATTAAATTACTGTTTTAGTCATTTTATTGTGCATTTTGTCAGTTTTAGTTAATTTTGTATAAAATTATTCTTATACAATTATAATACAATAATAATATCATCAGTGCAATTTCTTTTATGTTATATTTCCGTTAAAGCTTATTTTATTTCAAGCAAAGAGTTTTTTTTTCAGTTTTAGTTTTAGTTAACTATAACAATCCTGCTTTTAACAGCTCTTTCAGCATCTCTCTCATTACTCCCTCTCAGTCTGGTGGCCGTTTCCGGACACTGAGAGGCTTTTGTTTGGGATTAACGTGGCAGAACAGAGTCCGGATACTCCGCGAGTGAAGCGGTGCAGCTCACCCTGAGCTCGCGCCCCACGGCACATTCGCACACAGATGAAATCTCTGCCGAGCCCCAGAGTGAAACTCGGAGAAGGCCGGAATACGGCGGCGCTGCCGTAGCCCGCAGCCACTCCGTGACCCCCTTAGAAAAGTCACATTCACTTTGCTCTGGAGAAAGCAGAGAAAACGCCCCAGGGCGGCACGCAGCCCCAGCCGAAATGAAGAAATGAGAGGAGGTGAAAATAAAGTGAAAATAAGTTAAGATTCCTCTCTCTGTCTATCCTGGCTTTCTCTACTCTCACGTTGGTGAGAGCTGGTCAGATGGGCAGCGTTACTTCAGAAAAACACTCTACAATTCAACACAAAACAGCCAAGAACCTTAGCCAAAAGTACCATGACTGTATCAGCTGGTACTTGGATATACACCATAATACCTTATTATTATATTTATAATGCCCTTAAGCTGTGACTATATTCACGATATACATTACTGTTCAAAAGTTCAAAGTCTTCAGGAAAAACATCAAACTGATTAAAAGTGCCAGTAAAGACATTTATAATGCTAAAATAAATGCTGAACTTTCTATTCATCTGTGAATCCTGAAAAATAAAATAAATCAGTTTCCACAAAAACACTGGGAACTGTTTTCAACATTGATAATAATCATAAATGTTTCTGGAGCAGCAATTGCAATTGGAATTCATACTTTATATATTTTAATCTTTATTTGTGTTTATATTTAATTTTATTACTTTATTACTTATTTTCATTACTTTAAAATTACTTTTTTTTGTAATTTAGTATTTCTTACTAATATTTTAAATTAGCTCGTAAAATTAGTTTTTAATTTGTATCATTTTATTTTAATTAAATTACATTGTGCAGCAAATCAGTACTGTACATTTTAACTGTATTTTTGATCAAATAAATGCAGCCTTGATGAGCAGAAATTAGCTTGTAAAATTAGGTTTCAATTGTATTTTTTTAAATTATATTGTATTATATTATATTTAATTTAAATTAAATTAAATTAAATTGAGCAGCAAATCAGTATATTAAAATGATTTCTGAAGGATCATGTGGCACTGAAGACTGGAGTAATCATGCTGAAAATTCAGCTTTGATCACAGAAATAAATATTTTTTTTAAAACATATTCACACAGAAAACAGTTATTTGAAATTGCAATAATATTTCAGATTTGTACTGTATTTTCTATCAAATAAATGCAGTCTTGGTGAGCAGAAGAGACTTTTTCATTAATTTCAAAATAAAACATTCTGACATCACGATACACAAATGGTGTTTACTTTGATGGCCAAAAATGTTCATTTTGTTAGATCATAAAAATTTCAACTACAGTTCTGCCACAATACAGATTCGCCTTCAGAAGGTGTATTTATACTTTCTATATTTTAACCTTCATTTTTCTGTGTATATTTAATTTTGTTACTTTTCATTACTTTACAATAATTACTTTTTTAGTAATTTTGTATTTCTTATTAATATTTGACAAATGATCCTTCAGAAATCATTTTAATATACTGATTTGGTGCTTAAATTAAATTAAATTAAATTAAATTAAGCACCAGATCAGTGTATTAAAATGATTTCTGAAGGATCATGTGTCACTGAAGACTAGAGTAATGATGCTGAAAATTCAGCTTTGATCACAGAAATAAATTATTGTTTTAAAAGTATTCACAAAGAAAACAGTTATTTTAAATTGTAATAATATTTCAGATTTTTACTATATTTTTGATCAATTAAATGTGGCCTTGGTGAGCACTTTTTCCAAAGTGTCAAAGTAAAACATTTTGACCATCATGATTTACAAATGGTGTTTAATTTGATGGCCAAAAATGTTCATTTTGTTAGATCATAAAAATGTCAACCACAGTTCTGCTACGATACAGTTTTGCCTTCAGAAGGTGCATTTATACTTTATATATTACCTGAAAACAAGTCGTTTCATCTGGTTAAGTATGTTTAGTTAATTATGTCTAGTTTTTTCTAAACCCCAAGACAAAAATGTTTGTAGTATACGATCAGTTTGCTGGCCTTGTGATGACAGCACTTATGAACTCAATTATTCTGGCTTTCACATTAGTCATTATTTAAAGACTTTACAGAAATCTGTTTTAAATTTGACATTAAACACTTCGTCTGTTCATCATTTGCAAAAGAGCCAAATGAAGCCATAAAAGCAGGGTAAAAAGTACTCATAAGCTCTGTATCTGTGTGTGCGCATACACATTTCACGCTTCTTGTTGACGTCAGAACGGTTACGATAAAGTGAAAGAGGTCAGGGTGGTGTTCGCGATGCAGAAGTAACGCGTTTATTTAGTTAGCCTGCCTTCACCGAGGTCGTGTTCACTGCAGGAATTGAGCAAAAAAACACGCACAAGCTAACGAGCAGGTTTTTAAAATGACCAGCTGACATTCACAAAGTGCTTTTTTCCGGTTTATGGTATTCAAACATTAGTCAGAATCCGTGAGGGAATATGAACAGGCTCTCTGACGGCAAGCGCAAAGCTAAACATTCACCAGATGCAGCTAAACCCAATGACTTCATGTACAACACCATGTCGAGGAAATATAATAGTGGCGTTTCTGCCTGTCTCCAGTGCGCGCGGCGTAATCCTGCGTAATGCGGAGCAGAGCTGGTAGCCATATGTGCAGCGGCACTGCGATCCGCATCTGAACAACACTGTAATGCGCTCACGGATGACAGACGTTCACTGCTGTGGGAAACTGGACAAACGCTGCAGGGAAAAATCCCCTGACGTTTATTTTTTGCTTTGATAAAAGACTAATACTCACTCACAACGAAACAAATAAACATCAAACCACGAGAGTATGACGTAAAATGACAAACACTGTATTATAATCAGAATAATATCATCAATACATATGTGACCCTGGACCACAAAACCAGTCGGAATTTGTAGCAACAGCCAACAATACATTGTATGGGTCAAAATGATTGATTTTTCTTTTATGCCAAAAATTGTTAGGATATCAAAACATATTTTGTACATTTCCTACTGTAAATATATCAAAATGTATTTTTTGATTAGTAATAATCAAAATGCATTGCTAAGAACTTCATTTGAACACCTTTAAAGGCAATTTTCTCAATATTTGATTTTTTTGCACCCTCAGATTCCAGATTTTAACATTTTAATTAATTTATTTTTTTGCTCAATAAGAGAAAACAATGTCAACCAAACTAATTTTAGCCATGTAGATTCAAAATAAATGATGCAAGAATTAAAATACTACAAAAAAATAGTGATCAAGGCATGTTTTTAGCAGTAAATGAATCATTAAGAAATCATTCGAGTGAATCTGTTTAAAATGATTCACTTAAATGAATCAAACTTACGTATTCTCTCACAAATCACAAAACATGTCTAATGACATATTTCTAAAACATGTCATTATTATTTTTCTTTTATGCCAAAAATTGTTTGGATATTAAGTAAAGATTATGTTCCATGAAGATATTTTGCAAATTTCCTACCGTAAATATATCAAAAATGTAAAATTTTGATTAGTAATCATCAAAATGCATTGCTAAGAACTTCATTTGAACACCTTTAAAGGCGATTTTCTCAAAATTTAGATTTTTTTGCACCCTCAGATTCCAGATTTTAACATTTTAATTTTTTTTTTTTTTGCTCAATAAGAGAAAACAATGTCAACCAAACTAATTTTAGCCATGCGGATTCAAAATAAATAATGCAAGAATTAAAATACTGTAAAAATCTAGTGATCAAGGCATGTTTTTAGCAGTAAATGAATCATTAAGGAATCATTTTAGTGAATCTGTTTAAAATGATTCACTCAAATAAATGAAATTTACGTATTCTCTCACAAATCACAAAACATGTCTAATGACATATTTCTAAAACATGTCATTATTATTTTTCTTTTATGCCAAAAATTGTTTGGATATTAAGTAAAGATTATGTTCCATGAAGATATTTTGTAAATTTCCTACCGTAAATTTATCAAAAATGTAAATGCACCCTCAGATTCCAGATTTTCACATTTTAATTTTTTTTTTTTCTCAATAAGAGAAAACAATGTCAAGCAAACTAAGTAGATTCATAATAATTAATGCAAGAATTAAAATATTGTAAAAATCCAGTAATCAAAGCGTGTTTTTAACAGTAAATGAATCATTAAGGAATCATTCGAGTGAATCTGTTTAAAATTATTGGCTCAAATGAATCAAACTTACTGATTTTCTCACAAATCACAAAACAAGAAAAACATGTCATTATCGATTTTTCTTTTATGCCCAAAAAATGCTCCATGAAGATATTTTGTAAATTTCCTACTGTAAATATATCAAAACTTAATTTATGATAAGTAATAATCAAAATGCATTGCTAAGAACTTTATTTGAACAACTTTAAAGGCAATTTTCTTAGATTTATTTGCCCTCTCAGATTCCAGATTTTCACATTTAGATTTTTTTGCTCACTAACAGAAAACAATGTCAACCAAACTAATTTTAGCCAAGTAGATTCATAATTAATGCAAGAATTAAAATATTGTAAAAATCTAGTGATCAAGGCATGTTTTTAACAGTAAATGAATCATTAAGGAATCATTTGAGTGAATCTGTTTAAAATGATTCACTCAAATGAATCACAAATCACAAAACAAGAAAACATGTCCAATGGCATGTTTCTAAAACACTTAGCACAATAATCACTATGTGATTAATATTAATTTTATATTGACAGCATATTCATTTGGACAACTTAAAGGTGATTTTCTTAATATTTAGATTTTTTTTGCACCCTCAGATTCCAGATTTTTTTTTTTATAGTTTGGGAAAAAAAAATACTATGGGCATCAACAGCTACCAACAACTGTTTGGTTACTAACATTCTTCAAAGTTCAAAATATATTCTTTTATACTCAGCAGAAGAAAGAAACGCATACAAGTTTCAAACAACTTGAGGGACTTTCATTGTCGAACAGCCTTTGTCTTCATCAGCTCCAAAAGAGCCAAATTAAGTCGACTTTAATGGTTTTAAAAACACAAAAGTCATTTTTTTTAGCTATTTCAGAACAAATACTGGAACGTAAGATGGAAATACTGATTTTAAAATCAGTATTTGCTCTAAAATAAATGAAAATGTTGCTTTTTTTGCTCAATCAGAACAAATTTTAGCCAAGTAGATTCATGATTCATGGGAGAATTCAAGTATTGTACAAATTTAGTGATCAAGGCATGTTTTTCAAACATTAAATGAATCATTAAAGAGTTCTGAATCAACTCACCAGTTTAAAATGATTCACTTAAATGAACCAAACTTACTGATTCTCTTACAAATTAATGAAACTAGTCTAATGACATGAAGACATGTTTTTTTTTAAACACTTAAAGGCCAGTGATAAAAAGTAAGCACACTTTTTTATATTGACAGCAAAATCCTGAATAAATCAACCAGCCCTTAATATCCATCCTTTAAAACATGGAATCAAATGAAATAATAGAATTTCATCTCTCAGCTCGCAATCGATCGCACTCGTGTAATACGGTTGGGTTTAGAGAGGTTCGTACCTCAGTGCCTGTCGTTGTAGCTCCTGGCGAGTCCACTTTGCGTTTTTTCCGAGGGCCGATGGCGGCGAGTGCTGTCAGGTTGGCGTCTCGTTGTCTCATTTGGGCGAGTTCCTGCTGCTGCATCTGAAAACACAAAAAAACCATCATATTACAGACCTGCACATATGATAAATTGCATCCAATCATAATGAATTCGGCGCCACTTGGATATTGTGTTTCAATCCTTTCAAGAAATAGACCCAGCTAGAGAAAACTCATAGGAAGTGACATCAGAGTCTGTAAAAACGTCACACAGGGGGCGATCACGAGCACCGTTTTGAGCCATAAAATTACACCACTGTCTCATGATGCTACAGACACACAAGAAAAACCCCAAGGCTACATCAAAATCAAGTCAATCCACTTGCCATCTGTTTTATTAGTACCCCCAGGCAGCCGTTTCTAGAAAAGAGAAATAAACAAAATCTCCAAAACTAATTACCAAGCTTGCGTGTCTATAATCAAATACAACTCTGACAAAGATTGTATCACAAATTGTCCTTCTTGAGCTGAAATCACACTAAAGAAACTGGTTTAGTTGAATTCATGTGCATTTCTGAGTCATATAGAGATCATGTGATGCTTAAGGTGATTGGCTCTTTTAGGCTGGACTTTCTGTCCTACAATCTCCATATTGAGCATTGCAATTTCTCCCATTTATTTTAGGCCCGCCTCTACCTTTCTCATATGGCAAGTAATAGTTTGACAAAAGATCTCAACAATGTGCTCAGATTTGTCAAGACACCAAAGTCTGCAATCAACAGTCAAAAATGAATCAAAATCAAATTCTTTTATATCAAATGCACATAATATCATGTATTTCTGAGTATATGAAATTGACATGATCTAGTTTACTACTTAAATATATTTTAGATTGAATTATTTTTTACATTTTATTTTTCTGTTTATATTTATTTAATTGCTTTTTTTAGTAATTTAGTACTTTGTATTAATATTTTAAAGAAGCTTGTAAAATTAGTTTTCAATTTGTATTATTTTATTTTAATTAAAAGTTTGTTTTTTATTAATTTAGTTATTTTTATTCATATTTTAAATTAGCTTGTAAAATTAGTTTTTAATATTTATTTTTTCTGTTTATATTTCATTTTACTTAATTTTCATAAACGTAATAAAATTAATAAAAGTAATTTAATAAAAGTAATTTTTTGTCAGTTTTATTAGTTTCAATAATTAAAGAATTTTATATACATTTTAGTTTTATTTACTGATTTTATTTTATTTGAGGAATGTTTCCTCTGTAACTATCCGATTATTTAATAAGTGCAATTTCTTTGATAGTTTATTTTATTTCAGTTAAATATTTTTTTTCAGTTTTAGTTTTAGTTAACTATAGTAATCCTGCTTTTTTGTAATTTAGTACTTTGTATTAATATTTTAAAGTAGCTAAATTAGTTTTAAATTAGTTTTATTTTAATTAAATTACTTTTTTAGTAATTTAGTTATTTTTATTTATATTTTATATTAGCTTGTAAAATTAGTTTTTTCTGTTTCTATTTAATTTTAATACATACAATTATTTATTTATTTTATTTTATTTGAGAAATATTTCCTCTGCAACTATCCGATTATTTAATAAGTGTAATTTCTTTGATAGTGTTTATTTCAGTTTTTAAAAATAGTTTTTAATTTTTTATATTTTATTTTAATTAAATGACTTTTTAGTAATTTAGTTATTTTTATTAATATTTTAAATTAGCTTGTAAAATTTGTTTTTGTTTTTATTTTGTTTCTGTTTATATTTAATTTTAATTAATTTTAATAAACTATTTTTTTTTTTGTCTTTTTTGTCAGTTTTATTAGTTTCAATAATTAATTAATTTTATATACATTTTATTTTATAAATGTTTCCTCTGCAACTATCCGATAATTTAATAAGTGCAATTTCTTTGATAGTTTATTTTATTTCAGCTAATTTTTTTTTTCTTTCAGTTTTAGATTTATAACTATAGTAATCCAGAAGCAACATTATCAATTACTTTACATATATGTGACCCTTGACCACAAAGTCTTAAGTAGCACAGGTATATTTGTAGCAATAGCCAAAAATACATTGTATGGGTCAAAATTATAGATTTTTTTCTTTTATGCCAAAAATCATTAGGATATTAAGACATTTTGTAAATTTCCTACCATAAAAATATCAAAACTTATTTTTTATTTAGTAAAATGTCTGGCTAAGTACTTCATTTAGACATTTTTTGCACCCTCAGATTTCAGATTCTCAAATAGTTGTCCTACACTAACAAACCATATTTATTCAGCTTTGAGATGTATGAATCTCCATTTAAAAATGTAAAAATGACCCTTATGACTGGTTTTATGGTCAATGCTACTTCCTCAAGTCAAGACAAATATACTGATTTTTTGCAGCATTTTAGCAATCTGCCGCATCTCAGCTTTGGCATGATGTCTTCATATGCAAAAAAAAAAATAAAAACAAATGGCCAGAATCAAATTAACACATTCATAAGTGTCCTTTACCTCAAAATCCTTCAAAATGTAGTTAGTGTGTTAGAGACATTTAGGTGTGAATATAAATATATGTGTGTGTGTGTGTGTGTGTGTGTGTGTGTGTGTGTGTGTGTGTGTCGGCTCACACGCTCTGATGTGATTTTTCACTTTGTGAAGTGTAAGAGGGCCCAGTGGCGCCTCAGGTAATGTCACGGTTTCCTGCGGGGCAGCCTCGCTCACAGACCCTTTCTGAGGACGTGTTGAAGCCCGAGGCCAGTGCACACACACACACACACACACACACACACACAAACGTACAGAGACATACACACAGACATACACAGCCACATATGGCCTCACACACACACACAGCAGTCACAGTCTGTCTGCAGTGAGGGAGCGAACTGCTCTGTGCCCGCTGGTGTTAGAGAGAGACTGTATGTGTGTTGCTAAACTGAATGAGGGCAATCAATGCAATCTTTCATGCAGTCAGTTCTGTGTGTGCGTGTGTGTGTGTGTGTGTGTGTGTGTGTGTGTGTGTGTGTGTGTGCGTGTAAGATCAGAGAGAACTGTGATGTTGCCCTCAAAATGGCGTGTTATAAAGATTGCTTTGGTTTTCAACAGCCAGTGCAAATTGCGTCTGTAGACAGCGAGTCTGTGGTGTCAGATGGCCGATAGGATGCTGTCCATCATAAGTGAAACAAATGCAAAGAAAAGCACATGCATGTTCGAAAGTGTGATGAAGACATGATGAAGACAAATTCATCTTTACCTTCAGCAACTACCTCCTTTAAAACTACCTTTAGCCATCAGTTTAGTTGAAGAACTTCTTCTAAAACAGACAGCAGGGTCTTCTTTTTTAGAATTCAATGCATTCAATTTTATTGTTGTCTAGAAGGTGCATTTGGAGGGATGGGTGAACCATAAATGTCATTTCAAACATTTTTATTTTAATTACAGAAATTAAACCAATAAAAAAGTAACTAAAATGTAATACTATTTAACAGTAAAATAAATGTTTATTATTATTATTATTAATTTTAGTATTTTAATATTTAAAATATTATTGTATTTTATTTAAATCTAAAAATTAAATCAATAAAAATACTATTGTAGTGATACTACTGTACTTTAAAACCGTTAAGATTATTATTATTATTATTATTATTCTTTTATTCAATTACAAACATTAAACCAATAAAAAATAACTAAAGTAATAATACTATTTAACAGTAAAATAAATGTTTATTATTATTTATTTTAGTATTTTATCATTTAAAATACTTCTGTACTTTAAAACAATTACGTTTGTACTTTAAAACAATTACATTTATTTATTTATTTATTTTATTATTATTATTATTAGAATATTATTTTTATTTTATTCAATTACAGAAATTAAACCAATAAAAAATAGCTAAAGTAATAATACTATTTAACAGTAAAATAAATGTTTATTATTATTATTATTATTATTAATTAAACAAATATTTGTATTTTATTTCAATATAAAAATTAAATCAATAAAGAAATGCTATTGTAGTGATAATATTGTACTTTAAAACAATTACATTTATTATTTTTTATTATTTAATTACAGAAATTAAACCAATAAAAAATAACTAAAGTAATAATATTTTTTAGCAGTAAAATAAATGTTTATTATTATTATTTATTTTATTATTTTATTATTTAGAATACTATTTCAGTTTATTTAAATATAAAAATTAAATCAAAAGAAATACTATTGTAGTGATACTATTGTACTTTAAAACAATTATGTTTTATTATTATTATTATTATTATTATTATTATTACTATTATTAATAATAATAATAACAATAATAGTAAGTCATTATTACTATTATTATTAAACATGATTTAATTTCATTAAATATTAAAAACGTAATAATACTATAATAAATAAAATGATACAGTACAATAGTAATAATACTATTGTACTGTAAAATAATGATGTTTTTAATAGTTATTAATATTGTTATTATTAAATATTATTTTATTTTATTATTATACAATAAATTGTATTAACAAACCAATAAATAAATATTACTATTAATATTATTACACTATTGTTTTATATAATAATAATATATTATTATTATTATTATTATATTTTTATTTAACAATTTAAAAAAAAAACGATTAAATCCCGCACACTATCCGCACTTGCAAATGTATCAAAATATTAAATAAAATGTGTTAAATTAAAATGTATTAACTCACAATGTTTCATCAGGCATGTCTTTTTTTCTTTAGATTTTATTAAATTATGAAAAAAAAGAAAGAACAAACCAATAAAAGTGGGGGGTTGAAGCATATATCCACTTCTCCAGGCACCACTCCACCACTGGTATGGACTAAATGATGGTTTTCTAGTGGTTACCATCCAGCAGTCACAAGTTTGGATGCTCATTTTTGTCTGTGTCACTGTAAACAGTTGGCGCTTTGACTCTCTCTACATCCCCACAGTCCTCTGCAGGCCCGATATCACCGTACATATCAGCACATCCAGCAGACGCAGACCACTGACCCCTGAGATAATCCTATTCCAGCCCACGATGCCCCACTCAAGCATCAGAGCGCCGCCATGTCTGCGCAGCAGTTGGCACCAGACTCTGCGCCCGCTTCCCGCCTGCAGCAACTGCCGGAGTCTCAGATTTATGGCGTTCTGATAAATGCGGGTCCCAGTGTGCCATCTGTGGTGCCAGCTCTCAGAGCCTCCGCCATTACAGACGAATCACCCACATGCACCAGAGAGAGCGAGGGGGGAGGAAATTATAGCTCAACTATGTGTAGAGTTAGTTAACCGCTGCGCTCATTACAGGGGACAAATTTAGAGAAATATTCATATGAATTATTTTGGCTAACTGCTAATATATTCTCAGTGCTGCTTCAAAAATAAATGTTTAATAGTTGGCTGATTGTAGAAGTGGTAATTGCTCTCAGCGTTAAGTAAAACTTACAGAAGTTTTGCATGTCGTAATTGCGCTCATCGCATAAGAATAATGAAGCGCGGTATCCGCTGCTAACGCCGAAAGAGACGCTTTCTTATAACCTGAAGTCACTTATTTCCTTTTCTCGTCTTGTGTAACCTTTCAACTAAGAACAACGGCATCAGAAGCGATACGATAACCTTTAGCAGCCATTTACACACAAATCACAGCATCCTGTATGATGATCAATATCTTTACGTTTGGTTCTTTCAGACCAGGGAAGAGGCTGGTGCTCTTGTACACTGTGATTATTTACAAAGGTCAACACTGGGGCAACATTAATGCCGTCACATGTTAAACACTGCAGAGAAAGATCACAGCAGATTGAAAAGGTGTACAATACTGTTTCACAGAGAGAGTCTTTCTGAATATCTATAAGAATATCCATCTATCTGAATCTCTCTCTCTCTCTCTCTCTCTCTCTCTCTCTCTCTCTGAATATATAATGGAATATCTATCTATGTATCTATCTATCTATATCTCTGAATATCTATCGATCTATATAATCTCTAAATATATAACAAAATATCTGTCTATCTGAATATTTGATTATCTACACCTGAATATCTATCTATCTATCTATCTATCTGAATATCTGATTAATTGAATATATATCTATCTGAATATTTATCTATCTATATAACAGAATATCTATCTATCTATCTATCTAATCTGAATATCTATCTATCTATCTATCTATCTAATCTGAATATCTATCTCTAAATATATAACAAATCTGAATCTGAATATTTGAATATCTGTATCTGAATATCTATCTATCTATATAACAGAATATCTATCTATCTATCTATCTAATCTGAATATCTATCTATCTATCTATCTATCTGAATATCTGATTAATTGAATATATATCTATCTGAATATTTATCTATCTATATAACAGAATATCTATCTATCTATCTATCTAATCTGAATATCTATCTATCTATCTATCTATCTATCTATCTATCTATCTATCTAATCTGAATATCTATCTCTAAATATATAACAAATCTGAATCTGAATATTTGAATATCTGTATCTGAATATCTATCTATCTATATAACAGAATATCTATCTATCTATCTATCTAATCTGAATATCTATCTATCTCTAAATATATAACAAATCTGAATCTGAATATTTGAATATCTGTATCTGAATATCTATCTATCTATATAACAGAATATCTATCTATCTATCTATCTAATCTGAATATCTATCTATCTCTAAATATATAACAAATCTGAATCTGAATATTTGAATATCTGTATCTGAATATCTATCTATCTATATAACAGAATATCTATCTATCTATCTATCTAATCTGAATATCTATCTATCTCTAAATATATAACAAATCTGAATCTGAATATTTGAATATCTGTATCTGAATATCTATCTATCTATATAACGTTCTATCTCTCTATCAATCAATCCATCAATCAATCAATCCATCTATCTATCTATCTATCTATCTATCTATCCATCGATATAATATCTATCTATCCATCAATCAATCTATCTATATATCTATCTACCTATCTACCTATCTATCTATCTATCTAATCTGAATATCGGTCTATCTATCTCTAAATATATAACAAATCTAAATCTGAATATTTGAATATCAATAACGTTCTATCTCTCTATCAATCAATCCATCAATCCATCAATCTATCTATCTATCTATCGATATAATATCTATCTATCTATCTATCTAATCTGAATATCTATCTATCTCTAAATATATAACAAATCTGAATCTGAATATTTGAATATCTATAACGTTCTATCTCTCTATCAATCAATCCATCAATCTATCTATCTATCTATCTATCTAATCTGAATATCTATCTATCTCTAAATATATAACAAATCTGAATCTGAATATTTGAATATTTATATCTGAATATCTATCTATCTATATAACGTTCTATCTCTCTATCAATCAATCTATATAATATCTATCCATCTATCTATCTATCTATCTATCTATCTATGTCTAAATATATAACAAATCTGTCTGAATATCTGTTTATCAGAATTTCTGTCTATCTGAATGTCTACATGTTTATCTATCCGTCAGATTCATTAGACTTTCATACCGAATCAAAGCCGCACAGATCCACATCTCCAGCTCACGTGTTTCATTCCTCATAAAGCGCATGAAGCGGGTGAAGATTTGAGTTCTGTTCATTGTGATGGCCAAACCTGCCCGTCTCTATCAGCCCTACAGAACCTTCTGTTCTCCCTCCCTCCCCCCACAGGCCACAGGCCCACAGCGCCGCACACACACTCCTGCAGACAGATGTCTGTGCCCGAGCGGAACGGGAGGTTCAGGCTGGTTTGGGGGGGCTTTCACTGGGCAACACTGAGGTTCAGTAACACCAGAGTCTGGAACATAAAGGACCAGCAGGGGGCAAAATCTGCCCTCTCACCCTCCTGCCCCAGGACATGGAGCAGTGCTCTGCTATTCACTGGTGTGCCAAATTCTTCAAAATAAAAAAGAAATATATAAATAAATAAAAGTGCACAAATATACTAACAAAAAAACACAGCAATCCACAAAAATAACATTAATAATAAAAAATAAAAATTAAAAACAGTAATTAAAAATAACGGTACACAAAAAATACATTTATACTATATATATATATATATATATATATAAAACTTTATATAGGGTGGGACTTATAAATCTATGAATAAATTTATCTAAAAGCAGAGAAAAATATCCAGAACAAACACATTTTGATGACTGATTATGAAGAATAACATGCAATGATGAATTGTTCATCTTAAGAAAAATGAACTTAATTTGATTTTATGTTGTCTTTTTATGTATCAGGATTTAACTTGAGATATTTACCATATCAAATAATCGGTTTGTTTCTCAAAAGTAAAACCAAAAGGTTGTTTCAAAAGTCAGACAATGAAGGTTTTGAGAAAAATTGAGCAATTTTTGAGCAGTTAATGAGTAGAATATCCATTATCAGTCCATTATCAGTTCACAGTAAGATAAATCATTGATCTATCATGCAGTGACCTCAGGATCAAACAGGGCTTGACACGCTGACCTCAGGCAGAAAGACACTGAAGATCAAAACACATTCATACAGTAAAAGCAGTGCGTTTGTAAAGCAGCCAGCTGAAGTTTGTTCTTTGTGGAGTGATTTCCAAAGACCTGCAGTTCAAGCAAAACCCCAATTACACAAACGCCCCAGGCGTCCCCAGGAGTCCGGCTCATTATGAGGTCACTTCCTGCTCTTAAAGCACCATTCATATTCAGCAGAACCGCAGACATGTGTGCGCCGTTTGACCTTGGCTAGTATCCATCTTTAATTATAGCTGGTGTTATTAACTTAACAGCAGAGAAAACAATGAGAGCGATGCGTTGGCACGAACAGAGAGGGGTTTGCGTTATTATTTAAAGGGGAATTTCGGAATAACGCATTCAAGCTACATCATTTGGCTCCTGCGAAAAGGAGATCATTAAAAATCCTGCTTATCCAAGTAGAAAATTTCCATTTTTGTGTCACCCGTGCTTGGGCAAGCAGTCTTTTCCCCTCTCAACCTCTTTTTCTTTCTTCCGTAAGTAGCGCGACGTCACCTTCTATTGATCAGCTGTAATTTGCATCGGTGGCAGATGAAGAGTCGTACGCGCAGCGAAAGGACGGCGCCGATGATTTATTCATTCTCGAATCAAAAAGCAAAAGGATCTTCAGAGAAGGAGAGACTGCGGGCGTTGAAGAAGAGCCCTCTCGTTCTCTGGATCTCTCGTTTTCCCCCTCGGAGCCCCAGGGCTGATGGTGTGCAAGTCCTTCTAATTAACAAGGTGAATCATGCTGCCGCTCTCTAATTAGCCAACACGACAATCTAATGGAAACATGCGGACGGGGTTGGCACACTCTCTCAAAACTCTTTCTCTCGCTCGGCCTTGTTCTGTTCCGTCTTTCCCGCAAACGCTCCAGGGAGAGGGGAAATGAGAGGCAGAGGCCGCGTGCACCGTCTTGTTCCTCGAGCGGAGAGGTGTATAGGGTCAAAGGTCATGCTGCGTCTACACTGGAAGCAACCGCACCACACTGCGTTCACTAACCTGCTTGAGGCGACACTTAAATAGCAGAAAATTAGAATAAATCTAAAGTAAACTATCAACAGGATTCATTGGTATACAAAAGAGTTTGCAATAATAATTATTCATGAAACAAGAGCCGAAGGAACTTCTGTGGAAATTTATGTGCAAAATTATTCTTATTAAATTGTTTGAATTTCACTATCATTTTATAATTTATTATATTATATTTAGTGCTGGGCAATGATTAATCGTGATAAATCGCATTCAGAACAAACGTTTTAGTTTATATGCTTATATACTACAGTCATGGCCAAAAATATTGGCACCCTTGCAATTCTGTCAGGAAATGCAACGCTTCTCTCAGAAAATTGTTGCAGTTGCATGTTTTGGTACTCACATGTTTATTTTTTATTTGCATTGGAACAACACAAAAAAACAGAAAAGAAAAGTCAAATCTGATACAATTCTAGACAGAAGTCAAAAAATGCACTGGACAGAATTATTGGCACCCCTAACTTAATATTTGGTAGCACCCCCTTTGGAAGAAATAACTGAAATCAATCACTTCCTGTAACTATGAATGAGTTTCTTACACTTTTCTACTGGAATTATGGGCCACTCTTCTTTTGCAAACTGCTCCAGGTAATTCAGATTTGAAGGATGCCTTCTCCCAACTGTTTTGAGATTTCTCCACAGGTGTTATGGGATTCAGATCTGAATTCTATTGGATTTAGAAGCATTTCTGAGTGCTTTTTGAAGTGTGTTTCGGGTCATTGTCCTGCTGGAAGACCCATGACCTCTGGTTTAGATGCAGCCTTCAGACACTGGCCACTACGTTGCGCCCAAAAATTCTTTGGTAATCATCAGATTTCATGATACTGTTCACACAGTCAGGGCATCCAGTGCCAGAAGCAGCAAAGCAACCCCAAAACATCTTTGAACCTCCACCATGTTTGACTGTAGGTGTTCTTTTCTTTGACAAACAGTGCCATGATGTCCTTTACCAAAAAGCTCTACTTTTGCTCCATCTGTCCAAAGTACGTTCTCCCAGAAGGATTGTGGTTTTGTCACATAATTTTGTCAAACTCATGTCTTGATTTTTATCCCTTTTTTTTTGCAGTGGTTTTATTTTAGATGCAATCATTTGCGATTAATCGTTGCCCAGCACTAATTATATTGTATTGATTTACATATATTTATAATATACTGTCAAGATATTTTAATGTATTCATACCATTATTTTAGAAAAGCAATCATTTTATCACGCATGTGATCAGCTATACACAAAAAAGAAGGAAAATCTGACCACGCCCCATCATATATATATATAATTACATTAAATTAATCTTAAAATAATAATACATATTGTCCTGTAAAAAAAATAAAAAGCAGCTAATAATAATTTTTAACAACACAGTATAATACATTATAATAACGTACTATAATATATTAATCAGTACAATTATCAATGATTTTGAAATATATATCTACATCTATTAATATCTTAAAATAAATATTTGATCAAAATAAAGTAAAAAAAAAATATTGTGAAATATTATTACAAAAGTTTTACATTTTAATATATTATAAAATGCATTGTTATTCCTGTGATGCAAAGCAGAATTTCCTTCATCATTACTCCAGTTTTCAGTGTCACATGATCTTTCAGAAATCATTACAATTTATTTGACTCTCAAGAAACATTTCTGATTATTATCAATGATTGAAAACAATTTTGCTCCATCATATTTTCTGTGGAAAAGGTGATGCACTTTATTTTTCAGGATTTTTTGATAAATATAAAGTTAATGAACAACATTTATTTGCATTTATCAAACGCATTTATTAAAGAGAAATTACACATATATAACGTCTTCACTCACTTTTTATCACTTTCATGCATAATGAATACAATTATTCATTTCTCTCTTTTTTAAATCTTATACAAATGTTGTAATGGTAGCTATCATTGTTTCCACAATAATATTAAGTAGCATAACTGTTTTTAACATTGATAATAATGAGAAATGTTTCTTGAGAGTCAAATCAATTGTAATGATTTATAAAAGTGACACTGAAAACTGGAGTAATGATGAAGAAATTCTGCTTTGCATCACAGGAATAACATTAGATTTTATAATATATTAAAATTGAAAACTTTTTTTTATACATATATACAAATATACATACTCAGCTCATTCATTAACTATTTCTGTGTAAGCATTTCTGTGTAATTTCTGTGTAAATTGCTTGTAAAATGTGACAGGCAGACATAGTATCAGTTTGCATCATACATAAACCATTTTTACAGAAAGTGGTGCATAAATGTGATTAATGATTTACACTGAAATTCCTTCTACTTGTGTTTCAGGAATGACGTTAGCTGCTGCATAAACATAGTTGGAAACAAATGACGACTGGAGGCATGAGCCATCGCAGTCTAGCTCTGATGTAAAGAAATTATACAACAAATGCCTTACAATACAATATAATTAAAAATGTTTAAAATTCATCAAATTAAGAAACGAATACTCAGCAAGGATGCATTAAATTGGTCAAAAGTGACATTTATAATGTTACAATAAAAGTTATTTTGAACTTTCTGTTCATATGTGAATCCTAAAAAAAAATAAAATGTATCACCATTTCCACCAGCAATAACAGCATATTAGAATGATTTCTGAAGGATCATTTGACACTAAAGACTGAAATAAATTACATTTTACAATATATTCACATAGAAAGCAGCTTTTTTAAATTGCAATAATATTTCACTATTTTTAAAGTATTGTTGATCAAATAAATGCAGCCTTGGTGAGAAAAAGAGACTTCAATCAAATCATACCAATCTGAAACTTTTAAACAGTATTATAAAATAAAAATAAAAAACATGGAATCTGATGGATTAATTAATCTCTTTTTTTTTTAATCTCTAAAGCTCAGCTGGATCGCCTGTGTGGTCATTGAGCGACTAAACAGAGGTCACTGCCTTCGGTTTTAAACACGGACGAATGGCTAGTCTGCAGTCTGGTTTTCTAACACTGACCCTTTCATCTTTCTGTTCATTGTGTCCCATTCGCCTCTCTCATTCTCTCTCTCGTTGTGTTTTTCTCTCTGTTGCTCAGGCCCATCAGTTCATCCCCAAAAGAGTAGCTCTTCATTCCTGATTCCCCTGCTGCTTACATCCCAAGGAGATCCACGTACAAAGAGAAAAGACCTCCTACAGGCGGCCACACACACACACACACACACACACACTCGGGCCTTTCGCTGTTCAGATTCCTCGCCATCTTGCTCGCGGGCAGAAATCTCGCTTTGTGTTGTTCTTTCTCTCATTACGGCACTTTGTAATAATATTCACAAACACACAGGAACACCAAAGGTATTTTTAATGCTTGCTTTTTGTCTCCGCTTCTTCCCCCCCCACCCATTCCTTCTTTCTTACGTCTGAAATTTGACTTCAGGAATTTTAAGGATGAAACAAGCAACCACAAAGAGCAAAATAAAAACAGATTCAGGACAGACGCTTCAGCGTCTTTTGTCTTGTTAAAAGGCTTTGCTATGAGATTTTTTTAAATGCACTTTTAGAATTTCTGTTGAGATTGAAATCAAATGCATCTCAAATGTTTCAGAAATGAGATTAAATTCTCATTTAGAAATTCTCAGAAAAGTGCTTAGGTTTGCCAAGATTCCAGTTGGCTCACATATTTCTCATCAAATGCTCCAAAGAGAAAATAATCTGAGCTTTCATACACATTCATTAGTTTTTGTGCTTGTTGTGTTCATATGTGTTTGCATTGATGTGTTATGCATAAGGAAAATGTTTAATTCCTTGTGATGAAAATATTCCACCACATTCTGAGGTCCTGGCAAAAATCAATCCACACAAAGATGCGCTCAGAGCGCATCTTTCCTTCTGCACAGTCACATTTTCCGAAGGATAGTTTGCTTTTACAGAAGGAACCGAAGTGTTTAGGCATTATAGGATGTTTGTGTCTGTGGCTCTTCATGTATCTCAGTCTTATTGGATTGGGCTGCTACCCACAATGCTGTGGTGTAAGAATGCAACTCCAGCAATGAAAGGAGACGACGGAGGGAAAAAAAGAATGGTGAGAATGGAGGAAACTGCGATCGCCTGAGGAGGGAAAATATTTGAGGAAAATTATTCGAACAAAAAGCCAAGAGATTCCCATCGGACACATCCAAGTTTCACGTGAAGGAGCTCAGATTCACGAGGATGTGAAAAACGAATAAGAAGAGAGAAAGACGCGAACAAGATAGAGGTGAAAAAGGACAAACAGGTTTTTCAATCAGGTCAGGGATGAAGTGAAATTCACTCACTAAACACAGGTAATGATGTCTAAGATGTCTAAGATATATTAATGACCATTTAGGTATATCAGACTATATTTTTGTGATTTCAAACTGCAGAATTGGTCTAATTGGGCTGTTAATGGACAGGTAATACAGGGTTTTAGTTTCAAACAGTAAACTCTATTTTTGTGGCAGGAACCAGTACTCCATATCTTTTATTCTACATTAAACTATTTTGACACATGATTTCCCTGGAGGCATCATGCAGCTCTATTGGTCAGTCAAACAGATAGCCCCGCCCCCAACTCACTACACTGGTTGAGTCAGAACTGATGTTCTGAAAGCATTACACACTCTTCCTAAAGTCAAACTACCAATGATTGACTAATAATAAACACAGAACTGCCAAGTCCAATGTTTTCCCACCGAATTGGGCTATTTTAACACTGCTGCTGCGGGTTGAAGTGACCCCAATAACGTGATATTTAGCCCCTGGAATATGAATTTTAAGTGGAACCCTGCCAAACAAAATGTGTATTTGAATTGGGTGGGTTTTGTTGTGAAAATCTGGCTAATCAGTCTGAACATTAAACTGACACACCACAAACTATCTACACATTACTAACCTCAACTTTAAGAATAGTTCAAAAGTTTGGGGTTGGTATGATTTTTAAATGTTTTGAAAGAAGTCTCTTCTGCTCACCAAGGCTGCATTTATTTGATCAAAAATACAGTGAAATATTTTTACAATTTAAAATAAATTGTTTTCTATGTGAATATCTGTTAAAATGTAATTTATTTCTGCAATCAAAGCTGAATTTTCAGCATCATTACTGCAGACTATAGTGTCACATGATCCTTCAGAAATCATTCTAATATGCTGATTTGCTGCTCAAGAAACATCTCTGATTATTATCAATGTTGAAAACAATATTTTTTGTGGAAACTGTGATACAATTAATTTTTAGGATTCACAGATGAATACAAAGTTCAAAAGAACAGCATTTATTTGAAATAGGAAACTTCTGTAGCATTATAAATGTCTTTGCTGTCACCTTTGATTAATTTAATGTATCCCTGATGAATAGAAAGGCTAATTTATTAAAAGAATATGCATACATACAGTACCAGTCAAAAGTTTTTATATAAAAAAGGTCTCTTCTGCTCACCAAGGCTGCATTTATTTGATCCAAACTATGGCATAAACAGTAACATTTTGAAAAAAAAAAATACCATTTAAAATAACGGTTTTCTATTTGAATATATTTTAAAATGTAATGTACTCCTGACTTCATAGCTGAATTTTAAGCATCATTATTCCAGTCACATGACCCTTCAGAAATCATTCCAATATTCCGAATTGCTGCTCAAAAAACTTTTTTAATATTTTATTGCAACATTATTATGTTGAAAACAGCAGAATAGAAATTTGTCAGGTTTCTTTGATGAATAGAAAGTTCAGAAGAACAGCATTTATCTGAAATAGAATTTTTTTGTAACATTATAAATGTCTTTATCATCACATTTGACCAATTTAAAGCATCCTTGCTAAATAAAAATAGTAATTTCTATAGTTTCAATACAAAAGCTTTTTATTTCAGATAAATGCTTATCTTTGGATCGTTCTGTTCATCAAAGAATCCTGAAAAAAAGTACTTAACTGTTTTAAATATTGATAATAATACTAAAAAAAAATTCTTGAACAGCAGATCAGCATATTAGAATGATTTCTGGAGTATCATGTGACACTGAAGAAAATTTAGATTTAATCACAGGAATAAATTACATTTTAAAATAAATTCAAATAGAAAGCAGTTATTTTAAATAGTAAAAATATTGTACAATTTTACTGTACTTTGGATCAAATAAATGCAGGCTTGGTGAGCAAAAGAGACTTCTTCAAACATTAAAAAACTTTTGACTGGTAGTGTACATACGTACATATCCTGCCCCTTGTTTGTATTGTGTACAGATTAACAACATGAGGGTGAGTAAATGATGACAGGATGTTAATTTTCAGATGATTTATCTCTTGTTTGGCCTCGACCCGTCTAAAGATCTCTGACTGATCTCAGCCAGATTCACTTCTTCCGTGTTTGCCATCCACTCACAGTCATCAGCAGCAGCACAAACTAGCGCGTTTAGCGGCACCGGGAGCAAGCGTTTACTGCCACCTCTGTTACTCTGTCCTTGTCTGTGACACGGCGGCCGGCGGGCGCGCTGGACCAGGGGCTGTTGTGGTAAAATGCACCGGTTTACCCAGGTGGTCAGCAGTGGTCACTCTGCGTCCTCTGCCCTGCCTCGCCTCTCCTCTCCTGTTGAGAGCGGGGCAGCGATGATGAATCTGTGGCCGCAGAGTGTCTGTGTGACCTGACACAGTGATGTATCTGCCAGGGCTTCTCTCGCTCGCTCTCTTTTATGTATTTGCGGCTTCTTTCACTTTATTTCGCCTTCTTCCTCTCTCTATTTGTCATGTGTCCCCCCGTAATTTCTCTGCAGATTCGTCGTATCTGCGGCGAGGCGCTGCTGATTAGGGCGGGCGGCCCTGTTCCTGCATCCTGCCTCTTTTTTTGGGCATTGATTTTCACCGAGGGCACTTTAAAAATATCTCATCTGACCTTTGGGCATCGCTGAGGACTGTGGAAATAGGTTCCCGAACACAGGCGCTCGATGACATTACGGGGAATCGGATGTTTGTGAAGGGCTGAAAAAGACGGATGGATGGAAAACCTGCCCCCATCAGACAACATCTGTCCATCAGACGCACGCGCTTGTACAGGCAGACGCTCTCCCAAAGGAAAGAAAAATCACAAGTCGGATCTCGTCGATATCTCAATTGTGATTTTAAAGAAGAACAAATTGAAAAAGGCTCAGGGGACACTTTTTACAGTTTGGCTTTAATTTCAGAAAAGAGATCAAAAATGTCTCAAATATACTCAAAATGCAAAGTCTGCAATCAAAAGTCAGAGATCTCAGTATGAACTCAGTCATTTCTCATTAAATGGTCTGAGCCGCTCTCCACATTCATTTTGGGTCTGTTTTTATTTCACTTGAAGATTTTTAGGAGCATATGTGACCCTGGATCACAAAACCAGTCATAAGTTGCTGGGGTATATTTGTAGCAATAGGAAAAATACATTGTATGGGTCAAAATTATTGATTTTTCTTTTATGCCAAAAATCATTAGGAAATTAAGTAAAGATCATGTTCCATTCCTACCGTAAATATAGAAAAACGTAATTTTTGATAAGTAATATGCATTGCTAAGAACATCATTTGGACAACTTTAAAGGCGATTTTCTCAATATTTTTTTTTTTTTTTTTTTGCACCCTCAGATTCCAGATTTCCAAATAGTTGTATCTCGGCCAAAAATTGTCCTATCATAGCAAACCATACATCAATGGAAAGCTTATTCAGCTTTCAGCTGATGTACAAATTCAAAAAATTGACCCTTATGACTGGTTTTGTGGTCCAGGGTCACAAAAATTATAATGTCATAATAGCATACATAAAATTTTCATTTTGTATTGTCTGTTTTTATTGCTTTGCTAATTGACCTTAAGTCTGGAAATACAAATACAATAAGACTATAGACTATAAAAATGTGCATTTTTTTTAATATAGTACAGCTGGCCTTCACATATAATTTTATTAGCTTTAGTGGCAAATTTTTTCAATTAGGTCACAAATTTTGTGAATAATAGAATATATCTATAAAAAGAAGCATATCATAATAGCATATACGTATAAAATTTGCATTTTGTATTGTCTCTTTTTATTTCTTTGCTAATGAACCTTGAGTCTGAAAATAAACATTGATGAAAAATGTAAATGTAAATGTAAAAAAAATAGAGAAGTTAAAGAAAATACAGACTAGACCACAAAAATGTGCAATACTTTTATATATAAAAAAATTGGATATCACATATTGTTTTATTAGCTTTAGTGGCACAAATGTTTAAATTGGTCACAAATTTTGTGGCTCCAGAGAAAATAAGGTTGCTCAAAATTTTCTTTTTCATTGCTCTGAAAATCTGTGTTTCAGGTTATCTATGCACCTTAGACTTTTGACTGCAGACATTTTTGAGATTTCTACTGAACCTGAGGCAAATATGAGATTCCAGGAGCCTTTTTCTTAGAAGAAACATCTGAGAAGCAGGAGACTTCAGCAAAAAAAAAAAACTCTATTTGCTCTAAATTGTAATCTAAAGGTGTAAAAGTCCAAAATATATGATTAGATATAAGATACATCAGTCAAAAATGAGAATTCTGTCATCATTTACTCACCCACGTCGTTCAAAACCTGTAAATATGTTTTCTATGAAACACAAAAGGAAATTTTAACATTTTTTCCCCTTAAACTACATGCTTAAAAATAAAGGTTCCAAAAGGGGTTTTCATGCCATATAGATGACATAGAAGTTGAACAATTCTTAAAAGAACCATTTTTTCTTAGTGTGAAGAACATTTTTGTGGAATGAAAAGGTTCCATGGACAGTAAAGGTTCTTTGTGGAACCATTGATGCCAACTGAGTGTATACTGTTGTCTAAACCTTATCAGTTGCTGTTGGTATAAACACGACTAGTGACACTCACAAGAGATGCAGAAAGTGTCTTTTCTTAACACACACACACCACATAAGTGCAGTACACTGTGTGTGTGTGTGTGTGTGTGTGTGTGTGTGTGTCCATGGTGTGGTTATGAGTAATAAACCTCTCTCTCGCCGTTCTACCCGTCACAGAGAGTGAAGGCAGTGCGGATCAACCTCATTATCCTGATGAAAATTTGGGCAGATGTGCGAAACCTCTACGACAGACGCAAACAGCAGCTCTGTCGCCTGCAGCCAATCAGGAGATGAAAACCGGAGGAAGAGCCGCACTGAGAAACGACCACGGCCATTACGCCCAGAGAGAGAGACGGGAAAACGCCATTTCTGGTGCAACAGCAAATAAAAGTGAGATTTCAGCCTTTTTAAAATTCTGATTGGAAACAAGTTGGGAGTTTTTGATGACACCGAAAGAGCCAGTGTGTGTGTGTAAGTGTGTGAGCTGTAGTAGTCGTTCTGTGGGTTGGAAAGTTAATCTGGCTGTGTTGAGATGATGAGCTGCCTGCCACTTAACAGGGCGGAGATCCACTTTGATCACACGGCCTCGGGCGCAGCCTATTACAAATCACCTCATTTACATACAGCACAGGCTGATGGGAAGACTACAATCCACTCTAAAGGGTTACACCTCACTAATGTGGAGCAGAAGAGAGAGAGCGAGAGGAAACAACGGTGACACCTCAAGAAAAGATGGACAGATGACAGTCAGGAGATCCATGGGTGATAATTAGTCACCAAACCTTAGCACTAAGTATTAAAGTTTAGTGTTCGTGCTGCAGACGTTAAAGAGATAGTTGACCCAAAAATGTAAATTCTGTCTTTAATTACTCAACCTCATGTCGTTCCAAACCTGTAAGACCTTATTTTTGATGAAATCTGAGCACACTGCAAAAAAATGTTTTTCTTACTTAGAATATTTTGTCTTGTTTCCAGCTAAAATATCAAAAAATTCTTAAATCAAGAAGGATTTTCTAGACAATTAAAAATTATTGTCTTGTTTTCAGACAAAAGATGTTAAAATTAAGTGAGTTTTTGCTTAAAACAAGCCAAATAATTTGCCAGTGGGGTAAGCAAAATAATCTAGCTTTCTGCTTGAAATAAGACTACTTTGTTTACCCCACTGGCAGATTATTTTGCTTGTTTCAAGCCAAAACTCACTTAATTAGAACTGCTTTTTTCTGAAAACAACACAATAAGTTTTACTTGTCTAGAAAATCCATTTTGATTAAAGAATTTTTAGATATTTTGGCTGGAATCAAGATATAAGTAAGTATAAAAATAAAAGTAAGAAAAGCATTTTTTGCAGTGTACTCTCCAAAATGGTGCACTGCAAAAAAAAATGATTTTCTTACTTAGATTTTTTGTCTTGTTTCCAGCTTAAATATCTAAAAAAAAGTTTTTTGGAAGATTATTGTCTTGTTTTCAGACAAAATATGTTAAAATTGAGTTTTTGCTTGAAACAAGCTAAATAATCTGCCAATGGGGTAAGCAATATAATTTAGCTTTCTGCTTGAAATAAGATTATTTTGCTTACCCCACTGGCAGATTATTTTGATTGTTTCAAGCACTTAATTCACTTAATTATGACTTCTTTTTTCTGAAAACAAGACAATAAGTTTGACTTCTTGATTTAAGAATTGTTAAATATTTTGGCTGAAAACAAGACAAAAAATCTAAGTAAGAAATGCATTTTCTGCAGTATACTCTCCAAAACGGTGCACTGCAAAAAATGCTTTTCTTACTTAGAAGCAAAAACTATTTTCTTGTTTTCAGACAAAATATGTTAAAATTAAGTGAGTTTTTGCGTGACAAAAAGGAAAATAATCTGCCAGTGGGGTAAGAAAAATAATCTTATTTCAAGAACAAAGCTAGATTATATTGCTTACCACACAGGCAGATTATTTTGCTTGTTTCAAGCAAAAACTCATATTTTGTCTGAGACATTAACTTTTATATGTCTAGAAAATCGTTCTTGATTTAAGAATTTTTAGATATTTTGGCTGGAAACAAGACAAATCTAAGCAAGAAAAGCATTTTTTTGCAGTGTGCTTTAATGTTTCCTCAAATTATGTGTGTTATTAAGAAGATGTGCGTTGTTTCTTTACTAAGTGACTGGATGCATGTGGAAAAAAATTCCACGGATGCACATCTACAGACCAGGTGATCACCGATCACTTTTCACAAAGAAACCACCTATCAACCACCAGAACACCCTAGCAACCCCCTGAAAACACTGTAGCAACAGTAACACGCTGAAAAATGCTCAGAACATCTTAGCAACTTCAGTACTGTAAATTAAAAAAAAGAGGTTTGCATGTACAAAAACACTGACATTTTCTTTAGAGAACATTAAAATCAGTATAAATAATCAGTTATTATTGTAAGCATAAAAATAAATAAATAACATCCATATTATTCAAAAAGGATGAAAATGGGCATTGGGGGTTTGTTCACAGTCACGCCTAAAGCATGAGAGTAAACCGCTATAGATGCCGTATATAAATTAGGTTGGGCTATTCTGAAACCGAATTGAGAATATTAGCTCAATTTAAATTCCTGTTTCAAACAAGATGCAAAACTGCAATTTGAATTTAAGGAGGTAGATCTTCCGGTAGCTTAAAAATGTGAAGCATAGCACTAACAAGGCCAGGGAAAGCAAGATCTGATTCAGTGTAAATGTGTATGTACAACTGAGGTCAAAAGTTTACATCCCCTTTCAGAATCTGCAAAATATTATTTATTTTATCAATATAAGAGGGATCAAAATGCATTTTATTGTTTATTTAGTACTGATCTGAATAAGATATTTAACATATAAGATGTTCACATATAGTCCACAAGAGAAAATAAAACTCAAATTTAGAAAAACAACCCTGCAAAAGTTTGAGATCCACCTTTTTACACTGAGGACAACTGAGGGACTCATGCAACTACTATAGAAGGTTCAAACACTCACTGATGCTCCAGAAGGAAAAAACATGCATTAAGAGCCGGGGGTGAAAACTTTTGAACAGAAAGGAGATGTGTCCATTTTTCTTATTTTGCCAAAATATCATATTGTTTCATTTAGTACTGCCTTTCAGAGGCTACAGCAGAAAGTTATGTTTCCCAAAAAGACAAAATAAGTTAAATTTACCCTGATATTCGAATTTAAAAAGTTTTCTGAAGATTTTTTGTGGATCATTTAGGTATTAAAACAGGTTCATTTTTATAAATGCAACTATTATTTTCTCTTGTTGACTATATGTAAACATCTTTTATGTGAAACATCTTATTCAGGTCAGTACTAAATAAAAAATAACATGCATTTTGTATGATCGCTCTTATTTTGGTAAAATAATAACATTTTGCAGGTTCTAAAAGGGGGATGTAAACTTTTGACCTCAACTGAAAGCATCTGCCAAATGCTTACATGTAAAATTAACTAAAGTTCCTAAAACTGCAAGTGTAATTATTAACTACAATAAAAGGTTTGCAAAGACAAACTCTGAATGATAAAGTCTTAAAAAATATGATGAAGTCTTAAAAAATCTGATGTTGACATAGGACTTGCTGTCACTGAGTAGCTCATGGTCTTTACAAGTTTTAGTTGTAAAAGAGGCAAAAGGGCAAGGGGGCAAAAACATGACAGCGTAACACTGTAAATGCACCTGTGGCTGAAAGGATGGGATATATCTAATTTTTGGGTTAAACAATCAAACCGGGTGTGAAAGCAGCCTAAATTTCTGTAGGATAGTACATTTCTGTGTTGGTATCAAAAGACGGTATTCAAAACGGGATTCGTTTGAACTCCACATCCACAGTGCATCAGTGATGGCCAGAGTGCAAACACCACCATGCACATCACGAACACATACACATCTAAAGCTGAAATTGTTTCTTCAAATATCACAGACACATGCATCAGCTCGGCATCAAAGTCAACTGTTTTCCGTAAAACTAGTGCGTCATTAGATCTTCCAGGAATTGAGAACAGCGCTTGTTTTAATTGGCAGCGTAAAAAAAACAAAAATCAATGCAGGAGAAGACACAAGCAAGCAATTTATGCCTCATATTGCCGTAACGGTTACTAATTGTCTCCCGTCTTGCGAGCGCAAGACCAAATCGAGCGCCACGCCGTCCGCCTTTACGATGCTAATGGCCTCTGCAAATTATCCGTCAAACGGGAAAAACTCTGACTTCATTTCCAATCAGATTCCCCGTTCCAACCCCGGATAAAAGCACAGCACATTCTCCTAAATACCAGCTCAGAGCTGGAGAAAAAGAGGAAAACGCTCATTTTTTCGCAGGACATCAATCAATGAAAATAATTCCTCAAACTTTCTTCTTTTTTTTTTTTTCTCCCAGAGTCAGACTTTAAATGGCATTACATATGTAGCACGGCATAAAAAATTCATCTGCGGGAGCCTTGAAATGTCAGTGGTAATGATGGAAGCCTCACCTCCTTTGCTTTCTGCTTCAGACGGGCTTGTTCTGGATCTTCTTGCCGCGAGCGACTCTGGGAGAGAAAAAGAGAGAGAGATGGAGGGAGGATGAACGACAGAAGGAAGGATGGAGGGAGAGACGGGCAGACGGCAGGTGAGCGTGTGTCGTGAGCTCACCTCATCTGCCGCACTAAAATAGTTGCGGACAAACGAGGGCAGATCTGATGTGTCAAGGACGGAGTGTGTTTGTGTGTGTGTGTGTGTGTGTGTGTGTGTGTGTGTGTGTGTGTATGTGTGTGTGTTGAGCAGTGAGTGATTCTACGCCTGCAGGCTGTGCCCTCCAAACACACACACACACACACACATATATACTGCCACTGGCAACTACTAATCAAAAGACACAATACATGCACATACACACACACACATAGCTACAAATGCAGGTGCGTCTTGACACTCATCAGTGTGTGTGTGCATACAAATGTAAAAAATTAAACAAGTACTCCAATTTTAATGTGCATGTTTTGTGTCAGTGTCAAAACTATCAGCTCAAGGATGCATCTAGTGGCCCTTTCGTCACATAAAACCCAGAAATGAGCATTTTTGCATGTGAGTTTTTGGTTAGATGCCTGAAATAAGGTCAAGATATTTTCACATTTATGACATTAAAAACATTAAAAACGACCAACACCAAGTGTCAAAATGTGACTACACTGCAAAAAATGCTTTTCTTACTTAGCTTTTTTGTCTTGTTTCCAGCTAAAATGTCTAAAAATTCTTAAATCAAGAAGGATTTTCTAGACAAGTTAAAATTATTGTCGTTTTCAGACAAAATATGTTAAAATTAAGTGAGTTTTTGCTTGAAACAAGCAAAATTGTCTGCCAATGGGGTAAGCAAAATAATCTAGTTTTCTGCTTGAAATAATTGTAAATTTTGTTTACCCCATTTGGCAGATTATTTAGCTTGTTTTAAGCAAAATCTCATTTAATTTTGACTTCTTTTTTCTGAGAACTAGATGATAATTATTTACTCGTCTAGAAAATCCTTCTTGATTTAAGAATTTTTAGATATTTTGGCTGGAAACAAGATAAATAATCTAAGTAAGAAAAGCATTTTTTTTTTTTTTTGCAAAAAATGCTTTTCTTACTTAGATTTTTTGTCTTGCTTCCAAAAAGTAAAAAGTAATAGATTTAAAATGCATTTATTTTATACTAAGTATAGTTAAAGTCTATTAAGACTTTAAGTAATTAAACTATATTTGGACAACTACTTGTGCACAATGCACATTTCTTAATATTATAATTATAACAGCGGTCTTTAAATGCAAAATATTTAAAGTGTACCTAAAGTATACTTGCAATAGTGTCACTTTAGCACAATCATTTAAATATACTTAAGTATACCTTTATTTGGACTTCAGCACTATTTTCACACAATTAAAGTACAAATTAGTTGTTCCAGTTAAGCAGACATTAAGTATACCAGTTTAGTATACTAAAAGTACAATTGCAGGGTATTTTTATTAAGTGTATAATATGCATTTGTAATATACCCAGCATGAAATAAATGTATTTTAAATATATTTAATGTAAAAAAAATTTCACTAGGGATGTCCAACTTAATGTCAATAAAAATAATTCAACTCAATGCTGCCATTAATTTTAAAAAATATTTAGTCAGTTTCCGAACTTTTTTTTTTTACATTTTTGAGCTAACATGACTTTCAGTTGCAGAGATCTTTAAGAATATGTACTGTAACCGAAAACTAACAGATGCAAATAGATATAGCACAATAAAATAAACATTTAACCCTTTAACTGTAACTCCCTTTTTTTAACATAGACATGAAAATGCACCAAACTTTTATTTTTATAATTCATGAATTAAAAACATTTAGTAATATTTTGATGTACATTTTCCATGGTAATTGCAAAATGGTTTTCAAAGGATGAATTTTGAGATTTTAAGTTTTCTACTGATTTCTAAAGCGTGATAGGGAAAAAGGCAACAAAGAAAGTCTTATTGCGATAAAGGTCAGAACTCCTGTTATGATGTCGATTTTTTGAGGTGCACTTTTGTCATAAACTAATCTATTACTTTTCCTAGATAATTTGCAACATAAAACAGTGGTCAAATATCTATTTAGGAGTCTTAGACCTTTCCAACGATATATAGTTAATCATGATTAGATTAGGATTTTTTGTAATATGGTGAAGTAAACAGGATGGTGACAGTTAAAGGGTTAAACATGTATTTGTGTATTATCTGTAGCATCTTGCCTTTAAGACTTATAGCTTAACTTCAGCTTAAAAGTTGTTCATTTGTAAAGATTATCTTGTTGAATGTAATGTGTAAGACTCTTCAACTTTTGTGGGTCACAGAACATATTTTCAGCAATAATCTAAAAGTCAATGGAAAAATCCTGTCGAGGGAACCAGGGTGATGCTCAAGGGTGATGCAAAAATACGTCATCCCTGCAGCTTTCTATTTCTGCTTGTGTTTTGGGTTTGTGCATTTCTGTGTGTGTGTGGTCAGAGAGGGTAAATCTCTCTGCTGAAGCATTTAATCGTGGCCTTGTGTGATTTCACTCTCATTTTGTCTCTTTTAAAGAGAGAGAGCGACATGTGAGGTGTGTGCGTGCGATCCGGAGGGCTTTGTGTTTAGGTCTCCGGTCTTTTTTTAATTGCCCCATGAGAACGTCTCCTAACTCACCCTCTCTCGGCGAGGAGAGGGGCGGCAGTACTCTGCCCTTCCTCGCCGCTAATTGGTTTTAAATATATCAGGCGGTTCACGTACTGGTCGCTATCTCGGCTGAGAGTAATGCGTTTGGCCCCTGGCCCTCGCGCTCGTCCCCGAAGACTCCAGTCATATTTGAAATGGACGACGAGATTTATTTTAGTAGGTTCATGTTTAAGGGGTCAAATCACGCTGAGCTTAAAGACGCAGAGCGAGAACACAAGGACACAAACCCATGGCTTTCCGCTCCCACAGAATGATCTCAATCCAAAATAAAGCAAGATTTGTTTGTTCAGTCTGTCAATATTCATTCATTCATTGTTTCCAGACTACACTGGCAATGATTTGTTGAGCTCTGAGAGCTACAGACGAGCTGGAAACGCATATGCGTGTTCCCCTGATCGCATTTTCGGCTTCAGCGGAGTTGAAATCCCTCAGAACTGCGACGCTTCGGCTTGTGTAACGTCTCGTCCCGGCCCAAAGTCACGGAGGTCGGCGTGGCCATTCGCGCTCCAGTATGAGCTAAACGGTCTCGTTTTGAGAGATATAATCTCCCGCGTCGCGAGGCTACGGCATAATAACGCCATTAGGCCGAAGGGAGGCGAGACTCGGCCGTGCGAGGGGGTCTTTACGGCGGGTCATCGTCTCTGAGCTAAATGAATTAATAACGGAAACGAGCCGAACTATTTCACTGCGGGGCTTCGGGCGACGGGCGCAGGGCAGAGAGGATGCAATCGGCTCTTTAATTGGAAAGTCCGTCGTTTGGGGTTATCAGGGGCCTCCTGGTCGTTTCACAAGATCAGATAGACCGCGCTGGAGAAGATCTAAACTTTGTTTAAACATCCTCAGATCAGTTGTGGGCTGATCTGTGATCAGTCACAGCACGCTGAGATCTATCAGTGGGTGCGGACCAAAGATCTTCAAATTCGTGTAAAAGCATTTCTGTGGAAATAAAAACATTCTTGGCTAATCTGCCATTGACAATTACTTTCGTTATTGCAATATGATATCTGTGAAAATGGATGCAACAAAGTAAGCACATGATGCAAGCGTATGAATGATTTAGGAAATGAGAGGTTTGTTATTTGATTTCTTTAAATCAACAAATTATGCACAAATGGTTTTGATTTCTGACATTCATTCTGTTTGTCTTTCCAAAGGCCATTAGCTCAGTATCATAGAAATATTTAACTTTCAGGTTTTAGCTATTTTGTTGTGTGTTTTTGTCATTTTTTAAACAAATTTTTAGTTAAAATAAATGAAAAGAAATATGTTGCTGTGGCACCTAACTGAAATATATAGATTTTTATATTTTATTTCATTTCATTATTTTATTTAGTTTTTTATTATGGGTTTTATTATTAGTTAACTTACAATAACCCTGCTTTAAAGGTGACAAAGCAATGAAAATCCCAAATTTATTGCAGTTCAGGCATCTGATAATAACAAATTTACTTTATTTAATGCAAAATATCTGAAAAAGCAACCAATGTGTGGCTCAACAATCTTATTGGCTGGTGTTTTATAAAACCTAATCGATCTATTTTCGTCAGACAAACCCACCAATAAAATATTAAAAATACATTTAAAAAAAAAAAATATATATATATATATATATATATATATATATATATATTTTTTTTTTTTTTTTTTTTTTTTTACATAATACTAAAAAAAAATATTTTGATTGTTTTTACTTTCCAATTATTCAATAATTTAAAAATATATAAAATGTAAAAAATACATGTACAGGTCCTTCTCAAAAAATTAGCATATTGTGATAAAGTTCATTATTTTCTGTAATGTACTGATAAACATTAGACTTTCATATATTTTAGATTCATTACACACAACTCGAAGTAGTTCAAGCCTTTTATTGTTTTAATATTGATGATTTTGGCATACAGCTCATGAAAACCCAAAATTCCTATCTCAAAAAATTAGCATATTTCATCCGACCAATAAAAGAAAAGTGTTTTTAATACAAAAAAAGTCAACCTTCAAATAATTATGTTCAGTTATGCACTCAATACTTGGTCGGGAATCCTTTTGCAGAAATGACTGCTTCAATGCGGCGTGGCATGGAGGCAATCAGCCTGTGGCACTGCTGAGGTGTTATGGAGGCCCAGGATGCTTCGATAGCGGCCTTAAGCTCATCCAGAGCGTTGGGTCTTGCGTCTCTCAACTTTCTCTTCACAATATCCCACAGATTCTCTATGGGGTTCAGGTCAGGAGAGTTGGCAGGCCAATTGAGCACAGTAATACCATGGTCAGTAAACCATTTACCAGTGGTTTTGGCACTGTGAGCAGGTGCCAGGTCGTGCTGAAAAATGAAATCTTCATCTCCATAAAGCTTTTCAGCAGATGGAAGCATGAAGTGCTCCAAAATCTCCTGATAGCTAGCTGCATTGACCCTGCCCTTGATAAAACACAGTGGACCAACACCAGCAGCTGACATGGCACCCCAGACCATCACTGACTGTGGGTACTTGACACTGGACTTCAGGCATTTTGGCATTTCCCTCTCCCCAGTCTTCCTCCAGACTCTGGCACCTTGATTTCCGAATGACATGCAAAATTTGCTTTCATCCGAAAAAAGTACTTTGGACCACTGAGCAACAGTCCAGTGCTGCTTCTCTGTAGCCCAGGTCAAGCTCTTCTGCCGCTGTTTCTGGTTCAAAAGTGGCTTGACCTGGGGAATGCGGCACCTGTAGCCCATTTCCTGCACACGCCTGTACACGGTGGCTCTGGATGTTTCTACTCCAGACTCAGTCCACTGCTTCCGCAGGTCCCCCAAGGTCTGGAATCGGTCCTTCTCCACAATCTTCCTCAGGGTCCGGTCACCTCTTCTCGTTGTGCAGCGTTTTCTGCCACACTTTTTCCTTCCCACAGACCTCTTGCTTAAGGGTGTCAATGATGGCCTTCTGGACAGCAGTCAGGTCGGCAGTCTTACCCATGATTGCGGTTTTGAGTAATGAACCAGGCTGGGAGTTTTTAAAAGCCTCAGGAATCTTTTGCAGGTGTTTAGAGTTAATTAGTTGATTCAGATGATTAGGTTAATAGCTCGTTTAGAGAACCTTTTCATGATATGCAAATTTTTTGAGATAGGAATTTTGGGTTTTCATGAGCTGTATGCCAAAATCATCAATATTAAAACAATAAAAGGCTTGAACTACTTCGAGTTGTGTGTAATGAATCTAAAATATATGAAAGTCTAATGTTTATCAGTACATTACAGAAAATAATGACCTTTATCACAATATGCTAATTTTTTGAGAAGGACCTGTATATATATATATATTTTTTTGTATTGTATAATACTTTTTTTTTTTTTTTTGGATTGGTTTTACTTTCAAATTATTCAGTATTTTTTTAATATTTTTTGGGGGAGGGGGGGATCCTAACGAAATAGATTAATTTTTGTGGTTCAGTGATTTTCACTGATATGATCAATGAAAATATTGATATTTTATGATCAGGGCTGCTAATGGTCAATTGAATGTCAATAAATATAACACAATTTAGTGATGCCACTAATTTTAAACAACTATAGATTTTAGAACTGACACAAGCGACTTTTTTTAGTTTATTAAGTAAACATGATTTTCAGTCAATGCAGCTTGAAAATGCATAAGTGTGGGTGATCTAAATAATTTATTTATCCAGTTTGTAACAAGGGGAACAATTTCTGTTCTTCTGCGTCTGAGATCCACTTATGTGCCATAAACGAGAGGATCTGAGAGACTACGAGGTGCCAGATTACCTTCGCCGCTCGGAGGAGAATCTCTCGTTCTCGCTCATCTTTCCTCTGCTTCTCCATCCGTTCCAACTGCTCGAAAAACTTGAGCTGCGAGCGCACATCAGACGACTGCTCGTACCACTCGTCTTCCTGCGGAGACAGAGAGAAAGAGGTCAGGAGAAGTTTTGATACACATTTTAACTTATTTATGAGTGTTTATGACTCAATCATGATGAAAACTTTCTTCTTAGGCAGGTGAGACGGAAGCTTACGGGACGAACGCAAAAAACATGTTTACTTCAGAACGCGACCTCGATGCTTAGCGCACTTCCTGCGCTATCCCTGCCTCTTTTCATTTTCTGACAAGCTCGTCTCTCCTCTCATCCCTGCCTCCGTCTCTCCTGTCCTTTGTTGGCTATGAAGTCAGCCGTGCCTCTTTCAGGACGCTCTTGTTTTTTGCTGATGTCAGTTTCTTCACACAGGCACGTCTCGTACGGTTCATTTGTAAAGCAGCGCGCGGAGAGCAGCAGACGCAACAAAAAAGCCACAACACACACCAAACAGAAAAACAAAAAAACAAAACGTGCGTCCGCGACATCGCTCCTCTCCGCTAAACTACTCGCCATGTACACAAATAAACAGCTTTTAAAGCGCTCCGCCACCTGCTTTTCCTCCTTTGTGGGTTTGTTTTGGGTTCCCGTTAATGCGAGTCTCTTGAAAGAGGGCTGCTTTTAATGCGACGCGGGTTGGACTCTCTGGCTGTGGGTTTGAATACTGAATTGTTTACCTGTCTGCTTCTGTGTCTTTGTAATTCATGTGCCCAAAAGTTTCCACTTCAACAGCAGGATTTCAGCTGCACTTTACAATATGATTGCGTGTGTTAACATAAACATGAAAACATATACACATATCTAATCCATTTTTAACATTAAAAGCTGCATGTGTAGACATGCATAATGAACTAGCAATGGAATACATGTAAACAGAAAGTTTCAAGTACCTAAAGTATCAAGACAAACTTCAGCAAACCAGACTAGTTATGCAGTAAATATTGCTAGGAGGTTGCTAGGGTGTTGCTAGGGTGTTCTGGTGGGGCATTTTGGGTCAGGCCAAGAGTTCTGGTTGCTAGGGCATTTGCTATGGTGCTAGGGCATACTTGCTAGGCAGTTGCTATGGTGTTCAGAATGGTTTCTAGAGTAGTTTAGGTGGTTGCTAGGGTGTTGCTAGGGTGTTCTGGATGGCTGTAAGCACATTTTGGGCCATTGCTACGGTGCTCCCAAGAGTTGTGGTTGCTAAAAAGTTACTAGGCTGTTCAAGACAGTTTGGGTGGTTTTTATGGTGTTGCTAGGGTTTTTCAGACGGCTGCAGGGAAATTTTGGGACATTGCAAGGGTGCTGCCATAAGTTCTGGTTGCTAGGGCATTGCTAGACAGTTGCTAGGGTGTTCAAGATGGTTTCTAGAGTATGTTAGGTGATTGCCAAGTGGTTGCTAGGGTATTCTGGATGGCATTGCTGGGGCATTTTAGGTCATTGCTAGGGTGCTGCCAAAAGTTCTGGTTGCTAGGTTGTTGCTAAGGGGTTATAAGAAGGTTTCTAGGGTATTCTGGTTGCTATGGTGTTCCTAGGGTTTGCCTGATGGCTACAGGGCCATTTTGGGACATTGCTAAGAGGTCCGGTTGCTAGGGCAATGCTAGGTTGGTGCTAGGGTGTTCAACATGGTTTCTAGAGTAGTCTGGGTGGTTGCCAAGGTGTTCTGGATGGCTGCTGGGACATATTGGGTCATTGCTAGGGTGCTGCCAAGAGTTCAGGTTGCTAGTGCAGTGCTAGGTTGTTGCTAGGGTGTTCAATATGGTTTATGGAGAAGTTTGGGTGGTTGCAATGGGTTTGCTAGAATGTTCTGGATGGTTGCTGGGGCATTTTGGGTCATTGTTAGGCTGCCAAGAGTTCTAGTTGCTAGGGCATTGCTAGACCGTTGCTAGAGAGGTGTTACTAAGTGGTTGCTAGGATGTCTGAGCTTGTTTCTAGGGTTCTGTTTGGTGGCCGCTAGGGTTTTTAAGATGGTTTTTAGGGCAATTTGGGTGGTTGCAAGGCTGTTGCAAGAGAGGTGTTACTAAGTGGTTGCTAGATGGTTGTTAGGGTGTCTGAGGTTGTTTCTAGGGTTCTGTTTGGTGGTCGCTAGGGTTTTTAAGATGGTTTTTAGGGCAATTTGGGTGGTTGCAAGGCTGTTGTTAGAGAGGTGTTACTAAGTGGTTGCTAGGATGTCTGAGCTTGTTTCTAGGGTACTGCTTGGTGGTCGCTAGGGTTTTTAAGATGGTTTTTAGGGCAATTTGGGTGGTTGCAAGGCTGCTGCAAGAGAGGTGTTACTAAGTGGTTGCTAGATGGTTGTTAGGGTGTCTGAGGTTGTTTCTAGGGTTCTGTTTGGTGGCCGCTAGGGTTTTTAAGATGGTTTTTAGGGCAATTTGGGTGGTTGCAAGGCTGTTGTTAGAGAGGTGTTACTAAGTGGTTGCTAGGGTGTCTGAGCTTGTTTCTAGGGTACTGTTTGGTGGCCGCTAGGGTTTTTAAGATGGTTTTTAGGGCAGTTTGGGTGGTTGCAAGGCTGTTGCAAGAGAGGTGTTACTAAGTGGTTGCTAGATGGTTGTTAGGGTGTCTGAGGTTGTTTCTAGGGTTCTGTTTGGTGGTCGCTAGGGTTTTTAAGATGGTTTTTAGGGCAATTTGGGTGGTTGCAAGGCTGTTGTTAGAGAGGTGTTACTAAGTGGTTGCTAGGATGTCTGAGCTTGTTTCTAGGGTACTGCTTGGTGGTCGCTAGGGTTTTTAAGATGGTTTTTAGGGCAATTTGGGTGGTTGCAAGGCTGCTGCAAGAGAGGTGTTACTAAGTGGTTGCTAGATGGTTGTTAGGGTGTCTGAGGTTGTTTCTAGGGTTCTGTTTGGTGGCCGCTAGGGTTTTTAAGATGGTTTTTAGGGCAATTTGGGTGGTTGCAAGGCTGTTGTTAGAGAGGTGTTACTAAGTGGTTGCTAGGGTGTCTGAGCTTGTTTCTAGGGTACTGTTTGGTGGCCGCTAGGGTTTTTAAGATGGTTTTTAGGGCAGTTTGGGTGGTTGCAAGGCTGTTGCAAGAGAGGTGTTACTAAGTGGTTGCTAGATTGTTGTTAGGGTGTCTGAGGTTGTTTCTAGGGTTCTGTTTGGTGGTCGCTAGGGTTTTTAAGATGGTTTTTAGGGCAATTTGGGTGGTTGCAAGGCTGTTGTTAGAGAGGTGTTACTAAGTGGTTGCTAGGGTGTCTGAGCTTGTTTCTAGGGTACTGTTTGGTGGTCGCTAGGGTTTTTAAGATGGTTTTTAGGGCAACTTGGGTGGTTGCAAGGCTGTTGCTAGAGAGGTGCAGCTAAAGAGTCCAGTATAGTTGCTAAGACACTCCTAGGTGGTTGCTAGGGTGTTCAAGATGGTTTTCAGGGCATTGTTTGGTCATTTCTAGGGTGTTCAAGATGTTTTTTAGACCATTGTTAGGTGGTTGATTAGGTGTTACTAGAGTAATGTGGTTGGTTGCTAGGCTGTTGTAGGTGGTTGCTAAGGCATGGTATCTTGGGTGTTGCAAGAGTTATGTGGATGGTTGCTATGGTGTTCCTAGGTGGTTTTTGAGGGGTGCTGCCAATGAGTTCTGTATACTTGCTAGTTGGTAGTTCCTTGGGTGTTCAAATTGTTTTTAGAGCATTCTGGGTGGTTCCTTAGGTGTTAATAGGGTATACAAGTTGGTTGCTATGGCTTTGCTAGGCAGCTGCTATGCTGTTCTGGGTGGTTATTAGGGCGTTTCTCTCTTCAAAAGTTTTGAAATGATTTTCATGTTAATTATGTTTGATTTGTTTTTGCTGTGAGCAGATGAATTAAACAAAGCATGTTTGTGACTGTCAGATGACGTTAGTGCTGTTTGTATGAAAACTATTTACAGCAACACAGGATACATATAAACAATTTTTGGGTAACACATTATAAGTAACACAGGTTACATAATCAGATTAAGTTTTTCAAGTAACTACTAAAGTAATGAATTAAATGTGAATTTACATTTCCTTCAGCCTGAGACTTATTCATTTCACTTTCAGTGTGAAAGGGCTTTTACATTCACCAAAAAAATTACTTTTTATATTAAAAACAAACAAGCAAGTCCTGCCCAGATGAGAAAAGTTATCACAAAAGTAACAACGCATTACTTTCCATAAAAAGTAACTAAGTAGTAACTAAGTAGTTACTTTTTTAGGCAATGCATTAGTTCTAAAAGTAACCGTATTTAAACAAAAGCATGTCTTACAGACGTCTCGTACCTTACACGAGTCCATTCTGTGCTGCGCGATGGAGGAAACTTTCTCCAGCACCGTCCGTAATCTGGACTGGGTAGCGTGAGAGATGAAGTTCACAGCCTCCAGCGGTACGTCCGTCACTCCAAACCTCTTAGCTGAAACCAGAAGACGCAGATGCAGCTGTTATGAAAATATCAATAATCAAACAAAACACATCACCGCGCAGATGTTTGGAAGGAAGTTCAGCGAGAGAAAATTACATCTGTCCTATCTTATAAATCTTCTACAAAAAGGTCCAATGTGTGTGGAGAAAGCCAAGCGTTGTTATGATGAACTGACACGACCTGCATTTAAAACACAAATATGCAGAGAGGATGTTTTGTCGCTCCCGAGACTCATTTTCAAACCTGATTTCCTGAGATTTCAGGAAAATGAGTTTGGATGAGCCTCTGTGGTTTGGAAGGTCAGCAAAGCAGATCCAACCACCCAGAAGAGCTCGGGAGACTTAAACGAGCAACTCGTTCTCAGTCGTTTCTCAGAAGAAACATACAAACAGACACACAAGTCCGCACAGTCAATGTATAGAGCTATACAATTAACAGATAGCTGGAGGAATCCAATGAGGTTAAGATCTTTTAGCAAATCTGAGCACATTAGGAGATGATAAGAAGAACATCTGAGAAACAAGAGCAAATTTCTCCATTACATCTGATACGGAGGGAAAAAAGGAGAAAAATTTCACAAAACTTTTTTCTTTAAAGGATAATTAGAGTTTCTAAAGACCGCTGCAAACCTTCAGAGCGCTTTATCTACAACATCCCCGTCTTTAATTTGCTATTAACATAAGTTCTCCTTCCACTGTTATTTTAAGAAAAATCGCACCAATTATTTAAATCAGCCGCTAAATGTGCTGAGAGTGTCCTTAATGACTCCAAACGAGGGAAAAAGATATGCTGAAAACATTTTGGAAATGTCAAAACATGAGGGGTTTCTTAAGGCCACGGCTCTTTAAAAAACACACGAAGCATTTTGATGAACTAAAGAATTTCCGTTCGGTCCAAAAAAAAAAAAAGTAAAAGTCGTAAATCTGCTTTTCCAGAGAGTAAAATCGTTTGTTAATCTCTTATTTCAGGTTTATCTGTGTTTTAAAACTTGTGGTCGAAGACTCGGAGGTATCAAAATCAACTTTTCCTTCCCGTCATCTATAAACAAGCTGTCAAACGAGAGAGCAGCGGTGGACAGGCTTCAGACCCCGCAGATGGTTCGTTTTCTTTGAAAATCATCCTGCAGGTCAGGTCTACCACACAATTACTCTGATCTGACACGGTTTACATGAGACACTCCAGATGGACCAGAAGTCCTCACAGATGCAGCTGGAGTTTTCATTTGCCAGTCTTAAGGCAACATGTATGAACGACATATAAATGCATTTACATTCGCGCATTCAGTAGGCGCTTTTTCCAGAGAGACTAACACTGCATTCAAGGTAAATATATGGTGTTAGATGAGGTCTTAAACTTCATTTGTATGATATAAACACCATATTCACAAAGCAAGATACCTTCAGTTTCATCAACAAAAATACATTTCTCTAAAAAAGTTGCATTCATTTTACTTGTATTTATTTATGTATTTATTTTATTTTTATCCCACCACATGTTTCTGTTTTCTAATGTTGGATTTTTGTTTAAATGTAAATTTTGTAACACTTTGTATTCAGGGTATGCATCTTCATAATTCATTATTTCCATGGGAATTGAACCCATGACCTATTTTTGATTTGTTTTCTCTGAATTCCTCCACTTTTTTTTTTTTACACACTGATAAACTACTTTAAACTGCATTATTTTTGTATGTATTATTATGATAGTTGTTCATGCAGGTTTTCAGGGTTTATGTTAAATGGGAGACACCACAAATTAACCAACCAAAAAATTATTAGTAGTGTTATTAGAAAAACACTTATGTTAAATCTTAACATAAAAAAATAAGAATAATAAAAACAGCATATATAAATTTAGACATCTTTTTTGGTTAAATATTAAATCTCAACATAAAAAATACAAATAATAAAATGAAATACCCATGCACATCACATGTATTCTGAACAGAAAAAAATTAAATTAAAATGAATAGAAATAAATTAAAAAAAAAAAAAAATGGATAGATAAATAAATAAATAATATTGTAATATATTATTCTAAAATAAAGTAATTTATTAATTAAAAACATTACAAAGTAAGTTAATAAGTAAATAAATAAAGTTATACTTTTTTGATAATTGTCTTTGTTTAAATGTCAATTTTACCAAAAAAACAAAACACTGCAGTCAGGGTATGCATTTTTATAATTTATTATTTCCATGGGAATTGAACTTATGACACGTTTGATTTGTTTTCTCTGAATTCCCCTACATATATATATATATATATATATATATAGAAAGTTGCATTTTTGTTCATATTTAAGTTCTTGGAGAATAAAACTTTTATTTATTTTTTTCTCTGTATTCACCTACGTGTGTTTGTTTGTTTGTTTTTTATGTTTCCTAATGTTGCATTTTAGTTACAATTTAAGTTCTAAAAAAGAAACTTTTGCATTCAAAGTATGCATTTTATTAATTTATGTATTCCATCAAACTCATGGCTTATTTACTTTATGTTTTTTCTCTGTGTGCCCCAACTTTCTATTTTTGATCAAATAAGTTTTGCAAACATTGCACTCAAGGCATGCATGTTATTAGTTCATGCATTCAATGGGAATCAAACTCATAACCCATTTATCTCTGTATTCCCCCTTTTTTCCCCTCTTTGTTTTCTAATATATTTTTGTTAAAATGTAAAAAAAAATTACAATTAAAATAAATAAAAATTAAATGTATTTTATTCGATAATGCTTTCCATAGTAATCAAACTCATGAATCATTTATTTTATTTTATTTTTTTATCTCTGTAATTCCCCAAATGTATTTTGTCCTCTAATGTATTTTTGTTAAAATTTCAGTTTAGCAAACAAACAAACAAAACACAAAATAAACATTGCATTGAAAATGCATCTGATTATTGCATGCATTGAATCGAACCCATAAACTTGCTATACTGTTTAAACGACAAGAATGCACACAAAATTCAAAACATGCATTTTTTTCAATTTTATGTTGACCAAAGGTAAAAGACATAAAAACAGATTAAAGTGGCATGCACAAGCATAATGGTGAGGTGTTTGTGTACATTGAGTTAGGTTAGGTTTGTTAGGTTGTGTGTGTGTGTGTGTGTGTGTTTTTCTCTCAGATTGAGCCGAGCTGGCAGGATTTGTGCCTCCCTTGGTTCACTGTCACCTATGAGTTCTCCAACAGCCCATCAACGACACCACACCACACCGCCGCTCTGCCACGGCCCAGCAGGGGGCGCTTCGTCCTCCTACACACACTCCTGCACCTTTGAGAAGAATTACTAGTTTTTAACGCACACCGCGCTCTCAGCGACAGCTCGACGGCCACGCTAACACGCGGTAAAACAGATGCCCTGGAGCTTCTGACGCTTAACTGAGATCTAATGTGTAGCGAACACAAGGGTGACACAACAAGTGCTGTACATCGAGTTTAAACTAGTTTGTGAGGAAAAAACTTCAAGCCATAAGACTCTAGTCTGAAAATGTTAAATCAAATGCTACTTCATCTAGCAGTTTAGCTTGACTGCAGTTTTTATTTAGTTTGGGGGTCGCTAAGATTTTTTTATAAAAAAAAAAAAGGCTTTTCTGCAGTAAAAATGATAAAATATTATTTGAATTTAAAATAGCTTTTTCTTTGTGGATATCTGTTAAAATGTAATTTATTACTCTGATCAAAGCTACATTTTCAGCATCATTACTCCAGTCGTCAGTGTCACATGATCCTTTAGAAATCATTCTAATATGCTGCAAAAAAAAAAAAAAAAAAAAAACTGCATTAAGAACAATTTTTGAATACATTGTGAATTGTATTTATTCATTTTATTTGTATTAATAAATTGTTTTTGTTTTCTAAAGTTACATTTTTGTTCAAATTTAACTTTTGTAAAAATTAAAGTGTTTTTTAATTCATTATTTCCTTGGTGAAACAAACATATAACCCATTTTGATTTTTTTTTTCTAAATTCTACCTGCTTGTTTTGTTTCCTAATGTTGCACTTTTGTTAAAATATAAGTTCTGGGGAGAAAAAAACTTTGCATTTAAAAGTATGCATTTTATTACTTTATTTATTCAATCAAACTCATGACTTACTTTATATTTCCCCCACTTGCTTTTTGTTTTCTAATTTTCTAAAATAAAATAAAATGAATGAATTGAAATATTATTTGTCAGCTATCCATGTGCATCACACGTGTTATGAACAGAATGGGAAATGTGCATGTGAGAAAGAAGAATCAAATCAAATCAATAAAATAAAATAAAATAAAATAAATGAATGGAAATGTTATTTGTCATCTATTAAATTAAATTAAATTATTAAATTATGAACAGAATGAGAATGAGAATGTGCATGTAAATTAAATTAAATTAAATCAATGAACAAATGTAAACTATAAACAGAATGTGAATGTGCATGTAGGGAAAATAAAATAAAATAAAATAAAATAAATGGAAATATTATTTGTCAACTATTTTATATGTTTGTAGTTAATACCCACTTGTTTTTTTAGTTTTCTAACGTTGCATTTTTGTTCAAATTTAGGGGGGAAAATTTGCTTTTTATTTTAGCAAACTCAATGATTTGCTGCTCAAGAAAAATATTGTTCTGCTGCATATTTTTGTGAAAACAGAGATATATTTTGTTTTTCAGGACTGTTTAATAAATAAAAAGTTCAAAAGTACAGCTTTTATTTGAAATAGATATCTTTTGTAAAATTATAAACGTCTTTACTCCCACTTTTGATCAATTGCTGAAGAAAATTCATTTCTTTCATAAAAAAAAGTCTTACTGCCCCCAAACTTCTTGCATTTGTTAGGATATAAATGTTAGTGGTCATATGCTGATGAATGTTCCAGGTTAAATAAACATGTTGACAGATATGCGGATATGATGGAAATCTAGCCGGACAAACATTCAACTCTCATTACGAGCTGTCTTGCAATGTGCTTTTCTTTCTGTTATTTACACAAACACGGAAGGATGAGTCGAACATTTTTCTGTGGTAATCGACAAACTGATTTGTGTGGGTGGAACATTTTTCTATGTCACAACCGTTTTAACAACCTGAAAACGGTTTAAGATTCAGCTGAAAAGATGCAAAGCCACAGCAATACAAATGTTCACAATTCTGATATAGCGAGAGGTGGGTGGAACAATAAGGACACACACTCCTGGTGGCCCAAAGCAACCATGGACTGGCCTACATTCACTAAAAACAGAGAACGCTTCAAAGCTCCAGGCTCTCCAGAATAACTCCATATCATCACAGATGGGCTTATGTGTCCTTGCGAGAGCTTTTTCTACAATTCTAAACATATATTTAGCACTGTAAACAAGTCATGTTTGTAGTGGAGGTACTGTACCTGTTTCCAGTATACGCCGGTGTAACAGACCCGTCGGCAGAAAGGCCTCGTCTTTACAGGAGCGGATCTGCGTTCCCACCAGATCAGAGTTGGTCGCTAGAATCCGAGCGCTCTCCTCGTTGAGGTTCACGCCGGCCATAGACGCCACATCGTTGATGTCATCGTCGTCTCTGCAATACACGAATTGTCAAGGTTACAATCAACATAATAATGCATACTTGTTTAGCAATAATTCAAAGCGCTTGATATTCTACAATATCAATATCAATTTGCACGCACAAATAGACAATTTTAAACATTAAAACTGCATTCTTTTTGCATGTATTATTATGACTGTTGTTCATGCAGGTTTTCAGGGTTTATGTTAAATGAGAAACACCACAGGATCAAATGAATCAACCAAAAAACATTAGTAGTCCTATTTATACAAATATTTTTAAAATATTTAAAAAAAAAAATGTGGTCAAATATTTTGTTAAATTCAAAAATTATAATTAAATCATAAAAAAATGAATACCCATGCTCATCACATGTATTCTGAACAGAACAGGAATGTGTATGCAAGAAAATTATTAAATTAAAATGACAAATAAACTTAAATGGGGAAATTATTTATTTAAAAATGACATAAGTATCTAAGTAAATAAATATAATAAATGTTCATGGAAATGTTATGTGTGCATCATGTGTCTTATTAACAGAATGTGAATAAATACAAAAATACAAATAGGAATTGCTGAAAAAAATATATTTTATTTGTCAACTATCTATGTGCATCACATGTGTTATGAACAGAATGGGAATGTGCATGTGAGAAAAAAAATAAATAAATAAAATAAATGAATAGAAATATTATTTGTCAACTATCAATATGCATCACATATGTTATGAACAGAATGGGTATTTACATGTGAGGAAAATCTAATCAAATCAAATCAATAGAAAAAAATAGAAAACAAAATAGAAAATAAAATAAATGAATGAATGGAAATATTATTTAGCAACTATCCATATGCATCACTTGTGTTATGAAGTGAATGGCAATGTACATGTGAAAAAAAAATCTAAATAAATTAAATTAAATTAATAGAATATAAAATAGAAAATAAAGCAAATGAATGAATGAATGAAAATATTATTTATAAAGTATCAATATGCATAACATGCTATGAACTGAATATTAATGTACATGTGAGAACAATAACATGATTATTATTTGTCAACTATCAATATGCATCACATATGTTATGGACAGAATGGGAATGTAAAATAAAATAAAATTAATAAAATAAAATGATGAATAAATTAATGAATGGAAATATTATTTGTCAACTATCCTTGTGCATCACATACGTTATGAACAGAATGGGATGTGAGGAAAAAAAAGAATAAAATAAAATAAATAATTCTGAATGACAGAATGTGAATGTGCAAGTGAGTTCTGTTGAACAAAGTCTCAGGGTCATCTGAAATCAGCATGACAGACATTACTGGTTTGTTTGACTTTCCAGTTCATCTAAAAATATTCCCAGAAAGCTGTCCTCTGATTTTAATGACCTTAGTTAACAAAACATGAGAATTAGAAACAGCGTATCTTGTGTAAACATATGAGCCCCAAGTCGGTTCCTCTTCCAAAAACATCTCTGGAGTCGTCCTTGACACATGTGCAGTGAATACGAAAGAAATCGGATGTTTAACGGATGTTTAATGTTCAACAGATTATCGGCACCACCTTGTTTAATGAAATAGAAATTTAATTCAGGATAAACTCAGTCAGATCATTTGTTTCTCCAACAGAGGTAGCTTTTTATTCTGACTGAGCCATCGGTTACAGTGTAAAACTACAACTAAAACTGTTTAAAACCATTTTCAGTGACTGACATTAGGCTGAAAATAAATGAAATAAATATTAGTTAAAAAACAAACTTGATTAGCATGTTACTAGAATGTTTCTAGCATGATTAGCATGTTACTAGCATGATTAGCAAGTTCCTAACATGTCTCTAACATGATTAGCACATTGTTCACATGTTTATAGCATGCTTAGCAAATTGCTAGCATGTTTCTAGTATGATTGGCAAATTACTAGCATGATACTGGCATGATTCTACCATGATTAGCATGTTAGTAGCATGTTGTTAGCATGATTAGCATGTAGCAAGTTGGTAACAAATTGCTAGCATGATTGACACATTATTAGCGTGATTAACAAATTCCTAGCATGTTTTTAACATGATTAGCATTTTGTTCAAATTGCTAGCATTATTCTAACATGATTAGCATGTTACTAGCATGTTTCTAGCATGATTAGCAAGTTGTTAACATGATTTTAGCATGATTAACATGCTCCCTGCAAATTGTTACCATGATTAGCATATTACTAGCATGATCAGCAAGTTGTTAACATGTTTCTTACATGATTAGCATGTTACTAGCATGTTGCTAGCATGATTAGCATGCTACTAACATTTTGCTAGCATACTTAGCAAGTTGCTAACAAATTGCTAGCATGATTTACATGTTATTAGCATGATTAGTAAGTTGCTAGCATGTTTTAGCATGATTAGCAAAATGCTAGCATGTTTTTAACATGGTTAGCAACACATTAAAAACATGGTTACCATGTTGCTAGCATGATTCTAACATGATTAGCATGTTAGTAGCATGTTGTTAACATGATTAGCATGTAGCAAGTTGTTAACAAGTTGCTACCATGATTGACACATTATTAGCATGATTAACAAATTCCTAGCATGTTTTTAACATGATTAGCATTTTGTTCAAATTGCTAGCATGTTTCTAACATGATTCTAACATGATTAGCATGTTACTATCATGTTTCTAGCATGATTAGCAAGTTGTTAACATGATTTTAGCATGATTAACATGCTCCCTGCAAATTGTTACCATGATTAGCATATTACTAGCATGATTAGCAAGTTGTTAGCATGTTTCTTACATGATTAGCAAGTTACTAGCATGTTGCTAGCATGATTAGCATGTTACTAACATTTTGCTAGCATACTTAGCAAGTTGCTAACAAATTGCTAGCACGATTTACATGTTATTAGCATGATTAGTAAGTTGCTAGCATGTTTTAGCATGATTAGCAAAATGCTAGCATGTTTTTAACATGGTTAACAACAAGTTAAAAACATAGTTACCATGTTGCTAACATGATTCTAACATGATTAGCATGTTACCAGCATTTTGTTAGCATGATTAACATGTTTCTAACATGATTAGCAAGTTGCTAGCATGATTTTAACATGATTAACATGTTACTAGCAAATTGTTAGCATTTTGTAGCATGGTTATCATGTCACTAACATTATTAGCAAGTTGTTAGCATGTTTCTAGCATACTTAGCAATTGCTAGCATGTTGCTAGCATGATTAACATGTTACTAGCATGATTAGCAAGTTGTAAACATGATTAGCAAATTGCTAGCATGTTTCTAGCATGATTAGCAAGTTACTAGTAATGTTGCTAATATAATTAACATTTTTCTAACATGATTAGCAAGTTGCTAGCATGATTTTAGCATGATTAGCAAGTTGCTAGCATGTTTCTAGGATGATTAACAAGTTGTTAGAATGTTCCTAGCATGGCTAGCATGTTGCTAGCATGATACTAACATGATTAACATCTTACTAACATATTTCTAACATGATTAAGAAGTTGCTAGCTTGATTTTAACATGATTAGCAAATTGCTAGCATGTTTCTAGCATGCTTAGCAAGTTACTAGCATGTTGTTAGCACAATTAGCATATTGTTAGCATAATTAGCAAGTTAGTTTGAATGAGTTTGAATGGATTAGAAATAGTACATAGAAGTCTCAAGGGATTGTGGGAGTTTTGTCAGTGCGAGTTTGAATAGTCTTGGCTCATTTGAACATTTCGTCAGTGTTAGTCTATGGGATTTTTCCCAGTTTTAATCGTTATTTTTTTCAGTTAGAAAAGATATAGCAACTTCAGAACAGTCAGCTGAGTCTGGAGTTTGTAGAGTTAAAGCTCTAAAATTTTGTCTAGGAAGAAGAATAAAAATAATAATCATAATAATAAGTTTAAATAGCAGTAAATTGACTTTCTCAAGCCAACTTAATAATAGTGCAGGCGTGACGTTCCATCAGTGTGACTGGCAGCTCTTCCACCCAATCACTTCTCTCCCTTTTTCCCCCGTTGCCTTGGTAACAGTGTCCTAATTACGGCACATTAGCAGGGGAGCGGCGGAGTTTCCTGCGCCCGCGGCGCTGCTGAAAACTTCACGGCTCCGGTCACAGAGGTCAAAGTTCAGTCAGCTCCACTCTCATTTACGTCCGTGTCTGTACCTCTGTTTGTGACATTGACCCCCTGGCATCTTGCACCCCCGGTGCCCCGTCGCCCCCCTGCCAGAGCCGCGGCGGCCGCACGCCTCTCCCAGGCTGGGCAGGGTGTCTATGAGTCCTGACACCACAGTAGGAGCTGACAGAGGCGATTAGCGCTGCCCTGAGTTAGCATGTTAGCCTAGCTGCCGCCACACACCGCAGAAATGAATGAGAGCAGCTCAATAGTTTGGTGGAGAAGTCATTGGCATTATTAGCGAGTCAGATTCAATCTTTTTTTCTGACATGAATGATCTGTCCTTTTTAGCTTCCCATTAGCAAAAAGTTAACATGGTAACTAAAGTTTGAGATTTTTCCAGTGTCTTTGTTTCTAGAAGTATTTTGCCCATCTTTTTCCCAGAAAAAATAAATAAATAAATAAAAGAAAATGAAGGGAAATTAGATAAAAAGGGAATAATTAAATGTAAACGTTCATTTGAAATGAATATAAATTAATTTAATTTATTGCAAAATATTCAAGTATATACAAAACAGTGTTGTTATTGTTGGCTAAAACTAAAACTATTAATAAATGGTCGGTAAATAAATTTAATAAAAGAAGCTGAAATAAAATAAAATAAAATATATGGTGAAAATGTACATTTAAATAACTTTTTAAATTTACATTAAATGAACAAAAATTAGTTGGCTTGTCAACTAAAGTTAATTAAATATAAAATAAAAAATGTACATTACAGACTAACTAAAATAACTAAAATAAAAAGTAATAATTAAAGTTAAATATAACTTGAAAAATTACTTAATAATCAGTCATAAAAGCAATATATTTGAACTTCATTGCAAAATAGTTGTCTAAAAAACTATTAACAAATGGTTGGTAAATTACATTAAATAATAAAAAAAAAACTATTAAAAAAATTAGAAGTTGCATTGTCAAATAAAAGTAAAATAAATATAAAATAAAAAAGTAAAATTAGAAAACCTAAAATAAAAAATTATTAATTTAAAGCTAAATATATATTTTTTGTAATTCCTAATAACTGATCATAAAAGCAATATATTTTAACTTTATTGCAAAATATTCAAATATATACAAAAGAGTGTTATTGTTGACTAAAATTAATAATAAATGGTTGGTAAATTAAATAACATTTAATTAAAATAAAATAAAATATAAATATATAATAAAAAAAATTACATTTAAATAACTTAAAAATAATTGCCTTGTCAACTAAAAGAAAAATAAATATAAAATAAAAAACTAAAATTACAAAAACTAAAATAAAAATGATTAATTAAAGCTAAATCTAATTAAAAACAAATATCTAATAATTGATCATAAAAAACAATATTGCTAAATATTAATATATGATGAAAAATGTACATTTAAATAACTTAAATTGAATAGTTGCCTTCTCAACTAAAAGTAAAATAAATATAAAAAAGTAAAAATCACAGAAATTGAAATAAAAAATATTGCAAAGTATTCAAATATATACAAAAGAGTGTTATTATTGTTGAATTAAATGACAATTAAATGGAAAAAACGGAAATAAAATATAATATAAATATAGGACAAAAATAATAAACTAATTAATAAATAAATAAACTAATTAAACTAATGAAATAAATGTCTGAGTTACTAAAAGTGAAATAAAATTACAAAAACCAAAACAGCTAATTTTTTTTAGTTTAATATTTATTTATATTTTCTGTTTTAATTGTAGTTTAATTTTAGTAGTTTTCATATTTAAATAATGTTTAATATATTTAAATATATTGTTTTTAAATGAAATTAAAATACAGTTAAGTATATCTCATTACATTTATTTTTCAAATATAATAATATTACAAATATTTATTAAAGCACAGAGCAAACATACTAAAACCAAAATAAAATAATTAAACAGAAAACACAGTTTATTAAAAATATGAATAAATACTATAATAGTATATAAAGAATACTAAAATAACACTGATATATAGAGTACGGGACGAGTCGTGTTATGGTTGTTCAGTATGAGCAAAAGCAATAATTAACAACACTAATATAAATGAGTCTGCAAGCCAAATGGGAATCTTTTCTGTATTAACTAAACTAAAATAAAAGACAGCTTCCAGCCGAATCTGGTGTTAGCCGATGGGTGGAGAGCCAATCACGAACATCATGGTCACGAAACACGCCGTGGGGTAAAGGGTCGTCAGTACCAAGCAAACCTGACAGCTTAATTAGCTACACTGCTAAAGATTTATTGGTTTATCAATCAGCGCCTGCAGCTGAAGCCTTGGGCAGAGAGAGAGAGCGCTGAACTCTGTGACCTGTGACACACACACAAACACACAGACAAAACACAACCCTCACCGACCACACTCTACACAGGCAGTCACCTTCTTAACCTCAAATCAAGCGCCCTACATAGGCAGCAACTCACCGTGACACACAAATAGTGCTGCTCACATGATTCACAACTGATTCCAATCTAGTTTAACCAGCGCCAGCTCTTAACAGTGTGAAATTTGTTGTTAGGATTCATGCAAATTTGGCCAAAACAAGTTGTTTTGGAAGACTGCATCATGTTGCATCAGGATACGGACTTCAAATTCTGTTTGGAGCAATATGTAATTTTGCAACGGACAAACACAAAAACACACATATCTGTGTCTCATAAACACTGAAGCTTTCATGCCAAATACTTTACTTCTTACTGTAAAGCCATAAAGTATGAATGAATACCAAGCTATACTGTATAAACTACTAGAACTACTATAGTTTTGTTTATTTTAAGGTATTCTAGCTTGTTTTGAATTATTAAGCACATTAAATAAAAAAGTCAAGTCAATGTCCTATTTCACCTAAAGCTCTTTCTGATGTTCATTTGAAATGTTCATTCAAAGCAAAAAAGAACTTGAAATACTAAATTATTTAATCAAGTTTAAGGAAAAAAGTATTTGAAAATCACTGTGAATGATCGATTTTCTCTTATGCTACTTAAACTCATATTTATAACAGCATTATATTTTATTTTCAAATAAATATTTAAACAAATAGTATTGTTATTGTTGACTAAAAAGAAAAATATGAATACCTTCTTTTTGGTAAATGAAATACAGAACAAATGGCATAAATAATAAAAGATACATAAAAAAAAATAGAAAACAAAAAAATAGAAAAAATCTATATATATAAAAGATAGATGAAACGAGAAATGTGATAAAAAATTCTGTAATTAATATATATATATATATATTCATACAATAAACAATATAAATAGAAGATGAATAAAAAAACATAAAACAAAAATAGAACATATATATATATATATATATATATATATGAAAAAAGAAAAATGTGAAAAAAATCTGTAATATATATTTATATATAAAATATTAATTTACATTAAAGTTACATATAAACAAAAAACATAAAACCAACAAATAAACATTTTATAATAAAAATGTAAAAAACATAAAACAAAAAAAAGGTTAAAATCTATTCTAAAAAAATCTAAATATGAATGAAAAAAGAGAAATGTAAAAAAAAGTATATATTAATATAATATTAATTTACATTATAATTATATGTAAACAATATGAATAAAAAAAAAAACTAAAAATAGAAAAAATCTATGTGAAAAAGTGAACTGTGTATATATATAATTATATATATATATATAAATATTAATTCACATTATAAGTATATATAAACAGAAAAAAACAAATATATATATATATATATATATATATATATATATTATTATTATTATTATTATTATTATTATATGTAACAATTTTAAATACATATAAACACTATTTTACATTATAATTATTATGTTCATTTTAAGGTATTTTACCTTGTTTTGAAATTACTACACACATTGAATAAAAGAAAAAAGCAACGTCCGGTACACCGGCCGCTAAAGCCATGAACTAATTCATGTTAAGCTCTCTCATGTGTTCATTCTTGCTGACGTTTAGAGTGACAGTTTCGAGCAAACAAGGGAGAAAAGAAAGCATAAGGAGGATGAGAGCCAGCGGTCGGCCCTCGCTGAGAGAGTGGCCTGCAGTCATGAGGAGCAGGCTGGTGAAACGCTGCCCCCGTGTGCCAGCGGCCGGTACTACAGCTCACATCTCCATACCTGAAGGAGCCTCCCCCCGGGTCATTCAGCTTGTTTTTCTGGTTTCCTGAGAGCTGTATGGTGACACCCGCAGGGCTTTTGCCCATCTGGATAGCCGCAGGCTTCCCTAAAGTACCTGGGAAAAAGACAAGACAGCATTATCATGAACTAGCACACCTATTTATTTTAAACCTCACACTGTCTGGAGCTCAACCAGCTCAGCTCAGAAACATTTCACACTAAGATATCAGATTTTTGCAATAAAGACTGTTTTACTTTTTTTTTTTTTCTGCATTGTGACATTATTTTCTTGACAACTAAACACATTTGACCACAAAAGCCTCATTACTGTTACGGGACTTTTTACTGTAAACATGTATTTAATTAAATTAGCAAAAATAAAAGCAATAAAAACAAATAAATCTATAAACAAAATATGACCCTGGACCACAAAAAATAATATGGGTCAAAATTGTTTATTTTTCTTTTATGCCAAAAATCATTAGGATATTAATGTTCCTTTAAGATATTTTATAAATTTCCAACCATAAATTTATTTTAAAAATATATATATATATTTTTTTTTTTGATTAGTAAAATGCATAGCTAAGAACTTCATTTGGACAACTTTAAAGGCGATTTTCTCAATAATTTTTTTTTGTTTTTTGTACTCAAATATTGTCCTATCCTAACAAACCACACATCAATTTGTTCAGCTTTCAGAAGATGTCTAGATCTTAATATAAAAAAAAAATTACCCTTATGACTGGTTTTGTGGTCCAGGATCACATCTGACCACAAAAGCCTCATTACTGTAGCATCTCTGGATAGTTTTTTTTTTTTTTTTTTTTTGTAACTCATTTTTGTCTCATTATGGATTCTCATTAAAATAATACATTATTTTTTTTACTGTAAACATATATTCAATTAATTTTGCAAAAATAAAATCCATAAAAACTAATAAATCTATAAATAAATCTATAAATTATATTGCTTATAAATGTATGTAATGTATGTATGTTTTGTATTTAATGAATGCATTTCAAATGAATAATATAACATATTTGCATTTTTTTGCAATACTTTCATGGAAATTTAGGAGGTAATGTGCATAATTGTAATAAAAATAATGTCACACTGGACACATGCTTCATTTTCAAAACAAAAAAATAAATAATAATCAATAATAAATCAAAATGCACGGCAATACTTTACTTGAAAATGCATTATATAGGTATTGACTTTATAAACTCAAGTTAAAATGCTTTATACTATTTGTAAACTCCTTGTAACTCCTTGTAACAAATTGGTTGTTTGCCATATTTTTGAATGCATTATACACATTAACTGTACAGTTACTATAAGGTACATTATATGGCATAATTAATGCATTTTATAATGCATTATATATAAAAGATTCAACTAAAGTATTACCAAAGAGATTAGTAATAATTAATAATTTCTCATTTTTTCCAATTTGACTTTATGGTAAAATACAACCTGGGCAAATTCTTGACAGGTTTCATGAGAAGCACAGAAAAAGACAGAACAGCAAGGCGAGATGCCATTTTTACTGATTCTCTGCTTTTGTCTACATGCATCTCTCTCTCTGTGTGTTTCTCTTTTTTTTATATATTTTTCTCTCTGTCTGTCTCTATATACTCCTCAATGTGTCGACACACACACACACACACACACAGTGACTGCCAGGGTGCATTTGAACGTGATTTTAAGAGGCATGTTCTTAGCCCACAGCTACAGGAGATGGTATTTTTAGAAACTTCCCCCCTGAAAATCCACTTTAAGGGCTAAAATATCACAGATCAGACTGAGATGGACAGGAACAGAAAGACTCAGATCTATATGTGCACACCTGTATGTGTGTGAGATGCAAAGCTCATAAATGAATGAATGAATAAATGACGGATTGCTAGTTTTAAAGGTCATCTATACGTTTGTTTGCTCACCTGTCGCTCGCACCGTCTGTGTGATGACCACAGGCATCCGTATCTGACTGCCAGGACCCGCTGCCCTCTTGATACCCTAGAAACATACAAGATTCACCCCTGTTTACACTGATATCTGAACAGTGAGTCAATCATTTAGTTTTGTGTATAATATATATATATATAGGTCACATGGTTTGAAGTAATTACACCACGTATTCATGGAGATGAATTAGGGTGTTAATAAAATGTCCATCTAGGTGTGGTCTGAAACACACAGGCTGAGTTTTGCCAAGCACAATAGAGAGAGAAGAGAAGAAAACAAGGTAATGACAAAGTGAGGAGAGGGGCAGAAAACAGGAACAACACTAATAGAGACGCTTCCGTCCCCCGTGAGTCCCTCAGTGCTGCCCTGAGCAAATCCCATCCATCCATTCCACTTTCCCTCCGCCTGCATATTTCTCTGACTTGTTTTCTTGTGCCCGGACACACTGTCGCTACATTACAGCTCAGAGCCTAAAAAACCTCGGGGAGACACGGAAAACCTCTGAACGGCTACAGGACACAAACTCAGGTACCACAGGATGAAACAAACTCACAGTCAATATTCAATCCTAGAAACATTTGTCAACTTAGGGTCGGAAGATAGCTTTTTCAGCCTTTTGAAGATATCTAATATTAAAGTTGTGGTTCAGCAGAAAATTAGTTTACAGCAAGGATGTATTCTTTTTATAAACTTTCTATTCATCTGTGAATGTGTAAAAAATAAAATGTATCACAGTTTTCACAAAAATATTTCTTGAGCAGCAAATCCATATGTGACCCTGGACCACAAAAGCATCACATTTTTTAAACTGAGATTGATGCATCGTCTGAAAGCTGAATAAATAAGCTTTCCGTTGATGTATGGTTTGTTAGGATATGACAACATATGGCAATCTGAAATAAAATAAATAAAAATACAAATTTTGAGAAAATCACCTTTAAAGTTGTCCAAATTAATTTCTAAGCAATGCATATTACTTATCAAAAATTAACTTATGACTTTTGTGGTCCAGGGTCACATATTGGAATGATTTCTGAAGGATCATGTGACACTGAAGTCTGGAGTAAAGATGCTGAAAATTCAGCTTTGATTACAAAAAAAAAAAAAAATACATTTTAACAGATGAAACATAGAAAACAGCCATTTTAAATTGTAATAATATTTCACAATTTCACTGTATTTTTGAGCAAATAAAAGTAGCCCTGGTGAGCAGAAGAGGAAAAAGTTCAAAAAGTTCCAAAAGTTCAAATAGCTATTGTTGCCAAGTACATTTGACATGCTTAATTTCAAAATTAAAAAAAAAAAAAAAAAAAAAAACAGTAAATCAACGGGAAAAATAATAATAATAATAATAATAATAATATTATATATATTTTTTTTTTTTCACATTTTCATTTATTACAATCACATAGTACATCAAACTCTTGTATTCATAAGTATGCTCTTGTATTCAAGAGCAAGATGTGTGCATTATCATCTGGAAGATGTATTTTTATGGTGTTTACAAAATGCCTTTAATATGTCAGACATCAAATAAACATTTATAAAATGTGATCCTGGACCAGAAAACCAATCTTAAGTCGCACTGACATATTTGCAGCAATAGCTAATAATACATTGTTTTTTACATTTGTCTTTTATGCCAAAAATCATTAGGATATTAAGTAAAGATCATATTCAATGAAGATATTTAGTAAATTTCCTACTGTAAATATATCAAAATGTAATTTTTCATTAGTAATATGCATTGCTAAAGACTTCATTTGGACATCTTTAAAGGCAATTTTCTCAGTATTTAGATTTTTTTTGCAAATACTGTCCTATCCTAACAGACCATACATCAGTGGAAAGCTTACTCATTCATATACAGTATAAACCTCAATAAAAAAACAAAAAACAAAATGACCCTTATGACTGGTTTTGTGGTTCAGTGTCACAAATGTCTTTAAGAATGTATTTAAATCTGCTTCTTTAAATCAGATGTTAGATTTCAGATACCACTCAGATGCTATCGTTTCTGCTGAACTTTATGAATAGAAAGTGAAAAGTGAAGTATATTTGGGAAGATGAGAGGTCAGCACATACTTGTGGCAGTACAGTGGTGCTGTTGGGCTGGTGTGGCCGCACATTCACACCCGTCTGGACCGGCGTCACACTAGTTTTGTTGGGCTGCAGAGGCTGAGTTAGAGACTGCTGGCTGTTTAGGAGAGACAGACGCAACGCAGGGAGACTTTTCTGCAAACACAAAGTTAACACAGAGTTAGTCACAAAGTGAAATTTATATGAACATTTCATGCAAAAAATGTGTCGCCATCAGTGTTGGGGGTAACGCATTACAAGTAACGCAAGTTATGTAATAATATTACTTTTTTCAAGTAACTAGTAAAGTAACGCATTACTTTTTCATTTCCAAGAATATATCTGAGCTACTTTTTCAAAAAAGTAACACCAGTTACTTTTTGTTTTCTTTATGTATTTAATCCCATTTTATTAACCAATGTCTTTGCTGCTGACCTTTGTTGAGCCAATTCAACCGTACACTGCAAAAATACTGTTCTTACTTACATTTTTTGTCTTGTTTCCAGCCAAAATATTTTTAAAAATCTTAAAAAAAAGGGAATAATTATAATTAAGTTTGTTTAAGTTTAAGTTTAACAAGTAATTTTACAAACTTAAGTGAGTTTTTGCTTAGAACAAGCAAAATGATCTGTCAGTGGGGTAAGCCAAAAAATAAAAAGAGATATTTTAAACAGAAAACAAGATTATTTTGCTTACCCCATTGGGAGATCATTTTGCTTGTTTCAAGCAAAAACACACTTAATTTTGACTTGTTTTCAGAAAAAAACAAGACAATCATTTTTTGACTTGTCTAGAAAACGCTTCTTGGTTTAAGAATTTTTAGATATTTTGGTTAGAAACAAGACACAAAAATCTAAGTAAGAAAAGCATTTTTTGCAGTGTACTAATAAGCAAAACTTACTTTAGATTAACTAACATTTGTGTTTTTTTTCCCCCTCATTGCTGAAGAGTGTTGAACTTTCTTTTCCTACAGTTCTACTCTACAGATGTCAATTTCATTTTCCTTTAGCCTTAGCCTTATTCACTTCATTTCATTTTGGTGTGAAAGGGCTTTTACATTTGCTAAGAGCCAAACTTTTTTTATATTAAAAACAAACAAGCAAGCCCTGCCCAGATTTAAAAAGTAACGCAAAAGTAATGTATTACACATTACTTTCCATAAAAAATAACTAAGTAACAGAATTAGTTACTTTTTTAGGGAGTAACGCAATATTGTAATGCATTACTTTTGAAAGTAACTTTCCCAACACTGCTTATAAATGATTAAATACAAAATCAATAGTAGTTATTAAGATTGATGTGGTCTGGAATTGGTAAAATGTGCTTGGAAAAAAATATGACCAGAATATCACATTGCCTAATAATTCTGCACACACTCTAATTAATATCCTAATGATTTTGGCGATAATTTTGACCCATACAATGTATTTTTGGCTATTGCTACAAATATACCCGTGCTACCTTTGACTGGTTTTGTGGTCCAGGGTCACATATTACAAATACTCTACTAGTGGCGACTAAAAACATCAGAAAACCCAACTTTAACTTTGGAATAATATTCTCTCCATTTCCTGTGTATGAACTGTCATTTTTTCTCATGAAGGCCGAATGGTCCGACAAAGATCATTAACCTCAGTAATCAAAGACATCTCGCTGAGATCCCAGGCCCGTGAGGACACCGCAGGCTGCTGATGTCTATTTCTGGAGGATTTTGACGTAAGCGAACTAACGTTGCATGACAGCGCGGCCGCATTGGCGTGCCAGTTCGGACCGGGCAGGATGTGACACGTATTGCGCCTGCTGGCTACTGACCGGGAGGAACGCAAGCCATGTCAGAGGAGGAGGCTACACACGTGTTAACGTACCTTCAGGAAAGGGACCAGGTACGGCTGCGGAGACGACTTCAGCTCGGATTGTAGCCGACTGGTGAACTCCTCCGGATCGATCTTGGCATCCTGAGAGGAGCGACAGCAGATGTTCAGATGGATTTGAATGTATAAGGTGAAAAAAAAACACAAACTATAAGAAGAGGAGATGATTAGTACACGATGAAAATGAATTAACCTTTGACCTTACATGAGTCAGGTTCATTTTCGAAGCTCAGCTCTGCAGCTTGAAAATTGTAAAAAAGGACTAATATAATAGCTAATTTGACGATGCTAAAAAAGTTAAACTTTCCATCACATACAGTTTTTTTACAAAATAGGAATGAAGATTAGTAATTATTTATTTATTTATTTATTAAGGCACTTATGTATTTATGTTTTAAAATATAGATTCTTACTTAGAGTATCATTTCATAAGAAAAAAATAATGTTTCCATATTAATACAAATTCTGAAAAATAAAAATCCATATTAACAAAAAAAAAATACAAATAATCAAAGGGACAGTTCTGTCACACCCCTGTGGACTGTCTGTGTTGGTTTTTCCCTCTTGTGCCCATATTTGGTGTTCCTGTTCCTGCTCTCGTTAAGTTAATCACCTGCACCTGTCTGTATGTCTGTATGTAGGGGTTCATATCCGGAATGCTGATTCCCTGACAAGCTTCAAGCGACAGCTTAAAACTCATCTCTTTCAACTCTATTTGCTGTTACCATAAAAAAAAAAATCTCTTTATTCCTTCCCTTTCTAGCTTGTACTTGTTTGAAGCACCACTTGAAATCTGGTATTATAGCACTGCCTGTGTCTGTTTGTCTCCTTAAGAAGAATCGCTCTATGTTCTCCCAACTGTATGTCGCTTTGGACAAAAGCGTCTGCCAAATGCCTAAATGTAAATGTCATTAGTGTCTCTATAAGTTGTATTCAGTTCCCTGTTAGTGTGTCTGGTGTCAAGGTTACATGTTTGTGATGTGTGGGTCTACCCTTATGATGTGGATTACATGCCTATATTTAGAAACCTGTGGATTACATTAAATCCCTTGTCTCTTGATCTTTTGTGTTCATGCATCTCTACACACATAGCTGTGACAAGTTCACCCAAAAATTAAAAATGAAAATATTTCTTACTAAAGCTATTTTTTGTAAAGACTATTTGATGCTTTTCTCATTTAACATGTAATTTAATGACTTTGAATTATCTTTTGGATATCATTTCTGAGGCAAATTTGATGTGTGCTCAGTTTGCAATTAATTAGATTAAGTAATTGCCATATTGTGTAATTATTAGATTAAAATAATTTATTCCTTTAATTTACAATCTGCAAAGGAGTGGAACAAATGTTCAAATACTCCATATAATGTCAAAGAAAAGTTTATAATTTTTTTTTTTTTTCCACAAAATCGATATTTTTTGTCGAGGTTTGGGTGCCATAAAACACGCACAGATGCAGCAGGCATAAAATAATGTGTTCAGAATCATGCACACGTGAAAAATATTGATCAAATGGTTGAACTCTGGCTCAGATCCAGAGAAGAATCGTGTTTGTGGCAGTTTTTCTGCTAATTAGGGGAAAATACAAGACTTCTTCACTGCACAAATGGTTGTAAAACCAAAAATGCTATAAAATGCATCTTTGTTTTGTAAGAAAGTGTGATGTTTAAAGCAAATCAGCCACTATTTTTTGGAATCGGCACTACAAAATTACTAAGAAACAAGTATTGGTTTTCATTTAGCTAATAGTAGGCAGGCCGGTGTAATATTCAGGATGTAAAATGAGGCCTTTCATGATAACTTCGAAAGAAATAAAATGAACATTTACGAATGCAGATGTTTCTGGATCAAAAGCGCCACACGTACCAGTAAATCCTGCACCAGTGCTTTCACGTTTCGAGACGTCTCTGGGGAAGGGGAATTATGGGACGCCAACTTGATCAGCGTCGCCAAGAAGTTCTTGCACTTCTTCACGTTCTCCTGCATCTCCTGATGAGAGAGCGAGATGGTTCATTAGTTTTAACGACAAGTGGAATCAGACATCAGACCGGTGCCTCATAATGACACATCACAGAAGCGTGTGTCTTGATTTGGACGACTGCTCGTGTTAGTAAACAGTTTATCCGGTTCTGACTCACACAGACGCGCTCTGTTGTGCTTTTGTTGCTATAATCAGCCATCGACGCTCACGGGTAAATAAAGTATTTTAATGAAATCCTCTAAATTCCATTTAAATGCTACAAAGCTGTCAATCATCTGAGGTTAGAGAATGTGTCAATCAAAAGTCTTTTTTAAGGCTGATGGCGTGTTACGCTCACACAGACTCAACTCAAATACTATTAATGAATGGGTGGTGAATCATATGCAAACATTTCCAGGCCACAATCCACCACAAGATTAAGCCTATTTTCAGATTTTATGAATTAGTAAACACAATTTGTGTAAATAAGTAAACACATTCAACCTCCAGTTTTCATTACGTATAGAGGATCATACGGAAGCCTGTTTCCATCACTGAATAAAAAGTAAAAAAGTTCATTGCTATTTTTTGTCTAACAAATATCACTTTGTTAGACAATTCGTACTTCTTTCTCCAAATTGCGCATTTCTGACTTGCAATTGCAAGTTATAAAGTCATAACTGTGAGATATAAATTTGCAATCCTGAGAAATAAACAAGCAATTCTGAGACATAAACTCTGAATTCTGAGATATAAGATTGCAATTATGAGTTATTAAGTCAGAACTGCAAGATATAAAGTCACAATTCAGACTTTTTTCTCAGAATTGTGATATAAACTCACAATTCTGTGTTATAATGTCAGAATTGTGAGATAAAATTTGCAATTCTGAGAAATAAACTTGCAATTTTGAGAAATAAAGTCAGAATTGTGAGATATAAACTTGCAATTTAAAGTTCTAAAGTCAAAATTGTGAGATCTAAACTTGCAATTTTGAGAAATAACTTGGCAATTCTGAGAAATAAAGTCAGAATTCTGGGAATATAAACTTAAAATTGCGACTTATAAATTTAGAATTGCAAGGTATAAAGTCAGAATTGCGAGATATAAAGTCACAATTCTGACTTTTTTACTCAGAATTGTGATATAAACTCTCAATCTTGAGAAATAAAGTCAGAATTCTGAGATATAAACTCGCAATTGTGAGTCATAAAGTCAGAATTGCGAGATATAAAATTTTCAATTCTGAGAAATAAACTCACAATTCTGAGATATAAGCTTACAAATGGAAGTTCTAAATTCAAAATTCTGATAAATAAACTTGAAATTCTGAGAAATAAAGTCAGAATTCTGAGACATAAACTTGAAATTGCGACATGAATTTAGAATTGTAAGGTATAAAGTCAGAGTTGAGAGATATAAAGTCACAATTCTGACTTTTTCTCAGAATTGTGATATAAACTCACTAAAAATTGCAATTCTTACAAAAAAAGTCAGAATTCTAAAATATAAACTCGCAATTGTGAGTCAAAGTCAGAAATGCAAGATATAAAATTTGCAATTCTGAAAAATAAAGTTAGAATTTAGAGAAATAAACTTGCAATTGCGACTTTTTTCTCTGAATTGTGATATAAACTTGCAATCGCGTGTTATAAAGTCAGAATTGTGAAAAATAAACTCACAATTACAAGATATAAAGTCACAATTCAGACTTTTTTTCTCAGAATTGTGAGATATAAACTCGCAATTGTGAGTTATAAAGTTATAAAGTTATAAAGGGTAAAAAATGTCAAATGAACATTAACAAAAATTTTCTTTTAAAATAAAAAATATATATTATTTTCTTCTGATTTGAGGGTTAAATCTTGTACTTGTTTTTATAATCATCTTTTTAAAACAAATTAATACTTTTATTCAGCAAGGATGCATTAAATTGTTTAAAAGTGACAGCAAAGACATTTATAATGTCATAAATGATTTCTGTTTCAACCCTGAAAGAAAAAAATGCATCATGGTTTCTACAGAAATATGAAGCAGCACCGTTTTCAACATGTAATAATAATCAGAAATGTGAGCAGCAAATCAACAAATTAGAATGATTTCTGAAGGATCATGTGACACTGAAGACTGGAGTAATGACTCTGAAAACTGTTATTTTAAATTGTAATAATATTTCACATTTTTACTGTATGTTTTATCGTAGAATTAAAAAAAAAGAATGATAGTGCAGATGTGATGTCCAGATGTCTATAAGCTGCCATTGCCATATGTGTGATTGTTGTCTATGCATGAACGTGCTGGCAGCTGTGTGTGTGTGTGGTTCGGATGGAGCTTAACCAAGTCCTGACAGTTAACCAGGGAAGCTTGAGGGGTCCAACAGTCACTCACTTGAGCTGAGAAAAAGAATAGATAAAGAGAGCGAGAAACTTGCGGGCTTCGATACGGGAGGGCACACAGACCTGGGAGACAACCGGAGCTCCGGGGGCCGGGGCGGCCGCGCTCTGCGGGGCCAGTGGCATCTGAGTGAGGGGCCCCTGGGGGCCCAGGGCCGGCTGGACCTGCTGGGGAGCTGTCACTGCCACGGCGGCTGCCACAGGGGCCTTCTAGAGGAGGAAGGAGCAGAGACACGGAGATAAACACAAGCTGACGTCTGCCTGCCAGCAAGGCCACAGAGAACAGGAGAGACGGCCACAGCGCGCCCTGTCACATCGCGTGTCCCGAGAGAGAGCGGGACGACAGGAGCCGAGAGAGAGAAAAAGAGAGAGAGACAGATGGAGGAGGAGAAGAACTCAATGCATGTGATCGCTGCACCTGACGACTCACAGTTCGCTTGGGTTTGATCCTGAGGCGCTCGCTCTTCATCTCTTACAGCCACGATGGGTTTTTATATAAGAAATCTAATGAAATACAGCTTTATAGAGTTTAGGACTAGTTTTAATGTAACACATCTGATTGTTAAGTAGATAGTTCTGGTTTTGGTTGTTGATCAGTCCATACAGTGCTCACACAAATATTGACCAGACTAGATTTTTTTTCCACAACGTTTTTGTCTTTTTGATATTTCTGGTACTTCTGTAATGACAAAGCTGCTCATTTTCAAACGTTTTAAACGTTTTGGGGGGTTTTTGGCAGAAACTAGCCACAGCTGTCAATGGGGTAAGAAAAATAATCTAGTTTTCCGCTTGAAATAAGATTATTTTGCATACTCCATTGGCAAATTATTTGGCTTGTTTTAAGCACAAAACTCACTTAGTTTTGACTTCTTTTTTCTGAAAACAAACAATTTTTTACTTGTCTAGAAAATCCTTCTTGATTTAAGAATTTTTAGATATTTTGGCAGGAAACAATTTTTTGCAGTGTAATTAAAATTTTTATTTTTTATTTAATTTTATTTTATTTTATTTATATGACTTTTCCATGTTTACAAATTAGATTTTATTATTATTATTATTTTACATATTTCCAGACATTTTTTTCAACGATTTTACTGAAATAGCCATTTCTGCTCACTAAATTTCAGAGCTTGACATAACTTGAAAAAATATATATTAAATATAAAAATGTATTTTTTATTTATTTTATTTTATTATTATTTCTATGACATTTCCAGGTCTACAAATCACACAAGTGTTGTTTTAGTTTCATTAATATCTCTGAAATACAAAAATATATTAACTACTAAAATAAAAATAAAAAAATGTATTTTATTTTATTTAGGCTATATGACTTTTCCAGGTCTACACATTTTATTTTATTTTATTTTACTGAAATAGCAATTTCTGCTCACTTGAATATGTCAGAACTTGACATAACTTTATATTTATAAATTATATTTATAAAAAATATATATATTAATTATAAAAAAATCTTTTTAATGCATTTTATTTTATTAATATTTCCATGACAAGTCACACAAGTGTTGAAAAAATGGTTTTTGTTAGTGTTTTTAATTACATTGTATTTTTTTATTTTCACTTTAATTGTAGTTAGAGTTTTAGCTATTTTTTGTGCATTTGTCTTTTTTTTTTTTTTGTCTGTATGCTTTTTGTTAATTTTACTTATTAGTTTTAGTTTTAGTTATTTAAGAACTTCAAATGTTGTTTTGGTAGCTAGCTGAAATTTTTAATTTTTAATGTTATTTTTAATTATATTTTATGTCAAGCAAAAAGTTTATATGGTTGTTTTTTTAGTTTTAGTTAACAACAAGTTAATATTCCCTCATATATTCAGGTTTTCCAAAACTGTGTGAATTCTGGCTCTTAAATAAAATGGCAGTGACTGAGAGAAATAAAATAAAATATGAAATCAGTTTACATCTTGATTTTCAGTTTTTTTAGCTTATTTTAAAACTTGTTTTCTGATATTTTAAATCATTTGAAGTCATCTTGTGGCCCCTTGGAAGTTTACTGAGGCCCCCTAGTTGAGAACTACTGTATTGACAGAAAACGACAATTGTATTAATAATTTGTGACAATATTCTTAATATATTGCACGGCCTCTTTTGTCTTATTTTTAAATTAAGTCTACATCAATCTTTAAAACAGCTTTTTTAAAATTGCTGTAGAGAATCTCCTCTGAAACTCTATGTTCAGACACAGCTGGCATTTCTACCATCTTAATGCTTACATAGACATAAAAACAATTGATGCTGATGAGTGGGAAACAGAGAGAGAAAGAGAGAGAGATAAGACAGGGCAGATGCTCACAGTGGGGCCGGCTGCGGTGCTGGTCTGGGCCGCGACGCTCGGTGAACTAGACTGGACCAGTTTAGTTTGAGCCGCAGGAGCGGGACGAATCGCCTGAGTGCTAACAGGAGACTGCAGGGAGGAGAGGAGTGAGAGAAAGAGAAAAGAAAGAAAGGAAGGAGGAAAAGGGAGCAGATTGAGAGCAGCATCAAAGGAAAGGACGAGTCACAGGATCTGAAAACCAGACTTTCAGCATCATGTTTATAAGATCTCAGTCAGAAGCTATGAGCACCTCTGAAGAAGAACAAATCACGATGAGTAAACTTTACTTTAGTTAGTGACACACATGCTCATTTCTCCAGTGCTGTTGGAGCGACTTCAATACTCAATGCAAGGATTGATTATTTATTGCATTTATGCATTTATGGCAATATCAGCGATCAAAAAAAAAAGTAAAAATTATGTTTGCAGTCATAAACTTCTGTGGACAATAATACTTAATACTTAATTAGAGCTGTAAAGTGCATAAATCAAGTAGAACTTATTCAGGACACAACTATTACGCCCCCAAATAAAAAAATATATAAACAAAACAGTCAATGCATTCTGGGAAATGCCATGTTCTCACACCTTGTTCCAAAAATCTGTCTGTAAAGGCCTATAAAACATTCAAGTCCAAACATTATACAACTTTCCTGGCAAACTTTCCCTTTTCTTGTTAAAAACTACACTTGCATGGTTTTCTTTGAACTTCACTTCTTTTTAATTCTCTTCTCTGTTTGTTATCTTGAAACAGACATGATGTATAATTATTCCACAATTCATATATACAATGCAAGCAATATATATTCAAAGATTCAAAATATACACAATAATTCTAAATATGTTAAATGTAAAATGCAAAAAGTTTTCTGATGAAGGTCTTGAAGTTGGTCAAAATGTCATTGTTTTTAAAGAAATTAATTCTAATGTTTGTGAGTATTGCACTTTTGAAATCAAAGTTGAACCTCCTTTACAGTTGAGGGAGCGTCTGCCTTTTAGTTTCACCTCCTTAACCAAAACATAGCAAATTTTTAAATAAAATAATTTCTTTAAATGATTATAAATATTTAAATAATATATTCTGTAATATTCTTTGACTATATAAGCATATATATATATATATATATATATATATATATATATAATTTCTTATGAAATAATTTATTAGTTCTAAAAAACTTAAAATATGCAAAATAGTTCTTAAAAATACAAAATTAATTCTAATTTAGACTGAAATATGGACTTTATATACACTTATTTTTGTCTATATAAAATATATAAAGTTCTTACATAAAATAAATAATCGTAAATGTATAAAGTTTATGAAAAATGTAAAAATAAAAAAACATTATTTTAAATAAGACATAATAATTTTTAAAAATATGCTAAATAATTCCTAAATATATATAAAAAATATTTCTTACATTATATATATATATATATATATATATATATATATACACACACACACACACACATAAATATTTTTTATTAAAAAAAAAACTTGTTTTTACAAAAAAAATGTTTTACACAAAATAGTTCTTAATTATATATAATAATTCTAATTTATTCTTACATTAAAGTGACTTAGGATCTGGGAAATAGTGCACTTTACTTCAAAAGTTTACAATTTATACACTCAGCCGAACCTTTAATTTTTGCCTATAAAAAAAAAAATAATAATAATAATAATAATATAGTTCTTGGATAAAATAATTTCTTGCATCTAAAATATACTAAAGAATTGTAGGGAATTGTTGAAAATATGCAGAACATTTTATTAAATATATATTACAAATATTTTGTATATAAAATACTTCTTTATTACTAATATACTCTAAATACATCTTTATATATATATATATATATGTATGTTTATCTTATTTCTTATTTAAAAATACATTTTCTTTTGTAAACAAAAAAAAAATATATACAAAATAGTTCTTAAATACATATATAATAATTCCAATTTCTTCGAGTGACTTACGACCTAAGAAATATTGCAGTTTATAATATACCTTTTAAAATAAATAAATAATAATCTACAATATTTAAAATGTATATTAAATGTATAAAATGTATTTAAAAAATAGAAATGATTTTATATAAGAAGGAAGATTGATTTTAAATATGCAAAAAAAGTTTACAAAAAATCATATATATTACATATATAATTTCTAAAATAGGCAAAATATGCAAAATTGCTATAATATACAATTAAATGTAATATCACATGCAATAATAATAAAAATAAAAATAAAGATAAAGATAATAATCATTATTTCTTGTGATTTTCAGGTGAATTACGACAGTGTTTCTGACTGAAATCATCCTTGCACTGCAGACCCTGATATCACCGTGTCTAGAGGGGCAAACACGGGTTAAAATCCCTCCGCTGAGGGGCAACACTGCGATGTAAGGAGCTCAATAATCACGTGAGCGGGCACAGAGCCCTGGACACAGACAGAGACGCGCCACCGCGGCCCGAGACGAGGCACCGAGCCACAGTTTAACAGCTCTGAGGACGAGGCCACTGCCAACACGTGCTCTCTCCTCACAGATGCTCGTTTCTGGGCCCCTACAGAGAGAGCGGCGCCCGGGGGCCCCTGAGACGCGGAAGAGCTCGGGGCCGCACACATGCACACGCACACTGACGGCGACGCCACAGAACGAGTCTGAAAGTTGAGTTCGCGTTTACAGCGATCAGGCAGTTGGAGGATAAATGATTAAACGCATTCGGAGGGAAAGAGGAACGTCTTCCGCCGCAGAGAAGCGGAGAATGACTGACAGCAGGATGAAGGAAGACGCCTGGGAATATAAACCCTCACCTCACAAACACAACGCTGACTGTCCTTAACAGGGTTTAGCAGGGACTAAAGTTTGCAATACCGCAGTAAACTAAAGTTACTTCATTGTGAATTATTGCAAAATTACTACAAAAAAACTGCGGTAACAAGTATTAGTCATGCACCACAACCATTAAAACTGGATTTTACTGTAGTAGCTAATAATAACTAATTATGATATTTTACACAGTGTAAATTTAATATTTTGTCTCTAAAGGCACAAAATCAAAAATAGGCCTATGGCGTAATAATGCTTGGTTCATTTTAATGCTCTGGTTCTTAATCTAGCTTTCTAATAAACCTGCCATTGTGTACTACCAATATTATTGGCTCTGTAAGTTGCTTTGGACAAAAGCGTCTGCTAAATGCATACACATAAATGTAAATGTAAAACATACCAATCTGGTACACATTAGAAATGAAATGTTTTGTTTTTTGCAATGTTTTATAAACGTTTGAATGGCCTGGTTTCTTATTAACATCAGTGTTGAGTTACAACATCGAGCCACTAATAAATGCAAGCATCTGGCGCCATCTGGTGGCAACGGGTGAACATTACATTCTCAAACACTAGCGCTGCATTATATTACTCAAACTACTCTGATATGTGACCCTGGACCACAAATCCAGTCATAATCATTGATTTTTTTAAACTGAGATTGATACATCTTCTGAAAGCTGAATAAATACGTTTGTTAGGAATAGGACAATATTTGGCCGAGATACAACAATTTGAAAATCTGGAATCTGAGGGTGTCAAAAAATCTAAATATTAAGAAAATCACCTTTAAAGATGTCCAAATTAAGCACTTAGCGATGCATATCACTAATCGCAAATTAAGTCTTGATATAATTACGGTAGGAAATCTTCATGGAACATGATCTTCACTTAATATCCTAACGATTTTTGGCATAAAAGAAAAAATTATAATTTTGACCCATGCAATGTATTGTTGGCTATTTCCACAAATACACCCATGCTACTAAGATATTTTAGCATTGCTCAATATTCATTTTTCTGCAGAATTTGAAAAAAGACATATACTGTCCATATTATTCCTCAGATAAAATAAACAAAACAAAACCAGCAAACTGGATTTTCTTATTCACTTATTTATGTTTGATATCAATGTGAAGAAGCAACACATTTGAAGTAAACTGCTAAAATTGATACCATAGTGTTTAATTTACACAACACTGAAGGAAGAGTGTTGTTTTTCCTTGCAAATCTGATAGCATGAGAGGAAATTAATAAATTAATCATTGAAGTCTAAGGTTAAATCTCAGGATGTACTGACTAAAGCAAACCACTAGATGTCAGCAGTGAATCTCATGTACATTCATCCATCAATACTGATGACATAATTTTCTAAATATTGAAGAGAAAAAAAATGTTTGGAAGGTTTGATAGTGTACAGATGGTCAATGTGAAAATTATTTCTGTGCACTGATGCTTTAAAGTTAAAAAATATACAAAGGACTTTTTTTGGAGAGTTTCTGAATTGTTAACGTGTTTTATATTTACAAAGCGGGTTAAAATAAAAGGTGCAAGTGTTTTTTATCAAATGCATGTTTGACAGAAATCACTTAGTTTGATCTTGTATTTATGGGGTTAAGATGTTTTTAATTGCATATAAAATTGCTATGCATTTGGATTGCAGTTTTAACATAAACTGATAAACTTAATGGGATGTATATTTTTATCAGTTACATACATGAAACAGATCGGAATTCTGCACTCAAACAAATCATGTTACTACTTTACTATTACCATTTTCATCTATTTGATTTTATTTAAATATCATTTAACATTTTTAAAATGCATAGGTCCCACTTTATATTAGGTGGCCTTTACTACAATGTATTTACATTTGAATTAATCATTTGATACAATGCACTTAATGTGTGCACGCAAGCTTTTACATTGTACTTATATTTTTTTAAATACCTGCATGTAATTTCATAATTCCATATAATTATTAATTATATGTAATTTCATAATTATCATATAAATTCACTGTTCACCCATCCCTTACACCTTAACTCACCGTTAATCCTTTAACTGCCACTCCCATTTATGAACATAAACATGAAAATGCAGTATTTATTAATTTTGTATCATTCTTGAACGAAAACATTTTGTAATATGATTTTGGTGATGGTAATGCAATGTCTGATTATAAAATGACAATTAAGGGGTTAAAATGCATTTATTCTAATTGTTTAGAATCAGCACAAATCTGTTTATTGTAAAAACATTACATTTATTCAGGATAAAAGCATGAACACGGTGCAAATACTGCTAGCACAACATGGATATGGATTAAGTGAAAATGCATGAGATCGAAAGAAATTGACTTTATTGATGACATATATATATAAACCTGGCTATTGTGCATTTAAAACACATTCAGTTGATTAGTATGTTTATTAGTTTGTTCGTGTTAAGACTGTGGGATCAAAACTAATGGAAATTTCATATGCAATTCAAATACACAAATCTCAAATTTGGGTCTAAATATTTATGCGTGATTTATAGTATTTGGATCAGTGCTTCTTAATGTGTTTCTCATGGACTTTTTAGTCAAAAGTGTTTTCTGCTCACTGCATAGAAATCAAATCAGGTAAGTTGAATTTCACAGACGTTCCTGCATCTGTGGGCAGGTTATTATTAACGTATCAAATCGCCTGCTGTTTCATCTTTCCTGGGACGCTGAAAAAGCGTCACATCAGGAGTGAGTTTGGTGATGACAATATGAATATCATCCCTCACTTTCACTGGCGTGTCTTTATTTCATCATTTCATGAGTGATGAAGATTTCACAGAATTCAACTTTTTGACAGCTGTAGCTAAAGTTACCCTCTCACTGTGTTTACAGGGCAGATGATTTGATTATGATTATTAGTGAAATCATCATTTGTTAAAATGTGCTTGGTGACCAGTGTTGGGGGTAACGCATTACACGTGACAATATTACTTTTTTCAAGTAACTAGTAAAGTAACGCATTACTTTTTCATTTTCAAGAATATATCTGAGCTACTTTTTCAAAAAAGTTGTTTCCTTTAGGTATTTAATCCCATTTATTAACCAATGACTTTGCTGCTGACCTTTGTTGATCCAATTTAACCATACACTGCAAAAAATACTTTTCTTACTTACATTTTTGTCTTGTTTCCAGCCAAAATATAATAAAAAAATAAAAAATAAAAAAAAAAGGATTTTCTAGACAAGTAAATTATTATTTTCTTGTTTTCAGAAAAAGAGTTTTTGCTTAGAACAAGCTAAATAATCTGCCGATGGGGTAAGCTAAACATTTTATTTCAAACAGAAAACAAGGTTATTTCGCTTACCCCATTGGGAGATCATTTTGCTTGTTTCAAGCAAAAACACACTTAATTAATAATTTTTACTTGTCTAGAAAATCCTTCTTGATTTAAGAATTTGTAGATATTTTGGCTGGAAACAAGACAAAAAATCTAAGAAAAGCATTTTTCTTGCAGTGTACTAATAAGCAAAACTTACTTTAGATTAACTAACATTTGTGCTTTTTCTTCTCATTGCTGAAGAGTGTTGAACTTTCTTTTCCTACAGTTCTACTGTACAGACGTCAATTTAATTTTCCTTTAGCCTTAGCCTTATTCACTTCATTTCATTTTGGTGTGAAAGGGCTTTTACATTTGCTAAGAATCAAACATTTTTATATTAAAAACAAACAAGCAAGCCCTGCCCAGATTTAAAAAGTAATGCAAAAGTAACGCAAAATTACTGTACTGTACTTTCCATAAAAAGTAACTAAGTAACGTAATTAGTTACTTTTTTTTACAGAGTAACGCAATATTGTAATGCATTACTATTAATATTAACTTTCCCCAACACTGTTGGTGACCCTGAGAGACCTCTGGTGACCCCTAGTGGGGGTCGTGACCAGAGTTCTTATATTTCTAAAAATAAAACCATAAAAAAATTACATTTTCATTAATTGAAATAAAATAAACTATTAACTAAAATAAAATATTTAAAAAACTTTTCATTTAGTTGCTAATAGTTTGATGTACTACATTAAAACTAAACCTGAAATAAAAATTAATAAAACTATACCAGACATATTTTTAAAAACAAATAAAAATGGTAAAAAATAAAAAAAAATAAAAAACTTTAACTAAAATTAAAATGAAAACAGGAAATATAAAAAATAAAATGTAAATTTCATTAAAAACTATAATGGTTTTTTAATTATACCAAAATAATGCTATAGTCGTGTCCCTGAGAAACGCTGTACCACACCACTGGATCATCATGATATTTTCCTTGCATCAAAGGTATATTTGTAAATAAAAATAAGAGAGATTTAAAATGGATGAGCTTGACTTTCAATCTTAGGGAAAATACATTTTCAATCAGCAAAAGAAAGCAAAAGGGTCTTTAATTTGTAGAGGCGTGTGTTCAATGTTTCAGCAGATATTTTACATCAGTGACACAGAAACATTTCGCAATATTGCTTTTGCAAAAACAATAAAAGGTTTGATGAAATGAGTCCGGTCTGACTTCAAACAGCTTGATGTCATTTGAGTTTTACAGCAGCAAGATTGGGAAAAATTTGGTTTTTCAGTTACAGAAATGACGTTTAGGAGAAAGCTCATCTGTGCATCAGATTATTGTGCTGTAGAGCATTATGGGCTGTACCTGTGGGGTCGTGACCCTGAACGTGGCCACGCTGGTGGGTGTGGAGGGCCGTGGAGAGATGCTGTTCTGGGCTTGAGCTTGAGCCAGAGCCTGCTGAGGAACCATCACCAGCTGACCCATCTCTGTCCGGACCAAAACCATACCTGAAACACACACAATACAAGTTATTCACCTGTGACCACTGAAAAATACAAAGAAAAGCCTCCGTACTTCATGAAAAGTCACAGTCAACAGCTGAAGCTTTTGGATTCTTCTGAAACTGGGAATAATTCCAATTCTAAGTAATTATGATGGTTTTTGTCTTCCATATGTCTAGCTGATGTCTTTATGTGAATGCATTTTCCTTAAAAAATTATAATAAAAATAGATTTTGAGCAAATGACAAGAAATATTTTTAATAAGCTGATACTGTGTATTGAGACTTGCTAAACATTCTCTTTTAAACCTAACATTATATATATATATATATATATATATATATATATATATATATATATACATACATACACAGAAAACCAGTCATAAGTCGCTGGGGTACATTTGTAGCAATAGCCAAAATTCTATGTAACGGGTCAAAATTATAGATTTTTCTTTTATGCCAAAAATCATTAGGATATTAAGTAAAGATCATGTTCCATGATGTTATTTTGTACATTTCTTACTGTAAATATGTCAAAACCTAATTTTTGAAAAGTAATATTCATTGCTAAAAACTTCATTTGGACAACTTTAAAGGCAATTTTATCAATATTTATTTTTTTTTGCACCCTCAGATTACAGATTTTCAAATAGTTGTATCTTGGCTAAATAATGTCATATCATAACATAACCATACATCATTGGAAAGCTTATTTATTCAGCTTTCAGATGATGCATAAATAAAAAAAAGAAAATTTCAAAATATTGACCCTTATGACTGGTTTTGTGGTCCATGGTCACACACACACACACACACACACACACATATATATATATTTAAGACTAAATGTAATACCGTACTGTCATTTGTCATACCACATGACTATTTTAAATAAATTAGTAAACGATTAAATTTGAAAAAAATGGAGGAAAAATTAAATGAGAAAAGAACTGGTCAACTAAGACATAAAAAATAAACTTTAAATACTTATACTGGTTATTTGACATGCTAACACTTAAAATTCAGTTTCATAGAAAAAAAAGAAGAATATATTATGCATGAAAGGTGCTATATAAATACATTTTCCTTTGGCATGCTTTATGTAAACGACCCATCTAAGCTGCACCACAGATATTCAGAGTGTTGTAGGATGCTTAGGTATTTTAAACAGAGCGGTTGTTCTTATAAAACAAAACCACCGACCCGTTTAACCGCAGATCACTGATTACACACACAATTAAACTCAGACAGTTTTTGCCATCAAATCTGATATTACTGTGAAATAACGATCACAGTTCAGATAAAGTTCAAATTTCACTGGTTTCAACTCATGCTTGAATGCATTCAGTCTGAGAGTGAAAAGGCAACAGGTGAATCTGTCTACTCTAAGGCTTCATATTTTTACAGACAGAAAGTGCAAATTAACTGCTGATTCACAATGAATCATTCTTTATCATTTAAAAAAAAAGATTTCTCTTTGCTAGACTTGAAACTGTCACCTGTGAACAGTGTGAAAGTTGTTTGCAAGATATCAAGACACTTTTTGTTTTTCTTTCTGCTTGTTATTGACTCCAAACTGACTCAGTTTCTGCATCTTTAACATTAAACTCATCAGTCAGCATCCAAATGCATTGATGTAAAGTTTATCTGCTAACATTCAAACTGATCTGAGGTTGATTTTAGGTTCAGATTTCATTTATACGTTCTCACCATTCCGCACCTTTAGATAAAAAACAGATGAAACTAATGTTACTGATGGATCTTCACATCAGTGTTTGTTTCTGGATTCTTTAAAGCATCACATCATCAATGCTGCAGCTCCAGAAAGTACATGATCAACTTGCAAATGTAATTTACTTACATCAACATCACTTGGTGTGAGATTTGTTTAAATATCCTGGAAATGTATTCATAATTTATAGAGAATAAACTATCTGAAGACTTGAGTTACACTTTAAAATGTTTGAGTGTCACTGTATTATATGCAAAATATGACAAATATGACATAACAAAATATTAAACCAAGCCTATGTATGCCTGATTTGTATATGGATTTCCCTAAAAATAATGCTAATAATAAAATGAAAGCTAGCATTTGAGTAAATGACATGAAATATTTTTAAGCACCATTTATTCTACATTTGTTCAATCTTTGGTACTTACTATGAATGCAGATGTAATGCTATTAGATCTTAAAGTTATTAAAGTATTATTTCTTTTGTTATTATTTCTTCAGTATTTGTTTTGTACAAAAACATCACTTGCAGTGTTTGCTGGCACATAAAGAGACTTTTACATATTTAGAAGTGCCACTTTAGTGTCTAAATACTTTTGAGGCCACTGAATAATATTTATTTAGCAATTCATTTGATATTAGGCAAATAAACAATAAATAAATAGCCTTACAAAAGTTCAACTTAAAGTGGCTCAGGCCATAAAACACTTTATGATTCTTAATGGAAGCGTTTACACTTGCAGTCAAATGTTTAGACACACTTGACATGAATTTGTTTATCATGATGTCAGAAAAAAAATGCTTCTGCTAAATGTTTAAAATGAGTCTGGAAGACAATTATAAATTGTGCCTGCATATGTACTTCATTGAAGGAGGAGCATCAACAAGTGCTCATTACTCTTTTAAGGGCATAATGGGATAAAGTTGTTTGATGGATGTGCAGAATGACAAACTATGAGAGTTTTCATTTGCATCACGTTTTGCTCACTACATCATTTGCAGACTGTGTTATTTTAGAGTTTGCATCACTTTTACTGTTTGTTAGAGAGTCAGAACAGAGTAGTTAGCGCACATCAAACATTAGTAACTCATAAGTACCTGGCGGGATGGTGAATCCGGGCGGCAGCTGGATAGTAGTTTGTTGTTGCGGTGGTCTGACAATCAGCTGCGGGGTTACGACCCTCTGCTGCGCAGGCGGCTGCGTCTGCGCAGGTCTGATGACCGGAGCCGCACTGACACTGACAGCGGGTTTGACAGGCGCTGCTGCGGCCGCTGCGGGAGACGCCGAGGTCGCCGTGGGTTTCGCGTTGTTCCCAGGCGCGTCCGCGGGTGCTTTGCTGTGGTTGACCTGCGCGCCCGCCGCTCCGGTCCGCGAGCCCTGCTGGACCAGCGCGGACACAGACGTGCCGTTTCCATTCTGCGCGATGCTGGCGATGATGTGACGCGGGAGTCGGTGCAGCGCGATGGTGGGCGTCCCGCGGTCCAGCGCGATCGCCTGCGGGTTGCTGGACACGGTGAAAGTCGTGCCGCTCGGGCTGGAGGTGCTGGGTGATGCTGATGCTGCGCCGCCTCCGTTGCCGTTGAGACTGTGGGATGCTGCGGAGCGCAGCGCGCGCGTATTCCCCGGGTGCTTCTTGCGGGTGTCCCTCGGGCTCTCACCTTTGTTGCCCGGTGCAGGAGCGTCGGATGCTGCTGCTGCTGCTGCCGCCGCCGCAGCCGTGGTGATGATGATGATGCTGCCATGTGACTTCAGAGGGCTCTCCTTCTCCAGGGCTTTGGCGTGCTTATCCATGCTGGCGTCTTTCGGGTCGCAATCCGGGTTGCGCGCAGCTTTCCGCGCGTTCTGCTGCTGCTGCTGTGCTTGTTGTTGTGGTTCTGATGGAGAGTCTACAGGAGCAGGCAGCTGCGCTGTTCCTCCTGCCTGCTGCTGCTGCTGCTGCTGCTTCGCGCTGCCCGGGCGCGCGTTTTCGGGCTGCGCGGCGGGCGGCTCGCTCTGGCCCACCAGCTGAGACTCCAGCGAGCCCACTAGATCGCTCACGGCTTTCTCGTCCACCTCGGAGAAGAGCATGTCTTCCAGAGGGTCGGAGGCGCCCGCCATGTTCGCTCTGTGTGTGATGGGCTGTCTGCTGGTGCGCGTCCACGAGCGCGAGTGCGCAGTCGTGTTACTATGGCATTGTGGGAATGGATGTGACGTCAGAGGGCCAAAACCAAACAGTTGTCCCCCTGTTACAACTCAAGGCGGTCGAGGATACTACGCGAGTTTTGAGGGAGCAGTGATAGATAGAACCATACAGATATCACTGATTAATATCATTCAATACATAAACAAAATTAATAAGAATTCCTTCCCTCTTAATGATAAAAATGTTCCTAGCTAACAAAATGCTTTCTAAAGTTCTAAAATAAAAAAAAATGTTTTAGAAACGTTTTTTCTTAGTTATACAAATGTTATAGGATATAAGGGAACGTTCTATTTCATAATTTTGCAAACATGGGAATGTTACTTTGTTACTGTTCTTTAAACATTCTGAAACAAGTAACATTTAAAAAACATAAACTAAACATCCAACTAAAATCTTTCGGGGAACCAATATACACTACTAGTCCAAAGTTAGTAACAATTGTAATGTTTTTTTAAAGAAGTCTCTTCTGCTCACCAAGCCTGCATTTATACATACAGTAACACAGCAACTGCTTTCTGTTTGAATATATTTAAAAATGTAATTTATTCTTGATTTGAAAGCTGCATTTTTAGCATCATTACTCCAGTCACATGATCCTTCAGAAATCATTCAAAATTTCTCATTATTATTATTATTATGTTGAAAACAGCTGAGTATATTTTTTTTTCAGGTTTCTTTGATGAATAGAAAGTTCAGAAGAATAGCATTTAGAAATAGATATCTTTTGTAACATTATAAATGATCACTTTTGCATCCTTGCTAAATAAAAGTATTAATTTCTATATTAATGGTGATTTTTGGCTCTTTCTATTCATCAAAGGATCCTGAAAAAAATACTCAACTGTTTTAAATATTGATAATAATAATATAATAATAATAATGTTTCTTGAGCAGCAAATCAGCATATTGTAATGAGTTCTGAAAGATCGTGTGAGACTGAAGACTGGAGTAATGATGCTTAAAATTTAGATTTAATCACAGAAATAAATTACATTTTAACAGATATTGTAATAGAAAGCAGTTGTTTTAAATATTAATATTACTGTAATAACAATATTACTGCTTTTGCTGTATTTTGGATCAAATAAATGAAGAAAACTAAAAAAAAAATCTTTTGACTGGTAGTGTATAAATAATGTTTTTGTGATGTTTTGAAAACATTAAAGACTAAAAAACGTTGAACGAACATTCCATTAATGTTGCTGCAAGAACATTTGTTCATAATTTCAGAGAGAACTTAGCTGGGTCCATGCAGCAAGAGAAACAGAATAAGATTATTTCAGTAAAATCGGGTAAAAGATGCAGAAATTTCAAAGAGTATCATATATTAGAAAATAAATTATGCTGGATAGGTTTATGAAAGTTTCTAATATCAAAGCATGCAAATGCAATACTTGGAATGACATTATAAAACTTTAAACTGTGTTATGCGTAGTTATTGCTCTGATGTTTCAGCGTACAGTGTATTTATGATGAAATAACCCTTCATTTACGTGCCAGATATGTAATTGTGCAACAACAAATGCCTCAGCTCTCCTCATTGGCTATAACTGAGATCACAGAGTTCATTCTGAACAGTCATCACATATTACACTGTCACAGACTTTAATAATAAATATTCAATAAATATATTGGAGCAGCTGTTGATGTGGTGGGATTTCAGAGTTTATTGTTTTAAGTACTCTATAATATTACACTATCAATCAAAAGTTTTTGAACAGTAAGATTTTTATTTATTTATTTTTTTAAAGAAGTCTCTTCTGCTCACCAAGTCTGCATTTATTTGATCTGAAGAACAGCAAAACAGTAAAAAAAAATTCTATTTAAAATAACTGTTGTTTTCTATTTGAATACATTTTAAAATGTAATTTAGTTCTGTGATTTCAAAGCTGAATTTTTAGCATCGTTACTCCAGTCACATGATCCTTCAGAAATCATTCAAATATTCTGATTTTCTGCTCAAAAAACATTTATTATTATTATTATTATTATTATTATTATTTTGTTGAAAACAGTGGAGTAGAATTTTTTTTAGGTTTCTTTGATGCATTTTTCTGAAATAAAAATCTATTGTAACATTATAAATGGCTATATCATCTTTTGACCATCCATGCTAAATTAATTATTAATTTGTATAATTTATCTGCAAAAAAAAAAAAAAAAAAAAAAATATATATATATATATATATATATATATATATGACTCCAAGCTTTTGAATGGTATAGCGTATAATATTACAAAAGCTTTTTATTTCAGATAAACAGTGATGTTTGGATCTTTCTATTAATCAAAGAAACCTGAGAAAATATACTCAACTGTTTTAAATATTGATGATAATAATAATAATAATAATAATATGTGTTTTTTTGAACAGCAGATCAACATATTAGAATGATTTCTGAAGGATCTGACACTGAAGACTGGAGTAATGATGCTAAAAATTCAGTTTTGATCACAGGAATAAATTACATTTTAAAATACTGTATATTCCAATAAAATTAAATAGTAAAAAATAAATAAATAGTAAAATATTTAACAATATTACTGTTGTTGTTGTATTTTGGATAAAATAAATGACAATAAAAAACAAAATCTTCAAAATCTTACTGTTCTAAAACTTTTGGTAGAGTATCATGTATTTTAATAATAATAAAGCAATTAACATTCAATGAAAGATGTACAAAAAGATGCACATGTGTTTGAAAATGTAGAATAATCTCTTTAAAGAATTTAAAGTAAAAGTTTATTGTTTTATCGTTCAAAATTCCCCTTTATTTACTTCCCAACATCTTACATAATTCCCAACGTAACGGGAGTCATGCTCAAATCGCGCGAACTCTCGCGATACCAATGGGAAGGAGCGAGGGAGGGGGGAGGCGCGTTTCCCAGCATGCATCTCGATTCAGTGCGGAGGAAAATGAATTCGGCCATGTCGTGCTAAACCCAGGCTAAAAGAAGACGACATCGAATTAGCAAAAAACATCATTCAGTCCAATAAAACCTTACGCAAAGAAGGTCAGAGGAGTCTAGCAGCCGCACGGGAGTGAATTCGAGCGGAAAGATGAGCGGAGGGACGCCTTATATCGGCAGCAAGATCAGTCTGATCTCAAAGGCCGAGATCCGATATGAGGGAGTTTTATACACGATCGACACTGAGAACAGCACTGTAGCTCTGGCTAAAGGTACGCACAATAAACGCACTCTAAATTACACGTATGTGCACTAAATATATATAAATATAGACTTGTACAGAACAAACGTAAGAGAATTCTATTGTAGCCTTGGCTTAATATACACAGTGTATGTGGGCCATTATGCATAACAGTATTTTTATTTTATTTATTTTTTCGTATGTATGCAAACTATAATATCCAAGGTACACTTTTCTAGTAATTGTGCAGTTAATTATCGTATTGTAATTTTGGAATATCTATCCTCTCCCTAAATTTGTCACTGTTGAAACACAGTTATAATATTTTAATTAGAGGAGTTATATTGACCTATTAAGATTTTGCTTAGATCTACACTACTAGTCAAACGTTTTTAAATGTTTTTAAAGAATTCTGTTATTCTCACCAAGCCTGCATTTTTTTGATCCAAAGTACAGCAAAACAGTAATTTTTATATAATATATATATAAATATATTTGTAGTATTTAAAATAACTGCTTTCTGTTTGAATATGTGTTAAAATGTAATATATTTCTGTGATCAAATCTGAATGTTTAACATCATTTCTCTAGTCTTCAGTGTCACATGATCCTTCAGAAATCATTCTAATATGCTTATTTGCTGGTCAAGAAACACTTCTTCTTATCAATATTTAAAACAGCTGAGTACTGTTTTTTTTCCAGGTTTCTCTGAATATGAAAGATCCAAATATCAGAATTTATCTGAAATAAAAAGCTTCTGTAACATTCACTGCACTATTCAAAAGCTTGGAGTTGATATAATTTTTTTTTTTAGAAAGAAATTAGAGAAATTAGTGCTTTAATTTAACAAGGATGCTTTAATTTGATCGAAAGTGATGATAAAGACATTTATAATGTTACAAAAGCTTTCAATTTCAGATGTTCAGCTGTTCTTCTGAAAATCAGAATATTAAAATGATTTCTGAAGGACCATGTTACCACAGCTGTTTTTGTTGTATTGTCAATCAAATAAATGCAGCCTTGGTGAGCAGAAGAGACTTCTTTAAAAAACATTATAAATCTTGTCCAAAAACTTTTGAATGATAGTGTACATACACAGGATCTAGAGGACAAACATGGTTTGAGTGAGAATAACACGTATTGCTGATTTTGTGAATTTGAACCTTTTCCCCTCTTGTTTTCTCATCCAGTGAAGTCCTTTGGCACTGAGGACCGTCCTACGGACAGACCGATCCCACCTCGGGATGATGTTTTTGAGTACATCATATTCAGAGGAAGCGACATCAAAGACCTGACGGTGTGCGAGCCGCCCAAACCCACCTGCAACCTTCCTCAGGATCCCGCCATCGTGCAGGTAAGTTCACTCGTTCAGGTGTATCTCCACAACAGAAGGTAGTAAGAATATTCACCCGTTTTGTTCTTGTGTTTGTGCGCAGTCCTCTCTGGCATCCACCGCCGGTCCCACGGCTCCTTCCTTCCAGTCGTACACCCCCTTCAGTCGGGCCCCGTACAGCCAGTTCACCTCCAGTCCTCTGGTACCAGCGCCGTTCGGAGCAGCGGTCAAGGCTGGTGAGTTCACACTCGCTCTTGTAGCATCCAGCATTGAATACACAAACAATTAATCTTTTTGAATTTAAGCCAAAAATCAAATTAAAAATTGTTTTAGTGCTTTAAAGGATTAGTTCACATCCAGAACAAGAATTTAGTTAAGTCACCATGTCTATCTGTCTTCAGTTGTAAAGAGATTGTTTTTTGAGGAAAGCATTTCTGGAATTTTCTCTATCTGTGATGTGCATGTATACTCTGTGCACTCTGGTTTAAAACAGTTTATGGTATGTTGAAAAACTCCCATCTTATTTTCTCCTTCAAAATCATCCTACATCGTTATTTTACGAAAAAAAAAAAAAATTTTTTTTTGTAAAGGGTGTTTGACCTTCTTTGTGCATTCAATTTGTAAACACTGGGTCGATACTTCTGCAGTGATGTAGGATGATTTTGAAGTTGGAGGAGAAAGTGAGATGGGAGTTTTTTTGATATACCCTAACTGTATTGAACCGGAGTGCACAGAGTATGCATGTGCATCGCAAAGCTGGACAAGATGAGCATTTGAGGTTAAAAAGTATATAAATTGTAATTTAATTTTTTTCGTTTCGCTAGATAAGACTATTCTTCCTCAGCTGAAATCATTTAGAGCCTTTTGAATCAAGAAAATTCTTGAAATGTTTTCCACAAAAAACAATTTCTTTATGATTGAAACAAGAAAAATGTGAACATCTTGGATGACAAGGGGGTGAGTAAATTCAGTAAATATTTGTTCTGGAAGTGAACTACTCCTTTAAGGCAAGACTCTACAGGCAACCCCATGCACAGGTCAGTTTTGAGCTATTTTGTTTACATAACGTGCCTTTCTTGTCAGACAATTGGAAAGTAATTATCCGAAATACACTTAAGATTTTATTTTATTGCACTTTGTCTATTTGCATCTGCAGATTTCAGTTACAGTTCATAACTTTAAAGTAATTTCTTTCAAAACAAGTCCTAAACAAAACAAGAATTTTTAACCTGGCTTCATCCTGTGTTCAGGTATCTGTTCTGGAAATGTATGCAATTTGGTGCATAAATTATGTTGTGCCTCTTGCGTATTTAAACACAAAATTTCAGAAAACTTGTAATACAAATCACTTGTCAAAATGCAGATCAACTGAAAATGTATGGTGATATCTATTAGTTTTATTTATTTATTTTTCCTCTCTTCCTCTGTCGTTTGAACTATCTGTTCTCACTGTAGAAGTGTCCTTTTTTACTGACATAGCATAAAAGATGGTTCAAGTTAAAATGATAGCTGGCTGTTTTTTGGATAAATGTGACCCGGGACCACAAAACCAGTCATAAGGGTCAATTTTTTTGAAATTAGGATTTATACATCACCTGAAAGCTGAATAAATAAGCTTTTTTGATGTATGGTTTGTTAGGATAGGACAATGTTTAGATTTAACTATTTGAAAATCTGGAATCTGAGGGTTCAATGTTGAGAAAAACGTCTTTAAAGCTGTCCAAATTAATTTCTTAGCAATGCATATTACTAATCAAAAAATAAGTTGAGATACATTTACAAAATATCTTCATGGAACATGATCTTTACATATAATGATTTTTGGCATAAAAGAAAAATCGATCATTTTGACCCATACAATGTATTTTGGCTATTGCTACAAACGGTGTTGGGGAAAGTTACTTTTAAAAGTAATGCATTACAGTATTGTGTTACTCCATAATAAAGTAACTAATTACATTAATTTTTGCATTACTTTTAAAATCTGGGCAGAGCTTGCTTGTTTGTTTTTAATACAAGTTCAATTTTTAGCAAATGTAAAAGCCCTTTCACACCACAAAGTGAAATGAAGAAGCCTAAGGCTGAAGGAAAAGTAAATTTACGTCTGTACAGTAGAACTGTAGGGAAAGGAAGTTCAACACTCTTCAGCAATGAGAAAAATGAAGCACAAATGTTAATCTAAAATAAGTTTTTCTTATTAGTACGGTTGAATTGGATTAGAGGTCAGCAGCAAAGACAATGGTGTTTGGGATTAAATACATAAAAGAAACAAAAAGTAACTCAGATATTTTCTTGAAAATGAAAAAGTAATGTGCGTTTACTAGTTACTTGAAAAAAGGAATGGAATTTTGTGGTCCAGGGTCACAAATATGCTTGGATAGACAGACAGTATATTCACAAGTGCATATTTGCATAGCTCAATGCACAGATTTAATTTGAAACGCACAAATGTGTTAAGTACGTGCTAAGACCTAGAGAAAACAAAGTCGACCCTTCTTGAGTTCTGCCTTAACTTTTGCTCTCTTCTTTTTTTTGCAAGTCAAATTTCCTGCAAATACACTAATACTTAGCTGGAGAGGATGCTCACAATTATTTTTTTTTTATCTAAATCTTTAAGTGAATGAGCATTGATCTTCTAGAAGGGTTGACTGCATGTGTTTGGCTGTTACGTAAGCTTCATATGAGGGGTTTTCTCAGAGTGTGTGATGTGTTAAAGCCCACACTTAAAGATGTGCACTTCCTCCCCTCACAGGAAGCAGCTCAGGTCCTGCTTTCGGTACTGAGGCGAGCACTACTGCCCCTCTGTCTCAGAGCTCTGCTCTTCCCCCGCACTCTCGCTCGCTGAGTGCTACCAAACCCCAAGGTAATCGGAGAACCGACGCTAACGTGTGGAAGAATGGCTTTAGTGTGTTCATCTTTTGGTCCGTAATTGCGCAGGATTACAGCATGTGTCTTTGCCGTGTGATAGTTTCATTACTCGAGTGTCATTCTTCTCTGGTCTGTTAGTAAATTGTGTACTTTAAAGACAACATGAAATCAAAACGATAAATGCTGGTCTTATTGTGTGCCATTCATCAGTGCACTGCACATTATTGTAAAGAAATATTTGTCTATTTTTTTATTAAATAGCAAGAACTATGCTTGAAAGAGCTTTTCAATTTCATTTAAGCAACACCAGATGAGTAATATCGTATGGACTCTAGTAATCATAGCCTACTGCACACCATCCAATCAAATCTGAATGTTTGTGACGTACACTACAGAAGGTAAATGCATTGCAGATGAGGTTTATTTCATGTTGTCTAAAAGGAATAGTTCACCCAAAAATGAACATTTGCTAAAAATGCACTCACCCTCAGGCCATCCAAGATGTAGATGAGTTTTCTTCATCAGATTTGGAGAAATGTAGCATTTCATCGCTTGCTCGCCAATGGATCCTCTGCAGTGAAATGGGTGCTGTCAGAATGAGAAGCATCACAATATTAATCCAAGTAATCCACTCCAGTCCATTGATTAACTTCTGAAGTAAAAAGCTGAAGTTAAAGATACTTTTAACTCCAGAGCATTGCCTTTGGCTAAAATGTGAGTCCTCTATCCGTAACATTGCTTTCTTATCTGAATCAGGAGAGAAATGCATACAGATCAAGCACTGTTTACAAGCTAAAATGTGTGTGGATTGTTGTGACAGGACAACAAAGGATGGATTTGTTTCTAAATCTCACCAAATCTGTTCCTATGAAAAAACAAACATCATAAAGACACTTTTAGCAAATTTTCATTACTGGGATGAACTATTCCTTCAGTTGATGTTTACTGCATTAAATGATGCAGAGCTGCACTGATGTTTTCCATCTTTTTTTTTGTTTGTTCTATGAGTCTGAATTGTGTCCTCTCTTTCAGGTCGTTCCAGCCCATCTGTGGAGCCCCTGAGGAAGACCCCGACCCTGGAGCATGCGGTCCAGACGGCCCCAGTCCCTCCTTCTGCGGCTGCAACCAGTACGGTGAGTCAGAGGAGCCCTGGAACGGCCCGACCTGCTCTCAGCACCCAGAAATCTGCTGAAAACCAGGAACAGAAACCAGGTGAGCATCAGGGCATTGGAAAACGTATAGCTGAGGAATAGTTTTTCACCTGCAGTCATTATTTGTGATATCTGTTTGTTCAGCTACAGCGTCTGATGTTCAGAAGGTTCCTCGGCCAGAATCCGACTCCAACAGGCCTGATAACAAAGACCCAAACAAACGGCAATCTGGTGGTTAGTCACTTTTACAATGCCTGTCCTAAAACCATATACACCACCATGATTAGGACAATAAGCTTGATTTGTGATAACGGTTGTTTCTCTCTCTAGGTGGTGCTCCTCCAGTGAGAAGGGGGCGGGGCAGCGGTGGCGGAGGTGGCGGTCAGCGTGGGCGGGGCAGGTTTAATGGGCGTAGAGATGGACCAATGAAATTTGAGAAGGACTTTGACTTTGAGAGTGCCAATGCCCAGTTCAATAAGGAAGAGATCGACCTTGAGTTCCAAAACAAACTCAAGATTAAAGGTACTGTGTGGGAAAGTGTACCAAGAAAGAAATGTTTATCATTAAGTTTCATTTTTAATGTCGGTGTTATGACATTATTATGCACTGCAGATGAGAAGAGTGAGAAATCGGAGAAGACACTGAACGGAGAGGAGAAGACCGACTCGGGTGTGGAGACCCAGAACAGTGAAGGCAATGCTGATGAGGAGGATCCACTGGGACCCAATTGTTACTATGACAAATCCAAGTCGTTCTTCGACAACATCTCCTGTGACGACTCCAGGTGAGATCTCAGCTCTTGCACTAATGTTTTTTTAGTATGTTCATTAGGGCTGGGTACAGACTTGATTTGATTCCAATTCACAAAACTTGATTCAGTACTGATTCATTTGGAAGCATTTCAGGTACATGTATTTTCCTTAAGGAAAAGAACCCTCACATTTGGTAACACAATTTAAATTTAGCAAATTTAGTAAATTACATACACTACCAGTCAAAAGCTTTTGGATAGTAAGAAGTCTCTTCTCACCAATCCTGCATTTATTTGTTCTAAAATACAGCAAAATGGTAATATTGTTAAGTATATTTACTATTTAAAATAACTGCTTCTTTTTGAATATATTTTAAAACTTAATGTATTCCTGTGATCAAGCTGAAAATCATTCTGATTATTAGCTATGTTGAACAGTTGAGTAAATTATTTTATTTTTTTGATTGACTTGTTTTTTTTTTGTGGGGTACAAAGATTAGCATTTATCTAAAATAAAAAGCGTTTGTAACATACTATATACCAAAGCTTGGAGTCAGTATAATTTATTTTTTGGGGAAAGAATAAGCAAATCAGAATATCATGTGGATCATGTGACTGGAGTAATGATGATTTTAAAAAAAAATATTTTATATATTTTATTATATATGTTAAAATATATTCAAATATAAAAGTTCTTTTAAATAGTAAAAATATTTCAAAATTTTCAAAATCTAATTTGGATCAAATAAATGTGGGCTTGGTGAGCTAAAGAGACTTCATTAAAAAAAAAATCGTACTGTCCAAAAACTTGACTGGTAGTGTATAAGGCAGTTTTTTTTAAGTTTGTTTTATTTACAAATGAGCTGAAAACAGCATAGACTAAAATATTGATTTGGGGATTTAAGAATTAATGTTGGTTCACTTGAAATGATTAATTAAAATGGAATGATCAATATCTTCAACCCAGCCTTAATGTCCATTAACAGCATGTTCTCGGGTGTAACGCAAGTTATAAAAACATATGCAATATTCAACAATAGGCTAAGCTCTACAGTAATGCTCCAGAAATTGCTACATTTGTCAAATGACCTTGTTACAATGTTCAATTCTCAGAAATGTTATTTTAGTCCAGTTTTCTGTCAAAATGTCTTTTTAGCAGTCAGATCCAACAGTGACTCATAAAAAAGCATCACCATTTAACATCTGTCTTGTTTGACCTGATTCGAATGGGGTGTACATGCTTTTGAGTGACTGAGTCATTCTTCATTTTGTGTAGTAATTTGTTGTGGTAAAGTATAGAATTAACTGTGAATGAATCATCTAATAGGCATACGATCTTCTGTCTTTTCTAGAAAGGAGAAATCAGGAGGTGCTTTTGGAAGGTGCAGTCTTTTTATATATAAATGTTTTAACATGCTAATGTGTTTATGAATGCTTGTGAATTCTGGGAAGTCTGAATCACATTCAAAAACAGTGTTTCCAACTTTCCTTCAATGGAAAGTAGCTAAACCTCGCTTGAAGAGTGGCCAAATGTCGCTAGATGACGTCACATTGATTGGCATACTGATTAGCATATTCATGGTGTCAGTTAATAATGGTCAAACAGTTTTCATTGATATATTTCATAGATATATTGACACATTGTACTGCTTCTGTTGTCAGACAATGGGCTGCATATGAAATGGTAACTGAAATCAGTGAAATCAAATGCACATATGATTAAGACTACGGCTGTGCTGTGATTTCGGCTATATTTTCCGATATATTAAAGTACTGTTCCCAGTCCTCTCCCGGTAACTGAACAGCACAACCTTGTGCTTTGCGGCAGTACCAGAGAGTCTCTGAAACAAAATAAAGTTTGTCCAAGAAGTCGCTAGATTTGTTTCAAGGTGCTTTTTTTGGAAAAAAATTCACTAAGGGGGTCTGAAAAGTCGCTATATTGGCAACACTGTTCAAGAAATGCAAATGGTTTTGTGCTTATTTCTAAACATAGCAGTGATTATTTGTGAGTGGGATCTCTTGAAATATTTTTTTTTAAATAACCAGTTATTACAAACAAAAAAATATTTAAATTGGTCAGAATTTGTTTTCAGGTTGCATTTTAAACTATTAGCCTACTACAATTTTTTTTCATGCATTTATACAATTAATTTGCAAATTTGTCCACAAAATCTACAGGGCTCCAGACTGCGACCATATTTTTTTCTGCCTGCCGTTGTGACAATTTTGTGAGCGGTCCACTGGCGCAACCACTGTTGATCGTCTCATAATCGCTGAAATTTCTGTTTCATATGAGAAACATCGAACGGCAAACGAAACAAAAGCAAAACAAAATCCCACTGCTCGTTTCAGATGCGCAGCACAGACCGTTATCAGCTCAAATCACAATTATAACAAATATAATTGGCTTATTAGTCATTTCTTTTCTACTTTTTGCTTCATATTTTGAAATTATAACATTTATTATGTTCAAATCATCAAGAAACCAGATTGTCAGAACACAAAGTGCCTTATTACTGAAGTTGTTGGTCAGTTCCATTTAATACTGTAGAAGAATAATGGTATATTTAATGAGAGTAGAATATATGCTATTTCTATATAAAAATTCAATTTTGCATGTTAATTTTAATAAGTCCCAACTCTAAGTCCCATCTTAAAGTGCTTTACTGTCAAATCTGTATAAATATACAAGAAGTGAATATGCAACTGCACTTAATGCAAATCAATAGTAATATTATGATTAAATGACTTCTATTTTTAATAGCGCTACCATCTGCTCCTGGCGCCACCATTTGTAGAACTTAGTGGTGCTGGTGCAACTGCCCTCAAATGTTACACCCCATTCACACAGGGCGTCAGTGTTAACACTTCCCATTTACTTTGAATGGCGTGACGTCAAGTGTTACCGAACTGAATTATGGGTCCGTCGTGTCACTTTGGGTTTGTTTCTCACGGTGGAAGGTGAAAAACTTTAAACTTCAAAAACGTTAAACTTCAGATTGCTTCATGTAAATATACTAGTGCAGACGCTAGCCAATCATGTTTGTTGCATTCCAAGCTTGATGTGATTGGCTGATAGTCGCGTCAGCACCAAGCTTCAGACACGCCCTTCGTCAAGCGTTTACACTGACGCCCCGGGTAAATGAACCGTTAGTCTGGAGCCCTGCATCCTGTAAAGCAGCTGTGTTTTTGTATCAGTCTCCAAATGTTGCTCATTCCAAGATGAATGTCATGTAAACATGTTGCGGATTAGACAGGCATCCTGCCAAAGGTGGATTTTAAGGATTGAGTCTTGCACAACAACAGTAGTGAATGACACTCTGTGGATTTGCTTTCTGATGCGTTTCATTTTTGTCTCAGGGAACGGAGGCAGACCTGGGCGGAGGAGAGGAGGATGAACGCCGAGACGTTCGGTATTCCGATGCGTCACAATCGTGGGCGTGGAGGTTTCCGCGGCAGAGGTGGCGGAATGGGCTTCCGTGGCGGTCGCGGGCGTGCAGCTAGCAGGGGGTCGTTCATGCCCTCCCGCGGGGGTGGAGGCGGATTCAGGGGCGGGTTCAGAGGCGGCAGAGGAGGACGAGAGTTCTCGGACTTTGAGTATAGGGTTAGTATGTCTTCGCTTACCACAGTTTACAAATAGTGGACTCTTTTCACATTTTAGAAGTGGAACCTTTGTGGTGAATGGAAACTACAACAAATCATTTTTGCATTCCTGTTTGCTACAATAACAATGGACTTTTCAAATAAGGAAAAAATATTGAGATCAAGTCAAAAGAGAGTTGATAGAAACTCATGCGTTAGCTTTTTTTTTTGTAATTTAATGCTGTGGTAATATACAAATTGTAGTGTTATAAATGTATATTAAGTTTATAAAAAACTACTTTAAGTTGTTAATAACTGTGGCAGGGCTATTCAATTAGATTCATTTGAGGGCCAGATTATCGAAACAAAATGATCTCTTTCTATATATTATTTAATATTTAAATTATTTTTATGTATGTAATATGTATATAAAGGCTCATAAAATTGCTAAAAATTTAAATCAATCCTATAATAGAATAGAATACTATAATAGAATTATAAATGATAGTAAAATAACACTGGTGTTGTGACTATATTCAGGGTTCGTACAGTGTAAAATGAAATTCCAGATATTTCAAGCACTACTTTTTTGATTTTCAGGGACTTCAATTAGAAATCACTTTCAAATTCTAAAAAAAGATAAATGTATATAAATATACCAATAAAACAAAATGGCAGAAATGAAGAGAAGCACATGCAAAGTATCACTACAAAAGTATTACAAACAATACTACACTTTTACTGTAGTAAAAATCATATAAAAAGATTCATGAAATCATCAAAACAATCATGAAACAAATAATTCTCTATCCGCACTTTGAAGTTCCGGTCTAAATCAAATGATTTGTGATTCGCAATCCATGCTCCGAAGTCCTAATCTGAATAATAATTTGCAAATCATTTGATTTGAATCATTAAATTCGCAAAATGATTCAGGAACCCGTTTGGATCAAAATCAAATGATTCACAACATGCAATTTGACGTCCCGATCTGAAACAAATGATTTGCAGATTGGAGTGCTCTGCAACACATGAGTTTACTGATTCTAAGTCAGTTTCACACATCACTAAGTGGTTTTTAAAATCATTACAAGCAATGTCAGAATTTGAACATGAATGGCTCTTTTAATTTAATCTGGCTTTTGCTAGTAAATCGCTTAAAATGAATGATCACAGTCATGAGTTTGAATCAGTCGGAGCGTATCCAGGCTACATGAAATTGGTTAATTTGTTCCTCTTTTCATGTCTTCAGCCATGTTTACACAACATTGTCAGCACTACTGCTACTGGCTTAGCGCATTCGTTTTATGACATTTAACTATAAAAAGCAAAAAAAAGTGTTTTGTTTGTTTTTTGTGTAAAAAGATATGCGTATTGATAAAAATCAAACGCTTACTTTATAGATACATTGTCTTTTAACAATTCAAGCACTTTTCAAGTACCTCTTCAGGAATATTGCTATTTTCAAGAGTTTTCCAGTCCTTAATTTTTTTAAAATTCAAGTACTTAAAGATTTTAAGCACCTTTTACAAACCCTATTATTGGTATTAGCCTTTTTTTTACCCCCAGGCTTAACTTTTTCTACCCCAATGAAACGAGTGCAAAATGATTTAAAAGTCTTTACATTTAAATGCCTTTTTTTTTTAAATATTCGTTTTTTCTTGTGTCCACTTGTTTCAGAAGGAGAACAAAGTGGCGGCGTAGTCCAACCCGAAGACCAGATCATCCGAACAGCCAAGAAATCTCCGATCATCACCGTATAGATTAACGCTTTGGTTTTGACTCCTGACTAACGGGAACTGCCTCTCTCTGTTTAACACCAGCGCAGGTGACGCCTGCCTTCGGCTGGACAACGCAGCTTTGAGTTTTTCTCCTTTCTTCCTTTTTTAGAAAAAGAAAAAAAAAACATTTGCTGTTTTTTGGAAACGTTTGATCGACACGTTCGGAAGAGAGAATTTGTGTACAAAATGCCGTAAAACTTCAGTGGAATGATAATGATGACGACAACGATTACTATTATTATCTGGTATTTTTTTCTGGTATCAACCTTTTAGTTCCTTTCGTAATAAACAGAAGGTATTTGATAACATTCTGTTAGGTGTACAGAACCCCGCTGATACTGTGAGCGCTCCTCAGTCTACGCCGCTTTATTATGCCATGTTTTGTTTTTTGGACCAGTTCTCATCTTTCGAAGCACCAAAACCCAGTCTAGAGCTCTGCCACCCAAACTAACTTAAACGGCCTGCTGGATTCACATCTATGCTGGTTTTGTGCTCCTTTCGCTTCATTTAATAGATTGACATGGTTTAGCACTAGTACGTTTTTCTTTCTTTAGTTCATTAGTTTATGACAGTCCCCAAATGATCCATTTTTGCGGAGGATCTGGTCTAGCAGTAGGTCACAAAACACCCTGGTGTATGATTGAATGTACTGATGAATTCAACTCGTTTTTGTGTCCTGAAGTCCTCTCTCAGCCACTCTATGCAGGTAGTTTGGTTCTCCCTGCGGTTCCTCGTCTTTAAAATGTATTTTGATATTTGAGTGCCAGTTATTCTTGCCTTTTGATGTCAATTATGTAAACTAAACTAAGAGGGCTTTTTGATATAAACGCAACGCAAACCCCCGAACGACGAGCCCCATCACTGTTTAATGCCAAGATCTTCTGGAAAGATCCTGAAACCCTTTAAGAACCAGATTGGATGTGTCGAAATTGTGCACTTTAAAGACAAACGATGCCTGTGTAGCAAGTCACACGTGATGTGGGGGCTAAATTTGATGTCATTTCATACCAGAAAGTGACTTGGTTGAATCGTGGAAGAAGGTTTTTCACGACTTAGTGTTTTAGTATAGATTCATATGAAATGATGCATCGTCAAAAAACATTTGACTAAACGGGAGGCAAATTTCACCTGAATTAAGTGTTCATGAACCCCTCTATTGTGAATAGTTCTGTTTCCTGTTTGATCCACTTGTGTGTTAACGTGTTTCAGGTACCAGCCGTCTATTGCTCTGTTAACGGAGTGAAGTTTGATCCCATCTCTCCTCTTTGAATGTCACTGAAGCACTAGTTCCTGCACTGTTAGATGGGAGTTAATTATTTTTGGGTGTGCTTCATATTTTTAATTTGTGTTTCAAAGATCCAAAGACTGAATTACGGATAACATTTGGAGGAGAAATGCTCTCTCTCTCAGCTGGTTCTGCATTATTTTTTTCCTCAGCGTTTGGCGTCTTGTCCGTTTCATAGTTTTTCAACTCTACTTGTATTAGCTCAAACGCTCCCTTTAAAAAAGCACTACGAATTGCAAAACGCAGGCAGCTAGTGAAAAGCAGTCTGACCGATCACTCAGACCAGGGCATGATGGGAAAGCTCTGAACAAGTCGCAGATATTGGTGCTGAGCAGCTGGATTTGGACTGGAGCGAGATTCGAAATGAATCCTCAGGCCTGATGACGCAATGAAGTGGAAGCGAACCTTGTTCACAAATGTGCAGAATGTGTCGTGTATTACAGGGTTGATGTGATTTTTGTGGTCAGAGCTCTGGAGGAATACGATTGGCAAGTTTATGATTTTGTTTTCCTGAATTCGAGCAGGTGTACATGGTGTGCTCTTAGAGGGCTTCAAATGGGGCAAACTGAGGTTTTTATTCAACAAGAGAAATAAATAGTTGTTCAGTATCCTCTGTGTGTGTGTGCTTGTTTTTTTCCTCAATAAACATTTACAGATTCAATAAGAATAGTTCATTAATAGCATGTGCCACTGATCCTACATTTCATTTAAAAGTGTTATTAAATGGGTAACGCTTTAACATAGTTAATCCATTAGATAATGAAGTAACATTAATATTCAACTTTTGACATTTAAAAATGTATTACTAAATGTTGAAAATAATAATGCTGCATAAGTATTGTTCATGTTATCCAATGCAAAGTGTTACCAATATTTTTTTTTTTTTTTTATATACACTACCAGTCAAAAGTTTGGACACACCCTCTCATTTAATGTTTTTTTTTTTTTAAAGAAGTTTATGCTCATCAAGGCTGTTTTCACTTGATCAAAAAATACAGAAAATAAAATATAATTTGTGAAATATGATGTAAATAAATATGTTTTTCTATATTAATATACATTAAAATTTTATATATATATATATATCTGTAATTAAAGTTGAATTTCCAGAAATCATGATCCTTTAAAAATCATTCTAATATGCTGATTTATTATCAGTGCTGGAAATAGCTGCTTAATATATTTTTTAGAACCTGTGATACTTTTTTTTTCAGGATTTTTTGATCAATAAAATGTTAAAAAGAACAGCATTTATTTAAAATAAAGATTTTCTAACAATATACACTACTGTTCAAAAATTTGGGGTCAGTACATTTTTATTTTGTTTTTATTTTTTTTTAAGAAATTTATATTTTTATTCACCAAGAATGTGTTAAATTAATAAAAAGTGATAGCATAGATTTATGTTGTTAGAAAATATTTAGATTTTGAATAAATGCTGTTCTTTTCAACTTGTTATTCAAAGAATCCTGAAAAAAAAGGTCAAAATCACAGGTTGCAAAAAAATATTTGGCAGCACAACTGTTTCCAACATTGATAATTCTAATAATAAATCAGCATATTAGAATGATTTCAGAAGGATCATGTGACACTTAAGACTGGAGCAACAGCTGATGAAAATTCAGCTTTGCATCACAGGAATAAAGTATATTAGAATAAAAACCATTATTTTATATTGTAATAACATTTTGCAATATTACTGTTTTTTCTGTATTTTTGATTAAATAAATGCAGCCTTGATGAGCATAAGAGACTTCTTTAAAAAGCATTAAATGAGAGGGTGTCTCCAAACATTTGACTGGTAGTGTATATACATATACACACCACTGGGAATATACAAAAAGTTTAAGAAAATTAATTGACAAAAGTCCATGCAACATAACTAAAATGGGATTCTATTGACTTATAATTCTTTATTCTGTACTCAAAACATAACATGACAGCGCAGGCTAAAATATTACTGCAGTGATGTTATAATTGCTTTTTTAATTATATAAAGTTTAAACAGAGGCTGAGGCATCAGAAATATGATGGCAGATACATGTTGAAGATATTGAAGACTACAGTTGAGGTCAAAAATGTTTACACACATCTTGCAGAATCTGCAAAAATAAGAGGGATCATACAAAATGCTTGTTATTTTTTTTTATTTAGTACTGACCTGAATAAGATATTTCACATAAAAGATGTTTATATATATATAAAAAAAAAAAAATCAACCCCAATCAAAAGTTTACATACACTTAATACGTTATTAATACTGTGTTGTTAACTGAATGATTCAAAACATGATACATATAATAATAATAATAATGTAAATTAACATCATATTCTGCTATTTTTAGACTATTCTGCTTTTAATTTTGTTAGACTATTTTAATATAACTTAATTTAAGCATCCCATTTCAAAAACAGGTACTAAGGGATCAGATTAGGAAATATGTCAGTTTACATGTCTAAATTTTAGCATTTTTATTCCTGTTCTTTTTTTATAACTTAAGAATTTTTAATATTTCAGTTAGGTTCAAAACAGTGGTTTATCAAGTCAAATCAGTGCCGCATTTACTTGCAAACAAATTTAAGTATTATATTATGTATTTGTAGTATTCTTTATTTTTGTTAGCAAAACTTCTTTTTTTTTCTCACAATACTTCATTTTCTTTTGCAATTCTTTACTTTTGTTTGCAAAAAGCACATTTATTTTTTCTCAATACTTTCATTCTCTTTTGCAGTACAATTCTTTTTGGCACCATTTTGACTCCATAGTTTGTTAGTTGAGAAACACAGCTCTATGTAATACATAACTTACATTACGTACACTTGTGAACTTGTATTACATTTTATGTCGGTATTATGTATTGGACATTGACTAAACACTGCTATTTAAAAAAAAAAAAAAAAAAAAAGAGAGACAGAGAGAAAAAGCGTCATTGCTGCAGTGACCTGCAGATGTCAGTAATGAAACGCCTCAGTAAAACATCCCACCAGCAGAAGAAACTAGTCGACCTGATGGAGACAGTTGATCACGGAATAAAATGCTGAAATTCATCGATTCATCACTTAAAGTTCGGGACTTCTGAAGCGGGTTTTCATCTGCACACGCTTATTGGGCTGAATCGGAGTGGGGCGCATCGATGCTTTCAGTTTCGAGTCTGTAAAATGTCTGTTGTTTTTGTTCCGAAACGGCAGCGCGGAAAAGCGCAAATCAACCAGGACACAATTCAAAGAGTAAGTGGACATTCCACTGCCTAATACGGTCACGGACACACAGCTGTGTTATTTAAGAGAGAAATAACCGTATTTTTTAACCGAACTCACGGCCATACATATTCAGTACTCGCGGAACCGTACAGGGTTGCCAGGTTTTCACAACGAAACCAGCCCAATTGCTCCTCAAAACTAGGCCAATCGCGTTCCAGTGTAAAAATCTCGTTTCGGAGGGTAAAACGCGTTTTTTTGGCCGGGTTTCCCAGGGAAAATTCGCACTCCAGTGGCTAAATAGTACATTATTGCGGTCGCTAGAAAGTGATGAAGTAGCATATGGACTTGGCAACATTAGTGGTACTGGACAACTAGTTACGTCATACAGCGCGTGCGTGTCTTGAGTGTGTTTTGAGTGTTTTCGGTACCTTACAGAGAAGCAGATATGAACCTCATGGAGGTTTTAGATCCGGACCGTTCACCGGAGCCGCTCCTGTCAGTTTGGTGGTCTGCCCTAGTGTCCGTTGCGATTTGAAAAACGAATTCGCGCCATTTATGTCCTTCGCTGTGTGAACGCGAAAGTTCGAGAGTAGCGCCTGTTAGTTAATACGCGTCAATCACTACTCCGTAAACACAGGACGTTTACCTAACGTTATTTTATTTTTTGTAACCATAAAATAACGTTCCCAGAACGTTGCATGGTGGTTACCTCAAAATTCCAAGTCCTGAAATTCGTTTAATGCAGCATTTATTAAAATACAGAAATTAGATTAATTAAAACATGTTTTAAATTATATTAAGACAGGGTTTTTATAACACTGATTAGTCATCCATACAGATCATTTCCATGCCGTTTATACTATACTGGGTCGTGATTGCAGCAGAGTGATTTTGTTGGATTAAAGAGGTTAGGCAAATGTTAAGGGAATGTTAAAATAATGTTATAGTAACGTTATACAAACCAGAAACTAACGTTCTATTTCCATTAAAAAAAAAAAAAGTTTCCTGGCTAACCAAAAACAAACCTCAACAAAATAAGTTTCCGGAATGTTATAACAACATTCTAAAAGCCAAACACTAACTTTCTGGGAATGTTAGAATAACATTCTAAAAACCAAAAACTGACTTTCTGGGAACCAAAAACTAACATTAGAAAAACATTTTAAAACCCAAAAACTAACATTAGAATAACGTTCTACAATCCAAAAACGAACGTTCTGGAAACGTTAAAAAATAATTGGTCTGCAAACCAAAAAACAACGCTCTGGGGACCAAAAATCTTTAGCTGGGTATTTACTGACTGAAACAAAAACACAAATAATATAATACTTAGAATATAATCATACTTTTTTTAATCAATTCAAAGAGTAAAAACGCAACAAATTTGTGCCACTAATATCTGCTGCTGTGTAAATGGGAAAGAAGCACCTGTTAGTAAATACTTGCCAATTACTATTTATTGACCGATTCAAATAATAAAAAGACGAATAATTTTTTATACTTAGAATATAACCATTATTTTTCTGATCAATTCGAAAAGTAAAAACACATTCAACATTTAGTGTATAGTCTCTTTTTATTTTTTTGTTCTATAAAAGTTATGCTAACAAGTTAAGCTAGATTTATTGCAAAGATTTATTAAACATGAAAGGAAAATTAAAGAGGAAAATATACTAATCAGACAAACCTCAAGCAGTATGAAGGATAAAATCATAAGAAACATATTATTTATGAGTTTAAGAAGCGGTGTTGAAGAACGTTACTTTTAAAAAGTGACGCATAGTACTTACGTTTTATGGAAAGTGATGCATTGTTACTTTTGTGTTATTTTTCCTCAACTGAGCTGGTCTTGCTTCTTTGTTTTTAATATAAAATGTTATATTTTTGGCAAATTCAGCAATAAACAAAAAAGAAACACAAATGTGATGTTTATCTAAATTCAGTTATGCTTATTAGTATGGTTGAATTGGATCATCCAAGATCAACAGGAAAAACATTGGTTAAAAAAATTAGGATTAAATAGATAAAGGATATTTGCGTTATTTAACGTATTTAATTATTGCAGGTGTGTCATTTCCATAATTTCCATAATGTTAAAGCTACAGCCAGTTGAAGAGGCTTTGACATAGTCATGAAGAACTAAATTAGAATATTTTTTCAGATTACTAACTGATTGTGTTTTTCAGCTGCTGGATGAGAATGATCAGTTGGTGCGATGCATCACAGAATATCTGCAGAAGGGCCGCGCCACCGAATGTGTGCAGTACGTCAGTTTCATACGTCTGTTCTCTTCAGATGCTTTAGTGTGTTTACTGAAGTACGTACTTAATCATCTCCACAGATATCAGCAGATTCTGCACCGCAACATTGTGTATTTGGGAACCATAGCTGACGCCAGCACAGAGATCCTGCCGGAGACGCAGACCTCAGACGACACCGTCAATTAGATTTGCTGCTAACAAGAATACTGTAAACATCTTATAATAAATGTGAGTGTGCAGTTGATTGTGTACCAGGAGTTGCATCAAACATAATTGCCAAAACAACTGTATACACACACACTTTTTTTATATATGATCCTGGACCACAACACCAGTCTTAAGTTGCATTGGTATATTTGTGGCAATAGCCAAAAATACATAGTATGGGTCAAAATTATAGATTTTTCTTTTATGCCAAAAATCATTAGGATATTAAGTAAAGATCATGTTTCATGAAGATATTTAGTAAATTTCCTACTGTAAATACATCACAACATAACTTTTGATTAGTAGTATGCATTGCTAATCACCTAATTTGAACAGCTTTAAAGGTGATTTCAGATTCCAGATTTTCAAATAGTTGTATCTCGGCCACATGTTGTCCTATCATAACAAAAACAAAGCTCATTTATTCAACTTTCAGATGTATAAATCTCAGTTTTGAAAAATGTAACACTTATGACTGGTTTTGTGGTCAAGGGTCACAAATTTAATTCTTTATTATTTATTCTAATGATTATATATATTTTTTCCCTTTTGCCACAGACTGGCTGAGAAGAAAGATACTCCAGATGTCCTTGTTGGGGAATGTTGTTTCTATGTACATAATTTCATAATGTTTTTACTTCAATGCTTGCGTAATAAATATGTAAACTACAATAAACACTTGCACTTTTGTATAAGCAGCAGAAGTCCACAGAACATTTTTATCACTAAATATTTTGCCTCAATTTGATGATGATTTGTTACTAATAAAAGCAGGGTTCCCACTCTTATGCCAGATGTCAAATTCACTGACTTTCAGTGACTAAAAAGCTGAATAATAAATGAATCCATTCATTTGCAAGCCTTATTTACTTGTTCGCAGACTTTTTTGGTACACAACACATATATACACTATTTTTTACATTTTTTTATTTTTTGCTTTTACACGTTAAATGTACTTTGATATTTTCTGTACTTTTTCTACAGAAATTAATTTATGGTTTTTATGCTTTCATAACCATAACAATTGGCAAAACGTGTAAAACTGTGATAAAACTAAATGCGTATAGAAAAATTATGTTTTGATAAATAGAAACAAAAAAATGTAAAAAACAAACAAAAATCCCTGATATTCCATGACTTGGACAAAATAAATATACAATTCTCTGACTTACAATGTCTGGAATAGACCTTTTAAAATTCCATGATATTCCAGAAATTCCATGACCCGTGGGAACCCTGTAAATGTGTAATTTAGATCCATTTAAGATTTTATCATGTTTAAATCGGAATCAGATTCCATCTGAATCTTTAATATCATTAGAACATATTTACACCATGTTTTTGTTGTACTTGTTTCATCCTGATTTTAACTGCATTACAGTAATGAAAATAAGACTTGCCCAATCAAAACACATTGCAGTCATGACCTTGCAAACTCATGATGGGAGAATCAAACCCATGATCTTGCATCTTGAGCATTGAACCCATGACAAGGGTATCAAAACCCTAACCTTGGTTCTTGGGAATCAAACCCATGACCTTGCATCCTGGGCATCAAACTCATGATGGGAGAATCAAACCCATGATCTTGCATCTTGAGCATCGAACCCATGACAAGGGCATCAAAACCCTAACCTTGGTTCTTGGGAATCAAATGCATGACCTTGCATTCTGGGAATCAAACCCATGACCTTGCATCCTGGGCATCAAACTTATGATGGGAGAATCAAACCCATGATCTTGCATCTTGAGAATCGAACCTATGACCAGGGCATCAAAACTCTAACCCTTGGTTCTTGGGAACCAAATGCATTACCTTGCATTCTGGGAATCGAACCCATGACCTTGGCATGAACAGCTTGCTGTACTGTTTTTTCCCTACAGAAAAGCTTGATATAATGTGAAATGAATACTCATGAAAATGTGAATGCTAGTCAAAGGATGAAACAAAGGCAGACATTATGTTATATATTTATTTTTTGCATTGCTGGTACACTTGGAAATAATCAGTTGCCAGCTCTAGTGAACAATAAGCAACATAAGCCAAGCAGTCGCCCCTCATGTCTTCTGTTAGGGCAACGTCATTTCTTTCTTTTTATTTAATTTTTTTTTTTAAACTCCTTTTATTTTTTGAAGCCACTAGTAAACCATTTTGACACAGCTGAGAAATGTTGAGCATTACAGTCCAAGGTCATTGAAGATGTTTAATCTTAAAAAAAAAAAAAAAAAAATGCCGAAACAGTTTGGGAGAAAAACACGGACGAAGCAACGAACCTACATTTTGATTGTGCAAAGCACAGAACTATAAAAAGATATATTTATATACAGCAAACGATTCTCTGTAAACATGGTAAGTATGTTAGTTTTCAGAAAACATGGTCATATCATAAATACAGGCAACATTGGCATCGGCAAACGTCACGAAATGAACATTCTGGGCTTTTCGGATGCAGCCCGAGACCACAGAAACCAACGGGAATCTGGGCTCAAAATAACCAAAAGGAAAAAAAAAACTGGAAAAAAAAAAAAAACACCCCAATCTGACCATAACCATTTATTAGTGTTTATAATGGCGTATTTGGTAACCTCTGTAGAAAGAAGGTACAGTTAAACTCTGTAGGAAAGAAAAAATGTGCTTCACATCTTGGGAAAATAATGTTTTACTTAATAATAATAAGCCTATATTACGCTAACTTATAGAGTAATGGTATAATGTGTAAGAAAATACAAAAATAAGATTAATACTGTCAATATTTGTACAAGAAATATATCGTATTTGAAAGGAATACATGTTATTTTTATGGGAAGTGTTAGTGTCGTTCTGAAGAAAGCCAATGGGGAAAATGAACACGTTTGACCGTACAGAAGGGTTTGTGTTTTTAATAAAAGGGTTTTTTTTTCTCTTTCTAGATAGAACTACTACTACGGCTCCCAAACGGCATTTCTTTTGTATTTCAAGCACCATTTCCCCCCTCTAAACAATACTTTGGTTAGAGAAAATATCTGCAAGTGCTATTCAAAACAACATGGCACAAAGTTACTGCTAACATCCTTTTTTTTTTTATTTGTATTTTTAATCTTTTTTATCTCTCAGATGTTGAAAAAGTAGTGTATTTCTTTCAAATTACACCTCTGCTATGATTATTATATTTCTGCCGAGCCTGCTCAAAGCCTCTTCATAAAAAGTAAATTATTTATAGTTCTTTTCGTTTCTTTTTTTTTTTTTTTCTGAGTCATTTACAAGCTATGGAACAGTAGCTGAGAGCTGCAGTCTGGGTCGTCCCACGTGACATTTGGCAGTTACAGCTATTTAAACACAGTATCGTTATGTGGAACGTCCGGTTAGCGGACCGGGACGTCCGGATCTTCGTAATGCGGCTGCGATAGTGCGCTGTGAGTGAGCACGGTGGCCATGCATATCAAAAAAAGTTGTGTAAACTCGAAGCCGAACGCCGCCGCGAGACTGAAGGCTTCAGTCGTGCCGATGCGGCCGCCAGTGAAATGGTCCGACTAGCTGCTGTTAACATGAATCATGCATCGTTTGGACAGCGTGGAAGGCAGTTACGCTCTGTTCGGGGATGTTTGACACGCATCTGTGTACAAAAATGTTATGAATCACTATGTTAAATGCAAATTTCCCTATAAAAACACTTCTAGTTTACAAGGTTGGAGTCTAGACCGGGTTCACGGCACACCACAAGATCAACAATCCCAGCTAGGTTTTCTACGACGCCGTGTTCGGATAATAAAATAACATCCTTCCGCTGCCCCGACACAACGAAACCCCTTTATGAAGTCTCTCAGTGGTGTCCCGCTCAAAGCCTTTAAATGCTGATCTGGGTTCACATCCTGAGCGTTACTCAAACTCAAAGTACACAAAGAAAAGTGTCGGCGACCTCTCCCAGCACGGGTCCAGCTCAGTACTGGTGCAGGTACGAGGGTCGATGCTCAGGTTTGAGCGGGAAGGTTTTGAAGCCTTTGCTCAGGATCTTGTGCTGAGAAACCTGTTGTTGCTGCTGCTGCTGCTGCTGTTGCTGCTGTGTGAACGGGAAGCCAGAGGAGATGCCGGAGGATGGAGGGCAGTCGTTGGCCGTCGACCACACCGGAGACTGCAGCATTTGCATGGATTCGCCCCATTGGCTGGAGGGGATGGTCATCTGGTAAAGGGAAGAGCTGGGATTGGGCATGGTGTTGGTGTGTGAGGAGTGCTGCCAGGGAGCTTTAGGAGGCCAGGTTTTAGTTTTGCTGTCCTGTAACAAACAACACAAGACATATTTACATTCACATTCATGCATTTTATCCAAAGTGACTTCCTTTGCATCCAAGTACATCTTTGGATGCAATGAAAGTCCTGGAAATTGAATTAATGACCATGACCTTGCATCCTGGGAATCAAACCTATGACATGGGATTCAAACCCATGACCTTGCATCCTGGGCCTCAAACCCACAACATTGTTTCCTAAGAATCAAACCCATGACGCAGGAATTAAACCCATGACCTTGCATCCTGGGAATCAAACCAATGACGTGGGATTAAAACACATGACATTCCATCTTGGGAGCCAAACTATGACATGGGAATCAAACCCATGACCTGGGCATCAAACCCATGACACTGCATCCTGGGAATCAAACCCATGACCTGGGCATCAAACCCATGACACTGCATCCTGAGAATCAAACCCATGACATGGGAATTAAACCCATGACTTGGCATCCAGGGAATCAAACCCATGATGTGGGATTTAAACACATGAATTTGCATCCTGGGAATCAAACCCATGATGTGGGATTTAAACCCATGAACTGGGCATCGAACCCATGACATGGGAATTAAATCCATCACCTTAAATCCTGGGAATTAAACCCATAATGGGAGAAATTAACCTATGATCTTGCATCTTTGGCATCAAACCATGATCTTGCATCTTGGGCATCAAACCCATGACCTTGCATCCTAGGAATCAAACCCATGATGTGGGAATTAAACCCATGACTTAGCATCCAGGTAATCGAACCCATGATATGGGAATCAAACCCATGACATGGAAATCAAATCCATCACCTTGAATCCTGGGAATCAACCCCATAATGGAAGAACTGAACCTGTGACCTTACATCTTGGGAATCGAACCCATGACCTTGTATCCTGGGAAATAAATTACCAGCATGCTCCACTGTTTGCTACTAACTTAATTATAGTTATAAAGCTTCATATAAAACTAAACAATGCTAATGTGAAGGAATCACTATAGCAGAAGGGTTAATGACAAATCTCGATGTTTACGATGGCAAAATGGCTTTAAGTTAAAATACTATATACTTAGATAAGAGTAAAAAAGAGTTTCAAAGTTTCTAAAAACAAGTTTTAAGTTTGTGAGAAATGTAATCTTTGTATTCATTGTGGTCTTTTAATAACAGTAATTTAATAAAAAAATATATATATATATATATATATGACAAAAAAAAAAACTTTAAAAAAAATGTAAAAACTTTTCAATTTAAATTCAAATATGAATATTTTAATAAATACAATAATATGATACTTTAAGATCAAAACAGAAGTTATTTCTATGCATCTTACATGTTGTGCCACACAGAATTTTATGTGACATCAGAAAATTGTATTTAATTAATTAACTAAATACAGTATATTATTAACAATTTGAATGCATAGGGCCCCAAGTATGAATACAAGGTTTTTTTTCCCGAAAGACAATCGACTAACAGCTGCATATGAGAAAACACCCACTGTTAAACTCCACTTGTTACTGTGATGGAATATACATGTGGGTGTTTATTAGTTGAAGTGGTATCAGAGAGTCATTAGTACCTGGTTACTGTCGTCACTGGCGTGGTGAAGTGGAGGAGAGGGCAGAGTGCACACTTCCTGTTCACCACAGCTGTGTTTCCTAAAAAAAAAAAACACTTGACATTAGGGACACGGACAAACTTATCTCAAACAAATCGTCCCCACGAATCACTTCTGATAAACAAAGTGAATGTTTGTTACCGTCTTTGCTTAACAGCTGCCACCAGATCAGGCCCAGAGAACATGGAGAACAGACTGTCCCCATTGGCTGAGGAGGTCTCGTCACTGGAGCTGGCCGAATCCCCCTGATTGGCTGACCAGCCGCTGTTGACCGCCTCCCTGCTCAAAAACAAACATCTATATCAACATGTAGTTGGATGCCACTGCACTTTACTAAGTGAGAAGATGGGAAGTGGACAACTGAAATCATTTATCATGGATGAGATGCTCATCTCACCCCTCACTGTAGTACTCAGGGTGTGTCCAGCCCCTGTGCTGCTCGTCTGGATGTGGCCAGTTACTGCGGGTGTTGCTGGGCCGGCGAACATGCTGCGCCTGTCGTTTCTGCTGCATGGCCTGATTGACCCCAGCAACATAACGCGCAAACTCTGGATCCGAGCCCACTGACGGAGAGATGGAGAGAGAGAGAGAGATGTGTGTCGCTTTGTCCTGCTCTTTGTTTAAACTGTCAAGCACAGCAGAAATGCATAATAGGGTCCAACACACACACAAACCAGTAATGCACTAAAGTGACCTGCTGTACCACAGAATAAGTAATACAATTGTGTTATGATGTGACAACGCCTCTATTTACATGCATTCAAGTGTTTGCATAAAATTAATTCATTACATTAAAAGTGCACTGTATTCTTTCAGAGCGATTCATTATAAAGATGAATGCGTAGATCACAGATTCACATGTTTAAAATGTATGCAATTTTTTTTTTAAATACTCAACAATACAAAGCCTTGGGTAATATTAGCTCACAAAGCATATAAGTGTTGACAACCCCCCCCAATACTTAAAAATAGTACATCAGTAATAGTACAATAATATATGATGATATTTAACAAAAATTGGATGCTTTAAATTCATTTTTAAAAAGCACTGAAACAAATAGACTTTTTAAATTAAGCTATAATATAATATTAAATCTAAGCCCAATATAAAATATTAAAACTTAAACAAAAAAAAAAAAGATATAAAAAATCTAACAAAAATAATAAAAAATAAAAATAAATTTAGCATGAAATTTACTTAAACTGAAATCAAAATAAATTAACAAACGTTAAAATATATATATTTTTTTAAATGGCTCAAAGTTAAAATAAAAAATATTACATCTAAGCTAAATATAAAACTAACTAAAAAACATTAATAAAATAAAACAAAACAAATTATGAAAACTACTAAAACTGAAATCAAAATAAATGAAAATACATTTTTCATTAGAAAAAGTTTCCAAAAATGTAAAAATTATTAAGTTAAAATTAAGTAAAAATATAAAAAATAAGCTAAATATTAAATCTTAAAACTTATACTAAAAAAAGATGTAAATAAAAATATAATAAATAATAAAAAATAAGTATGAAAATTACCAAACGGACATCAAAATTAATTAAAATACTTTTTAGAAAAGTTTTTAGTAAAAACAAAATGACAAAGTAACATTTTTAAATATTAAAGAATAAGATTAAGAATAAAATATAAAAAAAAATGTAATGAAATATATATATATGTATGTGTGTGTGTGTGTGTGTGTGTGTGTGTGTGTGTGATGCTAAACAAAATGATCAGTCATTGTCTTCTACACTGCAGAGTTTTGCTCAAACTCTCTACTCACCTGCAGGGTCAAAGGGCATGGAGTCTCCCAACACCCCAAACAGACTCTGGTCACTTTGGTCTCGGTTGGGCCAGGTGTTGTTGCGTGGTCCCTGCGGGGGCTTGTGGCCGAGCATCTCAGACATCATGCTGTCCATGTATGTGCTGACCAGCCCCAGACTGTAGAGGTCAGAGCTAAGGTCCGGCAGGCCCGGGGCGGGCCACTGCGTCAAAGGCCCGATGGGCGAGAGCCCTCCTAAAGGACCCTGGGGCCACTTGCTAGGAGCTCTCGGCTGCGGGGGCTGCTGGGAAGAGAGCTGCGGGGAAACCGGAGCCGTTTGCTGCGGCTGCTGCTGCGGCTGCCCGATCGGCTGCAAGAGATGCTGGTAGAACGGCAGGGCCTGCGAGGTCGGCTGCGACTGCGGCTGCGTTTGCTGCTGTTTGGGCGTTGAAGGAAGCTGCTGTTGTTGCTGCTGTTGTTGTTGTTGTTGCTGCTGCTGCGTTGGTTGCTGCAAGGTTTGCACCAACACTTGAGACACTTGAGACTGCGAGGAGGTTGCAGCCGCACCGCTGGGCGGCTTCAAGTCGGCCGCATTCGTAGACGCCACCGAGTTCCTCCTCTTCACCAGCGGAGATGCCTGCTGGGATTTGCCCATGTTGAAACCCGATAGGAAGTCGATGACGTCTTGCATCTCCTGGTCGGTGGGCAGGTTCATGCTCTGTTCGTCTGCGGACGCGCCGTTGGCGATCTGCGCGTGGCTGGGGTCGGGTGTGCAGGGCATGCTGCTCATCTGCAGGATGCTGTGCAGGCGGCCGGATTTGTCGTCCGAGCTGCCGCTGCTCCGTGACGGGGTGCTGGGGATGGAGTAACTGCCGCCCGCGCTGGAGTTGGACGAGGCTTTCTTGGTGAAGCGTGAGGTGAGTTTAGAGATGGTTTTGGGGAGGCCGCCGGAGGATTTGGTGCTGTTCCCAGGAGGAAGATCGACGGGGACGCCATAATCAGTTGTGTCTCGCTGTAGCTGGATCTGAATGGTGGGCAAAGTCTGTTCCCTGTGGAAAAAATACATTTTCAATCTCAAAACAGTTTTTATAAAAATGTAGATTTTTTTTTGTGTTATTTATAGTTATTTTGTTGTGTATTTTAACAAGCAAAAAAGGTCTCTAACACTAGCTTCCTTTTATTTTTTATTCTATTATTTTCTTTTTATTTATTCTATTTTTAAATGATATAATATTATATAATTGTCATAGCACTTGCATGTTTTTGCTCTTTTGTTGATTTTTGCTTCCATTGTTCTCTTTTGTTAGTCGATTTGGATAAAAGCGTCTGCTAAATGTCTAAAAGCAAATGTATATTTGCAATTTTTTATAATTTATTTCTAATGTACTGAATAATACTTTGATTTTATTTGAGCTTTAAGATGAGTTATTTTAGTACATATGAATATTTAGTATAATATTATTTATATTGTATATATTTTATATATAATAGGTATTACATACATGACCCTGGACCACAAAACCAGTCATAAGTGTCAATTTTTCAAAATTGAGATATATATAACCTCTGAAAGCTGAATGAATAAGCTTTCCATTGATGCATGGTTTATGATTGTTAGGATAGGACAATATTTTTCAGAAAACTATTTGGAAATCTGCAATCTGAGGGTGCAAATTAAAAAAAAAAAATTGCCTTTAAAGTTGTCCAAATTAAGTTTTATAGGAATGCATAGCACTAATCAAGAATTAAGTTGATATATTTACGGTAGGAAATTAACAAAATATCTTCATGGAACATGATCTTTACTTAAAATCGATACTTTTGACCCATACAATGTATTTTTGGCTATTGCTACAAATATACCCATGTGACTTATGACTGGTTTTGTGGTCCAGGTTCACATATATGTTTGTATGACAAATATAATATATTAAATAAATAGAAATTATATTTTCAAAACTCTTTCACAAGGATTCTGTGGTAAAAAAAAAAAAAAAAAAAAAGAGTGATAATGCATTTTATGTTTTCATTTTTTGTTATTTTGTTTTGTATTTTGTATTTTTCATTTTTTTTGTTTTTTAATGTCTATATAGTTTTTATAGATTTTTATTGCAATATTAACTTTAAATATATACAAGAAATATGTGACCCTGGACCACAAAACCAGTCGTAGGGGTCATTTTTTAAAATTGAGATTTATACGTCATCTGAAAGCTGATGAATAAGCTTTCCATTGATGTATGGTTTGTTAGGATAGGACAGTATTTGGCCGAAATACAACTATTTGAAAATCTGGAATCTGAGTGTGAAAAAAAATCTAAATATTAACCCATGTCACCCTGTAGCCCAAGACTATTCGCCCACTGAAGCTAAGCAGGGTTGAGCCCGGTTAGTACCTGGATGGGAGACCTCCTGGGAAAACTAGGTTACTAGAAAGAGGTGCTAGTGAGGCCAGCAGGGGGTGCTCACCCTGTGGCCCGTGTGGGTCCTAGCAGTGTAGTGATGGGGACACTGTACTGTCAAAAAGCACCGTCCTTCAGATGAGAAGTTAAACCGAGGTCCTGACTCTCTGTGGTCATTAAAAATATATACAAGAAATATGTGACCCTGGACCACACCTCGGCATCCTCTAAAGTTGTCCAAATGACGTTTTTGGCAATGCATATTACTAATCACAAATTAAGTTTTGATATATTTACAGTAGGAAATGTACAAAATATCTTCATGGAACATGATCTTTACTTAATATCCTAATGATTTTTGGCATAATTTTTTTGTATAATTTTGACCCATAAAATGTATTTTTAGCTTTTGCTGCAAATATACCTGTGCTACTTAAAAAGTAGAAGAGAAAAATACATGCTTATTTGTGTTTTTACTTTTAGCTAACATAATGACCTGATTTATAAAACTCCTTGTGTAGATTTAATAAAAAGTGTCAAATTCTTGTTTTCTTTCACAGTGAATTATGGGAAGGTTTGACTGCATTGCTGATGCTGACACTGACTTGCGCTCTTTCCAGCGGTGGAGGTCAAACACAGCTGTGTAGAGCACGTCCACCAGACCGAGGGTCTTTTCTGGATCCAGACTGCGCTGCAGAAGAGACATTGTCGCTGGATCCTCCTTTAGACACCTGCAATACAACAAGCAGATTTAGAAAATAAAATTAGATTTTAACATTATTAATTTTATTTTACTTTATTACTTTATCATTTTATTTGAATTTCTATATATATTTTTTAATTTTATATTTAATTTTATTTTTATATATTTTTTAAATATATTTTTTATTTTTTTAATATTCCATTTTAATTTTATATCTTAAAATAAATAAATCTTTTTTATTTTAATTTATCAGCAAAGGCATTTTTCATGGTAAACGCAGAAGTTGAGAAAATAGATTTTAAAAAAACAAAATTAGATTTTATATGTTTAGATTTTGTATATATTATATTTTATTTTGCATTTTATTTTGTATATTGTATTTTATATTTTGTATACATTTTATTTTATATTCTATTATTTTTTAATATTTTATTTGATTTTATTTGATTATTTTATTTTATAAGCAAAGGCTTTTTTCATGGTAAACTATTACTTTATCAATTTATTTTATTTGGTATTTTTTTTGTATTTTATGTTTAATTCAATTTTTTATATATTTTTATATTTATATTATTTTCCTTTATATTGTTTTTCATATTTTTATATATTTTATATTGTATTATATACTTTTTATATTTTATTATTTTTTTCATTTAATGTTTTTATTTTATTTTATCAGCAAAGGCAGTTTTCATGGTAAACAATTATATAACCTCTTTCAGACTGACATGAAAAAGATGTTTTTCCTGTAACTGAATCAAATTGACTTTGAATAAACGATAAATAAAGGAGCTTGAACTCTAGTAATCTGCAGCCATAGAAGACATGGATCTACTGTCGGTGCTACTGAGATTCAATTAACTGCTATAATTACCATAAATATTACTATATGCGGTTACTCACCATGTAGAGGGAACCTGGATCACAACTCTAGATCCTTCAAGAGAGATCTGAGGAGCGTAAGCTTCCTTATTCTCAATCTGAGCCGTGTCGACCACAACCTGCACACACACACACACACACCAGGTTTAATAAATGTACTGTACAGTCATGAAAATCTGAAAGTATACATCATGTTTCACTCATCCAGTGACATTACTCCATAATTTCTATGGAAGAAAATTAATGACAAATGTCTTTGAAACAAAAAAGCATGTTGAATTGCACAAACTGAAAAAATAATGCATTGAATTAACAGTGCTTGCATTTTTATGCCTTGTATTGCATTTTTAGGTCCTGAAATTTAATGTAGTTATTTATTTGAGCTGTGAGTATTTCAATTCAAAATATTTCACACACATTTTCATAATTCAAAATTTTGTAATTCACTGAATTTGTGGAAGCAAATTTGGAAAGTGAAATAAAATGGACCAAAATTTGTCTGTCGAATAATATACATCGTCTTTTCAAACAGGCTGAATATTTTCTAAGTGAATTCTGGAAGTTGAATATGAATTATTGAATTTTTAATTATAAAAATGTGTGTGAAATATTGAATTTAAATATTCACAGCTTAAATAAACAACTATGTTAAATTTCAGGGCCTAAAAATGCAAGCACTGTTAATACAATGCATTATTTTTTCAGTTAGTGCAATTCAACATGCTTTTTTGCTTTTTTCAAAGATATTTGTCATTCATTTTCTTCCATACATTTCTCAGCCAAGCTGGACACCTGAGAGCCCCAGCTCCAAACTTTTCATCACTGTCAGAGAGCAGTTTCCACCCGAAAACACAAATGAAACATTTCCCACAGTTCTTGAAAAGAGGCCGTGAAGCCGCATATGAAACGGAGAGGGCGTTTCCTATCAAACAGGAAGTGGGCTATTGTTATTAATAGCACAGGTGTATCCTTAATGTGACTCAACTGACGGCGACTCTCCACGAAAAACACACACACGCCCAAAGGTCACGGTCACTCTGACCACACACACAGCAAAAACAGAAACAACATCATGGAAAGCGCTTTATGATTATTCACAAATCATTTTCCTGCAGCCGGAGGCCTTTTCCAGACTTTTATTGTTTCTTTTGTGAGAACACTGCTGACAGTGACTTAAAAATATTCTGGAATATCAGGGTTATTAAAAAAAGTTACTTAAATTTAAATGAACTTTAATGAAATAAATGTAAATATATTTTATTTCAGCAATTATTCTTAGTTTAATGATATGTATTGAAAAACTAAAATAAAAAGTTTAACTTAGTTTAAAGATATGTACTGAAAAAAAAACGGAAAAAAAACCCCCACTTCATATTAGGCGTCTTCAAACACTTTAACAACTACTATAGAAATTAATTTCAGATGTAATTACAGAAAGGTAGTAAGCACATAATTAGTACTTAATAAAAAGTAGTCTCAAAAACTGTATAAAAAAACTAAAAAAAAACTAAAAGTAAATAAATAAATAAATACAAATTACAACTTAAAAAACAAAATTTAAAATGAACAGAACATTTATTTATCTAAACTTTAATGGATCTTAATAATACTTAAATAACACTGTTCTGGACTGGGCATTATCGTTTAATAGAAAGGTATTAGAAAGTTATTACATTTTGATAAAAAATAATTAGTGCTGGGCAACGATTAATAGCATCCAAAATAACAGTTTTTGTGTACATAATATCTGTGTGTATATATTACATGCATGTATATTTAAGAAAAATATGTTATTAAGTAAGTTATTAAATATATTTATATATAATATAAATTATATGAATATAAATATATACATGTAAATACTTTAAAAAAAATATATATATACGGTATGAGTGTCTCTTTATATGTACATAATAAATATACACAGTACACACATTATCTAAACATCTTATTTTGGATGCGATTAATCATTGTCCTGAAATAAAAACAATAATAATAATAATAATAATAATAATAATAATAATAATAATAATAATAATAAACTAATTATCTATAAATATAAAATTTTATTATATATATATATATATATATTGTGTATATATATATATATATATACACACACACACACACACACACACACATATACACACACACACACACATATACACACACACACACACACACACACACACATACACACCTTTACATTTTAAATGAACATTAATTAAAAAAAACACATTAATAGGATCTTAATGATACTAAAATAACACTGTTTTGGGCTGGATATTATTGGTTAATATTGGTCAATAGAAAGTTATTACATTTTTTTAAAAAATGACGAAATAATGTAAACAAAACATTCCCAGGCTCTTACGAGCATTTCTCAAGTCAGAGTAGCTACTGAATTTTCTAACATTTGTGAGGTTTATAAAGTCAAATCAAAAGCTAATTGATAGCTTTCTTTGAGACATTTAATAGCATGATCATATGTGACCCTAGACCACAAAACCAGTCTTAAGTAGCATGGGTATATTTGTAGCAATAGCCAAAAATACACTGCATGTGTCAAAATGATCAATTTTTCATTTATGACAAAAATCATTAGGATATTAAGTAAAGATCATGTTGCATGAAGACATTTTGTAAGTATCCTACCGAAAATATATCAAAACTTAATTTTGCATTGCTAAGGACTTCATTTGAACAACTTTAAAGGCGATTTTCTCAGTATTGAGATTCTTTTTGCACCCTCAGATTCCAGAGTTTCAAATAGTTGCATCTCAGCCAAATATTGTCATAAACCATACATCAATGGAAAGCTTATTTATTGACCTTTTAAATTATGCAAAAATTTCAAGAAACTGACCCTTATGATTAGTTTTGTGGTCCAGGGTCACATATGTATCGTATGATGATACAACAGTCCATTCTGCTAGAGATGAATCATTGATAATTTTTATGCACCCATTTTTAAACAAAAGTAAACTGCCTTAAATGCATTAAAGGGATGGTTCACCCAAAAATGAAAATTAGCCCGTGACTAAGTAATGTAAGTCACTTTTAAATATAAATGCCTTCCAAGTGGCCTTTTCCTATCTGAAATAAGCTGCAATGTGGTTCACACATTGCCATTAGTCAAACATGTGAAACTCACCAGTCCAGCCTGTCCAAACAGCAGCTGAACGGCCGTCTTACAGGCTCCTCTCCAGCTGGAGGGACACACCTGGTTCAGAACCTCTGTGACGGGCGAATCGTCCCGCACAGCCACACCGTTCTGATCCACCCCATCTTTGATCAGCTGCAGCACGGCATGCTGAGAAAGAGATTACATCAAATGACTTTGGATGATTCTGTAATGTGCATAAATGTTTTCCTGCACACTACCATTAAATTTGAGATCGATAAGATGTTTCTGAAAGTCTCTCCTGCTCACCAAGGCTGCATTTATTTGATCAAAAATACAGTAAAAATGTGAAATATTATTGTTATTTAAAATAACTGTTTTCTATGTGAACATATGTTAAAATCTAATTTATTTCTGTGATGCAAAGCTGAATTAGTTCAGAAGTCATTCTAATATGCTGATTTGCTGCTCAGTAAACATTTATGATTATCAATGTTGAAAACAGTTGTGCTGCCCAATATTTTTGTGGAAACTGTGAAACATTTTATTTTTCTTGATTCACAGATGAATAGAAAGTTCAAAAGAGCAGCATTTACTTGAAATAGAAATCTTCTGACACATTAAAAATATTATTACTGTCACTTTTGATCAATATAATGCATCCTTGCTGAATAAAAGTAATAATTAAAAACAGTAGTTTGCATTGCATTTAAGAGGAAAACGTGTTTACTTGTCATGGTAAATGTGAAACTGCTAATCTAGTCTTATAAAAGACCAATTTCTTGTTTTGGATGTGAAATACAAGCCATAAATGTGTAAAACAAACAGTCTGAGATCTGCATGCTTCACCTAGTTTTATTCTTTCTTATTTTTGCGCTTACTTTCATTGAAAACATTTTCATCTGGGATCTCATCCCATCTCTAGTCATCATTCATTAGTGTGTGTGCTCTGAGTACCGTTTTAAGCTTGAGGTTATCTGATGCGCTTTCATTGAAGGAAACTCCTCGGAGGAGATGAGAGCCGATCTGGACGGGGATTGTGGGTAGTTCACACTGGATGGGCTGAGACGTGGTGTGAAAGCGTCCAGCCTGCTGGGCCTCAGCGTCACTGCAGCAGCCCTGCAAAATACAGAATAAAAATCACCCAACCTACCTAAATAAATGACAGCACATAAATGCACACGCAAAGAATTAATCAAAAGGTTATAATGTTCAGTTTTATTTGAGGCAATAAGTAAAAAGTGCAAGAGGTTGGTTGTCTCCTCCTGTCTAAACAAACCCAAAATGATGCACGGTGGATCACACTTTCTGTGGACAGTAAAACGTCTGTTTCTGTGCGAGTGCTGAACACATGAACATCCAGAAAGCAGCTTTAATCTGCACTAAGCTGTAAATCCACACACGGCAGACATACCTGCAAAGCTGCTTCCACTGATTTGGGATTAAGGTGAAATCCGGCCTTCAGTGCGTATTCACTGTGACCCAAAGAGTCTAACGCCACTTTATACGCCTGCAACACACAAACACACACAGAGAGAAAGAGACGCATTAAATGTCAGTGGGTCAGTCAGTGGCTCAAAATAAGCCTCATTATAAACAGAATAAGTTAATAAAGAATAACTTTATAAAGCATATATATGTCCCTGGACCACAAAAGCAGTCTTAAGTTGCACCTGTACATTTGTAGCAATAGCCAAAAATACATTGTATTTGTAAAAATGATCAAAATGATGTCAAAAATCATTAGGATATTAAGTAAAGATCATGTTCCATGATGCTAGTTTGTAAATTTCCTACCATCAATATATCAAAACTTAATTCTTGATTAGTAATATGCATTGCTAAGAACTTTTGACAACTTTAAAGGCTATTTTCTCAATATTTAGATTTTGTTTCCTATCCTAACAAACCATACACCAATGGAAAGCTTATTTATTCAACTTTCTGATGATTTATAAATCTCAGTTTCAAAAAATTGATCCTTATGACTGGTTTTGTGGTTCAGGGTGACATATCTCTATCTATTTTCAGTCATGTGACCAGGACTTCTTGTTACAGGTTTTCATAATTGTGATTAACTTGTAATATTTCACCTATAGTCCTGCAGGTGATCATCAACCTCTTCAAAGACAAAATATTACATCTACTCAAATAATATGAGCTGATATCACTCTTTTTATGCAATTAAACTGTGATAATAACCCACCACCATCATCACACAAACGGATAAAGAAAAGGCTCTTTAAAATAAAAAATGGTGTTTGCATCAAATTACATTTACAAAAGTGATTTTATATCCACAGAAAGCATATTAAAGTGACTAATTCAAAGTTTCATATAACTTGTGAAAATAAAATGTCAACATTTTTATGCAAAAATGAAACAATATACTTATTCTGAACTAATTAATATACACTACCAGTTAAAAGTTTTTGAATAGTAAGTTTCCATGCCTCTTCTGCTCACCAAGCCTGCATTTATGTCATCCAAAGTTCAGCAAAAGCAGTAGTATTGTGAAATATGTTTAATATTTAAAATAACTGCTTTCTATTTTATTTTATAATGTAATTTATTCCTGTAATCAAAGCAGAATTTCAGCATCGCTATTCCAGTCTTCAGTGTCACATGATCCTTCAGAAATTATTCTAATATGCTGATTTGCTGCTCACGAAACATTTTTTAATATCAGTATCATCATCAATTCTTAAAACAGTTGAGTAGACTTTTTTCAGTATTCTTTGATGAATAGACAGATCCAAAGATCAGCATTTATCTGAAATAAAAAGCTTTTGTAACATTATACACCATACATTCAAAAGCTTGTAGTCAGTATTTTGAGTATTTTTTTCTAGAAATGAATACTTTTGTTTAGCAAGGATGCTTTGAATTGATCAAAAGATGATGATAAAGACATTTCTAATGTTAAAGATGTATTTCAGATAAATGACGTTCTTCAAAACCTGAAAAAAAAAAAAAAAAAAAAATCTAAAATTCAACATGTTTTTTTGAGCAGCAAATCAGAATTTTAAAATGATTTCTGAAGGATCATGTGACTGGAGTAGTGGCGCTAAAAATTCAGCTTTGAAATCACATGAATAAATTACATTTTAAAATATTTTCAAATAGAAAACAGCTATTTGAAATAGTAAAAATATTTAAAAATTTTACTGTTTTTGCTTTACTTCAAATCAAATAAATGCAGGCTTGGTGAGCAGAAAAGTCTTCCTTAAATGACAGAAAAATATTTTATGGTGTGGTATGCTGTAAGTGTGTGTGTTCACCTGTAGAGCGTTGTCGATCTTGGCGTTGAGCTCTTTGAGCTGGTGTTCAGGTATGGAGGTGTTCTGAGAACAGAAGAGCTGCTGTACCTGAATACCAGACAGACAGCCGTCTCTCCCTCTCTCCCTGAGACACGCTGTCACCTGAAACACACACAAAGCCATTTCACATACACTACTTATGCTTTTCATTTTTAAGTAGTTCAGGTAGGCATTTGAGATAGTCTGATGAGATTTAGACAATAAAATACATAATATATTGTTGACTCCAAGGTATCAATCAGTGTTGGAGAAACACAGGATTGGTTGGTTGTGCATTCATTGATTTTGTTTGTACCTCTGATGCTCCTTTCCATGAGCGGATGGCCTCCTCCAGCTCGGTCAGGGGCCCGGGGCTTCTGTTCTGCGTGTGGGCGTTTCCATGTCTCTCCTGAACCTGTGCCAGCGCCTCGGCCAGACAGGACTGCGCCACCGGCTGGACTTTCTGCAACGCCTGCGACAGGAACTGGAAATGCACCTGCATCACCGTCAGGAAGCAGCGGCCCAGCACCTGAGAAAAAACAATGTTACATCAAAACATTAACACAAAACAAAATCAAAACTGACTTTAAGTCACGCCCTATTAAATCTGTTTTATTAATCTATATTTGCTTTTGTTTGTTACTCCTTTACTCTGACAGTAATGGCACTTTTGTATATAATCACAGAGTATCTGTCTGTATTGCTTTGCTTAAATAAATACATTTGTCTTATTTTTGCACAAACTAAAGCATGTTATCCATTAATTTTGTCTTTTAATAGCTTATTTAAATTTTAAGAAAGAAAGAAAGAAAAAAAGCATGTTTTCTATTGTCATTTTTTGTTTTGTTTTAAAAGCTAATTTCAATTTTAAGAAGACAGAAACCTATGTTTTCCATTTAGTAATTTTAAGAAAAGCATGTGTAATAAATTTAATTCAGAAAACCTACAATTGTATAATTTATTGTTAATCGGTTCATATGAAGTGTTTTTTTCTTCTAGCTATATGCTTTAATACACATTTATTAACAAATGAAGGCAGAAAACATTAAGATAATTAATTGATTTTTCATTTTCTTTTCATAAAAGTGCTATACAAGCGAAAAAAAGGATAGTTTAAATACTTAAAAAAAAAATTAATAATACAAAATAAAAAATAAAAGATTGAGGCTAAAACCACCATGAAATGTGAAAACATTTTTTAAAAATACTGTACAATGTAATTTAAAATTGATAATGATAACAACAGCAGCAAAAAATACAAATTAAAGTATAATATTAACTTTTATTATTATTATTATTATTATTATTATTATTATTATTATCATTTTTATCATCGATGAGGGAAAAGCAGTGCACATAAACAGACTTAAGAGACTAAAATCTATTATTATTATTATTATTATTATTATTATCATTGTCATTATCATCATTATTATTATTATTAATAACAAAAATAATAATATTAAAATTATTGTTATTGTTATTATTATTAATGATTATAATAATAGTAAATGTTATTATATATTAAAATTAAATATTATTAAATAACAGAATATTGACTTTTCTTTTACTTTTGATTTAGGTTTATTACCACATCGGCTTCATAGGCTAACAGAGTATAGTATATTATAATAATAATAATAATAATAATAATAATAAATAGTAGTATTACTATTATTATTATATTAACTATAAAAAATTAAAATATTATAAAATAATAAAAATAATGATGTGGTATTATTAAAGATAATATAATAATAATAATAATAATAAAAATAATAATAATAATAATAATAATAATAATAATAGTTCATGTTAATATATTGTATGTTATATTAAATATCATAAGTATTAGTATTGTTAATAACCAATATGAACATACATTTATTATTATTATTACTACTACTACTACTATTACTATTACTATTATTATTATTAATTATTATTGTTGTTGTTGTTACCGATCATATTAAATAAACTGATCATATTAAAATGTCAAAGGAAAAATGTGTTGTAATTAAAAATAAACACATAAATAATAAAAAAATTAAATAATAATAATAATAATAATAATAATAATAATAATAATTATTATTATTATTATTATTATAATAACTATTATTATTATTATTATTATTATACGCATTATTGTTGTTGTTTATTAGATGCTCTTATTGTGTGATTCATCAATGCATGTTACTGTGCAGAAAAAAGTCTGCTTTGATCAAAAAAGACCACACAAGATGAAATATTTGAAAATATTGCACAAAAAAAAATGATCAGCCTTTAGTGACTTCGAAATCTTAGATCATTGTTCTGAGAATGAGATCAACTCTGAGTATTCTTTACATCATATAAGAGACTTCCGAAACATCAATCAGGCCCGAAACAATCAGGTCCATCTGGTGCTGATGTTTTATTAATAAGCAGAACCAAAACCACACACCAAATGAGGCATGAAACCCACAGAGGTCGTCGCAGCTTGACGTTCCGGGAAACGCCGGTCGATCCCGATAGTAACGAGCGCGTTCGGAACATTCCCAGACACCGATGCATTCTGAGCAGATTTACAGAGTTACTGCCGTATCGCTTCCTAAATAGGGAGTCTTTCCTGACTCACGTCTTACTCATCAGCACGAGAGCGCAGAGACAAGCTCGTAAAAATAATGAAATAAAGACACAGGATCGGCATCTGCTCAAACCACTTCAGACACTTCGCTGTTTGGCCCCGTGTACGATTTCAATAAATAACTTGAATTTTGCACATCGACACACAAATTCAGTCAGAATTGCGATGCATGAATTGATTCTTTCCGTCAAACTGTTCATTTAAGAGAAGGCAGGAGACAAGCCGGTCACCCCCACCACAGCAGAACGGGTTTCTTTTACAGGTATCTGCTGAAAATATCTACAGGCCAAGTTGTAAAGACGGAAATATGCCTTCTTGTGCAACAGGAGACAGGAAAAACAAGGCGGCGCCAGTTTCAGTCTTTCAATCCTTGCTCAGAAACACCTGAGAGCCGGCAGCATATATAGGAAGCTGCCTTCAACGTTAGCTGAAGACAGATTTGGACACACCGCTAATAAGGGCATAAATCAGCTAACTGTTTTATTAAAGGCTTATTTAAAGGTTTCAGGGATCGTCCACCTGTTGGCAATAAGCGCAGGAAAGATTTGTAATAAGTGAAACTTAAAATGAAGTTCAACTAAAACCTTCTCAGAAACCTTCTCTCTGTTGTTCTTAAAACAAAAATATAGAAATGGGGAAAAAACTAAGTACAATATTATTATTATTAATATTATTACTACAACTATTATTATTATTATTATTATTATTATTATTATTATTATTATTATTATTATTAGTAGTAGTAGTAGTAGTAGTAGTAGTAATAAAAATAATAATTATGTTATTATTATTATTATTATTATTATTGATAATATGAATAATATTGTTATTATATATTAATGCTATATAAAATATTAATAGTATTAATAACAGAAGATTAATTTATAATATTTATCATTATTAAAACTATTATATTGAAATGGGAAAAGAACAGTGAAAAAATATAAACATTATTATTATTATTATTATTATTATTATTGTTAGTAGTAGTAGTAGTAGTAGTAAAATATGTAGTTTTATTATAATTACTGTTAACTATAATTACTAGGTTATGTTAAATATTATTAGTATTAAAATATTAATAACGAAAGATGATTTTTAATTTATTATAAATATCAGAAGATGAATATATAATATTTATTATTATTAGTATTATTATTATTATTATTATTTATAAATTACAGAAGATGAATTTATAATTATTATAAAACAGTCATATTGAAAAAGGGAAAAGAACAAAATATAAACTAAACGGAAAAAAATAATTAGTAGTAGTAGTAGTAGTAATAAAATAAAAATAATGTATTTTTATTATAATTCATGATAATGTTAATGATAATGTTAATAATAATAATAATAGTACATTATATATTAAGGTTATATTAAATATTATTATTAGTATTATTAAAAATAATAACAGAAGCTGAACATTATTGTTATTATTATTATTATTATTATTATTATTATTTATTAAAAAGAACACGGTGAAAGCTATAAAAAAAATTGTTTTGGTAATAATTGTTTTTTAAAAAAATTGTCAGGCATTGCTTGAAAAAAATCACACAGAATCAATCTGAGTGAATATACATGTCTAAACTAATTGTCCACCCAGCAGATTTAGATTTAGCCAAGGCTTGAATAGCAGTGCTATGTCAGCTGTAAATATGGACTCCATATAAAACCTCCCAAGATAAGTGTTCAACTGTTCATATATGCAAACAAATCACATCACATGATTTAGAAACCTGATCCAGGGTCAGTGTTCTTATTGAGGGCAGCCAAAAAGAGCGCTGCCGATTGGCTGAGAGGTGCAGCGGGTGTATTTCTGTAGCGGCGCTTCATTGAGACAATCGTGGTGTCAGCTAACACCCCGGGGACGGGAATACCCTGCTGTCGCCCTGCCAGCCCAATGTAAACAGGAGAATCAAGTCGCCCCGTCGCGCACACACACAACAGACAGATTCCCGCGAGGCAGGAAGGCCACTCGCAAACAAAAACGCTCATTAGCAAACACAAGACGCTGAATAGACACTAGTCGCCGCCTGTAAACGTCTGTGCCGTGTTTACAGAGAGCGCTAATATGCGTGCGTTCAAGAAATACTTCCTCTGGTTGTGTTCAGGAGTTCAAGCAGGCCACAGTTTAATAAACACTGGCAGTATCATGCATATCTGGCAGCTGAAATGCTCTGACAAAACTCCGGCTGTGTTTTAAAACAGCAGCAGAACTGTATGTAAAAGAAGGCACACCACAAGCCTTGGTTCAGGGTTCGTACAGATAGAGTAAAATTAATTTCCAGGAGTTTCAAGCACTTTTTTTTTATTATTTTTAAATACTTTAATCAGAGTTATAAATACTTCAATCAAACAATGTGCTTCCATTTCAAAAAAAAAAAAATAAAAAGGAGAAATAGATAAATAAAAATATACTAATAAAGTACTAAAACTACTAAATAATACTACACGTTTACTTGTAAAACCACTGTTATTTTTAGTTTGTGTATACTTTCATTTTACTTTTTTTGTTTTTATAACTGCACTGTATTAATGGTTTGATGTTTTTTACCATTTAAGAAAAAAAATCTGAAAAAAAAAAAAAAAAAAAAACAAATATTCACAAAATGGCTCCGAAATCCTGATTCGAAAGTAATGATTTGCGAACCTGCATTGGATCCCAATCTGACTAAAATGATCCGTGATTTGTGCTCCGAAGTTCCGATTTAAAGCTAAAGAAAAAAACTGTATAATGTAATTAAAAATTGATAATAACAACAACAGTAACAATTAATACAAATATAATAATAAATATAATAATATACTATAATATTAATATAATCATGTATAATAATAAAATAATCATATTTACTATTATTGTTATTATTAAAACAATAATATTAAAATGAGGAAAGAGCAGTGCACATGAAAAAGATATTAAACTATAAATTATTATTATTAATATCATAATCAACAATAATGGTAATAATAATTATAATAATTAGTAGTAATATTTATTATTATTATTATTATTATTATTATTAATAATAATAATATTATTAATTACTAATATAATTAGTAATAATAATTATTGTTATTATTTTATATTAAAATATAATATTACAACAAATAAAGGTATATTAATATATTTTTACAATTATTATTATTTCTACAATAATTAAATGGGGAAAGATTAGTCCTCATTAAAATATAAACTAAAGGGACTATTAATATTAAAATTAATAATGTACTATACATAAGGTATATATATATATAAAATAGTAAAAATAATAATAATAATAATAATAATAACAATAAATAATAACTGCTATTATTATTAATAATAATTATAATAATAAGTAAGGACATTTCAAGCACTACTTTCTATTTTAAAGGATTTCAATCAGAGATCTCACTTATCGAACAATGTCTTGCATTTCAAATTTCAAAAAAAAGAGAAATAAATAAAATTATACTCAAAAATAAAGAAACTTGATGCAAATGAAGATGCAAGATTATTACTAAAGTATTACTAGTTTTACTAGTTAAACCAATTTTCTGTTTGTTTTTAGATCTGTACTGCATTAATGGTTTGCTTTCTACTGTTTAAGAAAAAAAAAAAAAATCAGAAAAAAAGATTCACGAAATCGTTCTGAAATCCTGATATGAAACAAATGATTTGTGAACCCGCATCAAAGTCCCAATCTGAATAAAATTATTCCAATTCGCGCTCCAAAGTTTCGATCTAAATGAAATGATATCACAAATCATTTCATTTGAATCATTCAATTCACTAAATGATTCACAAACCCGTTCAGATCTAAATCAAATGATTTGCGATACGCAATTTGAAGTCTCAATCCGAAACACATGAAATAGTAGCAATCCGAAGCAATCCGATTGGAGCACTTTAAAATAGGTGAATCATTTTGCGATGCAGCGGTTTAACTGATTCAGTCTCGAAAACTCACTTTCACCCATTACTACGTGCTTTTTAAAATCATTACAAGCAATGTCAAAATAAAAAAATGAATGGCTCGTTTAATTTTATCTGGTTTTTCCTAGTGAATCGCTTGAAATAAATGAAGTCACAAGTTTGAATCCAACGTAAAATGACTCTAAATTGATTTGGTTCATCCGTTCCTCTTCGCATTTTCAGCCATATTTACAAAACACTATCGGTACTACTACTTGCTTAGCTCGATTGTTTTCTGACATTAACAGAAAGAAGTGAAAAAAGGGATGATGTTTTTTTGAATTGCATGAAAAGATATGTGCTTACTGACAAAATTAAACACTTTTCATAGATACACTGTCTTTCAATAATTCAAGTACTTTTTAAGTACCTCTTCAGGAATATTGCTATTTTCAAGGGTTTTTCCAGGCCCTTAAATTTCAAAAAGTCAAATTCAAGTGCTTCAAGCACTTTAAGCACCTTGTATGAACCCTGAGCAGCAGAACTGGTATGCTTTTCACATTCTGTATGTAAAACACAAGACAAGACCAAAATACGACTTGCCGAAACTTTCCAGAGCAGCCGCTGTAAAATTTCTGGGTGAGCATTCAGGCGGTTTTCGCTTCTGCAAACATTATAAAACACTTTCAATATTTGAAAACACTCCACAGCAAACACGTTCACGTGGAAAGAATTTGGAATTGCCAGAATATTCCATTTCATACTTTCGAAAACTTTGTCGTTTTGTGTTTAGCGCAAGGTTCCATTGGGACTTCACTTTGGTCTGTATAGCTGCAGGTCTGGCCCGGGTCCCTGCCGCAGCGCACCCGTTTTAAAGGCCTGTGGTGTGAAGCCTTCCTGCTCGGAGCGTGACCACATCCACCAGGGCACAAACACGTGCTCATAAAAGCATCATTTCAGCTTATATGTGTCCCTCGAGGAGAGACACGGAGACTGACCAGCGCTGCTCGACCGCACAAGCTAGAAAGTATGTATGTTCGCTTGGAGAGGGACGGATAGAGAGAGAGCATCTGGTTTCCCAAAATATCTCTGAACAGAGGAATTCCTCTATAAACGATCGGGAGGCCTCTCCTCTCCTCTCTCCTCGCCTTTGAAAAATAATCAGCGTCTGGAGGAACAACAACAGCACATACTGCTAGAACAAACGTCACAGGTTTGATCCCAGGTAGGGCTGGATTTATAAGGATTCCTGTCCTGTGCTTTTCAAATTGCACTTTGAGCAAGACACTTAACCCCCTCACACACAGACTGCTAAAGACTTTTTGATGCTCTACAAAATTCACAGGCTCTCATCTGATTGGTTGCTAAGTTTGCAAGCATACTTTTATGGCATTTATGGATTTTCTAGAATTTTGAGTAGAGCTGCACTATCAATTTGGCAGAAAAAAAATCCAATTACTTATGAGTTTTCTAATCAAAACTGTGATTGCAATTTAAAATGTGGTTTATAAAATACAAAAAAGCTACAGGTTTGCTGTGCTTGTCTGTGAGGCTGCACAATTTGGCCCAATTTTTTGTGATTATATACCTATATGACCCTGAATATTATAATACAAATAACAATAATCATAATAATTATAAATATTATTTTTAATATATTATTATTATTATTATTATTATAAATTATTGTTATAAATATATAAATATTATTATAAATTATAAAATAACAATAGTAAAATAATGTTGTTGTTGTTATTATTAAATATCAACACTACTACTGCTACTATCAATAAAAATAATAATTATAATTATTATTATTATTATTATTTTTATAACTGTATAATAATATATTATTAGTAGCAGTAGCATAAATTATTATAAATATATAACTGTTATTATAAATTATAAAATAATAGTAAAATAATGTTGTTGTTGTTATTATATTATTATTATTATTATTATTATTATTATTATTATTATTATTATTATTATTATTAAATATCAATATTACTACTGCTACCATTAATAATAATTATTATTATTAATATTAATAAATTATAATGCTAAATAAACATTTTTTATAAAAAAATATAAAATAACAGAAATAATAATAATAATAATTATTATTATTATTATTATTATTATTATTAAATTATAAAATACTACTAATAATAATAATAATAAAAATAAAATAATATTATTATTACTATTATTATTATAAAATATCAACAATATTTATTTAAAATATAAAATAGTTAAAAATGCACATTTATAATATTATTGTTTTAGAATTGTAGAAGAATGAGAATAAGAACTTAATAATAATAAAATTATACAATAACAAATAATAATGTTATTATTATAAAATATCAATAACAATAATCATCATCATCATTATTTTTTAAAATATACAATGTATTAATGAGAATACACATATAATAATAATAATATTATATATTATTAAATATATTATTGTTGTCGTTTTATAATTGTATAAGAAAAAAATATTACGATTATTATTATTATTAAAATTATACAATAACAAATATAAATATTATTATTATAAAATATCAATATAATAATAATAATAAAATAATAATAATAATTATTTTTATTATTATTATTATTATTATTATTATTATTATTATACTATTACATTTTTAATAAGAATTTATAATAATAGTTACTACTATTATTATTATTATTATTATTATTATTATTACTACTACTACTACTACTACTACTATATATGTATACTACTATAATGTATTTTTTGTACATATGTACTATTAAATATTTATAACAAAATTAAGTATAACTAAATTATAATACAACTAAGAAATATTAATGTAGCAAAATTTCATTGTTAAAAAAAATCTCTTATCTTTATTATATGATAATACTAATATTTTTGCCTGTGTTTCTCCAAACTCTCTGTGTTTCTCCAAGAGCAGATGCAAAGATGGGTTTGTGTGGAGCAGCATTTGCAGTCAACCGAGACACTGAAAACACCAGATTATGAGCTAGAACACAGTTTTGTGCTTTGCTCTAAAACATGCAGCACATATTTTTCTTTTATTAAATCAAGGTTTTGCGATTGGATAATTGCCAAGAGTTTTGATACACCTAGTAGCAGGTAAACAAGACATTAAGCTACCTTTAACCTCACAGCCGAGTACCTGCAACATGCAATAATACAGGTGAAGGAGGTTTCAGGCGACTTACCTCCACGTCCTGCAGGCTGAAGTCGTTCTGGTCTTTGAAGTTAGCCGCGCCTGCGCTGAGCTCCATCAGCATTTTGCCGATCTCGGGCTTTATTGCTGTGGTGAGCCGGCTGGTCGTTTCCATGACATGTTCCTGCACGTCCTTCAGTTGCATAGCTGCTTTGGAGTAACGGGAGTCCCGGAAAACGCTGCCAAAGAGCTCGGTCAGGAACGCGCTGGCGCGGCAGAACGCGTTCAGCGCGTCCAGGTATTTGGAGATGCCCTGCTGGATGTCCGCGATCGCAGTGGTGGCGCCCGGGGGCGGGGCGTGGCAGCCGGAAGGGGAGGAGCCTATGGTCGCCATTGGAGAAGGGGTGGAGCAAGAAGAGCCCAACGGGGCGCTGAGGGTCCGGCTGAGCTCGGGCAACTGGAACTGCTGGTGCTGCTGCACTTTGTGCTTGGACCCGCCAAGCAAAAAGCGCAGCTTGTAGTCCATTTTACTTTCTTGTGCACTGCAACAATACATAAGTATTCAACGCGCCCAGGGAGTGTCGGTCCTTCGCCTTCCAATGAGTTCTGGATGAATTCGGGTCTCCTGGAATCAAGTAAATAGATAGCTTAAAGATCCCATCAGAGGGGAAGTCATGACAGTATCCCGCTCCGGCGAGACGCAAAGGAAGGTTCGAGGAAATCTTGCAGCCCAGCTGCAACTCCAAACGCAGCTCACATCAATATGTTTGCACACGCAAAAATGACAAAATATCCCAGCGGAAGTTATTTTCCTTTAGAATTGGTTCCCGGGTGTCGATGTAGCTTCAATCCTGGACGAAAATCCAAAGTGCATAATCCTTCAAATGGAAGCGGAAAACCCTTTCTCTTTCCGTAGGCCTCTAATAAAAATAGAAAAATCTTAAAAATCTCTCAGCAAAAACAACAATTTTTCAGAAGAGGAAAACAGTGTGGGGATTGACGCGAGCTACGTGGGTGATGTCGCCTTGGCACGTCGCAGGCCTGCGCCGCTCTGACGGATCCAGTCGGTCAGAAGTTTTGCGAGCACCGGGCAGAGGGGCCGGTTGAACAGACGCAGCTCCCTCTTGATCAGTTTCCAGTGCCTGAGGTAGTTGATACTCACAACGGAAACAAATGTGCTTCCAGATAGGGGTCTCTCGGCGAACGCGGGCCGCAGCAACAAAAGCACGAACTATCTGTAAGGCCTCTCAGTCATTTCCTGCGAAAGAGACAAAAGAGGGAATGTCAGCGAGATGTCACAGGGAGGATGTGTTTTGACATTTGTTTCCAAGCGTCTCCTGGAGATTTCGATTCAGGCGCGTTAGATAGAGTTTCTCTAGTCATTAAATCGTTCAATTATGTGAGGCCTAAATTACACAGTTGTTGCATTTGTGTCAACCAAAGGTCCCTGGCTCAAATTTTGGATTTGGCTAATATTTATTCTAAAGCAAGAAAGACATGTATAGTAATGAAAGCCAAAATATTAAATATCTTGGATGAATATTTACTGAGTAATCAACTGTTTTGAAGAGAGGGGTCAAAATAGCAATTTCCACCTTAGATTTAGTGTCAAGTTATAGGGGGTTAAAAATGACTTCAGAAAGAGGGCAGCATCATCATCTTAATTTCACACAGAGATTGGTAAAAGATTAGTCAAATCTGTTGACTTTAGCAATCTTTGTTGCATTATGTGCCAACAAAAAAATAGGGAAACAGTTTTTCTCCAAAGTTTGCGTACCTGTAACTCGAGTAGTATCAAAGATATTTTAATGGTCTTTTAGATATTGAGTCTTAACAAACTTTTCTTTTGGCATCTTCATTTTTATAGCCCTATGAGATTTGGTTCTGGAGATACTGGAATTTCAATATGGCTCCGGGAGTAAATCGTTAAAATGTACACATTTTCAGTGGTCAAAAACCAAATGTGGGTCAGTTTGAAAAAATACAATACTTTTTTCTTTTAAAGAGGAATGTCTGAAGAACAAATAATGTTAAAACTACAGATGTATCTCGTTTATTTCTGTCATTATAACTGCATTGAACATACCAGTCTGTATGTGCCATGAATATTCTTTTTCCAAAGTTTGCGTGCCTATAACTCCAGAACTATTAAAGATATTGCAAAATGATTTTAGATTCTAGTTGTAAATAAACACTTCTTTTGGCATCTTAATTTTCAAGCTCCTACATCATTCAGTCTCAGAGATTTGGGGATCTCAGTGAGGCTTCATTACCAGATTGTTGAATGTTACCCATTTTCAGTGGTCGAAAACCAAATGTTGGTTACTTTGTATAAAGCTGATACTTATTTTATTTAAAAAAATAATAATAATAATTTCTAAAGAAGAAATAATGTTGAAATTACAATTGTATCTTGTTTGTTAAGTTTGTTATCTAAAAAGGCATTAACATGTCTTTAATACTTCTTGAGTTACAGGCATGCAAAACTTGAAAAGTGCCATTTCCTCATTTATGAATGGTCACCTTTGGCATATAATGCAACAAGGATTGCTAAAGTCAACAGAATTTACTAACAGAGCTACCAATGTTTGTGTATAAAAAAAGATGATAATGCTGCCATCTTTCTGAAGTAATTTTTACCCCCCTGTAACTTGACTCTGAATCTAATGTGAAAATTGCCATATCGACCTCCCTCTAAAAAATAGTGGATTACTCAGTAAATATTCATCCAAGACATTTAATATTTTGGCTTTCTTCACTATACAGGTCTATCTTTCCTCAGAAAAAATATTAGCAAAATCAAAAATTTGAGCCGGAGAGGTTTTTGAAATTTGGTTGATTTGAATGACCCTATAACAAAAAGTATTAAAAACTCATTTTGGTAGAAATTTAAGCTAAAAGAAATACAATATGAATCTCAGATGAAAAATTGTCAATGTATATGTGTAAAGTACTAAAATAACTAAAATGGAAAAATAAATAAAAGCCTAAACAGACATGAAAAAAGACAAATGCACATACAATTAATAAAACACAAGTTAAAAACTAAAAACAAAGCTAATTCTAAATATTAATACTATATTAAAAAAAAAACATTCTTCAACAAGAAAAAAAAAGCTAAAATAAAATACAACAGATATTAGAAAAAAAAAGAAACTGTACATTGAGGTAGTAAAATAATTAAAATTGAAAAATAAATTAAAGCTAAATGGAGATCTTTAAAATAAGTGCATGTGAAGTAAAATAACTAAAACTGAAAAATAAAAATAGATTTGGGTAACTGAAAAAAGCTCAAATAAAATAAAACAAATATTAGAAAAAGTAAAATAAACAGTATGTTGGTGCGCTGAAACACTTACAAAAATAAAAAAAGACTAAAAACTAAAGTCAAGTCAAGACACACTTACTAAAATAACAAAATAAAACAAATAAAGCTAAAATAAAAAATACTTTCTTCAACAAGACACATGATTTGAGGAATCATTCATGTGAAATGAAGGTAAATCTATTAAAAATAGACTTTGGTAACTAAAAAGCTGAAATAAAATAAAAAAATAAATAAAAAAACTAAGTATGTAACTAATCAAAAATATTAATAAATGCTGTAAATAACAATACTAAAATAAATGTGTCAACAAGACATGATTTGAGGAATCATTTGTGTGAAATGGAAGTAAATCCATTAAAATATACTTCGGTAACTGAAATAAAGCTAAAATTAAAAAGAAAAATATTGGATGGAAAAATGTTTTAATTAAACTAAGTAAACGTTGAGATATTGCAATTAAAAACGAAACATAAATTAAAGATAATGGAGACTAAAAACTAAAAGATCAGGCAAAACAGAATTACGAAAACAAATTGAAATTAAAACTAAAAACATATTTAGTTTATTTATTAAAAAAGATAATTCAAAATATTAGTAAATATTATAAATAATATCAAAATAATGTCTTTCCTCACATTATTTGAGTTAATTATTAATGTCAAATGGTGCATGTTTATGTGATTAAGTTTAGTGTTAAATTGCCACCCCCAACTATGTGTAATGTATGAGTAAGTAAACACCGCTATATGCCCCAAACAAAACACCCTGAAACAAATCACAATAGGCCTTACATCACGAAAAACAATGTTTGACACTCATTATTCAAACCTGCCAGAACACTACAGGACCAGAAAGAGCACAGCACCCTACTGTCTGAAGAACAGGACAGGGCCTGTCACAATATCTGCAATTCAAAACCACAGGTAAAACCCATGAGAGATGTGTTGTTTCGGTCTGTCATTATGCAAAAAGTCCCAGATTTGGATTTGCATAAGCTTTCAAACAAAATGCCGCACAATTTTGCTCATTTAACAGCTGAATACAAAAACACACCCTGTATGAAATGTGCCACATAATACAAATGCGTCATTAGGACTGACTAGTTGTTCAGATGACCCATAGACTAGAAGATTTTGCAAATACACCTTTTTGCACATCCCTATAAGCTATCCCTAAATCTCCTATATGGAGATTTGGACATATATATTATCACAATAAAATCATTCAATATCGATATTTATCACAATATTAATTTTATACTATTAATGGGGATACAAAATCATTCAATATGTTTGTTAGACCTTAAGATAAAGCTTAAAAATAACTTTGTCTACAAATAAATAGAAATAAAAAAATTAATGCAGGGCCCCATTTTATTTTTACACAATATCTAGTGTTTTAGATATCTGCTTTTTCAAATAAGGTGCTGACCAATATAACTTATTCTAACTTAACTCAAATTATTATTATTATTATTATTATTATATTATTAAATACAAATATTTCATGCAAATATTATATTTTTATAAACAAAAAAAATAAATGCATATAACAGTGTTTTCATATACTTTTTTGATTATTTTTTTTTAGGATCAGTATTAAATAAGTCAATAATTTCATATAAATATATTAATAATATATATCAATATTTTTATACACAAAAATAAAACAAATTATGTTTATAATGAATAATACACTATTATTATTATTATTATTTAATTAAATCAATATTTATTTTATATTGTAAATATTTGTATATTTTTATAAACAAAAATAAAGTACATAATTATAATAATAACAATAATAATAATAATAAACAATAAGTGTTTTAATAAACTATTATAAGTGTATGTTGTATGTTTTATCTATCTATCCATCTATATAATATACATACATATATATATATATATACATACATACATATATATACACACACACACACACACACACACACACACACATACAATTGCTTTTAATATTTTGTATATATAAAAATAAATGAAATAATTACAATCATAATCAGTGTTTTAATAAACTGTATAATAATAATTATTATTATTATTACTATTATTATCATACTTATTATTATTATTATTATTAATTAAATTATAATGAATATAAATATTAATTACATACAAATATTTTATGCAAATATTTTATTTTATATTTTTATAAACAAAAATTAAATACATAAGTATAATAACAGTGTTTTAATATATTATTATTATTATTACTATTATTAGAATCAGTATTAAGTAAATACAATTTTATATAAATATTTGTATATTTTTATACACAAAAATAAAAAATATGTTTATAATGAATAATACACTATTATTATTATTATTTTTTTTAATTAAATCAAAATATGTTATGTAAATATTTTTATAAATAAAAATAAAGTACATTATTATTATTCCAATAATAATCAGTGTTTTAATGCACTATTATTATTATTAATATTAGGTATTATTTAAGTAATACAAATATTTGTTATTTCTATATACACACACATACATTTTTTTAATATTTTTGTATACATATAAAAAATAAAATAAATTATAATCAAAGTGTTTTAATAAATTGTATAATTATTATTATTAAAATAATATACATTTCTCAAGCCTATTGCTCCAGTTAACACTTCCACAGATAAATGAAGTGTTTATCTACTGTGATTGTGCTGCTGAATTAACACTATGTGAACTTGTTGTGCTGTCGAATCCACATAGAAACATTCCAGAAGTCCCTTCTGTTTATCTGCCGTGTTCCAGTGACCTCAAAATCTCACTTCCTTTGACAAACAACAAACAGTTATCTAGGAAAACACGCGCTCAAGCACAACGGGGCCAAACACAGACAAGCGCTCCTGTCACCGAAACGGTCTCCTCCTGCGAGTCTTTCAGAAAGAGAAGAGCAGACGTCTGTCTCCTGTAAAAGCCCGGTCTTTGAGCGTATGACAAGGAATAGGGAGCCCAGTTCCTGTCGATAAACCCTGCGGATTAAAATGTGTTTTCAGTGCCAACCGGGTCAAAGAGTTCGCTGTTTAACCTGCTCAATAACACACAACAGGGTGGCACACTTGGCACCTCGTACTAAACTCCCTTTAGACAGACTGGAAGTGCCCTTGTTGAAGATGAAAGGAAGTCTTGTGATGATGGATCATCTGTGCTGAAGGTCTCGTGCTAAATAAAGTTCAGAACTTCCTCTGTGAGTGCTGCGTCTTATTGTATTGGCAAAAACAGAATACTTGTATTGCTCTACAAACAATCAGCCAGCTAGAAACGATGCATGCTTGTTTCAGTCAATAACAATCCCAAAACATAGCGATCTGCCCATCTGAACTACATTTAAAAGTATCATAACACACTACAGCTATTCCAACATTATATGGACAAGTCGAGAGAAATCTTAATGATAAATAGGACTATAATATTACATTATAAAATACATTTTTAACTACATATACCCACTAAGGATGCATACTTGCTGAAGTAGACTGCCAGGATTTTTAATGATTTTTTTTTAAAGTCTCTTCTGCTCACCAGGCCTGCATTTGTTTGTTCCAAAATACAGCAAAAGCAGTAATATTATGAAATATTTTTATTATTTAAAATAACAGGTTTCTGTTTTAATAGATTGTAAAATGTAATTGATTTTTGTGTTTAAAGCTACATTTTTCAGCATCATTACTGCAGTCTTCAGTGTCACATGATCCTTTAGAAATCATTGTAATATGTTGATTTGCTTTTCAAGAAACATTTATAATTATTATTTTCAATATTTTTCACGATTCTTTGACGAACAGAAAGAATCAAAGATCAGCATTTCTAACATTCAAAAGCTTGGAGTCAGTATATTTTTTGGGGAAGGAAATGATAGAAATTAAGTGATTAAGTGATTTATAATGTTTCCATTTCAGATGAATGCTGTTCTTCTGAACTTTCTATTCAAAGAAATCTGAGAAAAAAAAAGTATGATGATAAATGTTTTTTGAGAAGCAAATCAGAATATTAGAATGATTTCTGAAGAATCATGTGACTGGAGCGATGACGCTAAAAAAAAAAAAATCAACTTTGATCACAGGAATAAATTACATTTTGACATTTATTTAAATAGAAAAGAGTTGTTCTAAATAGTAAAAATATATATATAAAAAAAGTACTACTTTTGTTGTACTTTGGATCAAATAAATGCAGACTTGGTGAGCAGAAGAGACTTCTTTAAAAAAACCAAAAACATTCTTACTGTTTAAAAACGTTTAAAAACGTCTGAAGACTGGAGTAATGATGCTGAAAATTCAGCTTTGCGTCACAGAAATAAATTACATTTTAACACATATTCACATAGGAAACAGTTTTTTTAATTTTAATAATATTTCAGTATTTTTACTCTATTTTTGATCAAATAAATGCAGCCCTGTAGAGCAGAACAAATTTCTTTCGAAAACCTCTAATCTTATCTACTTGAGAATGGAAGTGCAAATATCACACACCAGGTAAAAAGATATTGTCTGACTAGGCTCCTGCTATATTAAAGCAAACAACTGCTGTGTTGTATTTCAGGGCTGGCGAAGACGCCGCAGACAGCCGGTGCAGTTCCTGTCGGGTAAAACAACTGTCCCCATGAATGATAACAACACAAAACACAACTGTCCACCCCACCAAACCACACTAAAGCGCTGCATGCTTTCCGCTCACAGGACACACTTTGAAAACGTCCTTCACATCTGTTACTAATAATGAAGCCCAGGAATGTTCCCCTCAGCACAGAAAGGTGGATCATTATCAGACCAAAGACACGGACGGAGAGGATGGCTTTCGTCAGAGGAAGATTGGGACGTCATTTATCACGCAGACGAGCATTTAGACAAAACATACCTGCAGCGAGAGGCGAAATTCAGCTAGTTTGGGAAAGTCGACAAAAGTGACACATGGACAAACAAGTCCAGCTGAATTCCACAAATGTTTTCCAGGCAGGTTTTGGTCTTTACACAGGTTTAACAAAATCTCTGGAAATAGTCACACTTCAAAAACTACTTCTTGTCGAAATCTGATTAGACAAACCTGGCTAAAAGTGGCTGCAAAATATTCAATATTTAGGATGAGTTAGGACTCAACTGTTGTTCAACAGCTGCTTGCTTACTAGATCAGAAAGTTTCTCTTTTTTAGTTTATAGTATTAATTTAGCAAATTCAAAAAGAGTGTTTTACTGGTTTTCCAAATTGGGGCTATATATATATATATATATATATATATATATATATATATACGTATGTATAAAAGGTTTTTTTTACATTTTTATATTTATTAATGATTAATATGCTTTAATATTTTTGATATTTATTTTTTTATTTACTCTTCAGTCTCCAGAAACATTTTTTATAATGATTATTATCAATATTTAAAACGGTTTTTTTTTCTCTTCAGGATTCTTTGATGAATAGAAAGACCCAAAGATCAGCATTTATCTGAAATAAAAACCTTAAAAAGCATTACACACTATACCATTTAAAAGCTTAGTCAATAAGAAATTATAAAAATGAATACTTTTACTTAGCAAGGATGGTTTAAACTGATCAGAAGTGATAAAGACATTTATGATGTTACAAAAGATTACCATTTCAGATAAATACGGTTCTTCTAAACTTTCTATTCATCAAAAAATATTTTAACATAATAATACTACTAAATGTTTTTGAGCAGCAAATCAGAATATTAGAATGATTTTTGAAGGATCATGTGACTGGAGTAATGATGCTAAAAATTCAGCTTTAAAATCAGATTTTAAAATATATTCAAATAGAAAACAGCTATTTTACATAGTAAAAATATTTCTAAACTTTACTGTTTTTGCTGTACTTTGGATCAAATAAATGCAGGCCTGGTGATCAGAAGAGACTTCTGAAATATTAAAAATCTTACCGTTCAAAAATTTGGACTGGAAGTGTAAAATACAACGACATTTATTACCATTTAGATCTTATGAAAAAACTATTTGTAATTGTATTTTAATTGCATTACAGTGATTTTTTTCCCACTTAATGTGAAGAAAAACTAAGATTAAAAATAAAATAAAATAATAAAATAAATAAATATTTGTTAAAAATAACTATGTTGACTTGTCACCTAACTGACATAAACTAAACTAAAAAAAAATAAAGTAAAATAATAAATATTTATTTAAAAACTATGTTGCCTTGGCACCTAACTGAAATAAACTAAGCTTAAACTGAAATAAACAAACAAACAAACACACAAACAAATATTTATTTAATTGAAAACTATGAAGACTTTGCACCTAACTGAAATAAACTAAGCTTAAAAAAATAAAATAATATAAAATTAAATTACATAAAATTAAATAAACTAAAATTAAATTAAATTAAATTAAAATTCAGCTTTAAAAATCACACAAATAAATAAAATTTTTAAATATTTCCAAATAGAAAACAGCTATTTTACATAGTAAAAATATTTCCAAATTGTACTGTTTTTGCTGTACTTTGGATTAAAAAAAAAAGCAGGCCTGGTGAGCAGAAGAGACCTTAAAAACATTAAAAACTGCTCAAAAATTTGGACTGGTAGTGTAAAATATAACTACATTTATTACCATTTGCATCTTATGAAAAAACATATTTGTAATACTATTTATATTGCATTACAGTGATTTTTTTCCCCACTTCGTGTGCAGAAAAAACACCTCTTAACCATGGTGAAATCACTGTAAAGTGGCTTTCTTGTATTAATCATGTCAGTCTGCTCCTGCAAGCTGCCTGTTTCTTGTCATTTTCACCTCAAGGATCAATCTAACATTTCATTTTGTGAATCTATTTATGCTCCTTTAAGCGGTGCGCTGTGGGATTATTTCTGGAGTTTCCCATTCAGAAGACAGACAACAGTTGAACACAACACAAGTGTTACACGCAGCGGAGACCCCATATCCACACATGTGCTGCGTGCAGCTGTCAAGTGTGCTTATGTCAGCACATAGTGCCTATAATCGTCAACATATATCAGTCCCGTTCGTTTTGACACAAGCCTGTTAAACAAAAACCAGAGCAGCAAAGAAAACACAAGTATCTCATCGTGAAAGCAGATCTGACAGCAACAATAGCAGACCAACCTTTATAGATCCTCACAAACGAGTCAGTCGTGTAGAGTATCGCAAGAGAATTCCTGTTTTCAAGCCGGTAACAATGTACGACCCCCTGAATTCAGACCCCTGCTTCAACTCACGACTCCATTTCAGCCGTACGCCAAAAGAGAGCAGGGCTCGGGTTTCACACGCACGTGGTGCATTGTGGGAACGATGGCCATCTCTGCCGCTTGGCTCGGTAGCAGGCCTGACGTGGATGAAAACTCCACTGGGTGTCTGAGGACGCTGCGATTTTTGTGATGGAAACGGTTTCTGTGGCTGTGCGGTTTCTAAATGCAGCGTTCGGATATATCACTGTGAGGATGACAAGCGTGTTAAAAACAAGTTGGATTATAAATGTGCAAAAGGTTTCACTGCTCTCCAGTTCATCCTGGATGTTTCCCAAAGCGAAACACATTTTACATTCCTTGATACCCAACAGAACTGGACCGGACACCATAAAAATAACCTACGACTTTATGAGCTCAGGCCGTATTTATGCACAGCTCTCGGTTTGGGCTAGTGCCGTTATTGTTTATTAAAATTAAACGTAATCACTTTCATTCATTTAAATAAAGCTGAAATAAAATATATTTGACTTGGCATCTAACTGAAATGAACTAAGCTTAAAAATAAAATTAAATTAAATAATAAAATGAATAAATATTTGTTTAAAAACTATGCTGACTTGGCACCTAACTCAAAAAACCTAAGCTTTAAAAATAAAATAAAATAAATATTTGTTAAAAAAACTATGTTGACTTGGCACCTAACTGACATGAACTAAAGAATAAAATAAAATAAAATAAAATAAAATAAAATAAATATTTAAAAACTATGTTGACTTGGCACCTAACTGAAATAAACTAAGCTTAAATAAAATAAAATAAAATAAAATATTATCTATTTAAAAACTATGAAGACTTGGCACCTAACTGAAATAAACAAGTTTAAATAAGTAAAAAAAAAAAAAAAAAAAAAATTAAATTAAATTAAATAAAAAAATATTTGTTTAAAAACTATGTTGACTTGGTGCCTAACTGGCATAAACTAAGCTTAAAAATAAAATAAAACTAAACTAAATAAACATTTGTTCAAAAACTATGTTGACTTGGCACCTAACTGACAAAAACTAAGCAAAAAAAATATTAAAAAATAAATAAATATTTGTTTAAAAACAATGTTGACTTGGAGCCTAACTGACAAAAACTAAAGCTAAAAAAAAATAATAAATAAATATTTGTTTAAAAACTATGCTGACTTGGCACCTAACTGAAATAAACTAAGATTACAAATAAAATAAAATAATAAAATAAATATTTGTATAAAAACTATGTTGACTTGGAACCCAAGTGACATAAACTAAGCTTAAAAAAAATAAAATAAATAAATAATAAAATAAATAAATATTTGTTTAAAAACTGTTGACTTGACATCTAACTTAAGCTTAAAAATATATAAAATAAATACAACTAAGAAAAATGACAAAAGCATATAACAAAATAGCTAAACCTTAAACCAAAATGAATGAAAATATAAAAATAAAAGCTAATATTACAATAAAATTTTAATAATATTAAAATAACACTAGTTTGCGCTGGGAAATACCTAATTAAAATCAAATCCCTACTTTTCAGTGTTTTGATGATAATCAATAAAAAAAAAAATTGTCAAATTGAACACTGACAATTAACGTAAATTACGTTCAATCAGACACAACACTCAAAACAACACTCGTCAAAAGCCAAAAGCTAAAAGCTTTTTAGACAATCAATTAATTTAATGTCTTCCAAAGTAAAAGTACACCTTCATAAAGACTATTTACCAACTTTCACAAACATTTAAAAATGCTTTGATATTACAGCACTATAAAAAGCACAATGGTGGTACCATGGTACAGTGCTATTCGATGATAATTCCAAGGTATTCTTTTAAGCACCTTTGTGAACCATGGAAATACCATGGTACATGACTTGAAAGCCATGGCAGAACTAATGGTATCACACCCAGAAACATAGTAATACTGTAAAGTAAAGACACCATCAAACATATTTGAGAGATGAACATTGTGTGTCTGGTGTTCACGATTTTAGCAGCGCTCAAGAATATTAATGAAGACAAGACTGCTTGGGGTTTTTTCCTCGGGAAATTAGACACGAGGGAAAGTAGACAAGCAAACGAGTTTAGACTAGTTACCTCAGAAACCAAACAGCAAGAAATTACCCCACGTAAACCCCATCCAAACCCATCACGGCTTCAGATATCAGGCCAAACCAAGCATCTAAAGCCGTATGGCAACGGGTACGGGAATGCGCAAAACATTTAAGTGAATGTTACTCATCAGCGTCATTACTATAAATCTCTAAGGCTTCAAAAGATTTGAACTGCTGTCATGATTAATTTAGAAACCACATTTCCTCACACATTTGGAGATTCAACAGAATTCCCAGATCCAAGAGTAAACAACAATTTAGCACATAAACCAAAACGTTCGAGGGAAGGCTTTCCTCTCGCGCCCTTTGGCAAACTTGGAACAGCGTGACCTCCGCAAACACAAAGCTTAAGACAAAAGAGTCTCGCATTCATGCTGAATGACCTCATTGCTTACTATAAGCGGTCCTGACGGCTCCGACTCTGCCGTGGATAAACTGGTAACAGTGAGAGAAGTCATTTGTTTTGAGTTTAGAATGTGCTCTTTGTTCCTCACAATCTTTGGTTTTGGCTAATGAAGAAACGGCAGCGCGTGTGGAGGAAAGCCCTGCGGAGAGGCGTCTCGTGAGGACGTGTTTACAGAGGGCGAAACTCAAGCCTCGGTGAAACTCGCTCAAACTCAGAGTCCTTCCTGCAACACCTGTTTTTCGGATGACATCATTGAGCTGATGGACGGCTGATCCGCTTTCTAAAGATTTTCTGATAGGAAAATTCAAGGGGGAGAAAAAAAAAATCCCTAAAAATCAGAGACAATAGCGTTAGGTTGCTGTGCTAAAAGTGCAAGTTTAAACACCTGCAATTAACAACTTGATTTGTAGAGGAATATTAGAGGGTTAATTACAAGTCAACATTATTTATAGGGCCCTATGAAATCCATTTAGTTTTTTTCCAAATTCCGGTTTTACGTTTTTTAAAATTGTTTAAAGTTTTCATTTTTCTGGACTCCTTTTTAATGGTTACATAAAATCTTATTAATCAAAAAAGCATGTCTAATTAATTAAAATCATGAAATTTATACAATTTAACATTAATTTATTAAATGTTTCACAAAAATTATGTTTATGGCCCTATGAAAGGTTTGTGAAAAAATGTAAAAATGTATATTGTTATTGTTTTATTATCAAATTCTAGTTTTAGCATTTCTAATTATTTGAATGCATAACAAATTATATTTATTCTTAATTAATTTTTCAACAGTAGTAGTAGTAGTATTACGTACATTCTAAATGTTAAAAATATATTACAAAACCACGCATCTGTGCCATTCATAAACACAAAGACATGCAGAACATGCAGGATTCATATTTAAATAGTCTTTTTGCAGCTTAATATTTACAGATACTACTCCATTGCAATTTGATTTAACTTGACATACTTTTGATAAATTCAGTTTTTAAGACTGGATTCCGTGATTCCATCTGTGTTTTCCGCATTGTAGAAATCATAGGACCCTATATTTAGCACTAGAAAAAAAAAATATATATTTTTTACAATAACTGGCAATACTCTATTTTAATATTTAACATGCAATTAAAATGAATTCTATTCAGATATTTAATACACGTAGGGCCCTATGAAATCCATTTTATTTTTTCCCAAATTCAAATACTTTTTTTAGTTTTTAGTTTTCTGGACTCCGTTTTATTGGTTAAATAACATCGTATTAACTAAAAAAGTATGTCTAATTAATTAAAATCATGAAACTTATACAATTTAACATCAATTTATTAAAGGTTTAACAAAAATGACATGTTTAGGACCCTATGAAATAGTGTATTTTATTGTTACCAAATTCTGTCTAATTATTTGAATGCATAACAAATTTTATTTATTCTTACAATAGCCTTGTGAATATTTATTTATTTTATTTATATTAACAATATTAAGGCATACAAGTAATTGAATTTATCTTTTAATGAATGAAAATTAAACTACTTTTATTTTAGGCAAGTAAAGGGGATTTACTATTAAAATTAAAACATTAAAGATATTGTGTAATTATTTCTTTTAAAAAGAAAGTTTTATTAATTTTTTACAAATAAGTAGTAGTAGTATTACGTACATTCTAAATATTAAAAACATTTCTGTCATCTTTAAGTTAAACCAAACTTTTATTTTAACGAATACCTGTAACTGATGACTGTTGTGGCTAGATTGGATACAGCTGCGGCTGGAAGCTAACAATAAATTTTACTCAAATGGAACAGTCAAATGAGAATGAAGTGACTCTCAGAGCAGTTCTGGAGATGTTGTTCATGTATTTATGCCCTCATTTATTGAGACGCCAGATGCTGAAATCACCGCGTGCGTCATGCCTGCGTCAGTATGTGTAGTAAACAAAACCGTGCGTCTGTGCCATTCGTAAACACAGAGACACGCAGAACATCCAGGATTCATATTTAAATAGTCTTTTTGTGGCTTAATATTTACACATACTAGTTCATATCACGATTTGATTTAATTTGATGACATACTTTTGATTAATTCTTCCAAACTTTGACAAATTCCGTGACATTCCATGTTAAATACATTCCATTTTTATAACTGGATTCCGTTTGCGTTTTCCGCATCACAGAAGTCATATATTTCAAACGGTTCAATACTATAATTTTGCTCAATTTTGTGTTTTAACCGCTGCTGCTCCGAAGTTCGACTGTAGGCGGCAGTGCTTCCCAAATTAATGTGAAACAGGCAAACTTGACAACAGAACAATGCGATTGATCAACAAACAGATGAAACTCCATTAACACGCTTGAAACTAGTATAAGACAACAGCAAAAGTGAAATATGGCATATTTCTGCATACAAAACAGATGATAAAGGTGAATAAGCTGACCTTACTGTACCTGTATGCAAGCACTGTTATAATAAATCATTTGTTGCCACAGGAGGCACACATCAAATCTTGCCAAGCATTTGTCACTTGCTCATCCTGATCTTTAACGTGAATTTAGAGATCGACAGGTGAGTTCACCATTCATAAATTGAGGTTTAATTAACTTTTAGTCACAACACACATACCTAAGATGTAATACTGAGTAACGTAAACACGAAAAGCTCAAATGTGCGTGTGAGACAATTTAGCTTTGGTCACATAATATTAGCACTTCATTTCAAACAATCAAATATTAATTGAATTTAAATGATGCAAAAGTTTTGATATATATTCATTTTAGAATCAATAATATGAGGGAATGTTTTAATGCTTTATATATTTATATATAAAGCATTATATATTTAAAGCTTTTCCATTGGCTGAGTCTGAAATCTGAAAATCGGAGAGAGAGACAGATAATAACATGATTTTGAATACTTTTGAATATGTATTTTAGAATAACACTTTACAGTAAAGCAACCTTTGTTAAAATTCTTTAGGTAAGCTGACCTAACCGTATTACAGCACTTATTAATCTAGGTCAACACTTAGTTATAAATGATAAATTAACTAATACATGTATAGTATGTTAACATTACTTACTAAATTGCTTTCAATGTACTTATCTTTTAAGGCTGGTTATTTGTCACCTATGGTATTGATTTAGTATTACATAATGGTATTGTACCAAAGCCAAATTATGGTATCGAGCTATACCTATTATGATGCATTCAAATCCCGACAGTAGGGCTGTCACGATTATGAAATGTGGCTGACGATTAATAGTCTAAGAAATAATTGCGATTAATTGTCTGGTTTAGGGCATTAACAATTATGACGATTACGGTGATTAATTTTGCACTTTGTTCAATAAATTGTTTCCTTGAGAAAAATTGACATGTACCAAACATGCATCCAAACGAATCGATATTACAATTTCGCAATGATAGAGTCGAATAAAGAGTTTGTGAACTAGAATCAAATGTGATAATACCCAGCCTTAAAAATAGGTTGTTTTATGGTAATTAATTAAGCAAAGACTGAGAATTCAAAGTGCTGAAGCCAAGAACTAACATTCAAAACAACAAAACTTGAAGTTTTAATTGCAATAGTTAAAAGTACACTCCGAAAGCTCAATACTCCTTTAACACTATTTAAAGAGTGTAAACTTTTAGACAAACCTGTCCTAAAAAGATTATCTACTTAAGTTCTGCTTCAGACAAAACTTGAAGTACTCAATGAAAAAAAAAAAAATCCATGAGGAGTGAGAACGGCTAATCTGACTTGTGTTAGAAACACACACACGCCCTTCCCCCATGAAAAGATTCCATTGTGACATTCTAAACTGCAATAGCAGTCAGCAAGAGAATGCAGCATATTCCCAACAACACTGGAATGCTTTGTTAGGGGGATATCTTTCAGCCCGCCGGCCCGGCCAGCAACACACACACACACACAGAGACACACACACAGACCTCAGGCTCACATTGTATCCAAACCGAAATGCATGCAACCTTGAAACGTCCCTCTGAACTGAGCTGGAAAGCAAAGAAAACCAATTCTACATTCACAGACTGTCATAAGAGCAAACATTACTGTGTTGCACAAAGTCGTAAAGAATTATTCTGAGATGGAGAACTGAAACTTCACGAAAACAGCGCGTTTGGCCGCTCGCGGATGACCGGAGCATTATTTCCATAGCAACAGTATGAGCCAACACCGCTGCTCATATTCCAAATGCTGGTCAAATAAAGAAACAGACGTGATTGTGTGTCACAGGACGCAGTTATGCAGGATGCATAACATATGTAAACATACAGAAGAGCCAATAAAAAGACCTTTCGTGAAGGAAACTGTAGAGAACACATTGAAGAATTACATTCCCTCAATGTTTAGAAAACACAAAAGGAGTTTCAAAATGTGAAAATTAGGGCTGTCAAACAATTAATCACAATTATTCAAATCCAAAATATATGTGCGAGTACTGAGTATATTTATAATGTACATATAAATACATACACACGTGTTTATACATTAAAAATATTTATGTCTATATATATTTACAGGGTTCCCACTCTAAGCCAAACATCAAATTTCCTGACTTTTCCCTGACTTTCACTGGCTAAAAAGCTGAATTTCCATGACCTATAATGAACAGATCCATCCATTTGCAAGCTTTATTTACTTCACAGATGTTTTTAATACAAAACACTTATACACTACTTCACCCATTAAATGCACTTTGATATTTTTCTGTACTATTTCCAGAGAAAGTAATTTATAGTTTTTATGCTTTCATAACCATAACAATAGGCAAAACATGTGAAACCATGAAATAAAACAAACTACGGTATAGAAAATTTACATTTTGATAAATGGAAACAAAAAAAAATTGATAGCAACAAACAAAAATCCCTGATATTCCATGACTTCCAAGACTAAATAAATATAAAATTCCCTGACTTTCAATGTCTGGAATAGACCTTTGAAAATTCCATGATATTCCATAAATTCCATGACCTGTGGGAACCCTGTATTTATATTTTGTATATATAATTCATATTTTATATATAAATTTCTTAAATGTATACATGCAAGTGTATACACAGTACTCACACATACATTATTAGGGCCCTATGATTTACACGATGTGGAAAACACGGACGCAATCGCGGAATCCAGTCATAAAATGGAAGGTCACGGAAGTCAAATCACGATATGGACTAGTATGTGTAAATATTAAGCCACAAAAATATTACTTAAATATGAATCCTGCATGTTCCTGCAGGTCTCTGTGTTTATGAGTAGCATCTGGCGTCTCAATAAATGAGGACATAAATGCATAAATGTTTTTTTTTTTTTGATTAATAAGATTTTATTTAACCATTTAAAAGGAGTACAAACGGAAAAAAAAACTTAAATAAAAAAAAATAATTTAATGGGAAAAAATTTAATTTGGAAAAAAATTTAATGGAATTTGGGAAAAAGTCAAATGGATTTCATAGGACCCTACATTATGTAAACAAACTTTTATTCTGGATACAATTAATCGTAATTAATCGTTTGACAGCTCTACTCATCTAAGAAAAATCCATTATCCTCATTATTTTTTCGTAAATACATCTACTTGTGCTACAAAATGAAATCGTAAGTCTTGTTTAGAGCTGCAAAATGATTAGTCATGATTAATTGATTCAAAATACGTACTATATGTGTGTGTACTGTGTATATTTATTATGTATATATATATATAAACACACACACGTCTATATTAAGGAAAAATATGTTAGATTTATGTGTAAAATATTTATATATAATATAAATTATATGCAAGTGTTTACATACAAATATTTTTTAAAATATATACATATGTGTGTATTATACACATAATAAATATACACAATACTCACACATATATTATGTAAACAAACTTTTATTTTGGATGTGATTAATCATTTGACAGCCCTATTGAAAATACAACTAACAGATTACTTTTTCGTAAATACATCTACGTGTTACAAAATTACATTATAAGTCTTGTTTTCTGAGAAACTGATTGAGTTAATAATTCAAAATCAAAGAAAAAATGTTGTTTGTACCCCATTTTTTTGTGTTTGTGTTAGGGATGGGCGATATATATCGATCGATATTATGCGCATCTCGTCAGTAAAGCCGGTTCTTTGATTAGCGGTAAATCTCCATCACCTGTGTTCAAATAGAGCGCCAGTTTATTCACAGAGCCGTAGATCACTGACAAGCTACGCAATATCTGGTTCTGTTTTGCGGGTAGCTTTTCAGTGATCTACGGCTCTGTGAATAAACTGGCGCTCTATTTGAACACAGGTGATGGAGATTTACCGCTAATCAAAGAACCGGCTTTAGTGACGAGATGCGCATGAATTTATCGACCGATATATATCGTCCATCCCTAGTTTGTGTCAAACACAGACTCTAAATTTTTAGAAAACATGACTTAATATCTTTATCAAATATCGTTTTCCATCTCAAGTGAATGCATTTTGATTTTGATTTAAATACTAAGAATAAAGTCATTTTTTTTATTTTTAATTCAGAAAATAATTTTCGCAGTATGCAATGTAAAGCCATTTCTTTATAAAATTTAAGACTTTTAGCTCAGATTTAAGACTTTTAAAGGTCTTAATTTGTGAATGGGTGAATGAAGACATTTTAAAACACCTGCTTAAATGCATTTGTAAACAAATGCTCGAACCATCACTCGCATGTTTGATTCAAAATTATTATATTCCATTTAGCAAAACAGACTCCCGAATGCATAAATAGGTCAAATCCATTTCACACACAGTGCAAAATCTCCCAGACTATAAAAATATTCCTGCATTGTCAACAAGTCAGGAAAAAAAAAAAAACGAAATGTTCCGGGCAACCATGAGAATATACTTCTTTAAATAACTAGCACTGCTGCAGCATCCATTAGGCAGCGAGTCATGCTTTTTCTTTCATTCCCAAACTGAAGGGACCCAAACAGGAAATACATTCCACATGAACTCAGAGAAGCCATTGCCAGCAAGTCTCATTCTCGAGTCGGGCTACAATAGCTCAGAGGGGCCGGCCGTCTGCGCGCAGCACTTTTCAAAAGAGGGTTTAACGAAAAGCTTGCTTGCAAAACACAATGAGGTTCGCACAGAATAGAGCGTAATTGACCTACTCACAGACATCTAACAAACTAATCACAGGCTTCCGTGGAATCCAGGGTGAAGAATGTGGAAACTAACAATTAGGATCGCAATCACAGTGTTAAAATGCGGTTGTTTTTCTAAGTTTGCAGTGCACACTATAAGAATACTATACATTAGTGGTGGGTAACATGCTTGTTCTGATCAAATAACAATGTGACTTGTGCAGAATACAAGTTTATCAACTTTTAACAAGGAGGAAAGATGCTTTACATATTTTTAGTTGTTGACGTCAAATGTACATCCAATCAAAAACTCATCTGTCGCTTGGCAGAAGCTAGTCAAATTAGAAGTCAATACTGAAAGGTTGACTGACATGCACTCATTCTAAAAAAAATACTTCAACAAAAATGAACAAAACCTTCAGGACGAGTTTATTTCTTCACGTAAACAGATTTGGAGAAATGTATCATTCCATCTCTTGCACACCAGTGGATCCTCTGCAGGAATGGGTGCCATCAGAATGAAAGTCCAAACAGCTGATAAAAACACCACAATATTCCACAAGTAATCCACACCACTCCAGTCCATCAATTAACATTTTGTGAAGCCAAAAGCGTGTTTGTAAGAAACAAATCCATCATTAAGGTGTTTTTTTTTTTTTAACTTCAAACCATTGCTTCCGGCTAAAATACAGGTCCTAATATAATATTGCTTTCTCAAGTGAACAAGTTGTCTGGTCTGAATCAGGAGAGAAATCTGCACAGATCAACAACAGTTTACAGGTGAAAACAGTTATAAACAAATATGTATTTGTCTGAGACTATTTGAAAATATGGACTCTGAGGGTGAAAAAAAAAAAAAAAAAAAAATTCTAAATACTGAGAAAATCACCTTTAAATTTGTCCAAATGAAGCTCTTTAGCAATGCATATTAACATGATTACATGGAACATAATCTTTACTTATTATCCTAATGATTTTTGGCATAAAAGAAAAATCAATCATTTTGACCCATACAATGTATTTTTGGCTATTGCCACAAGTATACCCCAGCAACTTAAGACTGGTTTTGTGGTACAGGACCACATATGTCAATGGATTTTAAACTTGTAATTTGTCCGGAAGCAACAGTTTAAAGTCGAAATGCTTTTTTTGTTTCTTACAAATACTCAGCTTTTGGCTTCACAAGACATTAACTGATGGACTGGAGTGGATTACTTGTGTATTACTGTGATGTTTTTGGATTCTCATTCTGACGGCACCCATTCACTGCAAAGGATCCATTGGGGAGCAAGGGATGGAATGACACATTTCTCTAAATCTGATGAGGAAACAAATTCATCTACATCTTGGATGGCCTGAGAGTGCAAATTTTTAGCAAAATTTTCATTTTTGGCTGAGCTATTCATTTAAAAAACATAAATAACACTACACACAGCAAAATAAACCATACATTCACTTGCAAAAAAACATTTTCGTTGCATAGACCAATCATTATGTTAAATGTTTATAATATCTTAACATCTTCATGCCTTATAGTCATATTTAGCAGATTAGTGTACTGTATACATCACCCTATGCAATATCATATACATAAAGTTGGACATACAGTTGAAGTCAAATGTTTACATACACCTTGCAGAATCTGCAAAACGTTATTAATTTTACCAAAATATTTTTTTTTAATTAGTACTGACCTGAATAATATTTTTCACATAAAAGACGTTTACACGTAGTCGACAAAGAGAAAATAATAGTCGAATTTATTAAAAATGACCCCGTTCAAAAGTTTACATCCCCTTGATTCTTAATACTATGTTGTTACCTGAACGATCCACAGCGGTGTTTTTTTTATTTAGTGATAGTTGTTCATGAGTCCCTTGTTTGTCCAGGGGCCAGTTGTACCAGCTGGACGTACACCTGGTTGTAATACAGGCTGGATGCAAAATGCACTTTAAGTCGTGCGCAGAATTCATATCCGTTGCACCATCTAGGCGTAGTGCTAAGTCTAAAACTAAATCTTACACCTAAACAAAGGTAGGCATAAAGTAAAAAGGCATGATTTGCTCTGACATTATTTTTTAGGATTCATGTCTGTTAATTAATTATTACTGCAGACGTCAACTGCATTTATGGTCTTTTCGGGCAGGATAAGCGATATCAATCAGAAGCTCTGTGTAGGCTATACCACACTGCCGACAGTAATTTACCTAATACAAATATTACATATATGATCTGGGATTATTAAAAGAAACTGTACTATTTGACATCTTGTTTGGAAGGACAGCATAAATGCTTAGAAATAATTCACGTCTTTAAGTACATTTATTATTTGTAGTGCACCTGTCATCCAATAATAACAATAAGTTTTGTGCTTTGTTACTTTTAAACAGAAATAAAGTATCAGCTATGAAATTCTGTTAAATTTTATCACAAAATACAAACTATAAATGATTTTTAGCCACAGAAAGACGACAGTAAAACACGTGAACAATATCGTATAAAAGTCACATTTAGCCTAGTTCAGGAAAGACATTCATTTTACATAGAAAAAAAAAACTTCTAGAGGGAAGCATTGTATTACATTCATTATATTTTACTTAACCTGTCACCTTCATTTTTATGTTTGATTGAGGAAATCTGTCATGGGAATGTGCAGGGAGTCCTCAGATATGAAAACGCATATGAAAATGTTTCATACAATGTCTTGTATGAAAATGTTTCCTGAAAACAAATTCATAGTGCATTGGCTTGGCTCGTTATGATATCTTGCACAATTCAGTTTTATATTAGTAGTTGTGGTTTCCTCACTGTGGGAGAATGTGTCAAATTGGACGCAAATCGTCTACTCCGGGCATTATTGCATCTGATCGTAGTTTTAGTTGGTGCAACAGGTGTAAATATTTATCGTAAAGCTGGATGTTGCAAAGCCCTGCGTAGGGTTTACTTACACCCAGCTTTTTTACGTCTAGCTGGTGCAACCAACCACAGAACAGTTAAAATGCCTGCTGTTCTTCAGAAAAATCCTTCAGGTACTTGAAGTATTTGTGTATTTGAAGCCTTTCCAACAATGACTGTATGATTTTGAGATCCATCTTTTCACACCGAGTACAACTGAGGGACTCATATGCAACTATTACAGAAGGTTCAAATGCTCACTGATGCACCAGAAGGAAACACGATGCATTAAGACCCGGGGGGTATACATTTTTGAACAGAATGATGATGTGTACATTTTTCTTATTTTGCCTAAATATTGTTTGAAAGGGTTCAAATACACAAAAATGCGGAAAACACAAAGAATTTGTGGGACCTGAAGGATTTTTCTGAAGATCAACGGGCAGTTAACCGTTTAAGACAAACAAGGGACTCATGAACAACTATCACTAAACAAAAAAAAAGCTGTGGATCATTCAGGTAACAACACAGTATTAAGAATCAAATGTATATAAACTTTTGAACAGGGTCATTTTTACAAATTCAACTATTATTTTCTCTTGTGGAATATTTGTAAACGTCTTTTATGTGAAATATCTTATTCAGGTCAGTACTAAATTAAAAAATAACATGCATTTTGTATGATCCCTACTATTTTTATAATTAACATTTTGCAGATTCTGCAAGGTGTATATAAACTTTAATTGTATATCCTCTCTACATAAAAAGCTGGGTGATCTTAGAGTTACATTCTGCGACAATTGCTTTAAAAAAAATCAGGCAGTTAAAATCTGCTAAATAGTATCGCAATATACAGTATACAATGCAGTACTGGCTTAATAAATAATAATAATAAAAAATATAAAATTTGATATATGGAATATAAAAAAACAACCAAATCAAATCCAACGAAAACACAGCAGAAATGTTCCAGTAAACTTATTCATTTACAAGGCGACAAATACATTTAACTTCACAGACTGCAAAGTGTAATTTAAGCTCCGTACAGGGTTACACTGGTGTGCAGTTGAGTATAAATATCCTGAAATATTCTGAGAGCTGCAGCCACTAGAACCACTACAGGAATCTGGATCCTCCTGACACCCGGGCAGATCGTCCGACAAACAAAATTCATTTAAACAAACCAGTCTGTGATCTTCCAGCAAAAACAAAACCAAGCCCAACCAAAACTAACAGTTACCAGGTGATAAACTACCACTAGAGCCTAGAGTTGACCTGATTAGGATGACTGATTATGCTATGCATTGATCTAATATGCAACATAGTCCAGTTTAACCCAAATCTTGAGGTCTCAGACACTTGGACACAGAAAAATAGTAAACTATCCTCAATGACACCCCGCCAGGGGTTTGGGTGTGTATGACACCCGTCGGCTGTCATTAGGGTGTTAAAGGGCTGCAGTGAAGCGTATCACTGCTATTTCAGGGCGTTGAAGGGTCCCCTGCCCTAGTGTAATTTAGGGACCCCGGGGGCAGTTAATTACGTCGTTAATTGTTGTAATTAACATCAGACAGCCAGACTGCACCAGATCTGATGAGGTTTAAACGGCTCAATGCTGATACAGATGAACCAAAACCCTTCACAACCCGCATACAAACCTTACTGCCGCCGAAATACCACTTTAGTGCCCCCCTGCAATCATTTCAGTCGTTTAACAGCAGCGGAACGACATTCCAAACGATTTTACAAAAAAACATCAGTGTTTATAGAGCTAATCTCAGTTAGCCGTTAGCACCTCTCGTTGACACGGATTAAAAAAACACCTCAAACACGTCCAAATACAAGCGTATGCTACCGCTCCAGGGCGGCTGGGTTTAACGGACTCAAGTCCTACCTGTAGTGGCTCCGTGAAAGGCGTTTATTGGTGTGAAAAACAGCCCGATCGGCGGTCGGATCACGGCATCACTTACCAGCTGTTTGTCCCCACCCTCCTGTCTGTGGAGAGAGGAAATGACGGAGCGTGTCTTCCGAGCGCGCGTCCACAAAGCACAAACACGAGCGCGCACGCCAGGCGACGCGCGCGTCTGATCATACCATAGAGCGCGGGCGCTGAATAATAATAATTAATGCATAAATAATAATAAATTAAATTAATTCGGAATTAAAATAGATTTTAAGATCAATAATTGGTGCATTGTTGCTTGTTATTAAAGTTTTTGTTCATATATGTATAATAGCTAATAATAATAGTTTATTTTTATGTCTACACAATGTTTCGAAGTTATCTGCTATTTATTTTTATTTATTTGATTATGGTGATAATTTATGTAACTTGCTATATTATTTATGCTCATATATGAAATGTATTTTTTATTTACTTACTGTATTTCTTTATTAACAAACCACAGATTACTGAAGAGTTTATATACACACACACACACACACACACACACACACACATATATATATATATATATATATGAAATTATGAAATGTACTTTTAATTTATTTATTTAATTTTTTAAACATAACACAGATTACTGAAATGTTTTTTTTTATTTATTCATTGCAAATTGTACAACACAAGAAGATCCAACAATGAAGTTGTCAGACATTTTTTTTTAGTATTTATTTGATTATAGCAGTTATAATTTATCTAACAAGCTGCTTTGTTTTATTATATATATATATATATATATATATATATATATATATATATATATATATATATATATATATAATATTATATATTATTATATTATATTATATTATCAAATATTTTAATAATATTTTTTTTTTTTTTCAAAAGGGACAATGCACGTTAATTAACACAAGCACTCAAGTCTATTATGTAAATATGCTATAATGAATATAATAATGAAAATTTGACAGAAAAAGACTGTGATGTGATGGACTCCTGTGTCCCCTAGTGTTCAAGTCTATGGTTCAATATTTAAACACACACAATATTCAGTGTCTTTCACGTGTCGATAGATGGCGCTACATCCATCAGAATGGCCTGTTAAAATAATACGATATTTTATTTGTTATTTTATTATTATTTAATATAAAGTACTTTATATAATATACACAAAAGCACTTAGAAAAAGTACATAGAGGTCTAACGTTATGGTAAAATGGTCTGAGGTTTTTGGACCCCTCGGCACTGGTATGTACAGTAGGGTTGAGTGTGTGTGTGTGTGTGTGTGTGTGTGTGTGTGTGTGTGTGTGTGTGTGTGTGTGGTATGTACAGTGGGGTCCAGTGTGTGTGTGAGGGGGTGTGTTGAGCGGCAGATCAGCTGGTTTCTTCGCCCTTCATAAGGCGGATCTGTGACATTTGGGTTCAGTTCAGCAGGAGATTTTTACACAGACACACATAAACACAAACACACGCAGGTTCGGCCCAATATTCGTCACGATGGGACTGGCAAGCGACCCAAACTTTCAGAATCTGGAGAAATGGTACAAATCAAACGCCGCGAGTCTCAACATGAGGCAGATGTTCGAGGCCGATAAAACCCGGTTCCAAAAGTTCAGGTACTTTATTTATGTTTAATTATTCTGCACGAAGCTAATAGTTTAATGACATAATATTTATTTGGAAACATTATAATAATAATAATTAGCTATTGTCCTTCACAGTTCATACAGTAAGCGTTGTGGGCGGAGTCACCGCACTGTCCATCATCATTAAACCCCGCCCACATCCAAACTCGTAACCTTTAAACTTCCACGAAACGAAATTTAATTTGACATTTTTTTATTTATTTTATTTTAAATGTATTAAGTGGAAAGGTAGCAGAATATATGTAACAATCATACTGCTAAAATGTCTTTTCATGTGAACTCAATCAAAAAAAAAAAGATTTTGCTAATATTTTTCTGAAGAAATATAGACATGTATAGTGATGAAAGCCAAAATATAAAATTACATGGATGAATATTTACTGAGTTTCTGTGTTATTTTGTAGAGGGGGGTCAAAATGGCAATTTTCACCTGAGATTCAGAGTCAAATTACAGGGGGGTACAAATGACTTCAGAAACATAGCAGCATCATAATGTTATTTTTACACAGAGTTTGGAAGGTCTGTTGTGACCATTAAAAAAATGGAGAAACAGCACTTTTCAAGTTTTTCTCCAAAGGTTGCATGCCTGTAACTCAAGAAGTATTAAATATATCTTAATGCCCTTTTAGATATTGGGTCTTAACAAACTTTGGGAAACAAGACACAATTCTAATTTCAACATTGTTTATTCTTTGGTCATTGTTCTTTATATAAAATAAGTATCAGCTGTATACAAAGTGACCAACATTTGGTTTTCAACCCCTGGAAATTGGTAATATTCAACAATCTAGACATGAAGCCTCATTGAGATCCCCATATCTCTGGGACTGAATGATGTAGGGCCTTGAAAATTAAGATTCCAGAAAAGATTATAAAGAAACTAGAATCTAAAATCATAATGCAATATCGTTAATACTTACTGTAAAAAAGTGCAGTGTCTTGAAAGAAGGAAATGAGGTACATCTCTAGTTTTAACATTACTTGTTCTTCAGACATTCCTTTTTAAAAGAAAAGAAGTCTCACATTTTTGCAAACTGACCGACATTTGGTTTTTGACCATTGAAAATATGTGAATTTTAATGATTTACTCCTGCAGCCATATTGCAATTCTAATAAAACTGAAGATGCTAAAAGGAAAATTTGTTAAGACCCAATATCTAAAATGCCATTAAGATATCTTTAATACTTCTTGAGTTACAGCCATGCAAACTTTGGAGAAAAAACTTGAAAACTTGAGTGCTGTTTCTCCATTTTTGAATGGTCACCATCAGTGTTGGGGAAAGTTTTAAGTTTTAAGATTTTTTTTGTTTACACCATTGGCAGATTATTTAGCTTGTTCTAAGTAAAAACTCACTTAATTTTGACTTGGTTTTTTTTTCTGAAAACAAGAAAATTATTATTTACTTGTCTAGAAAATACTTCTTGATTTAAGAATTATTTTATATTTTGGCTGGAAACAAGACAAAAAATCTAAGTAAGAAAAGTATTTTTTTGTAGTGTATGGTTAAATTGGATCAACAAAGGTCAGCAGCAAAGTCATTGGTTAATAAAATGGGATTAAATATAAAAAAAACAAAAAAGTAACTGGCGTTACATTTTTGAAAAAGCAACTCAGATATTTTCTCGGAAATTAAAAAGTAATGCGAAAAAAGGTATAAATATTACATAACTTGCGTTACTTGTTATGCGTTAATCCCAGCACTGGTCACCATTGGCACATAATGCAACAAAGTTTGATAAAGTCAACAGATTTTACTAACAGACCTACCAATATCTGTGTAAAAATACCATTATGATGCTGCTGTCTTCCTGAAGTAATTTGTAACCCCCTGTAACTTGACTCTGAGTCTCAGGTGAAAATTGCCATTTTGACCCCCCTCTACAAAACAGTGGATTACTCCACTATTCATCCATTTAATATTTTGGCTTTCATCACTATACATGTCTACCTTTCCTCAGAAAAATATTAGCAAAATGAAAAATTTGAGCCAGGGACGTTTTTGAAATTGGGTTGATTTCAAAATCAGTCTAGTATCTTAGTATCTTCACAATGATTTTAGTATCTTTACATCAATTTTAGCATCTGTAAGTAGGTGATCAAAGAGTTCATCTGAAGCCGCACATTTGTCCTCTTTCAACAGTTTAACTTTAAAAACAGATGAAGGAGACATTTTGCTGGATTACTCCAAGAACCTCATCAATGAAGAAGTTATGAAGATGCTCGTGGAGCTGGTAAAAATTTGAGATGAATGTTTATTGAGAATTAACATAGTACTTTTTAAATGTAAATGTTTTTTTGTTTTGTTTTTTTCGCAGGCAAAGTCTCGTGGTGTGGAGGCCTCCAGAGACAAGATGTTTTCAGGAGAAAAGATTAATTTCACTGAGGTATTTTATATGTTTGTGTGTCAGGGGTTTAAATCAACATGTGACCAAATATATGTCACATGTCCTGCTTTCATAGACTAAAAATGAGCTGAGCTTGTTTGGACAAACTTGGACACATCATTGATGGAAACTTACAAATGCATGCATCATAAATGTAAGTATTGCCTGATGATTCTGTGGTCTGCAGGGTCGTGCTGTTCTCCACGTGGCCCTGAGGAACCGCTCAAACACGCCCATAAACGTGGATGGGAAAGACGTCATGCCGGAGGTGAACAAGGTTCTGGAGAAGATGAAGGGCTTCTGTCATGTGAGTGTCGTATTTGATGTGACGCTTCATACTGAGACAATTAAAAGGGTTGGAATATGAAATATAGAGAATACATGAAGTGTTTTAACAGGGACCAAGATGCAATTGTAACTCATGTTTTCCCTCCCATTACAGAAAGTCCGCAGTGGCGAGTGGAAGGGATACACTGGGAAATCCATCACTGATGTGGTTAATGTCGGCATCGGTGGATCTGATCTGGTTTGTGAAATTGAAACTTACTATTTTATGTCATTTTTTTATCATTTTTCTGTTGATTTGTTGCTCTAGATCAGGGCTTTTCCATTTTTTACATGCCATGGACCCCCAAAAACACTGAAAAGTAAATTTCACAAATAATTAGAGCAAGTAAAACATTGATTTAAACGTACAGTTTTGAAGTCGAAAGACTGAACTAGTATTTTATTATTTTTAAACACATTCCAGTAATCTTTGCTTTATTTTTTTTTTCAGTATATGATATTATGATATTTAAATTTAAAATGGATCATTTCAATTGATTCCTAACATTAACAGGCATATATATATATATAATATTTGAAGATATTTAGTTTCTATTGTTTTATATATATATATATATATATATATATATATATATATATATATATACTGTTCAAACAATAATACTATAAATATTCTGTAAATTTTATTTGAAGAATATTTAGTTTTTATTCAAATATTAATATTAAGTTTTTTCAAGATGTATTATATATTTTTATATCTACTCATTTGTTCACTTATTCATGTTAATCACATTTTTATTATTTTATTTGTTTGTTTTTTCGTTTATATTCTTGTTTGTTTGTTTTAAATTAAAATTGTTATTAATATTTTCATTATTTGTGCATAGATTTACTCATTTATTTACTAATTAATTCTATTCAAATTTGTTTATTTGTTTGAGTTCAATAATTGTGTTAAAATGTACTTATTTTAATCAATAATTTATTTTTACATTTATTTTTGTGTGTGATTTAGGGTCCATTAATGGTGACAGAGGCCCTGAAACCTTACTCTAAAGGTGGACCCCGCGTCTGGTTTGTGTCGAACATCGATGGAACGCACATCGCAAAGACTCTGGCTGAACTCAACGCTGAGACCACACTCTTCATCATCGCATCAAAGGTTTTAACAAGACACAGCATTCAGAGACTGAACAAATTATACAGCATTAGCAGATAAAAAACTAGCAACCAAAAATATTACATTTAGATTTTTTATTGCCAAAAAAATAACATTGATTAGATATCATAATGAGATTTATGTGGAAAACAATAGTGCCAGTGATCATGTTGTGAAATAGTTTGTTTCCATTTGTCTTCCTTAGACATTCACAACCCAGGAAACCATCACAAACGCTGAATCAGCCAAGGAGTGGTTCCTGCAAGCCGCCAAAGATGTGAGTCTCATCTCTTATAGCAATGTGTACGGGACGCATGTGTCATGAACTTATTCTTGTGTCGTTTTATCATTCCCACAGAAATCTGCAGTTGCCAAGCATTTTGTGGCGCTCTCAACCAACGGAGTAAGTGCATTATAGTTTACACGTAAAGCCTCATATCATCAGGATTTCAAATTTCCATAAACGTTTGTAATATAACAGATTATTGTGCCATTAAAACATATTTTGTAACTTTCAAAACTCAAAGCTGTCCATGAAGAGCATTTACTAATACTGCAAAATCTTTATTTATAGTTTATTTATAAAGCACTTTTCATACACAGTGTTAAATCAAAGTGCTTTACAGAAAATAATTTAGCAATATAAAATCTATATTTAAAAAAAAAATGCATTTACATAAATGTCTTAGAGCAAAAAAAAAAATTGTTAACATTAACAATAATGTTTTGCAAAATGTAGCACATTAGCACAAAAATTGATTAGCACATCATCATGGTTTTCATTTAATTTTTTGTTATTTTACTTTAATTGTGCAAAAAGTCGGAAATTGTGAGATATAAACCCAGAATGGTGGGGAAAAAAGATGGAATTCCGAGATATAAACTCAGAATTGTGCAAAAAACGGAATTATGAGATATAAAGTCAGAATTGTGGGAAAAATCCAGAATTGTGACATATAAACCCAGAATTATGGGGGAAAAAAACTAATTTGTGAAATATAAACCTAGAATTGTAGGGGAAAAAAAACGAAATTATGAGATATAAAGCCAGAATTGTGGGAAAAAATCCGGAATTGTGAGATATAATCCCAGAATTAAGGGGAAAAATACAAAATTGTGAGATATAAACCTAGAATTGTAGAAAAAAAGCAGAAATTATAAGATATAAAGCCAGAATTGTGGGAAAAAATCTGGAATTGTGAGATATAAAGCCAGAATGGTGGGAAAATTGTGAGATATGAAGACAGAATGATGGGAAAAAAGTGAATTGTGAGATATAAACCTAAAATTGTCAGGAAAAAAATGTTCTTAACGTTAAATAGTTAACATTAACAATGTTTTGCAAAAATTAGCACATCATCATGGAATGTTTTTTTAAAATAAAATGTTTCTTTTGGATGTTCATGTAACATTTAAAAAATTTGAATGTTTTCTGAACATCTGAAAACAAGGAGTAACATTACTCCTTGTTTTAGAATGTTCAGAGAACATTCAAATGTAACATTTTATAATTTTATAAAAAATTATAAAATGTAACGCTCCCTTGCATAACCAAAAGAAAAAGTTTGAAAAAAAGTTTTGGAGTTTTCAGAAAACATCAGAAAAATTGTTTTCATGACCTGACGAATACATTAGCAAAACATTACATAGCTGGAACGGCCCCTTTAAAAGCTGACATTTAACACATGCATCACACGTAAACCTTATTCCACTTTCTGTGTTTCAGCCCAAAGTGAAGGACTTCGGCATCGACCCGGAGAACATGTTTGAGTTTTGGGATGTGAGTGTCGGGGTCCGCTGAGGGCCGTGAGCTATTTTTGCCGTAGTGGTTTGACCTGTGAAGTAGGCGTCTGGACGCTCACGTTAACAGCTGCTGGTAACCAGAGTCTCTCACTGACTCGCCACCGAACGCTGCTGGGTTATTCGTGATCTTGACCTTATCCGAGCAGAGGTCACACAGAGGCTGGCTCACTGTAAAGGCCGACAGGCTACTTTGAGTCGCATTGTTGATATTTAAAGGGCAAGGTTCCTTACTATCCAGTTTATTATGAGCTCTATATGCTCTTTGGCATATGCACGTTTGCTCATGTTAAGAACTATTTGATGAAGTGTAGTTGAATTTGTGTGTTTATTTATTTTTGTATGTTTACAACAGTGTTCATTTTGTATTAATGGGATACTATATTGATAGTTTGAATTGGTTTTTATTTTTATATGTAGTATTTATTTTATTTTTTGTTATTAATTTTTTTTTATGTCTGTAGTTTTTTTATATTCTATTTTATTTTAGTAACCTTTAAAAAAGTAGTAAAAGTTTTGGGTTTTTTTGTGTGTGTGTTTGTATTTTTTATTATTTTTATTTTTTTTTTTTAATATGTCTACATAGGTTTAAGGTTTACAAATATTCTTTATATATTTAGTAACAAAAAATGTTTTTATGATTTCAAATTTTTTTGTTTTGTCATTTATATTTTAGTTTTTTATGTCTATATAGTTTTTAAGTTTACTTTTTTATACTTTATTTCAGTTAACATTAATCTTATTTCAAGTAACATGGAACTTTAGTTATAGTTAACTATAACTAATTATTGAGAGCATTTAAAATGTCAATTCTAATAACAAATGCTGTAAAACTAATGTGTTGTGCCTAGTTAAATGAATTGGTTTTGTCTTTCTTTTCTAGTGGGTCGGTGGACGATACTCCTTATGGTCTGCGATTGGTCTGTCCATCGCACTTCATATTGGTAAGTGTTATCATGTGACTCTTGTGATATCCAATGAGTGTGAGAGATTCTCAAATGTCTGTTTTATCTCTTGTGTCTCAGGATATGAGAACTTTGAGAAGCTGTTGGCTGGAGCTCATTGGATGGTGGGTTTTATTACTAAAGAAAGACATTATCAGTATTTGACCTTAAATTAAACTGAATTCAAAAATTCAAATTCAAAGTCAAATATTTTTGTAAAATGACTAGAAGATAAAATACTGTTCAAAAGTTTAAAGCCAGTAAGATTTCAAATGACAAAATATGTTTCTTTTGCTCAGCAAGGATGCATTTATTTGATCAAAAATACTGTAAAATGTAAAATATTTTTGTGATTTAAAATAGTTGTTTTCTAAGTGAATATATTGTAAAATGTAATTTATTCCTGAATTTTTAGCATCATTACTCCAGTCTTCAGTGTCACTTGATCTTTCAGAAATCATTCTAATATACTGATTTGATGCTCAAGAAACATTTCTGATTATTATCAATGTTGAAAACAGTTGTTCTGCCCAACATTTTTGTGGAAACCATGATACATTTTTCATAATTCTTTCATGATTCATGATTCTTTGATGAATAGAGAGTTTAAAAGAACAGCATTTATTTGAAATACAAATCTTGTATAACTTATAAATATCTTTACTGTCACTTTTGATCAATTTAATGCATCCCTGCTGCATAAAAGTGTTCATTTCTTTTAAAAACCTTACATAAACCTCTGAATCTATGTCTCTGGCAGGACACTCATTTCCGTACGGCTCCTGTGGATCAGAATGCACCCATGCTGCTTTCTTTGTTGGGCATCTGGTACATCAATTTCTTCCAGGCGGAGACTCACTGCCTGCTGCCATACGATCAGTACATGCACCGCTTCGCTGCATACTTTCAACAGGTACTTCTCACCTGTAGAGTAAACACAAAATACTGACATTTAGGTCATCAAAAACACAAATGGTATGAGAATCTAATGCTGTGATTTCACAGGGCGACATGGAGTCTAATGGAAAATACATCACTACTAAGGGTAACCGGGTGAACTATCACACCGGGCCGATCGTATGGGGTGAACCGGGAACTAACGGACAGCACGCTTTCTACCAGCTCATTCACCAAGGTTCACTCGCTGATCTACAGTATCTGACGTACAGTATGTTTGTGTTTTGGTAAGAAGAGCGTCTGTCTGACCCTTCTGTCTCCTCCACAGGAACACGTATGGTTCCCGCTGACTTCCTCATTCCTGCCCAGACTCAACATCCAATCAGAAACAACCTCCACCACAAGGTACCGAGCTTATGTCTGCCATGAAATGAAAAAATAAAAAAAGGGTAATTGTGATTTTTTTTTTTTTCCTTCACAATTCTGAGATTCAGAGTTTACTGTGAGATATAAACTCAGAATTGTGGGGGAAAGTCTGAACTGTGAGTTATAAACTGAGAACTGTGGGGGAAAAACCTAAAAATGTGAGACATAAACCTAGAATTGTTGGGAAAAAAAGTTGTAATTGTGAGATATAAAACCAGAATTGTGGGGGAAAAGCCAGAATTACGACATATAAAGTCAGAATTGTGGGGAAAAGCAGGAATTTTTGAGATATAAAGTCAGAATGTTGGGAAAAAAAGTTGGAATTGTGAGATATAAACTTAGAATTTTGAGGAAAAACCTGGAAATATGAGATATAAACCCAGAATTGTTGGGGGAAAAGCCAGAATTGCGAGATATAAAGTCAGAATTGTGGGGAAAACGCAGGAGTTTCTGTGATATAAAGTCAGAATAGTGAGAAAAAAAGTTGGAATTGTGAGATATAAACTTAGAATTTTGAGGAAAAACCTGGAAATGTGAGACATAAACCTAGAATTGTTGGGAAAAAAAGTTGTAATTGTGAGATATAAAACCAGAATTGTGGGGGAAAAGCCAGAATTACGACATATAAAGTCAGAATTGTGGGGAAAAGCAGGAATTTTTGAGATATAAAGTCAGAATGTTGGGAAAAAAAGTTGGAATTGTGAGATATAAACTTAGAATTTTGAGGAAAAACCTGGAAATATGAGATATAAACCCAGAATTGTTGGGGGAAAAGCCAGAATTGCGAGATATAAAGTCAGAATTGTGGGGAAAATGCAGGAGTTTCTGTGATATAAAGTCAGAATAGTGAGAAAAAAAGTTGGAATTGTGAGATATAAACTTAGAATTTTGAGGAAAAACCTGGAAATGTGAGACATAAACCTAGAATTGTTGGGAAAAAAGTTGTAATTGTGAGATATAAAACCAGAATTGTGGGGGAAAAGCCAGAATTACGACATATAAAGTCAGAATTGTGGGGAAAAGCAGGAATTTGTGAGATATAAAGTCAGAATGTTGGGAAAAAAAGTTGGAATTGTGAGAAATAAACTTTGAATTTTGAGGAAAAACCTGGAAATATGAGATATAAACCCAGAATTGTTGGGGGAAAAGCCAGAATTGCGAGATATAAAGTCAGAATTGTGGGGAAAACGCAGGAGTTTCTTTGATATAAAGTCTGAATGGTGGGAAAAAAGTCATAATTGCAAGATATAAAGTCAGAATGTTGGGAAAAAAAGTTGGAATTGTGAGATATAAACTTAGAATTTTGAGGAAAAACCTGGAAATATGAGATATAAACCCAGAATTGTTGGGGGAAAAGCCAGAATTGCGAGATATAAAGTCAGAATTGTGGGGAAAACGCAGGAGTTTCTTTGATATAAAGTCTGAATGGTGGGAAAAAAGTTGGAATTGTGAGATATAAACTTAGAATTTTGAGGAAAAACCTGCAAATGTGAGATATAAACCCAGAATTGTTGGGGGAAAAGCCAGAATTGCAAGATATAAAGTCAGAATTTTGGGGAAAAACCTGGAAATGTGAGATATAAACCCAGAATTGTTGGGGGAAAAGCCAGAATTGCAAGATATAAAGTCAGAATTTTGGGGAAAAACCTGGAAATGTGAGATATAAACCCAGAATTGTGGGGAAAAAGCCAGAATTGCGAAATATGAAGTCAGAATTGTGGAGGAAAGTGCAGGAATTCCAAGATATAAACCCAGAATGGTAGGGGAAAAGCAGGAATTTCAAGATATACAGACAGAATGGTGGGACAAAAGTCGGAATTGTGAGATATAAACCCAGAATTGTGGAGGAAAAATGTAGAAATGTGAGATATAAACCCATAATTGTGCAAAAAGTTGGAATTGTAAGATATAAACAGAATTGGGAGAAAAAAGTCTGAATTATGAGATATAAAGTGAGAATTGTGAGGAAAAAAAGTTGGAATTGTGAGATATAAACAGAATTGTGAGAAAAAAGTCTGAATTATGAGATATAAAGTGAGAATTGTGAGAAAAAAAGTTGGAATTGTGAGATATAAAGCCAGAATTGTGAGAAAAGTGTCTGAATTGTGAGATAAAAAAAACACAACATTGTAAGAAAGAAGTCAGAATTATGAGATATGAAGTCATAATTACCCTTTTTTTATTTTTAGTGGCGGAAATAAACATGCATGCAAATGAGTCAGTACATGATGTGTCGTGTTTTCTGTGGATCCTTCGCAACATCAACACTATTATTAAACCAATTGAATTGAGCTGAATGATGACACTGTCGTCTTCTGCAGAGCTGCTTTACATAACTGATGATTTTTAACACTGTTATGTTACTATTTAATTACTGTGAAGCTGCTTTGAAGTCTGTGCTGTATAAAGTACTGTAAAATTAAACATCACTATAGATCCTGGTGGCAAACTTCCTGGCGCAGACAGAGGCGCTGATGAAGGGAAAGACAACAGAAGAGGCAAAGAAAGAGCTGGAAGCTGGTGGACTGAGTGGAGAGAAACTAGAAAAAATTCTGCCACACAAAGTGAGTGAGAATATAAAGTCAAGCGCTGGCCTATACTGACCTCTACAGGACACAAAACACACTACACTCCAAAAACACCACTTTACTGCTCTCACTAAATCTGCAGCATGCAGTATGTATAACATTTTCTGTACACATGCAATACTCACATTTGACAAAACGTGCATTAGAGATCTGCTCATTTTTATTTTCATTGCGCACACAGATAAACCTATTATTAAGTGCACAAATACATCATTGCACAAAGCTCTTTCTGGTAACATTATCTCTGTGTTTCTGTCCAGGTTTTCCAAGGAAACAAGCCAACGAATTCCATCATCTTCAAAAAGTTGTCTCCATATACTTTAGGCGTTCTGATTGGTGCGTATCAAATGTTTTGGTGATGCTTTACAGTAGTAGATATCATCTGATGTGCAGGTTCCTGACCTTTGACCTCTCTTAACAGCCATGTATGAACACAAGATCTTCATCCAGGGCGTCATGTGGGAAATTAACAGTTTTGATCAGTGGGGGTGAGTCAAAAAAGATAGAAATGATCTCATCTATGTTGATAAAACAGAATGAACCTGACAAAATAAGTTTGTTTTTATAGCATTTTTATATTATTTAATGTTTTTTTATTTTATATGTTAATGTTTTTCTGTAATAAGCCTGTAATAGCCTCATTGAGATATATTCCCGTCTGTCTGTCTGTCTAAACTCAGAGTTGAACTCGGCAAACAGCTGGCAAAGAAGATCGAACCTGAGCTTCAGGATGCAGCGGAGGTCACTTCTCACGATTCGTCCACCAACGGCCTCATCAACTTTCTCAAGAAGAACTTTGCTTGAATGAACCATGAAGAAAAGCTTCACCTTTTCACCCACAAAACCACAGCACTGTAGGATGCCTGCAACAACAAGGCCCAAAAAACAAGGAAGCTTGCCTCAAAATTGCACCAATATGTTTAACAGGAATTTAAAACATTTTGAAACTGTAATGTATACAATGTCATTTTATCTGACAATTAAATCAAATGAAACATGTATTGCTCATGCAAAATAAAAAAAAAGCTCAATCAGAAGGTCTACCATTTTTCTTTTTACACTGAACTCTGTGAAAAATCTCTCATTTGTTGCACCTTGTATTTTACAGTTTGTATCTCATGAATGTTTCTGTATTCATTACATGTGGGAGTCGTCTTTTCCACCCAAATAAATCACTTTGCACAACTTGTGTGCCTTTGGTTATGATTCAGAATACTATCATTAAACAGCATTCAGTGTTTTAGTATCATCCATAGTTTTTTTTTTTTTTTTTTCTATTATCTTCTTTATTTCTAACTAGATTAACATTTTATATTTTCTGTATTCACTTTAATTTTGGTTAAAGTGTTTGTAATTTTGTTGTGTTTTTGTCATTTTCTATTTAATGTTTTAAAATATGTCTAAGTCTTATTTTACTATCATTTTAATATCAGTTTAATAAATTATTTTAAATTCTATATTAAATATATATATATATATATATATTCTTTGACATTTTTCCTTGCCATCTGGCTGCATTAAAATAAATATTTTGTATATTTTATTTTAGGTAAGTTAATGTTTATTTTATTTCACGTAATGAAATTTTTTAATGATTTAGTTTTACTTATTTATAATAATATGCTATATATTTTTAATTTTCTTTTATTTTTAATTATTTTAATACTTCAAGTTAAACTAAACTAAAAAGAGAAATAAAATAAGATCAAGTTTTTTTTCAGTTCATGTATAAATGCTAACAATATTTCAAATATTATAATATAAAAAACATTAGATTACAGAAAAAAATACTATATAATACTATAAGAAAATATATTCTAAAAACTGTATAAAAACAAATAGCACTGTTTGAGCAGTAAATAGTATGCATGAACTGATAAAATGTCAATAATAAATGCAAACAATGCATAAAAATGTAAATGCATGGATGCACCACTACATTAGAAGAAGAGCACACTGCACTGGATACTGTATCCCACAATGCAATGTCCTCAAATTTCCATCATCTTCTATGACATTGGCATCTGAAGATGAGAAGCACAAGCAGCTTCTTCACCAGCAGGTGGAGCTGTAGGTTCACATCTATATCAGTCCGACAGTCTCTCTGTTCCCAGTGTTTCCTCTTTGGAACATGAGGGCAAAGGTCAGCTGTGTTCAGCTCCACTCAAATCCCAGAAGCACACAGAGACCGAACGAAACACATCTGGAAAACATCATGCCAATGAAAATGTTCTGCACAAACAAAAAAAAGATCCAGATGACTATTACCATAGTATAAGCACACAGAAACGTCCATTCGCATAAGTTTCGGAGCACATTAAATCATTTCTGCATCTGATGAGATGATTGATAGATCAGAGAGGAACTTCAGCAAGAGATCACATCACTGTATAATGTGCCTGTTGCCTAGCAACACGTCTTTCACTTCAAAACATCACCTGGCCGGCTATTTCTGGCCTTCTCCTTGGAAAAAAAGAAAGAAAGAAAGAAATTCATTTCTGAAATTTCATCTGAGCTGAGACTAATCGGCAGCAAGCTAAATGAATTAACGTTTCGGATCGTCACGAGAATTTGAAAGTCAAGGCGGTTGCCGTGGCAACAAGGGTAAAAACTGTACTAGTCATCAAGAGCCGATGGTGATCTGGCATTTTACACAATATAGAGAGCAAACTGTTGCTTCATTAAAGCAATAAACATTCAACCGAGAGATAATGTGAGATATGAAAGTCTCATTTCTTCATTCGTTTTGATCAGTTGTCTTTTATTCAGCTTGCGTGGAAGTGATTTTAGTGGATGTATGAAGCCATGCGTTTGTTATGTAATATAAAGAAATGTAAACCAACAGAAATGTCCTCCTGAACTGTGCAAACAACATTTCTAGAAGGTTCTGCTTAAGTAGAAAAACCTGTTCAAATTCAAATTCATCTGAATTTTTGGAGAAACTCTGCTAATCTCACTAAATTAAGGTTTCATTGGAAATCCACATACAGCTGCTTTCTCTTTAAACAGCAATAAATAACAGGTGTTTTTGTTGATATCAGCATGATTCATAGGAATTTGGATTCTAGACAATAAAATAAAAGCTTACTGAAGGTTCTGTGGATCTGCATGTTATGTGCAACGTATGTAAAGGTCAAAAGTTTACATACACCTTGTAGAATCTGCAAAATGTTAATTATTTTAGCAAAATAAGAGGTTTAGTACTGACCTGAATGAGATATTTCACATAAAATATTATATAGTCCATATAATTATATAGTTATAGTCCATAATAACTAAAAGAAAAATAACTTCAGAAAAATTCTTCAGGTCCCACAAATTATTTGGTTTTCCAGCATTTTTGTGTGTTTGAACCCTTTTCAACAATGACTGTATGATTTTGAGATCCATCTTTTCACACTGAGGACAACTGAGGGACTCATATGCAACTATTACAGAAGGTTCAAACGTTCACTGATGCTCCAGAAGGAAAAACCCTGCATTGAAAACTTTTGAACAGAAAGAAGACTTTAACATTTTTAACATTTTTCTTATTTTACCTAAATACCACTTTTTTTCATTTAGTACTGCTCTTCAGAAGCTACAGAAGATACTTCTGAAGAAGACAAAATAAGTTACATTTACCCTGATTTTCAAATTCAAAAATTCTTTTTAAAGCATCAGTGAGTGTTTGAACCTTCTGTAATATTTGCATATGAGTCCCTCAGTTGTCCTCAGTGTGAAAAAAATGGATCTCAAAATCATACAGTCATTGTTGGAAAGGGTTCAAATACAGAAAAATGCTGGAAAACCAAAGAATTTGTGGGACCTGAAGTATTTTTCTGAAGTTCAGAACAAACAAGGGACTCATGAACAACTATCACTAAACAAAAAAACATAGCTGTGGATCATTCAGGTAACAACACAGTAAAATCAAGTTTATCTACACTATTATTTTCTCTTGTGGACTATGTAAACATCTTATTCAGGTCAGTACTAAATAATAAAATAACATGCATTTAGGATTCCTTTTATTTATAAATAATTACCATTTTGCACATTCTGTGAGGTCTATGTAAACCTTTGACTTCAACTATATCACTGTTTTATTAAAAAGTAAAAAATGCAAAAATAGGATGCAACAACATGTTTAAGAAACAAAACAAAAAAAACATCATAATGAAACAATAATGTTGCATGCTACTGCTTAAAATGTCTATTTAAAATATCAATCCATAATGCATAAGAGCGGGCGTGCCATTTGTAACTTCAATATGTGAGACTTCTTGTCATTCGCGTCCAGTACAAAACAGTCCATTATGCTGCTTGACATTGCAATCTGCATCTTCTTATAATATTATTTTAATTTATTTATATTAATTAATTAATAATCATAAACATGCTGGTTTGTGGCGCAAACTGTTTTACCATTAACTGCACGTTATTAGCCTATACCTACAGTGGCGAACGAATCGGAAGTCTTGCAATCCGAACTCTTTGACATCATATCTGTTTTTATTTGACAAACTCTTAAGGGTCACGGACACCACTGACTTTTATTTGCTCAAACTCTAGAGCAGCGAAGCAAAACTTTGCTACTGAGCTGATCTCATCGTCATACCACAACTAATAATTCCTCAATCTTGGAATACACAAGCAACAAAAATGCCTTGATTGAATTACACCTAAGCCCGAGTCGAATGGCGCAGATGCCACGCAGAGCTCCGATTCCCAGCGTCACGGCCGGATTTGCGGCACACACGCTGGACACATGCCGTTCCCACGGATCCTGAGTTATGTAAAGCTCGGTGGAGAAGCGTGGGCAGAGATTTTGGGTGGTCCTCTGGCCTCCAGCTCCGGCACTGTCACTGAAAAAGAAAGCAGAGTTTATATGGAAAAGCTGCTCCACAGATTCAACACTGATCTGGTGTCAGACTCCCTCTGAACTGAACTTCAGGATCAGAGACACAATGTTCTGTGGAAGCCTTTAAAGGATTAGTTCACTTCCAGAACAAAACTTTACAGATCATTTACTCACCCTCATGTCATCCAAGATGTTCAAGTCTTTCTTTCTTCAGTCATAAAGAAAGGAGGAAAACATTTACAGAATTTTCTTCATATAGTGGACGTCTATGGTGCTCATGAGTTTGAACTTACAAAAAGCAGTTTAAATGCAGCTTCAAGGGGATCCAAATGATCCCAGCCAAGGAATAACGGTCTTATCTGGCAAAAAACAAAACAAAATTTATACACTTTTTAATCATAAATGCTCGCCTTGTCGGCAAAGCACATGCGTCCTCTGTACACTCTTGTTCAAGACAGTAAGGGTATGTCAAAAAACTCCAATCTTCTTTTCTCCTTCAACTTCAAAATCATTCTACATTGCTCTTTTACCTTTTTTTGTAAAGGGTTTTTGATCTTCTTTGCACGTTCACTTTGTAAACACTGGTCTGTATTTCTGCAGCGATGTAGGGTGATTTTGAAGTTGGAGGAGAAAATATAATTTTGGACGTTTTTGGACATACAGAGCTCAAGATGAGCATTTTAGGGTAAAAAGTATATAAAATGTATAATTTTTTTAGAAAATAATCGATCATTTCACTAGATAAGACTCTACTTCCTTGGCTGGGATTGTGTAGAGCCAATTGAAGCTGCATTAAAACTGCCTTTTTTACCTTCAATCCATTGAGCACCATTTAACTCCACTATATGGAGAAAAATGGAATGTTTTCCGCAAAAGCTTAATTTCTTTGCAACTGAAGAAAGAAAGACAGGAATATCTTGGATGATACTGAGGTGAGTAAATTATCAGGAAATTTTATTTTGGAAGTGGAGTAATCCTTTAAGACCACAATTTTGGAGAGAAAAGTCAGAATTCTGTCTTACAAGTTCACAACTCAATTCAGATATATACACTCAGAATAAGTCAGGATTGCGAGGTATAAACATGTTTTCTTGCAATTCTTGCAATGAACACGACAATTCTGCATTTTATTCCCACAGTTCAAAAGAATATACCCAAGTGTGAAAGTGGATGAACTGTTATTATAGTTTAAATTTATACTAAATTCCATTGTTGAGCTTTAGAGTGCATTTTTGTCCCACTTAAAAGGGGGTTTAATGCTTTTTCATGCATGTTAAGTTATTTCCTCTGTTAAAGAGTTGGATTCTCTTGCTAAACATGGCCAAAGCTGCACTGCTGCGTGGAACTCACTCGGAAAGAATGTCTCTAAAGAAGTTTGGTTTGGGTTGTAAGGCAAAGATAACCTTGCTCAGCTTCCCGAAGAACCCAGCATTACCTGAACAGTGGATGCAGTTTGTTTTTCTGGGCCAGAAACTGAGTTTTGCAGGTGTGTTTGTTGACGAACATTTTATAAACGAGGCCCAGTTCAACGCTGGATTCACACATCATTTGATACAGAAAGATGGAGTGGTCCCAGCTATAAAAGATCATGGTCATGCAGATGGTAAGTGAAAGTGAAAGTTTTCGGAGAGAATTGTAAAGCTGTATCTTTGTTTTGTAAATATGATCAAACTAAAGGCTTTTTTTAAATACTTTTTTCATGAGATTGGGTGAAACTGTGTGTGTTATGCCACCTTTAAGTAGATCGCATGTGCAATTTCATAATTAGGGGCCAATCACCGAAGGTGCGGAGGCACCTGTTGTCTCCGTTGGCGTTCTTCTTTTTCCGTTTCTTCCGCTCTCGAGTCTATGGCAGGCCATAGAACTACTTGTGGTAAAATTATGAAATTTGGCACACTGATAGAGGACTGTCTCAACATTAATCATAGCAAATTTGGAGTCTCTAACTCAAACTCTCTAGCGCCACCACTTGGCCAAAATTTTGAATTTTGTAGTAAAATGCTATATTTTATGAACGCATTGACGTATCGTTACAAAACTCGGTATGGGTCAGCAGCACGATGCCCTGAAGGAGCCTGAGAAGTTTCGAGCCAGTGCCACCTAGTGGTAAAATCTAATTTTAGACCTTTTAGACCTAGTGCCAAACCTTTTTCGACTCCTGAATCCAGTCCAGCAATACCAAACATGCCAGGTTTTGCCTTATGGTTTGTGCAGCGTTGCATTTTAGCGCTTAACATTTGCCAGTATCTTAGAAACCGTTACTCCTATTGACGTGAGACCACTGTAGGAAATTGCTAAACATAGCATGCCGCCTATACGCTAATGCCCAATTGCCAAAATGTTGATAGTAAGTGGCAAACAAATTCAGCCATCGTCATTTTTTCTCTTCTCATATATAAAAATGTCTATAACTCCAAAACAAAATGAGATGTTTTCACCAAATTTGACACACGTATGTATGGGCACACTCGAAGGACACATAAAGAATTTGGTGGGATTGTGTCTCTTGGTGGTGTTATAATTGAACAAAACATGAAATTGCCATTGACTACAATAGAGTATTATGATATAAAATGCTACATTTGTACCAATGCATTGGTGTACCATTATAAAACTTTGTATGTACCATCGAAACCATGACCTGAAGGTGCTCAAAACGTTTTGAGGCAGTGCCACCTTGTGGTCAAAAGTGATAACTGATTACTAGTGGTTGTTTTCATGATTTTTCACCCATTTTGACTAAAATCACCTTAAAATGGCTTTTAATTACTCATTGCTGCAGTTGGTCTAATGCTTCCCTTGCCTAGTGCTTGGCCCCATAATTGCTGCTTGCAGATATATTTACTTCTATTGTCTTTGAAACATGGTTAAAGTGTACGGCTATATGTATTAAATGTACATAATGTCATGTATTTAATTATATTTATAATGACACATTTGTAAGGATAAAGTTGGAATTTAGCACGTTCAACATATAATAGTCAACATCTGAAGTGGATCAAAAAAAGTTCAAGGTTGTCCTAAGACAAGAACGGGTATTGTTTTGGTTTTAAGACGACGTTGTTGAAAGGTTTTGATCCACTTCAAATGTTGACTACTGTATATAAGCTTTAAATATAATATCAAATAGGAACATGATAAACTCTAGACTCTAGATCTTGAATGTATAGTGTGTAACTGGCGCATATAAATAACGAATAACAGTCAAACAGTAAAAGAGTCTCATTAAAGCTGCGATTCGTCTGCTGTTTGTCGTCGAGCAGCTAATGAACTCAACACCTTCTGTTCAACACTGACAAACAATGTGTGGCTTTCAGGAGGAAATATTAGTCTCGTCAGCTGTTTTAGAGTTTATGATTATACACTTGATGTGCACATACTACAGGTTTAAATAACTCAGATAATTATCACAGTTACCTGGTAGCTACTTCAATGTACTTTTCTCCTTTTTTTTTGTTACACTGTGCTAGATATTTTTTTCAGTAATTTTGCCCACAGGGAAACACACACAGACACACAGCAGTGACCTTCATAAAGGTCTCTTTGTCTCGGTGTTGATGATGGCATCAGTCACGTCACACACCTTTCCACACCCATCCGCCCTCAACAAATTACAATTACTAGCTTTTCACAATCAAGTTTCAGGTTTGTTCGAGTATTTTCTTGACATATGAGGTTTATGAACTTCAAAGCAGTCAAATGTCTCAAATATGTTTCATAGCTGTAATCAGGTTCAAATTTGCTTGAGGACATTTCTGTGTACTTTTTGTGTTTCTTTTTCTTGAAGTCAAAACAAAAGGGACTTTTATGATGTTTATCTTCAACCTGTTTATCTTTATATTATACACGTTGTATCCTCTCTTATATATATATATACTACAAGGCAAATGTTTTTGGACAGTAAGATTTGTATTGTTTTTTTTTTTTGTTTTTTTTTTAAAGACATCTCTTCTGCTCACCAAGCCTGCATTTATTAAAATTTTGAAATATTTTTACTATTTAAAATATCAGTTTTCTATTTGAATACATTTTAAAATGTAATTTATTCATGTGATCAAACCTGAAATTTTCAGCATCATTACTCCAGTCTTCAGTGTCACATGATCCTTCAGAAATCATTCTAATATGCTGATTTGCTGCAGAAAAAATAAACATTTATTATTATTATTACTATTATTATTATTATTATTATTATGTTGTTGTTGAAAACAGCTGTGTAGAATATTTTTAGGTTTCTTTGATGAATAGAAAAATCCAAAGAAATAAAAAAAAAAAAAGGTATTTGTAACTTTATACACTATACCATTCAAAAGGTTTTTTTGTGGAAAGAAATTTTAGAAATTACTATTTTTATTTAGCAAGGATAAAAGGTGATGATTAAGACATTTATAATGTTACAAACCATTTCTATTTCAGATAAATGCTGTTCTTCTGAACTTTCTATTTATCAAAGAAACCTGAAAAAATTCTACTCGGCTGTTTTCAACATAATAATAATAATAATAATAATAAATGTTTTTGAGTGGCAAATCAGAATATTAGAATGATTTCCTAAGGATCATGTGACTGGAGTAATGATGCTAAAAATTCAGCTTTAAAATCAGAGGAATAATTGACATTTTAAAATATATTAGTTTCAAAAACATTTCAAAATGGCACTGTTTTTGCTGTACTTCGGATCAAATAAATGCAGGCTTGGTGAGCAGAAGAGAAAACATTACAAATCTTTTGACTGGTACTGTCATTACTAGATTTGATATTATTTTTTGCTTTATACGTAGCATATTTTTGCATACTGATAAACCCTGATTAACACAGATTCGAATTAAAGCCCAGAGATTAAAAGAAGTTGTTCTTTAAGATCTAATTAACGTCCAGACTGTGCGTTTGAGAGCTTGTGATGCTCTAGCTGCGTATTTAATCCGAAAATCTCCTTAGAAGCATTAAAATCACCACAGGAGTTGTTTTATAGAGGTCAGTGGATGCAGTGAGGAAACTCATTGCGATTACTTCAACGAAACTAATTGAACAAAAGCTGATGGCAGACAATAAATACCTGCTAATAAATAGATCCGCTTCAGATCCAGTTCCTCAATTTAGCTTCCCCTAGACAAAAAATGATGAGATCAAATAAAGAGTAAATGGAGTCTCAGGAGCTTCTCCTCAGATGAGATCTCAACAATGTCTCAAACTGGGCTCAAGTCTGCAATTAGAAGTTAGAGATCTCAATGAACTCATTTCTCATCCAGTTCCTGCAGGAGAGAAAATCATCTAAGCAGCATTATGTTAAAGTCAATATTTAAATGCAACATAATTGAGAAGTCATGAGCCGGATTGAGCCTTAGTTTGCTCCTGAGGGACGCTGTATCAGACATCAGGGTGTGGCGAGTGTTTGCGTGCAGCACTGTGATTACAGTACAAATGCAAATGCACTGATGTAAACTGATATCACTGCTGAATAAACACGCAGACCCTTCACATGCCACTGGAAAACCACTGGAGAACCACAAGACATCCATGCTGGAAACAGGAAAATCACTTGCCAACTGGATGTGATGTCATGCTGTATAGAGAATAGAATATGACAAATAATGCATGTTAAAATATACTAGATCCTATGTAAGTTAAATATTGAAAAATCTATGTTAAATATATGAAATACATGTTTCTGATTTTATTATATTATTATTTAAAACAAATAAATAAATAATGCCTAGAATGACATACATTTTTAAATGTATTATTATTCATTTTTATTAGTGTTACCTTTGTTTTACTTATAAACATATTTTTAATTCATATATTTAGTATTTTATTTAAATAAATTGAAAGTGAAAATAAGTATTTTCATGTTACTTAGATGTCTTTTTGTGTAAAGACCCAGCGAAAAATAAATGAATAAATAAATAATGAATTATTTAATGCCTAGAATGGCACATTCATTTTTTTATTTTTTAAATACGTTTTTAAATGTATTATTATTCATTTCTATTAGTGTTACATAGTTTTATTTAAACAAATATTTTTTATTTATATATGTAGTAATTCATTTAAAAGAATTGAAAGTAAAAATAAGAATTTCATGTTACTGAGATGTCTATTTGTGTAAAGACCCAGCTAAAAATAAATGAATAAATAAATAATTATTTAATGCCTAGAATGACACATTCTTTTTTTTTTACATTTTTAAATATGTTTTTAAATGTATTTATTATTTGTTTGTATTAGTGTTACATTGTTTTATTTATACAAATATTTGACATTTATATATGTAGTAACTTATTTAAATGAATTGAAAGTGAAAATAAGAATTTCATGTTACTGAGATGTCTATTTGTGTAAAGACCCAGCTAAAAATAAATAAGTAAATAAAATAATTATTTAATGCCTAGAATGACACATTAATTTGTTTTATTTTTAAATACATTTTTTAAATGCATTATTTGTTTTTATTAGTGTTACATTGTATTATTTATACAAATATTTTAACATTTATATATGTAGTATTTTATTTAAATGAACTGAAAGTAAAATTAAGTATTTCATGTTATTAAGCTGTCATTTTGCAAAAAAAAAAAATAAATAAATGAAATGAAATCTCCATCACACAGTTTAAGTTAACTACAAAAACCACTTTATTGAAAAAGCAGATTACATAAATCTACGGTTAAATGATACGTCCCGACTTTTCATACATTAAATAACTTTAAACTTTTCACGTTTAGATAAATAAATCTACTTTGCGTTTTCTTTATTTATGAAATATCTAGGAAATCAAAACATTGTACGATAAAAAAGGTGATGCAACAGAACGTAAGATGTGCATTTTTTTTAAAGAACTAACTGAAGGAAAGCTACAGTTCATTGAATCTCTGATAAATGCAGGAAATACATTCTACGCTCTTTATTTACAGGGACTCTAGCGTTGTGCTATGCAATAGTAGTACGTTTTAAAAGTGGATTAAGACAACGTGGAGAAAAATATTACGCACTTTTCTTAAAAAAAAAAAAAAGACAGCGCTTGTGGGAATGATCTGAAAGTGGAAAAATCTGAGGATACTGAACTGTTCGAAGAAATATTTTCAATATTCACGCTGCTGATCACCACAGAAAATACCTCATTACATTAATCCAGAAAATTCCTTTAGCTAAATCTGCGGGAAACCTCCTTCTCCAAAAACAAGGTCAGGATGACGTTATGTGCTTCCGCTACAGTAATCAGTCAGCAAACACAAATCTTCACGAGTCTGCTTTGCAGATAAGAAGAAAGTCACTGGATTTAGAAAACAACTCGATCAGGTCATCTCAGGTCAGGGAAACACATACAGCCTGTTTCTGTCAGTAGTATTACAGCAGACGTCTGTGTGGAACAGGAGAAGCACGTACAGCGACTCGAGAAGCATTTAAGACGCTTGAGGAATTGCTGAGCCAAATATGAAGATGTTCTGAAAATGTCCTCACCCTCAAGCCATCCAAGATGTAAATAAAAATTGTAGAAATGCGTCATTCCATCACTTGCTCGCCAATGGATCCTCTGCAGTGAATGGGTGCCGTCAGAATGTGAATCCACAACTAATCCACACCACTCCAGTCCATCAGTTAACATCCTGAGAAGCCAAAAGCTTTGTGTTTGTAAGACACAAATCTATTTTTAGGATGAAGTCCATAATGCATAATAACGTTTCCTCCAGTGAAAAAGTGGTCTGAATCAGGAGAGAAATCTCCAAGTCAGAACAGATCTAAACAAATACATGAGAGGGGACAACATGAGATGAACTTTTTTTGACCAGAAGCATTAAAAACATCGGACAAATTTGCAAAGCTGGGTAGATTACTTACAAATTGTAATCTGTTACCGATTCCAAATGACATGACAAAAATTGTAGTTAGTAACATAATCCATTACACATTTTAGGTAATAGAATCAGACTACTATTAGATTCACCATTATTTAAATCGGATAATCTTCTACCATTCAGAAAATATATTCCATTTATTGTTTTAACAACAGGAACAAACTGGGCTTAGTGAAGGATCTGTAGGGGGTTTATGAGTTTGATGAAATCTAAGAATTAATATAATGATAAAAACAAGTCATTATAAAATCAATCAAAATAAAACACTTCCTTAAAAAAATACTAGAACCTATGTCAGAGAACCATGAACATGCAAATGTGATCATTCTTAAATTACTTATTTTAAAATCTCAAGGGTACTTCAATTAGAAGAAAAAGGTTTGTGAATTCATACATTTGTGCATTTGAATGTGTTTTGAAAGACTTCTAAAAACATGAAATAGAATAGAAACATCAGTAGTTGATGCAATATTGAAACACTTCTTAACCCTGAAAAGATTTTTGATCAAATCCAATGGTCAAATGCACAAAACTGCATAGCGTTCTGAATGTATATATGCTGTTTTAGAAAGGAACATTTAAAAGATGAAAAATAGGAATGGAGGACAATCAATAAATGACGAATAATGTGTGAATAATATGTGAAGAGCCATCTCTGTCAAAAATGAGATGATGATGAGTATATAAATACCAGTACTTGCATAGAAACCTATACATCGGAGCCTGATAAAAATGCATTTTTTGAAGAAAGATGTCAGATGGATTTAGCTGGTTTTGCATCTGAACTTTTGTAATAATGCAATTCATAAAAAAGTAACTGTAATTTAATTTAAGTACAAGACAGTTACTACCCAGCTCGGCAAATGTGTCTATTTTAAAGATGTTAACCGATGGACTGGAGTGGTGTGGATTACTTGTGTGATGTTTTTATCAGCTGTTTGGACTGTCATTCTGACGGCACCCATTCACATCCATTGGTGAGCGAGTGATGCAATGCTGCATTTCTCCAAATCTGATGAAGAAACAAACTCATTTACATCTTGGATGAGCACATTTTTAGGTCAACTAGTCCTTAAACTGTCTAAATACTCACTGGGGTCACTGTATACGACACACACACACACACACACACACAAACACACAAACTCCATCATACACACAGTGGCCCAGCCACTAGTATACATGAACAACTAAACATAAACAAACTCTCTTTTCACTTATGTCCTCAACAGGTGCGACGTGATGCGATTAAGCTTCCAGCTCATTTTGACAGACTTCTACATGTGTTATTTCATCGTTTTCATGACTTTACTATTATTCTGGCGTGTGCAAAATGTTGTTGCCTTCGGCTTCCTTGCATCGCAGCTGCTAAAGACGAACACAGGACAAACGCAGCAGGTCTCCAACCTGGTTGAGTCCAGCACACCCAGGCTCGACCTTTGAGTCCCTTAAGAGTCTTCTGAGACGCATCACAGCGCGTCTCCTCCACGTTCAGGAATATGTAAGGCAGGAAGGCACCTCATCCAGAGACAAACCAGTGTCAGAAGAGCACGACATAAGAGTTTAGCGGAGAAGATGCTCCGCGTTCACAGATCCAACCCCGTTCTGCTGGTGTCAGGTCGTAACGGCCTCTCCGACTCCGGCCCGGAGAGAGTCACGTCAGACCTCTGCAAAATATACATTTGTTAGTCCATCTATGTGCAGCAGGTTTCACATCACCTAATGCCACCGATGTGCCAGCGATGCATCAGTGTTCGGACCATTGCCGCCTTTTAAGTGATGCTTAAAGGGACAGTTCACCCTCATGTCATTCCTAACCTGAACAATTTAAAGACAACTTAAGGTGAGAAACCACAGGTTAATAAGGACAATTTTATCTAATAGATAATCGAGTAAAAGTTTATGTTGTATGTATTTATATATGGTTAAAATTAAATATTAGATACGCACTTGAATAAAAATAAATTGGATGATTTAGTTGACATTTTTATAAGAGATTTTGGATCCATAAATCAGAAAATACTGTCAGAAAAAAAAAGATTTTTGATTAAAACAAGAAAAAGTATATATATATATATATATATATATATACACACTTTCTATATATATAGATAAAAAAGAAGAAAAAAATACTTTTTTTTTTAATCTAAAAACATATATATATATACTCTACCGTTCAAAAGTTTGGGGTCAGTAAGACTTGCAATTTTTTTTTAATGAAGTCAAGGCTGCATTTATTTGATCAAAAATACAGAAAATAAACTGTAATATTACAAAATGTTATTACAATAAAAAAATAATGGTTTTTATTTTCATATACTTTAAAATATAATTTATTCCTGTGATGCAATGCTGATTTTTCATCAGCTGTTACTCAGTTTCCCAGGCTTAAGTGTCACATGATCTTTCAGAAATCATTCTGATATTCTGAATTATTAGTAGAATTATCAGTTTTGGAAACTGTGTGAGTTTTTTTTTTAACCTGTATTTTTTCTTTCAAGAACAACATTTATTCAAACTATAAATCTTTTCTAGCAATGTAAATCTATTATGTCACTTTTTATTAATGTAACAATTTATTCACTTCTTTCAAAAAAAAAAAAAGAATGAATAAACATTTACTGACCCCAAACTTTTGAACGGCAGTGTATATATATATATATATAAATCATAAAATCCTGTCAAAAAATAAATAAAATCAAATATATATATATATATATATATATATATATATATATAAATCCTGAAAACATACTTGACATATTTTTACAAAGGAGATTTTAGATCCATAAATCAGAAAATCCTGTCAAAAAAACACGTTTTTAGGATTTAAAAAAAAGTATGTATATATATATATATATTCATGTTTTACATAAAAAATTATATAGATAAAACAACATATTTCTGTAAAATCCTTCATAATTCATAATATACATAGGAATTAAACTGTAAAGGCTGGTGTAAATGTGTATCAGTAGGTATTGTAATTGAAAACTACAGTTGCAAACAGATAAACTGTAATAAAATACACTTAAAAATGTATTTTAGAAGATTTCTTACCACTACTGTGAAAAAAGATGCATAATAGCTGAAAATCTCAAAACTGACCTGTGCATGCAAAAACAAATTTCTTTCCTGTGATTTTACTAAATTTCTTCCATGGAAGAAAAATGTGTACAGGTTTAGGACGACATGAGGTGAATAATTCATCATTATAATTTTAATTTTAGGTGAACTGTCCCTTTAAATACCTCCGGGCAGCTTGGCGCTAATATCTGGCACAAAGACAGAAATGGTGCATCTCGAAGGCAGTGATGGCCTGTTCGACGCAGGATTTTCGATGAAGGCACAGGAAGTCGTATCTCAGTCTGTGTGTTCAGTGCTGTTGTTTGGCGTTCAGGAGGAAAAACAGGCACGGATCGCCCTCCGCTCCTTTGCGGCAGTGCTGAAGACCTCAAGCTGGACCCATAAACGGAGTCAAAACCCCTGGATATCGGAATGAGGGATGAAAGTAATAATAAAAACCTCCCCGTTTGGTCAAATGAACCCTAAACAAGTGGAAATACGTGGTTCAACAGGCACACGACTGTTTCCCTGTCTAATGTTTAGGGGAAAGACAGATCTTTATTTCCTCTTGTTTGTCGTTATGTGTTCAGAAGTCGGTTTGTTCACAGTTCAGTGACATGTAGCGGGTAACTCGGGGGCGGGTGGGTCGTTAGAGGGGTTTTTAACCGGTGCAGGTGGCATCGGTGGCACAGCAGGTGCCCATCCAGCGGGTAACAGCGATGCCCCTCTTCGTCATTCAACTGCAGACCGCAATCCTGCAAAACACATATATGTTTGATAGAAATGAAGTCAGGGTCTATTTCAACATCAGAATACAATGATTCATCACCCATGAGGCTGCGTCTGCTCTGTAAATAATTTAATGCACAAAGTTAGCTTTTTAGATGGGCTTTTCTTCCGTGAGTCAACTGGGAAAATTCATAGTCAGAGGAAGAAACCCAGAACTGGAGTTAGTGAATAAATTTACATGAAAAACAAATATGGAGGCTGATGTTGAGGCTAATTCAATGCTTTGAGAAGTCACGTGACAATTTTGTTCAAATTTTTGTTTAAATTGTGAATTGGAAGGCATATTTTCTTGTATAACAAAGGAAGAAGTAGTAAAGAAATAAATAATAATGATATTAAACTAATCAACTGATTATAAACATGTAATATAAATGTTTATAAAAATAAATAAAATCTTAAATTTATACATTTTTGTTCCAATTGTGAATTGGAAGGCATATTTTCTTGTATAAAAATGGAAGAATTAGTAAAGTAATAGGTAAAAAAAAAAATATGAAACCAATCAACTGATTATAAATATGTAATATAAATGTTTATAAAAATGCTAAAGTCTTAAATTTATAAATTTTTGTTCAAAATGTGAATGGGAATATGTTCTTGTATAAATAAAGGAAGTAGTAAAGAAATAAATAAATTACTAAAGAAATTATATAAAACTAATCAACTGATTATACACATAATGTAATATAATAATAATAATAATAATATATATATATATATATATATATATAGTAATAAAATAAAAAAATACAATTATGAATTTATAATTTTTTTCTTGTAAAATAAATACTATAAAACTTATCATCTGATACATATGCAAAAATTTTTTTTATAAAATTAAATAAAAAATTGTATATGTATAATATTTTGTACAAATTGTGAATAAAGGCATGTTTTCTTGTAAAAAAAAGAAAAAATAAAGAAAGAAAGATGATATAAATCTAATCACCTGATCATACATATGCAATATAATGGTAAAAAAATAAAAACAAAATTATAAAATTATAAATGTATACATTTTTGTCCAAACTGGGAATTTGAAGGCATATTTTCTATAAAAAAAAAAAAAAGAAGAAGAATACATAAATATAAAAAGAACAAAATAAAGAAATGATATAAAACTAATCAGCTGATCAAATGTATGCAATATTAATTTTTATTTAAAAAAAAATTCAAATAATAAAACTATATAAATATATCTCAATTTATACATGTTTAGTCAAATTGGGAATTGGAAGGCATATTGTCTTGTAAAAGAAGAAGAAGAAGAAATAAAAACTATATAAAACTAAATCAACTGATCATACATATGCAATATAAATGTTTATGAAAAATAAAAATGATAAATTTACGCATTTTTGTTAAAATAGTAAACTGGAAGCCATATTTTCTTGTAAAAAAAAAAGAAGTAGAAACAAAAAATATAATACTAATCAACTGATCATACATTTACAATATACATTTTTTTATAAAAAAAATAAAATAAAAGAATAAATGTATGCATTTTTGTTCAAATTAATTGTTAATTTAAAGGCATATTTTCTTAAAAAAACAAAACAAAGCAAGATGATGTAAAACGAATAAATTGTTATATAAATATGTAATATAAATTTTTACATAAATATTTTTTAGAAAATACATTAAATCTACATCTCTGAAATATATTCATTATTACTAATATTAAATATATATTATATTTTTTTTTACTTCATTTTATTTTGCTAATTTGAATACGGCTGTGGGGTATTTACAAAACTACTTAAATATAATTTAAAAAAAAATTCTTACATTATACTTTAAATATTAAAATGTTCAAATAATACCAGAGACCAAAATCACTTGAAGAAATTAAGAATTGAGATAAACTGAGATTTCCTCTTTGAGAAATGTGCTTAGCACACGTGTTTAAGTCAACATTTTAACTCGCAGTCTCAAAGTTTAGCTGAATGACCCGCTCTGGAATGTCACCAGTCAATGATTCACAATATTAATGCACATTTATACCTGTGGCCTAATACACACAAAAAACATCTTATATAACTCCAGTGCATTATCCTGCAGCGCAAACATGACCCCTAGTTAGATGCCATTTGCCAGAAGCGAGTGAATCAGCGTTTAGGACATCGTCGCGTGGAGTTCAAAGTGGTTAAGCGACCTCACATTGGACCTGGGATTGATCCTGCAAGCTTTAGTCAGTAGTTCAAAGCAAGTAACCAGTGAATTACCTCACAGTGATAGCATTCCACATGGTAATCTTTATCCATGGACACCACCCGTATGGTCTCCTCTGAGCCCTACAAACACACCCACAGATAGTTAACCTCTGTCAGGATGTTCCTGAAGCATTACACCAATGCAGCTCTAAGCTCATACCTGCGCTGGGAGGATGGGCTGGTTACACGAGGCACATTTAGGAGCAAAAACCCTGTGAAGATGGACAGATATGTAAATATGCCTAGAAATAAACGGGTTATGCATGCAAAATACACTATATTGCCTTCTAATGAACAGTTTTGACTACTTTAGTAATTCCTTCCTAATTTTAGAGCAAAAGTTTGGACAGGACCCTTTTTATTCTAACATGACAATGGCCAGTGGTATAACGTAACACAGTAATAATATCAGTTCACATCATTCAACATTCAAACATATATGTTTGATAGAAATGAAGTCTATGAGGTCTATTTCAACATCAGAATACAATGATTCATCACCCATGAGGCTTCGTCGACACTGTAAACAATTTAATGCACAACGCTTGCTTTTTAGATGGGCTTTCCTTCTGCGAGTCAATTGGGAAAATTCATAGTCAGAGGAAGAAGCCCAGAACTGGATTTAGCGAATAAATTAACATGAAAAACAAATATGGAGGCTGATGTTGAGGCTGATTCAATGCTTTGACAAGGATTTCAAACTGTCAGTCTGATCTCAATCCTGTCATGTGACAATTTTGTTCAAATTGTGAATTGAAAGGCATATTTTCTTGTATAAAAAAGGAAGAAGTAGTAAAGAAACAAATAATAATGATATATAAAAGGAATCACCTGATTTGAAACGGAATATAAATTTATAAAAATAATAAAAATGTATAAATGTATACATTTTTGTTTCAACTGTGAATTGAAAGGCATATTTTCTTGTATAAAAAATTAAGTAGTAAAGAAATAAATAAAAAATGATATAAAACTAATCAACTGATTTGAAACGGAATATAAATGTTTATAAAAAATTATAAAATCTTACATGTATACATTTTTGTTTAAATTGTGAATTGGAAGGCATATTTTCTTGTATTAAAAAGGAAGAAGCAGTAAATAAATAAATAAAAAATGATATAAAACTAATTAACTGATTTGAAACAGAATATAAATGTTTATAAAAATAATAAAATCTTAAATGTATACATTTTTGTTTAAACTGTGAATTTGAAGGCATATTTTCTTGTATAAAAAAGGAAGAAGTAGTAAAGAAAGAAATAAAAAATGATATAAAACTAATCAACTGATTATAACTGATTATATTATATTATATACTTTAGTAATTTCCATGAGTACTAATCCTAATGTTTCAGCATATAATGATATTCAAGGGAATTGTGTCCTTCTAATTTTAGAGCAAAAGTTTGGACAGGACCCTTTTTATTCTAACATGACAATGGCCAGTGGTGTAACGTAACAAAGTAACAATATCAGTTCACATCATTCAACATTCAAACATATATGTTTGATAGAAATGAAGTCTATGAGGTCTATTTCAACATCAGAATACAATGATTCATCACCCATGAGGCTGCGTCGACACTGTAAGCAATTTAATGCACAAAGCTTGCTTTTTAGATGGGCTTTCCTTCTGCGAGTCAATTGGAAAAATTCATAGTCAGAGGAAGAAGCCCAGAACTGGATTTAGCGAATAAATTAACATGAAAAACAAATATGGAGGCTGATGTTGAGTCTGATTCAATGCTTTGACAAGGATTTCAAACTGTCAGTCTGATCTCAATCCTGTCATGTGACAATTTTGTTCAAATTGTGAATTGAAAGGCATATTTTCTTGTATAAAAAAGGAAGAAGTAGTAAAGAAACAAATAATAATGATATATAAAAGGAATCACCTGATTTGAAACGGAATATAAATTTATAAAAATAATAAAAATGTATAAATGTATACATTTTTGTTTAAATTGTGAATTGGAAGGCATATTTTCTTGTATTAAAAAGGAAGAAGCAGTAAATTAATAAATAAAAAATGATATAAAACTAATTAACTGATTTGAAACAGAATATAAATGTTTATAAAAATAATAAAATCTTGAATGTATACATTTTTGTTTAAACTGTGAATTTGAAGGCATATTTTCTTGTATAAAAAAGGAAGAAGTAGTAAAGAAAGAAAGAAAAAATGATATAAAACTAATCAACTGATTATAACTGATTATATTATATTATATACTTTAGTAATTTCCATGAGTACTAATCCTAATGTTTCAGCATATAATGATATTCAAGGGAATTGTGTCCTTCAAATTTTATAGCAAAAGTTTGGACAGGACCCTTTTTTATTCTAACATGACAATGCCCAGTGGTGTAATGTAAAGAAGTAATAATACTTATATATACTTGTAATAATAGTTTTTATATTTCAGCCTACTTTTACCTTTACGCCACTACATTTCCTAATTAAAATGTATACTTTTACTCCAATACTTTTCTCTGAAGCATATTCGTTGCTTTCTACAAAATAGTCCAGAAATGTTTTCTTATGTTGGAATGAAAGACACAAAGTGCTTCTTATTCTTACCCAAAAATACAAAATGGAAGAAGAGTTCAAACTGAACACAGTCTTGCTATTTAGGCCGTGTATGAACATTTTATATATATTTATTCGCTTCTTTTCCATTTTGCATTTACTTGTACTTTTTTTCAATACTTAAGTTTTAAAAATAAGAAACTTTTTGTACTTGGGTACAATAAATACAACATGCTTTAAGACTTTTACTCAAGTTATATTTGAACTTCAACTTCTACCAAAGTAATTTTCTGGTAAGATATCTGTAGTTTTACTTAAGTATGGCTTTCAGGTACTTTATACACCACTGACAATGCCTCTGTGTTTAAGGCAAGGTTCATAGAGAAATGTTTGATTCAGTCAGTGTGGAAGAACTTGACTGGTCTGCATAAAGCCAAGTCCTAATCCCAGTTGACTTTGAATGCAGACCTTGAGCCGAAAACTCATCACCAAACACCAATGATTTGTGCATACACTATATGGACAAAAGTATTGGGACACCCCCTTCTTTAAAAAAGAAAAAGGCACTTCCAAAACTGTAGCAACAAAGATGGAAGCATAATTCATGTATATAAAATTGCATTTCCATCTCTGTTGCTTCAGTTTTGGAAGTGTCTAAAATGACTGGACCCATATGCACAAGTCATTGGTGTTTGGTCTGAGTTTTTGGCTCAAGTTTTGCATTTAAAGTCACACCAGAGGTGTTCAGCTGGGATTAAGACTTGGCTTTATCTAGACCAGTCAAGTTCTTCCACACTGACTCTATCAAACATTTCTCTATGAACCTTGACTTATACACTGAGAATAAAAAAGGGTCTTGTCCAAACGTTTGCTATAAAATTAGAAGGACACAATTCCCTAGAATATCATTATATGCTTAAACATTAAGGTTAATACTCATGGAAATTACTAAAGTAGTCAAACCTGTTTATTAGAAGGGGGTGTCCCAATACTTTTGGCAATATAGTGTATGTAACGAAATAGCATGAATGAGAGGATGTCACTCACGTGTGGTAGTCTTTCACACAGTAGATGTTGTTCTCCACATCCACTGTGAAAGGAACACCGTCCAGACCCTCCTTACAAACCACACATCGGAAACATCCTGGATGATATGACTTTCCCAGAGCCTGCAGGATCTACAGCACACACACAGGTGAGATGCCATGGGCTGATGTGACGCTAATGAGGCACAATAACATAATTTCTGTATCTAATAATAGAAACGTATTTCTGAACTGTAAACAGAGATGATGCCACTCTGATAATCAATTTTTGGTTGCATATTTATTTCAAATGTATTTATTTATTTAAAAATATATGTAAAAAATATAGAATACAATATTGTAATAAATATCATATTTATTTTTATTTAGTTTGAAAATTAAATATATATAAATATATACACAAGATAAATTGTAAAAAAAAAAATCTAATCCGAATAAACATGTTAAATTTATAATACTTGTTAATATGTATACATAAAAAATGAATACAATAAGTATTTTTAAATAATGACAAATTAATTGTCCTGGCCAATATCTTGTCTGTCCCTACAAAAAAGAAAGTATTCTTATATATACATACATACATATATATATAAATAAAATAATATTTTATATAGACACAAAAAAATAAAATAAAACTATTTATTTAAAATAGTAAAGCTATTATGGGTAAATTACAAGATTCTGAGCATTTTTTAAAAAAAGCATCAAATCTCTCTCACCATCTCCATGATGAGGTGACCACACACAAAGCATTTTTCCGCCGTCTGCTGAAATCCGGAAAACTACGGAAGATAAAACTCCACAACTCAGATCATAAGGTCATATTTGACAGCACATGGTGTTTCTGTGCAATATATACAACCATTCAAAAGTTGGTGGTCGGTAAGCTTTTTTAATGTTTTTGAAAGAAGTCTCTTCTGCTCAGCAATGCTACATTTATTTGATCAAAAACAGTAAAAAGTGAAATATTACTACAGATAAAAATAGACATTTTTGTATTGTAATACACTTTAAAATGTAACAGATTTCTGTGAATTTTCAGCATCATTACTCCAGTCTTCAGTGTCACATGATCCTTCAGAAATCATTCTAATATGTTGATTAATTATCAAAGTTGGAAACTGTTGATCTATTTAGTATTTTTTTGGTACCTGTGATACCTTTTTTCAGGATTCTTTGCTAAATAAAATGTTAAAAAGATCAGCATTTATTTAAAATAGAAATCTTTTGTAACAATATACACTGCCGCTCAAAAATCTAGAACCAGTAAGATTTTTAATGTTTTAAAGAAGACTTGTTTTGCTCATCAAGGCTGCATTTATTTAAATAAAAGTACAACAAATATTATTGCAATTTAAAAATAGTGAGTTTCTATTTTAAAATTCTTTAAAATACAATTGATTCATGTGATGCAAAACTGAATTTTCAGCATCATTACTCCAGTCTTCAGTGTCACATGATCTTGCAGAAATCATATGCTGAGTTATTGAGCTGCTTAATATTTTTTCAGGATTCTTTGATCAATAAAATGTTGGAACAGCACTTATTTAAAATCTAAATCTTTTGTAACAATATACACTACTACCATTTAAAGTTTGGGGTCAGTAATTTTTTTCTTTCTTTCTTTCTTTCTTTGAAATAAATTAATACTTCTATTCAGCAAGGATGTGTTAAATTGATAAAAAGTGATAGTTAAGACTTATATGAATAAATACTGTAATTTTTTAACTTTTTATTTATCAAAGAATTCTTAAAAATTTAAATCAGTATATTACAATGATTTCTGAGTGATCATGTGATGCTGAAGACTGGAGTAACAGCTGATGACAATTCAGCTTTGCATTGCAAGAATAAATAATATTTTAATGTACATTACAATAAAAACATTATTTTATATTGTAATAACATTTTGCAGTATTTCAGTTTTTTTCTGTATTTTTGATCAAATAAATGCAGCCTTGATGAGCATAAGAGACTTGTTTAAAAAAGTCTTACTGAGCAGCAGCAGTGTATAAAAAAAAACTATATTAAAAACATAAAAAAAAAGTAATATAAAAAATATTTAAAATAAATACAAAAAGACTAAAATATCTAAAAATATATATATATATAACAAAAAAAAAAAACATTTACATATTTTATATAAGTATAAAAAATCAACTAAATATATAATATAATACAATATGATAAAATATGATGTCACACCGCTTCTTGATTCCTCTCTACTACCCAAACCCAAAAGTTACGTAATTCCAAAAACTTGCACCAGTAATAAAGCAGCATCAATCTACTGAATATGTCTCAAGGGGGCGCTGGCGCGCTCTCTCTGTGCTGAGCTGTTTGAGAGCTTCAGTAGCGTCCTATGGGGGTCTTTAGCTTTGTATACAGAGAGGTGCAACTGATTAAACACTTAAGACATCAGCAGAAGACGACTCCTGAGAAGATCCACAACTTGACTATAAGAATCATTCTGTAAGGTTCTTCTCCTTCGGCATGAAGAGTTGGACCTCCAAAAGTCTTATGGAGATTTAGAACATCTCGAATAGACTTCAGAGGTTGTTGAAAATGGACAGGTTGCAGGCATCTTAAGTACAGAAACGACCCCGAGGGGAGCCATCTGTCCCGGAAAAGGGTTTTGACCTGGTTGCCAGGGTGACAAGGGTTTGGAGCACAGCCATTAGAGTAAGGATGTTCTCAAACGTGCACTCTATGGAAATGAGATGCCGAGGCCACACAAGATCCTCGGATTCTATTGTAGGAACCAAAGGCTACATTTTAACGACGTGGAACTTTCCGTTCCATCTGTGGAACGCGGTTCCATTCCGCACCGGTGACATCACTGACACTCTTTTGAGCGGTGCGCGCTGCTGTTTGTGTGAGCGTTGCTCATTGTGGAGCGAGGGCCAGCAGGTGGGGTTGGGAGGGGCTGATCAATACCAGGAAACCCCCACCCGTCCCGTCGGGCGGGCCATCTGCCGGACCCCCGGCGGCGCGTTCCTCAGTCGGTCACGTCAACAGAAGTGCTGTTAGGGGTCATTAAGTGGCTGACCAATGTGTTGTTTTTTTCCCCAATGGATGATGCAGATATTGCAGCATTTATTTTGAATATTAAAAATATTTATATTGGGGTGGGTTCTAAATTTGCATAGTTGTTTTTTTGTCTTATATTACTGTTCAAAGAAGTTGTATATATAAATATATATATATATATATATATATAATAATGTAAAAAGTAAAATATCTAAAAAAAAAAAATAAACTATATATATATATATATATATATATATATATAATTATAAATATAGATAACATTTTTTATATAGTAAACATATACAAGATAAAAAATATAGAAAACTAAATAATACAGAAAATAAAAATAATAGTGAATAAAAATAGTCAAATATATAAAATCATAAAACATATTACTAATTGTAAAATAAATGAATTAATAATAATAATAATAATAATAATTATTATTATTATTATTATTATTTATTTATTTTTTAATAAAATAAAGACCGCCCCCACCAAAAATATTTATATTAAAAATATCTGAAATATCTGAAATATCTAAAAAATAATAATAATAAATTATCATATAAAAAATAATATTACATGAACGGTTTTATATATACACACACACATATTACAAAAAATATCTAAAATAATATTAGTGAATACAAATATTACAATATATAAAATATCTAAGATTTGTATTAACAAAAATACATTTAAATATTATTTATAGAATTTTAATATTTGTTAAAATTATACATATATAATAAAAAAAAATACTTTTTTTAAAAATTATTTTTTTTATATGAAAACAATTTAAAATATTTGTGAATAGAAATATATATATATATATATATATATATATATTGTTGTTAATATTATACATAAATAATAATAAAAAAGTATATATATATATATATATATATATATACACACATACACACACACACATCTCGTCTGCCCCTGCTAAAATTATTTATATTCAAACTATTTGAAAAGAAAAAAATACAAATACAAAAAGAAAAAGAAAATAATAATAAATGATAAAATAATAACAATAATAAATAATGAATAATAATAGAAAAATATTGTAATACATATTATAACAAATACAAACAAATAATAAAAAACTATATAATACTACACATATTTTATATAAAAAATGTAAAATAAAATTAATGTTTATATATATATATATATATATATATATATGAAAAGTTTAAAAAGTTATATATAGTGTTTATACACTAAAAATGTATTAAATAAAATATATTTTACAGAAAATTGTAAGAAACTAAAAAATAACAAAAATAATATTAGTGTAAAAAAATGTAAAATCTATAAAATGACAACAAAATGTTGTCCTGGCCAATATATGATCTGTACATACTATCAAGACTGAAATTCTAGTGGCAGCAATATAAAATGAAAATATCTTTTGACAGAATCGGATTTCACACAGGAAGTTGCTTCCTTCATGATGGATCTCCCACCTTCCTGTCGCTCCTGTCGTGTGTGTGTGTGTGTGTGTGTGTGTGTGTGTGTGTTTGGTTTTAGGCAGAATAAGATCACACTGGAGTGAATTGTAGAGGTGGGCAAAGCTACAGCATCTGTTCCCCCAAGAGAATTAGACATCCATCCATTCACTAATGAGCACTAATCAATACAGCCCCACTCTCCACCTCCCACTTAGGAAACGTTAAATTAAATCAAGCATTACAGCTACTTTGTTGAGATCCTACAGCTGGTCTAACTCCAACCTACAGCAGGACTTCAAACGCCAAGTGAGGACAGAATCTAATAGCAGAACAATCAGTGACAGAGGCGCATCGCTTTCATTAAAAGGGTTTTAATAGACTAATGCTTCACATTGTGATGGAATTAGTGCAATTATGAGATTCTGAGCTGTTCGCAAGCTCAGTTTAAAAAATGAATAGTTTCTATAGCAACACTTATGCCAAAAATTAGGCTTTGAATGATTTGTGAAAGATCAAGGGACTCAAGCCTGGAGTAGTGATGCTAAAAATGCAGCTTTGATCACAGATATAAATTGCATTTTACTATATATTCACATAGACAAAAGCTATTTTAAATTACAATACTATTTCAGATTTTTAAAGCATTTAAATGCAGCATTGGTGAGCAGAACATTACAAAAAAATCATAGTTTGATGAAGTAAAATTTGAACTGTGATACTCACCAGGAAGTCTTCCTCGCAGTAAACCTTTCCATTAACGTTATAGAAAGCCTTTCCTCGTAGCCTCCGTCCTAAGGGGGGGAAAAAGATCAAATTATGTCACCATGTCAAAAAGCATTGCAGAAGAAAGTCCATGAGTCTTCATGCTGTGTGTGTACAAACAACTCTGACAACAAACAAGCAATTACTTTAATTGGCAGCATCAAATGACTGAAAGGATGAAATATGTTTCATCTCTGATGCGTGTTAAGTGAACATCTGTGTTCATTCCCACAACACAAACACACACTCACAAACTAGCAGACATCTGACCGCCGGATGTGAAAACGCACATAAAAACGCATCAAAAGCTCAAATCTGACTGGTTCTCTTTACAGCGTTTCCTAGAATTTGAGTGCACAGGTTTATAACAGTCTATAAACAACAACAAAAAGCAAACTCTGGTTGGCTGTAGGGCACTTTAATTTCCACGATGGGTAAAAAGCAGACAGAATGCCAAAATCCAGTTATAAATATGGAATTTACTGTATAACACGGAATAATTCTCAATGAATAAATTAAAAGTAGGTGAGTGCATTTAAATCAACTAGCAATATTGTGTCTGTGAATATTAAGCCACAAAAAGACTTGAATATGAATCCTGCATGTTCTACATGTTTGTGTGAATGAATGGCATCGTTTTTTATATATACATACGCTCTAAGTGTCACTTCGTGAGCATTTTACAATTTCATTTGAGAAAAACTACCATATCATATGAACACAGAAATTTAAAGATCTTCACCACAACCCACCAATATAGAAGTTTGGGAAACTGAGAAGAAATTGAGGCACAAATATATTATTATTATTATTATAATTATTATTATCAATAAATAAATAAATAAATAATTACTTTTTTCATTAAAAAAAATAAAATTTAAAATATATATTGAGAATGTTTTTAACAAATACATTTAATTAATAATAACATTTTTAATCCATGTTTTAATTTTAACAGTAAACCTCTGTTGTGCAGCCTTTTTTTGCCAAAAAATAAAAGGGTTTCTTTAATTTTCATTATGTTATGATGCCATCATAACAAAAACATTAAAATACACCACACAGGAAAAAACAAACAAATATAATTGAGTTGGTTTTATGAATTCAATTAATTAGACATTTTGATTGATTTTAAAATGAGAAATATGAAAAAAGATTAATAAAAAGATTAATAAAAATATTTTTCATATAATAACAACATTTTTCGTCATAAAAAAAAGAAACATTAAAATACACAACAGTAAAAGATAACATAATTGAGTTGTTTTTATGAATTCAATTAATTAGACATACTTTTTGATTGATTTTAAAATTAACAAATAAAATAAATAAATAAAAATATATGTATAAATATAAAATATAAAATAAATGAAAAATATTAAAATACACAACAGAGAAAAAAAAATAATTTTTATGAATTACAAACAAAATTATAAAATTATAAACATACTTTTTGATTGATTTGTAAAATTTAATTAAACCATTAAAATGGAATCCAGAAAAAAATAAATAAAAGGAAAACGGAATTTTGTTAATATAAACCAGAATTTGAGAAAAAATATTTTATTTCAGGGCCTTAAAAAATTACTTTGTCTTAAACTTTCAATAAATTCTTGATAAATTGTATAGGTTTCATGATTAGAATTAATTAGACATGCTTTTTAATTACTAAATTTTAATTTAACCATTAAAATTTTGAAGAAACGGCTAAAACACATCTCTTCCACCTATATTTGATCCTCTAACTCTAGCACTCTCTATTCTAATTTTATTCTTAAAAAAAACAGACCCTTTAAGATTGCACTGTGTTTTCTAACTGCTTTCTAACCAACAAAAAAAAAAAACACTTGCTCTCTTTATTCTTTTTCTATTCTATCTGATTTCTTTTTATTATATAATTAGCAAAAAGCAAAAAAAGGCCTCTTTTTCCATTTTATTTAGGCTAACTGAGACTTGTCATAGCACTTGCATATCATTGCTCTTTTGTCGATTTTGATTGCTTCCATTGTCCTCATGTGTAAGTCGCTTTGGATAAAAGTGTCTGCTAAATGACTAAATGTAAATGTAAAATGTAGTTCAGAAATATTAAAATGGAGAAAAAAAAAATCAAGAAAAATTACATAAAAAATAATAAAAAATAAACAGAAAAAAATTGGGAAAAAATATTGCTAGAATCAGGGTGCACGTTTACACCAGCCTAAAAACAAATGCAAACTGCGGCTGGTCGTTTACTGCGTGGCTCAGACTGTGTTTTTCTGTCAAAATGTGGGCGTTTTTTCTGGCCAGAAGCGGCGATGGGACTTTATGCTGCTAGTCTGACTGCACGAGACTAAGACCTCTGTATGGCATTGAAACACACACAAAAACCACCAAATGCAATCTTTCTCTCTCTCTCACACACAGAGTTCATAAATCAGTCTGACCCTTTTCCCCATCCCTTAATTTACAGCGCTCATGGCAGACATCTCGTTTCTTTTCACCATTCCAAAATTTATGCACTTGCCACATTCAAACAGCCAGCGGCCCGACAGAGAAACGAACACTCGACTTAATTCAGAGCGATAAAGCGTGATTCACACGCAGACGTGAGAAAAGACTTTCAATTAGTAGTGGTTTTCACCTGCTGGACCATAAAACAGGTGAAAAAAGTAGAACATTTACACCTGCATTGCAATGTGTAGTTTTTGCACCATCACGAGCCACTTAAATGTCCTTAAGAAATTGCACCAAAAAGGTGCAAATATTTTTTTTTTTTTTTTTAAATGAGATGGTAATGTAAGAGGAGGATGTTTGTAGACGTGTATAAACACAACAAACAAGGCTGAGATCACTGAGATTTCTGGAGCTGACAAATGTCTGGGGAGGGCCAGATTCCCAACACAAAAACACAGAGAGAGAGACAGAGAGAGGTCTGAGTAAACGGGGACATTCTTTGGGCCTGAGGTCACCGGCTGGTCCCAATGCCCCCCTCCACCACCGAAAACACAGAGAGAGAAAGAGAGAGAGACACAGGAGAACAGAAAGACAGAGATAGAGAGAGAGAGAGGGGGGGAAGGGATGGCGAGATTCCTCCAGCCTTTGTCAAAAGCGGTGGCCACCATCAACTACATCTACACTGAAAAACTGCTCATATGTCGTAAACTTTGAAGATGAAGTTTCTTTTGTGGTAAATGTAGAGCTTTACACCAGTAGTGGTAGACGTGCAACAAATTTCTGGCAAATATCTGCATGGTTAGTGTTATTAAACTGTTCACTGAACCCAAATTTCAATTATTTTAATAGTGAATGGAAAAGCATTTTTAAAAAGTTGATTCATTTATTAACAATCTGATGTACATTCATACAGAAAGCCATTTTTTCCCTTACAATTCACTTTCTTTCTCACAAATACAAGGTTATATCCTGCAATTCTGACTTTTTTCCTCAATTGCGAATTTTCTTGTATTCTGACTTTTTTCTCAAAACTGCATGATATAATCTTGCAATTCAGACTTTTTTCTCACAGTCATGAGTCTGACTACTTTTTTTCAGGACTGCGAGTTTATATCCATCTTCCAGTTATTTTTTATAGCTATCCAGTTATCTTCATATGCTGCTTAAAACTGCTGTTTCTTACTATAATATTTTTATTGACTGTATTAATTACAAACGCACTGGTTTGTAGCACAAACACTTTACTGCATTTTGATATTCTTCTGTTATTTTTCTATAGTGGCTAATGCATAAGTCTCACATATTTACAGAAAACAGCTAAAAAATTGTAAATTTATAACGCACAACTGTAAGTTCATGTCTTGCGTTACTGAGATAAAAAGAGATATTAAGTGGTACAAACAGGCTTCCATACATTTCGACCATTATATTTTCTTGCAATAAACTGGTTAAATCTGCTGCATGGGAGTGACATCGAATCTTTTTCTTATTTGACCTATGTAGTCAGTCACCTTGAACCACAAAACCAATCTTAAGTAACACAGGTATGTTTGTAGCAATAGCCAAAAATACATTGTATGGGTCAAAATGATCAATTTTTCATTTACGTCAAAAATCAAGTGAGGATCGTGATCCATGAAGATATTTTGTAAATTTCCTACTGTAAATATATAAAAACTTAATTTTTGATAAGTATTATGCATTGCTAAGAACTACATTTATACAAATTTAAAGGCAATTTTCTCAATATTTGGATTTTTTTGCACCCTCAGATTAGAGTTTTTCCAAATAGTAGTATCTCAGCCAAAAAATGTCCTATCCTAACAAACCATACATTTTCAGATGAAGTATAAATCTCATAAAATTCATCAAATTGACCCTTATGACTGGTTTTGTGGTCCGGGTCATATTTATTCTTTTTTGGGAAAGACATAGAAACCAACCGCAGACTTTTTTTCTTTTGCTATTAGGGCAAATAAGAACGTAAAAATTACATTTGTTGTAGTTTCCGTTCACAGCCATAAAAGTATACCCAACTGTGACGACTTTCTGCTCAGAAGCCCAGAAATGTGAAAAGAGTCCATTAACCACAATTTTTTGTTATTACTTTTCACTCACAAGCATCTCGTCTACTTCTACTGCTTTTCTCAGAAGAGTGTGTGGGCAGCTTTATTTTCATGGTCTGCTGTGTTAAATGCATCTTTGATTTAATTTTTACACTTGAACGCATGTTTCCCATGACTGTCACAGTGGCTGTGGATATTTAGTCCTCTCATGAACTCAGTCAGGGTCGTTGCCATATGTGACGCAAGTAAAAACGAGGCTGTGAGATATGGATGAGGTCAGCTCTACTGTCTTTAACGTCGGCAGTCACACAGTCACACTAATTTTGAGTGCAATTTTCTGGAATGAACTTTAATGAAAATGAGAAAAGTTGGCCTGAAACTAACTGAAACAAAATAAGTTTAGGCTGAAGTACTAACATTGCTCAGAAAACATGAGGACATAAAAATATTAATAAATACTGAATTAGTCCACTAGAAATGATCTGTAAATGTGTTTTGATTGTTTTATCAGCTAAATTACTGACAGCAAGATTATTGAAATCTATAGAAAAGACAGAAAACACAACTGATGCATGTGTGTACTAGAAAATGAACACCTCCAAACACATAATGACTGTGATCTCCTAGTAGAAAAGGCAGAAATCTCATTTTGACAAAGCGTTCAGGGGCTGATATGATTTTCTCATTGTAATAAGGCTGACTGCCTGTACACACACACCACATCTAAAACGATATGACACTATGTCATTAGAACACAGCACACAGCTGCTGTAGACTGCTGGGAAATCTGTCTCAAGCATATTCAAAGATCCAGAGACGGCAAACACACCAGTGGAGAGAAACACAGAGTGCAGCACTGAGAATAGTTAAAGAGAAAATACTGCATGCTCAACACAATAACGAATATACAAATACACAATTTAAAACAAAAAAGAGCAAATGAAAGGTTTACTGAACCAACAAACAAAAAGGTAGACAATAGGTAGACAGAATGAACAAACATATGTTAGGTAGACAGAAAAAAACAAACAATAGGTAGACAGAATGAACAAACAAACATTAGGTAGAGAGAATGAACAAACAAATGTTAGGTAGACAGAATGAACAAACAAACATTAGGTAGAGAGAATGAACAAACAAGTGTTAGGTAGACAGAATGAACAAACAAACATTAGGTAGACAGAAGAAACAAACAAATGTTAGGTAGACAGAACGAACAAACAAACAACTGTTAGGTAGACAAAACGACCAAACAAACAAATGTTTGGTAGACAGAATGAACAAACAAACATTAGGTAGACAGAAGAAACAAACAAATGTTAGGTAGACAGAACGAACAAACAAACAACTGTTAGGTAGACAAAACGACCAAACAAACAAATGTTTGGTAGACAGAACGACCAAACAAACATTAGATAGACAGAATGAACAAACAAACTTTAGGTAGACAGAACGACCAAACAAACAAATGTTAGGTAGACAGAACGACCAAACAAACAAATGTTAGGTAGACAGAACGACCAAACAAACATTAGATAGACAGAACGAACAAACAAACTTTAGGTAGACAGAACGACCAAACAAACAGATGTTAGGTAGACAGAACGACCAAACAAACACATGTTAGATAGACAGAACAACCAAACAAACAAATGTTAGGTAGACAAAACGAACAAACAAATACATGTTAGGTAGACAGAATGACCAAACAAACAAATGTTAGGTAGGCAGAATGACCAAACAAACAGTAGATAGACAGAACGAACAAACAAACAAATGTTTGGTAGACAGAACGACCAAACAAACATTAGATAGACAGAACGAACAAACAAACTTTAGGTAGACAGAACGACCAAACAAACAGATGTTAGGTAGACAGAACGACCAAACAAACACATGTTAGATAGACAGAACAACCAAACAAACAAATGTTAGGTAGACAAAACGAACAAACAAATACATGTTAGGTAGACAGAATGACCAAACAAACAAATGTTAGGTAGGCAGAATGACCAAACAAACAGTAGATAGACAGAACGAACAAACAAACTTTAGGTAGGCAGAATGACCAAACAAACAAATGTTAGGTAGACAGAACGACCAAACAAACACATGTTAGATAGACAGAACAACCAAACAAACAAATGTTAGGTAGACAGAACGAACAAACAAACAAATGTTAGGTAGACAGAACGACCAAACAAACAAATGTTAGGTAGTCAGAACGACCAAACAAACATTAGATAGACAGAATGAACAAACAAACTTTAGGTAGACAGAATGACCAAACAAACAAATGTTATGTAGACAGAACGACCAAACAAACAAATGTTAGATAGACAGAACAACCAAACAAACATTAGATAGACAGAATGAACAAACAAACTTTAGGTAGACAGAATAACCAAACAAACAAATGAGAGGTAGACAGAACGACCAAACAAACAAATGTTAGATAGACAGAACAACCAAACAAACAAATGTTAGGTAGACAGAACGAACAAACAAACAAATGTTAGGCAGACAGAACGACCAAACAAACAAATGTTAGGTAGACAGAACAACCAAACAAACAAACAAATGTTAGGTAGACAGAATGAACAAACAAACTTTAGGTAGACAGAACGACCAAACTAACAAATGTAAGGTAGACAGTACGAACAAACAAACAAATGTAAAGTAGACAGAACAAACAAACAAACAAACAAACAAACAAATGTAAGGTAGACAGAAATACCAAACAAACAAATATTAGGTAGACAGAACGACCAAACAAATGTTAGATAGACAGAACGAACAAACAAACTTTAGGTAGACAACACAAACAAACGTTAGGGAGACAACAAACTAACGTTAGACAAAACAAACAAATGTTAGGTAGACAGAACGAACAAACAAACAAGCATTAGGTAGAGAGAACAAACATCAAACTTTATGTAGACAAAACAAACAAACATTAGGGAGACAACAAACTAACCATAGACAAAACGAACAAACAAACAAATGTTAGGTAGACGGAACGAACAAACATACATTAGGTAGAGAGAATGAACAAACAAACTTTAGGTAGACAGAACAAACAAACATTAGTGAGACAACAAACTAACCATAGACAAAACGAACAAACAAACAAATGTTAGGTAGACGGAACGAACAAACATACATTAGGTAGAGAGAATGAACAAACAAACTTTAGGTAGACAGAACAAACAAACAAACATTAGTGAGACAACAAACTAACCATAGACAAAACGAACAAACAAATGTTAGGTAGACAGAAAGAACAAACAAACATTAGGTGGAGAGAACAAACAAATGTTAGGGGGACAACAAACTAAACACAGACAAAATGAACGAACAAACAAACAAATGTTAGCTAGACAGAACGAACAAACAAACATTAGGTAGAGAGAACAAACAAACAAACAAACAAACAAATGTTAGGTAGACAGAACAAACAAACAAACATTAGGTAGAGAGAAAAAACAAACAAATGTTAGGTAGACAGAACAAACAAATGAACAGTAGGTAGACAGAACGAACAAACGTTAGGGAGACAACAAACTAACCATAGACAAAATGAACAAACAAATGTTAGGTAGACAGAACAAAAAATCATTAGGTAGAGAGAACCAACAAACGAATGATGGGTAGACAGAATGAACAAACAAATGTTAGGTAGACAGAAGAAACGAATGAACAAATATAAAGTAACATAGATGGATAAAATGAATGAATGAATAAACAAACAATCGACGTAGACCTGATGATCCAATCTGAAAAACATTTTTTGAAAAAAGAAATTGAGAAAATTGTTTTGTTCAGTGAGAACAAAGCCTACGTGTCTTTCTTGCTCATTCCCTGATGCTGTAAGAAAACAAACACACACACACACACAGTGTCCACAGCTAGAGAACAAGCAGGTCTTTATCATCTGCAGGTGGGTTCACCCCAGTGCATGATGGGATGCTGGAGGTGATGAGTCACTCAAAGGGTGTATGTACATGTTCGGGAATTCACATCCAGACTGTAGAAAGTGTGTGTGTGTGTGTGTGTGTGTGTGTGTGTGTTACTGTAAAGAGGGGAATTTTAGTCTGCGGTTCAGAGCATGTGCAGGCCTGCTGGTCACACACATGTTCTTCTGCCCCCTCTCTCTCTCGATATATATATATACAAACTATATATATACTGTCCGTATCATCTTTTCCTCTCTTTCTCCAAATGTTAATGGAAATTTTTATGCATTTTACAGGCAAGACAAACATCTGTGCTGACTGCAAAGTGGACAATGAAAATAGTAAAAACTAAAGTGCAGAATCGCTAAATAATTATTTCCAACAGTTATCTCTGGCTCTTAAGTCTTTTGCAAATAGAAACATCTCACCTGAGGTCTATGCATTAAGCATGAGAGAACGAGAAGAATGAAGAGTGAATGAAACATCATAATGACTCTCTGTGTTGGTGTGTGTGTGGAGGGACATGAATGCAGGCTGCTCGGGGTGTACATACACTCACCTTTATAATTGTTACACAGTGTTTGTGATGCTGTAAGTGTGTTTATGAGAACAGGAGAGTGTTTGTCCATGTCATGACTGATACAGCACTGGTACAGCGAGACGTGACACACTGAGAGATGGAGGAATAAATGAGTGCATTCCTCTCTCTTTGATGAGGAACGGGGCGGGAGCAGCTCTGGACGTGACAGCAAAGCTCAATTATCCACGCAGACAGACACGAAAAACAGCCAGAAAAGCAACAAGAACTCAGTCTCACATAGATAGAATGATCGATAGAATGACAGACTTTCAGATTGAGTGATAGACAGACACATAAAACTGAACAAACAATAGAACTAATGATAGAGAGCGACAGATAAATAGATAAAGAAAAATAGAACTAACAATAGAATAGAAAGAGTAATAGAATGAATGAAAAGAGAAAGAGTAATAGAATGAATGACAAAACGAATATTAAAACTAACGATAAAACCATAGATAGAATAACATAACGATCGATAGAACAATCAAATAAAATGATAGAATGATAGAGAGAATAATAGAACGTTAGATAAAACATCAGAGTGATTGATAGATAGATAGATAGATAGATAGATAGATAAAATGACAGAGTGATAGATCGATAGATAGAACAACGGACGTAGAATGAAAAATAGAATGGAGTGATAGAATGAATGACAGAACAAATAATAGAACTAACAATAAAACCATAGAACGACAGAACGATCGAAAGAACAATCAATAGACAGATAGATAGATAGATAGATAGATAGATAGACAGACAGACAGACAGACAGACAGACTGACAGACAGAACGGTAGATAGAAAGAGAATGACAGAACGATAGAACGGTCGAACGATAGATAGATAGATAGATAGATAGATAGATAGATAGATAGATCTAAGAACGAATAATAGAACTAACGATAAAACCATAGAATGACAGAATGATCGATAGAACAATCAAATAAAATGATAGAACGATAGAGAATGACAGAACGTTAGATAAAACATCAGAGTGATGATAGACAGATAGACAGATAGACAGACAGACAGACAGACAGACAGACAGATAGATAGACAGATAGATAGATAGAATGACAGAATGACAGAACGATAGATAAAATGACAGAGTGATAGATCGATAGATAGAACAACAGAGATAGAATGAAAAATAGAATAGAGTGATAGAATGAATGACAGAACAAATCATAGAACTAACAATAAAACCATAGAACGACAGAACGATCGAAAGAACAATCAATAGATAGACAGACAGACAGAACAACAGATAGACAGATAGATAGATAGACACTTGATAAAGTTGTCTGTGGCAGATATGAGACATATGATATTTTTGGAGTTATAAAACAAAGCATTTGGGGTTTTACTGTTTTTTTGCGCTTGTCCTTGTTTGTTGTTGTTTTTCTATGAAGATCTGGAAACGATGACACTTCACTGCAGGGCTCGTGAACGCAACTAGACTAGCCCCATGTCCAACCTAAGGATAAGACTTCTTTCACCATTATTTTCTTGCTCACATACAGATGCGCTTTTAGATACGTCATTAACAACTAGTTGTTCAGTTCGGTTCCCTACACACTGCATAGAATTTCTGTAAATGCGGTTGACACTACCTGTATTTTTCAGGAGTTAATGTGGTTGTCACTCTCGTATTTTAGTGAATTATGTGTGAACAGAACGTGACTAAAGAGTAAACGGTGAACTGACAACCAAATTTAACTGCAGTGTGTATGTGGCCTTTAGAAACTTCTGCGTTCTTATAGAACTTTTTACAGCTTTTTGAATATTATTAAATATTGTTCTGGTTTGGGCATCATTGACGAGGGCGATGAGAGACTGGATAACAGGTTTTCAATTCTCAGCACTTCGCAAATCCTGTATCATCTGCTGTTGTCATGACACTCAGCACTTTTGTTTCCTCTCGGCTGAGCACAAGAATCAATTAAAGCTGTGATTACCTGCACAAATTCAGCACAGCGGCACCACTGCCAGCGTGATATCGCTTTCATACAACACTTTCATAAATAAGAGGTTAATACGGAGTACCTAACATTACATATAAGCCACATATCACAAAACACAACACCACCACTGCAGTGTAAACACAGCTTCAGATGGTTAGATCACAAGTTAGCATTTAAATAAATGCAAAAAAGTACAGCAATTGCAACTCATCATGCAAAAATCAGCATGCTGAAATTATAATTATAATATATTATATTATGAATCTCAATCAGCAATAAAATACTACAAAAGTGTAGAATATGACTAATTTAAACTCATTTTATGGCCTAATTAAGCCAGAACAGGCGTTTAATAAGAACGCTTATTGTGTGGACAGATTTCTTGATTATAATGGGAGCAATTTTGTGATTTTCAACACATCACAGCATGACGCTCTAAAAGCTGCAGGTTATTTTCAGTTTCCAAGTAACAATGCAACTTAATTATTCAGAATAATTACATAAGCACATTGACTACTTGACAACAGCTTCAAATATGTCACATCTTGTCATTTATATATTGATGGGATCACTAAATTGGGTCATTTGTTTTGAAACTGTTTTCAAACAGTCATTACTGTTTATTACTTAAGAATCATCTGATCTTTTGGTTCATCGTGCTCCATTATAAATAAATAAACGTCATTTATTAATAAATAAACCTGTGACTAAAACTAAATACATTTTATTTTTCATTGTAATTTTAAAATGTCATAAAATCAAGTCAAAAGTTTATAGCACATGGTTGTCATGTGCAAAACATGATTGGGTTGAACTTCATAAAATAACTAGATCATTACCATTACCATACATAAAAATGATTTTGCTCATGCTGTACCCACCCACCTCGACTCATTTCACAAAAATAAAGACTTATTTAAAGCCTAATTCTTGAATGGCTAAAGCAACCCATGGTTTATGTTCCATCTCCTTCACTCTTAAAACATTACAGTGGCTCATGATTGCGCTGAAGTACTTAAGATCAACCGCAGCAGCTTATTCATCACAGATAATCCAAACATAGACAAACACACTCGAACGTCACGCTAAAAAGCTCCTGTGAACTTCAAGAACCCATTATGGCCTTAAAAGAGGCTTCCAGTTCCTCCCAGACCGCATCCGGTTTACTGGCCCGCTTTCTTTCGCCAAACAATACGCGTACAGCGAACGGCTAGCATTACGTGTAAATTATCTGCACTGGCTGTAAAGCGTGAGGAAACTGTATCTGTGCGGAGGGGAAGAGAGAATGAAAGAGAGAAAACTGAACAGCAGTTGTGCTCTACAGTACTGCCGTGATTTCTCTCTCGCTTACAGAGGAAACAGGAGAACAGAGGACGCGTCAGGTGACGGAGCTGCCCTGCGGCGGGCACACACACATATGCGCACAACGCTCCCACGGAGAGAAACAGTGATCGGGACAAACGTGACATGGTCAAACACATTCATAAACACAAATAAACACGCGCCATACAAGACAACACTTCCAGGAGTGAGTCTATAGATGTGGCACGTAATCTTTGCCATAAGACGAACCAAACAATATTACAAACCACAACAAAACTCTCATTTAATGTACAATTTTCTCATTTTAGATGCATATTTCTAAAAAAAAAAAAAGAAAAAAGCTCAATTTTCTCATTTTAGATGCTTATTTCTAATAAAAGCACAATTCCCTAATTTTAGAAGCATAATTCTAAAAAAATGCTCAATTTTCTCATTTTAGATGCATATGCACATAAAAAGCATAACTGTCTCATTTTAGATGCAAAATACAAAAAAAGCCACATTTTCTCATTTTAGATGCATATTTATAAAAAAAGCTGAATTTTGTCCTTTTAGATACATATTCCTAATAAAAAGCACAATTCTTATTTTAGATGCATAATTCTAAAAATTTCACAATTTTCTCATTTTAGATGCATAATTCTTATGAAAAGCAGTTCTCTCATTTTAGAAGCATAATTAAAAAAAATGCTAAATTTTCTCATTTTAGATGCATATGCACATAAAAAGCATAACTGTCTCATTTTAGATGCAAAATACAAATAAAGCCACATTTTCTCATTTTAGATACATATTTCTAATAAAAAGCGCAATTCTTAATTTAGATGCATAATTCTTATAAAAAGCACAGTTCTCTCATTTTAGAAGCATAATTCTCATTAAACGCACAATTTTCCCATTTTAGATGCATAATTCTTTTAAAAAATGCACAATTTTCTAATTTTAGATGCATATGTACAATAAAAATAATAAGTGTACAATAAGTGCCAAATTTTTTAATTTTAGATGCATAATTATAAAAAAGCAGAACTTTCTCATTTTAGATGCATAATTCTTATAAAAGCACAGTTCTCTCATTTTAGAAGCATAATTCTCATTAAACACACAATTTTCCAATTTTAGATGCATAATTCTTTAAAAAAAAATGCACAATTTTCTCATTTTAAAATGCATATTTGTAAAAAAAAGAATGCTCAGTTTTCTCATTTTAGATGCATATCTACAATAAAAAACACAACTGTCTCATTTTAGGTGCAAAATACAAAAAAATGCCAAATTTTCTCAATTTAAAAATGCATAATTATAAAAAAGTTGAAAAGCCCAATTATCCATTTAGATGCATATTTCTAATAAAAAGCACTATTCTCATTTTAAATGCATAATTCTAAACATTTCACAATTTTCTAATTTTAGATGCATAATTCTTATAAAAAGCACAGTTCTCTCATTTTAGAAGCAGAATTCTCATTACATGCAGTTTTCCCATTTTAGATTCATAATTCTTTTTAAAAATGCACAATTTCCTCATTTTAGATGCATATTTCGAACAAAAAGCACAATTTTCAAATTTTAGATGCATTCATTTTTATTAAATGCACCCCCATTGTAAAATGCATAATTCTAATTCTTGTGCATCTAAAATTGGAGAATTGTGCGTTTGATTTCAATTAGATTACAATTAGATTAGAAACTTCCATTTGATTAAATGCACAATTATCTCATTTTAGATGCATAATTCTAAAAAAAAAAAGAAATCTTAGAAGCGTAGTTCTCAAACGAATAATTCTCACATTTTAGATGCATATTTTTTATTAAATGCACAATTCTCTCCCTTAGATGCATAATTCTAATTCTTGTCCATCTAAAATGAGGGAATTGTGCGTTTTATTAGAATTAGATTTCAGATGCATAATTCTTATTAAATGTACAATTCTCCCATTAAATGCATAATTCTCATTAAGTGAGAATTATGCATTTTTTTTATTAAATCTCACTTTTAAGAGAATTGTGCATTTAATTAGAATTAGAATCTCCCATTTTAGATGCATAATTCTTATTAAATGCACAATTTAGCCATTAGATGCATCATTTTGTGCTGGACCAAAAGACCAAATGGACCTCTGCCGATTCAAAAGACACAAAACAACATGCTTCAGACATGCAAAAAAACACAAGAGCGCATCAGCAGAGGTCAGTTTGGCCTTTCAACATATTTCTAAGTGGAATTAGTTAGTGTGTAAACACTCACCGCAGGAGCAGCAGGTGAAGCAATTCGTATGATACAGGTTCCCCATCGCTTGACACGCTTGACTCGCTCCATACACACCTTTACCACACTTTACACAGATACCTGGAAAAGGACAGACACACAGACAGCTGTCAGAATCACAGATAGGTGCATTCTGTGAGGAAATATTGTGGCTAATCCATTAAGCAAAAACTACCTACATATTTTCTTTGCACCTTGAATGCATATAAATGTAAATGAATACATTTAAACTTAATTAAAAAAAAATAAATAAATAAATAATAAAGATTTATTTAATTTTGTAAAAAAGTTTTTTAATGTAAAATTACTCATCATAAGCAGTTATATGTATGAACTTCATATTTTTAAAATTTTATTTTTTATGAATTAATGTATAGGATAAAAAATTGCACCAAATCAAGTCAAAAAATGCTACTCCACGCAAACATAACAAAACTATAAAAGATGGTATATAACATATCTTTTACATGTTTGGGGAAGATTGGGGAAGAGCTATGTTCACAACTTTAGGTTTACTGTACAGGTTTAAAGAAGTGCTTCATAAATAAATGTAAAAAAGTGAAAAAGAAATGCTACAAGAATGAAGTATTGAAAAGTGATTTAAAGTTCAAAAGTTCATCAGTCATCGTTCACCCAAGTTATACATCAAGCACTCGGCATCATGGGAGAGTGAGTCAGCAGCATTAATGTCTGCAGTCTCATGCACAAGATGGCCTCCGCTGGGGTCGCATTCCTAACCGCGGCCATGGTCAACACCTAGACATGGTCACACTGAGGTCACTGCACCGATGGGACACAACATCACCCCCGAGACGACCATGACCAACAGCAAACATGACACATCGCACATCAGTCTTCCCAACAACAACTTTTCTGATAACTGAATTCAGTGTTTCGGGAAACTCTCTCTTCAAATCTCACAACGGATGTAATTCAGCCCTTAACGATGTAAGAAAAACTCACTTAAAAGCTCAATTAGCATAAAGCCCATTTGCGCGTGTGATAACAGGCTCTGGAACAGAAACACTCATCAGATAAGCTCTCGGTGACTTAATGGTTAACTCATCAAGATAATTATAGCATCATCGAGAGGGAATTTCACGTACCAGAATCCGGCACTTCTGATCTAATCGTGTTTGTAAAAGTCCCGGCAGGGGCTCGCTTTATCTACATCGCTCACGGCTGAGAGGTGTGGCGTGTAAACCTCCACAAATGCACACCAAATCAGCCATTATTCACCACAACAACTAGAGAGCTCTAAAGTAGAGCTGCTCGAATACAGAAAAAAACATTATCACGATTATACTGGTCAATATTGAGATCATCATTATTTAACACTAATTACTAGTTGACTTTGGAAACATTTTGCATTTATTAAACTTTTTAAATCTGTCTTTTCAACAGTGAGTGTCCCTGAACTTCCCTGAGAGCTTAAAACAAATAATATAATATAATATAATATAATATAATATAATATAATATAGATTTTTCTTTTATGTCAAAAATCATTAGGATATTTAGTAAAGATCATGTTCCATGAAAATATTTTGTACATTTCCTACCATAAATATATCAAAACTAAATGTTTGATTACTAAGAACTTAATTTAGACAACTTTAAAGGCTTTCTCAATATTTTTTCTCAATATTTAGATTTTTTTTGCACCCAAGATTTGTATCTTGACCAAATATTGTCCTATCCTAACAAACCATACATCAATGGAAAGCCTATTTATTCAGCTAAATCTATAATATAATATAATATGTAAATAAAATATTATAAAATATAATCTAAAAATAAACAAAAATATGAAAGTATACATAATATACATATTGAAATAATAAACATATATATATATATATATATATTACATAAACTAAAATAAAACTATAAATATAAAAACACTAAAATAATATAAAGGTACAACATAAATACACAATAAACAATATAAAATAAACAAAAACAATATAATAATATAAAATGTAAATAAAAATATTATTAAATATAATATAAAAATAAACAAAAATATGAAAGTATACATAATATAAATATATAAATAATAAACAAAAATAAAACTATATATATATATATATATTTATATATAAACACATAAATACATATTACATAAACAAAAATAAAAATATAAATATAAAAAACTAAAATAATATAAAAGTACAAATATAAATATACAATAAACAATATAAAATAAACAAAAACAATATAATAAAGAAGTAAATAAAAATATTATAAAAATATAATATCAAAAACTAAAATATGAAAATATACATAATATAAATATAGAAATAAATAATAAAATAATAAAACTAGAAATAATATATTACATAAAAATACAAATATAAAAAAACCAAAATAATATAAGTACAAATATAAATATAAAATAATATAAAAATAAACAAAAAATATGAAAGTATAAATAATGCAAGTATAAAAATGGTAAACTAAAATAAAACTATTAATTTACAAATATAAGACATAAATAATTTAAAAATAATAAACTAAAATTATATATCAAATAATATAATACACTGAAATAATATAACATATATATAAAATAAAAAAAATTCCACCAAAATAAGTCATATCAATTTAGTCGTCATGCTCCACTTTAAAGGAAAGGGTGGATTTATAACATAAAACACAAAAAAGCACAATAATTGATCAAAGTCAAAACGGTAATTGAAATTAAATTGTGATTAATCACCCAGCCCTATTACCAAGTCAATATTAACAGTACTAGTCTTTCAACAGTATCATCAGTGTTTTTTCCATTCAGTTATTCTAGTCTATAAGCTGTAAGCATGTGTCATCACTGTCCATCATTACAACACTTGGTTTTTATTAGCAGCATGTAACCAATAAGGGCTTTCAAAAACTGGATAGAAGCTTTAACAATTACCTGACAAAGCCTCAAGCAAGACCACATGTGATGCAAAAATACTGAACTTTCATATAAAGGACTGTATTATAGAGTACACCGCTTTTTGTTGTGAAATTGCAAAATTTCTATCATGAAGCAACCTTTAATGCCACACTTACTTGCTCACCCTGGCAGCTGAAAAACATGTTTTTTCAGGTGAGTGTTAGGAACAACTAATCCAGCGGTGACTAATTAACACGTTTCAGCTGACTGTAACACACAGATCACACTGAACACGCCGTTAATCCTCATTACAGAGCAACTCAAGTTTCTGTCTCAAAGATGGCATTCGGTGTGACTGATTGCTTTTTTCAAATCAGGGATATTTAAGTATCACTATTTTGATTATACTATACTAATACTATTTTTTTTTTTTCATTTTAATTGAAAGTTTTAGAAATGTAGACGTAGATGGTTTTACCCTTTAGTTTAATAACCCCAAAGCAACAGAAGCAGCAACGCATGATTTAAAACACCAGCAACTCAAAACAAAGCCATACTGTGAACATCAGCGAGAGATACACATGTAATGAGGACGGCTGGCAACTCAACAAGACGCATCCTCCAGACAAACTCCCCTCACCTGGTACACACTGGTACCACTTCCTCTAGGCAGGCCGTGAACGACAGCTCCTTCCTCTCCGGCTGATAACGAAGATGGAGAGCGTTGCTTTGTTTCACACAAGGCCAAAGATTATGCTGCTTTTGATATTTCAGCCTAGGGCTGGTGATTTATTGATTAATTTGAATGCAATGTTTTGCAACAATGATTTTTTTCATTCACGGAGCGCAAGTGCAGCAGTCAAACATGTCCATCGATTGCGTTTACACAGAAAAAAAAAGCGGTGCAGTACAATGCAAAATCCTGTAAAGAACAACTACTGTATGTTTAATATATCATGTTTGCATTATGCTGACAGTCTGAAAGCTGCGATTATACTGTTAATAATAGGTTATGTTTTAGTATTTTATATTAAACATGTTGTTGTTATTTACTTTTTCTCTTTCATGTTTGTTTTGAGTCAAAGGTTTTTGGAGAGTAGCATTTTGAATGTTTTTTAAGACGTCTCTTCTGCTCACTAAGCCTGCATTTATTTGATCCAAAGTACAGCAAAAACACTAAAAATGTGAAATATTTAAAATAACTATTTTCTATTTGAATATATTTTGAAATGTAATTTATTCCTGTGGTTTCAAAGCCAAATTTTTACTCATGTTATTATCATTCAGAAATCATTCTAATATTCTGATTTGATGCTCAAAAAACATTTATTATTATTATTATTATTATTATTATTATTATTATGTTAAAAACAGCTGAGTAGATTTTTTTCAGGTTTCTCTGATGAATAGAAAGTTCAGAAGAACAGCATTTATCTGAAATAGACATCTTTTGTAATGTTATAAATGCCTTTATCATCACTTTTGATCAATTTAAAGTATCCTTGCTAAACAAAATTAAAAAAGAAAAAAAGAAAATAATAAAAAGAGAATGGTTACAGATATATTTCAGATAAATGTGTATCCTTCTATTTATTAATAATAATAATATAAAATGTTTCTTGAACAGCAAATCAGCATATTAGAATGATTTCTGAAGGATCATGTGACACTGAAGACTGGAGTAATAGCTGAGAATTTAGCTTTGATCACAGGAATAAATTATATTTTAAAATATATTCAAAATATATTCAAATAGAAAGCAGCTATTTTAAATAGCAACAATATTTCACAATATTACTGCTTTTGCTGTATTTTGGATCAAATAAATGCAGAAGAAGATACTTTAACATTAAACATTAAAAACTTTTGACTGGTACTATATTTGTTTATTGTAATGGATGTAATGTTAAAATTGATATTTGATGATGCAATTTCTGATTATGTAAAGCACCTTGAACCACATTTTATGTTAGAAAGGTGCTATATAATTTTATTATTATTATTATTACTATTAGTAATAATAGTTTAATACTGATGTTATACTTTTAGTCATTTTGACCTGTTGAGTTCAAACTTATATTTCTGAACATATAGGATGTGTTTAAGACAAGTCTGTGTAATATTTACCTTCATATTTCATGTATCTTTTCTGCAAAGAATAAATCTGTTTTACATTTACATCATGTTGACTTCACTTCACACACTTCATGTGTGGTCACCTTTCTTTTTTTGGAGTTTTTAATGGAAATTAATGGGTTACTTAAATCTTGTATTTACATTTTTAAGTTGAGTAGTTAAACCTTACAAAATTGAACTGGAATCTAGAATCGGTCAAACATTCAGAAAATAAAAAAGGAGTGTTTTTTTAAAATATCACCCAGCCTTAATTTGGACTGCAAAAAAACTCCATGTACGATCCAAGTGCACCCAAAACGGTCATGAAACACTGCATTTAGAGCCTAAATTACAGATTTACTGACTCATTTTGCACCAAACCCTAACCAAGCATAGCTAAAAGCAATTCTCCGAACGGAAACATCGGCGAGCAAAGTCTCATTCTGTGTTTATTTTAAACCAGACCCTGAATCCCGAGTGTCTGTGTGGATACACGGAGGTCAGAGGTCGGCTGATTCAGCGCAAAAGCAGGCGAATAATGCTGCCAGAAAACATCCAACTCTTCTCAGGAGCAGATTACTCTGAGAAACTCAAATGTAAGCAAAGCTACTTTAGGAGCGTTTTGGTGTTTTGTGGGCGTTTGTGTGCACATGTGTGAACTGAGATGATTGTTATTCTAAGCAGGTGATCAGTGTTGACCCCCAGCAGCTGTGTCTGGCTGCAAAGACAAACCGTCTGTGCCAAAAGTCTGGTGCTGAACCACCAGCCTAATCGCTCGCTAAAAGATCCGGAGATCGCAAGAATGAACGCAAATTCAACCAGTCATGCACTATTTGCGCTCACAATTTTACACAAAGATTGTGGCAAAAAAGGCTAACTATTTAAGTAGAAAACGCTATTAAGACTCAAAAAATAAATGCTAATTAAACCCATTCTGTAGGACAAAACACTTAAAGTGAGCACTTTGAAGGGTGCATGGTAATTTAGTCTGATGTGCTCATTTAGTTTGACACACTGCCGTGCAAAAGTTTGGGATTAGTACGATTTTTGTTTTTCTAATGTCTCCCGTGCTCATTAAGGCTGCATTTAATTAATCAAAAATACAGTAAAATTATTAAATATTATTGCAATTTAAAAAATCTGTTTTCTATTATATTGTAAGATGTAATTTATTTCTGTGATGCAAAGCTGAATTTTCAGCATCAATACTCCATTACTGATCCTTCAGAAATCATTCTAATATATACCGATTTATTATCAACATTGCTTAATGTTTTTGGAAACTGTAATACTTTTTTTTACGATTCTTTGATGAATAAAAATGACAAAGAACAGCATTTATTAAAAATACAAGTCTTTACTATCACTTTTTTTTTTATCAGTTTAACACATCCTTGCTAAATTAAAATATTAATTCTTTTGAAAAACAAAAGTTTAGATTATTATAAAATATTTATATTTTCAGAAGATTTCTACTTATGAACAGCAATGTATATCAGTAACGCTTTGTTTTTAATAAAACTTTGTAGCATAAATAAAAACAACAATTAAAACCCCATTTCTCATGCGTACTCAGCTAATCATTTACCAGATATTATTTGCTTTTGGCCGTGAAACACAAAATGCAATGATTAGCAGTGTTGTTTTCCGTACAAATAAGCATGCAATAGGCATTTGAGCTCAAAAAAGCACTATAAAAGTAGTCCACACACGCACTATATTTTATTATACAAGTTTTCCGATAATTCACTAATAAACTTTTCTCTGCTGCACCTCTCAAATCTCACAAAGCAATATTCAAATATGCTGCATGGAGACGTTTTGTAGGTTAAATGTGAATTATATCAATTTGCATTGGCTCTTGCATGCCACATGATCACAAATAAGATGTAAGAGTTGCAGCATAAGGCAAAATCGTGCATTTCTGATCCTTTTTGGGTGAATATAGACTACTTTTACAATGCAGTTCTGCACTATAAAGATTCTAGATAGACAAGAAGATTCTAATACAGGTTTGCAATGACATGACAGTGAGAAAACGATGACAGATCTCACATTTTTAGTTAAACTAACGCTTTAAGAGTGCAGAAAGACACATCACGAATACCCGGCGAGATTGATTTTAGGGGAGCTGTTGTCAGGGTAACGGAGAGGGCTCGCTCTCGCGCGCAGACTAATGCAGACTAAAGAGGGTTCGGCATGCAGTAAAAAAAAAACATCACCTGCTCCTCGTAGGCAAAAACACACTCATACCTCCATCTCTAGACTTCCTGCAACTAAACCTGTGCAAATGTGTTTCCAGGCAGTGGCAGAAACAAAGCACAGTTGCTACGGAGATACAAACGATGAGACAATGTGATGCAGTCATAACAACGGACCTAAAGCTTGTGTTACTTAAAAAGACATGTTTAAATATATTAGGAAAATAGGCACAGTTTTAAAGGCACAGTTCAGCCAAAAATAAAAATTCCAGACCTGTATGGGCTCCTTTTAGCTGTTGAACACAACAAAAGAAGATATTTTGAAGAATGTTGATAAGCAAATAGTTGACGGTAGCCATTGACTTCCACAGCATTTTTTTCCACGCTATGGCAGTCAATGGCTGCCGTCAACTGTTTGGTTAACAAACATTATTTAAAACAACTTTTTTTGTGTTTAAAAGATAAAAGAAACTCATCCAGGCCTAGAACGGCATGCAGCAAGATTTAAAGAGATTTTAAGGCACTTTATCAGCTCGGCTATTCAGTAAACCAATACTAGTCCCGCCAAATCGCAAATTAGGACTTCCCTAAGAAAAAAAACACAGGCTCACATGCCTCTAAAGAACATTTCTGTTGACGTTCAGGCCTTGGAAGGACACTGGCAGGAAGTGGCGTTCAAACTGGGAGACAAAGTATGTACTCTCTGAAGACTTGCCTTTTTCCGTCCAGGTCCGGGCCAAAAACAAGCCCGCTAAGAACCCTGTTTGTCTGCTCACCGACTACAATGTCCTTTTTGGGCAGTGCCAGTTGGGATGCCAGCAGCCTTTGTCATGATTGGTCTAGCGCTGCTGCCCGGTGTGACCAAAACCAATCAGCAATCAGCTGGTTACAATGCAAAACGAGCCAGTTACTGCAGTGTTTAGCCAAAGTTCGTAGTCATTTGGCAGCGTGCGCGCCAACCTGCATACTTAAACCCTGCAAGCTGGGTGCAAAACTTGTGTTTTAGCAAAACAGCACACTAAACAAACAAACAAACACACAAACTATGATTATTATACTGTCTGCTTCAAAATAGATGCTTGCAATATATTAACTAGGTTTGTCAACCAACACTGAATGTCAACTATTAACTTTATATTTCCTATGGAACTTTAATACCTAAAATAAAGTTATTCATTAATGAAAACAATTCAGAGCCATTAAGTCTCCTTTTGAGAATCCAAACAGCGCTGATGAATGAAATGACACTTTAGTCCTTAGCCTATGTTGCAGCATGCCTTGTGAGATGATCCAGGTTTTGGGAATTTGCCGGTTTTTTTGCACGATGCCTTTGGGAGAACAAGTCTGGATGAATAATGACTTAAACAGCTCAAAGATAAATAATCATAATGTGATTAAGGCAGACATATAAAGTGCTCAAGTATAAACCCTCTTGTCTAGAAAGCACACTGATTCATTGACAAAACATGATTTACACCTGTTTTCCCACACCCTAATGATACTTTAATGAGTCCAACACAAAGGCTGCTCTGTGCTGGCTCGGCTCAAAGGTGTTTTCAAGGTGTTGATGTGACTTTCCACCAAACAATTCTGGAAAAAGTTGAATCAAAATCTAGTTTTTATAAACTCGAATGACATAAAGCACATACAAGTGAATCAAAAAGTGACCCTGGTTCTACTTACCAAAATATTCCTTTTTCATGTGCATCTCGAGCTCTTTCTCCAGCTCCAGGGTGAGGGCCTCCAGGCGCCGCTCTGCTTGACTGGGGCCGCTGTCCCGGGATGGAGTGACCTGGTACGGCAGCTTTAAGCGCTGCGCCCCGGTGCCCATCTTCCCGTAGCTAAACGCAAGATTGACGTCTGAATTCTGCTGCTGCGGCTCCTCCAGCACGGGAAACGTTTGGAGGTGGACGCGGTTGTTGTGGAGGCCGTTTGGCTCCGTGAAGTCCTGCAGCAGCGCGTCCTCCGGCAAGCCGGGTCCCAGCATGGGGAGCTGGAGCTCGGGATACGCGCTCATGGATCCCCGGGAGCTCCGCGAACTCCTGGAGCTGTGGCTGGAGATGCTCGAGCGGGGGCTGACCACGCAGTTGGCCGCCACGGCGGGTCGGGCTCCGCCGCTGCCGCCGTCCTGGCTGCAGATGCTGGACCGGGGGCTGGTCATGGGGATGCCGTGCATCGCGCCGCTCTCCGGCTCGTGGTTCCCCGCGGGGGTGAAGCGCGAGTCGGAGTAGCTAGAACGCGGACTCGTGGTGCTCGACCTGGGGCTGATGTGCCGCTGGTCGTAGCCCATGCTGATGCCGCTGGTTCGGTTACTGCTGGGTTTGCTCCCGCAGTCGTAGCTGTTGAGGCTGGTTCTGGGGCTGGAGTGTTTGCTGGTGTCGCTGGCCGTGCTGGCGTAACTCGACCGGGGGCTGATCACGCTGTTCCCCTCGCAGTACTTCTCCTGTCCGGGTGACACCAGGCTGGACCGCGGGCTGCTGATGCTCGACCTCGGGCTGGTGTGCTTGCTCTGGTCTTGCGACGAGTGAGACGAAGCCAAACTGGACCGGGGGCTCGTGGCCGCGTATCTGCCATCAGGGTTGGCCATGCACAAGCTGTTGCTCCTCGCACCCGGAACGGGCACCTGCTTCCCCAGAATGAGCCCGTCGTAGGCGCATCCAGTGCTGTAGCGGTGCCCCTGCACCTCGGCGTGCGTGTATCTCCTGAGACGGTCCGACGCGCCGCTGTAACACGGCAAGGCAACTTCAGATTTGGTGCAATACGCATCGGGGTCGGGATAAACCGCTTCCCTCTGCGGAGAACAGAAATCCAGAGGCACTGAGGGTCGGTTCCCGTTGACGGAGCGCACCGGAGCCGCGCCGTAGACTTTGTTCCCGGGCGTGGAGGAGCTGCCATTCATTCGTTTAGTTTTCTCCATGTCGGGGTCCTGATAAACGTCGTATATGGAGAGGTTTTCCATCAGTTTGCTCGCTCTGCGCCCCGGATCCTCGTCATATTCATCCATGTCTGTGAGGCGAGTTGAGGGACGCTGAACGGGGGAGCGCGGAGCACTAGTGAACTACAACAGAAACTGCATTTTAGACGGAAAAATGCCGCCTCAGGCGAACCATCGTTGCCTGTACGCGCTCACTTAGTCCTTCGGCGTCATTTCGTCACGATACATGCTCCCCTTCTGTCGATTTGCGGCGATACAGTCGTCGTGACAAAGTTTCCACACAAGAGAACGTTTGTCAATTTCAGTTTTTGTAAAGTTGAAAGGTCTTTACAGTCAATGGCGCGCTGCGCGGAGGAATTTTCTCGCTTTGATTTTCCGTGTTTGCTCGCGCAAAGTCGTTTCCAGCCAATCCAACTGGCATAAAATTCCCTACAGAGAATTTAGCAATTATCAGGAGAGACGGTGAGCGCGGAGAAAGAGGAATATGCCTGTAAAAAACGATTACTTCGGGACTCGTTTGTGTGAGAGGAATGCGCGGAGGGACACTGGCTGCGCTGCGGCGCTCTGGAATGTGGTTAATGCCGGAGCGAAACAATGATAGAGAGCAACTCAGCAAGGGGGAGCAGAATCCTGAAAAAAAGTCCTTTGGAGAGTCTATGTGTGTCCACTTTCATCCAGCGGGCCAGATTAAAGATTTAACCACGTAGACCAGCCCACAGAAAATAATTAAAAACTAAACTGAACATCTCTAAAAACTTCACAAACACTAAACAAGCAACTCTTTATGCAGCTGAATTGTTTGTATTCTAGGGAGAGTACATTGAGTATTAAAGAAATGCTCTTGTCTCTTGTTCAAAATCTAAAATCTACCTGTCTTGTGTTTCCCAGGTAACTCATGCTTCAAAAACAACAGTACTATCATGCACGTACAGCAGGCCAGTGAATGTTTGTATTGAATCTGGGGGAAGGGCAGATCCCAAACATTGCATTGTGCATCAGTGACAAAGGCTATTGTCACTAACTTACATTTCCGTCACCATACAGTGGCCCTAACAAGTTTTTTGACGCTTAAAATATCAGATAGCAAATATCAAAGCAAGAGTCATTTATTGTAAATACAGAATGTTGACAAAACACTTTTTTTTTTTTTTGATAAAACAATTGAAAATAAAGACGTTGTGTGACTGGCTGTACGTGTTTGTGGTTCATTTTACATAATAAAATCATATATACACAAAAATCTGGGGTAGTTTTTCCATATAAACCTGCAATAAACAAAAAAGTTATGATTTTGAGGTTTTGGGATATGTTGAACAGTCCAGCATGGCACTAGCAATGACAAGGTCATGGGTTCGATTCCCAGGGAATGCATGACTTCATAATACGTATGCAATATGTGACCCTGGACCACAAAAACCAGTCATAAGGGTCCTTTTTTAAATATTGAGATTTATACATCAGCCAAAAGCTGAATAAATAAGCTTTCCATTGATGTATGGTTTGTTAATATTTGAAAATCTGTAATCTGAGGGTGCAAAAACATCTAAATATTGAGAAAATCGCCTTTAAAATTGTTCAAATGAATTTCTTAGCAATGCATATCACTAATCAAAAATAAGATGTGATATATTTACAGCAGGAAATATACAAATATCTTCATGGAACATGATCTTTACTTGATATCCTAATGGTTTTCGGCACAAAAGAAAAATCAATAATGTTGACACATACAATGTATTTTTGGAAATGCTACAAATATACCCATGCAACTTAAGACTGGTTTTGCGGTCCAGAGTCACATATATGTTCCTTTGAATATCAAAATGTATAAATGCAATTTAAAGCAAAGATATAACACAAAAATAATAAAAAAAAAAATAATACAAAGATTTTAGATTATACCCACAATTGTTTTTTTTATCTTTATGCTACAGTTAGTAAATTAAATGTAGACATACCAAACACATTGTTTACAATTAAATTGTTATACTGATAATTTGTATAACGAAAATTCATATCACATACATCATACCAAACAATTAATTTTAACCAAAAAGGCATAATTTTATTATTATTATAATTTTTTTATATTGTTTAAAATCCACAAAATACATTTGCTCTCAACTCTTAGAGCACACTGCCCTTCAATAAGTGGAAATACAATAAAACATTAATCAGAATTGAGCTTATTTGTGTCTCTTTACAACATTTTAGGGCTGCAAAATGATTGGTCATGATTAATCGATTCAAAATAAAAGTAAATGTTTACATACTATACGTGTGTGCACTGTGTATATTTATTATGTATATAAAAATACACACATACATGTAAATATGAATGAAAAATATGTTAGATTTATATGTAAAATGTTTATATTTATATATAATATAAATTATATACATACAAATTTAAAAAAAATTTTTTACATACAAACACATTCATATATATATATACATGTGTGTGTGTGTGTGTGTGTGTGTGTGTGTGTGTGTGTTTATATATACATAATAAATATACACAGCACACACACATATAATATGCAAACATAAACTATTTTGAATCGCTTCTAATCGTTTTGCAACCCTACAACATTTTACAATACAACATCCCTCATGTGCATTAACAGGAACATATACATTTTTAAAATATTAATCAGCTCAGTATAAACCTCACATAAGGCACAGGATTAAACTGAATGCTATCGCACATTTCACTGTCCCACAACCGGAAGGCAGGAGAGCACGACTGCTGTAAATGCGACCACCAAAACAACATCTAAAATTAGTTTCTTAATTGATGACTGGCTGCGCTTCTTCCCATGACCTCTGCCTCGAAACCATTGCACAACATCTTCCAGGTCATACAGTTTAGGCTCGTATCCCAGCTCTTCCCGTGCCTTACGCATACTGAAATAGTGTGTGACGCCCGTTTTGTAGACCTCAGTACGGGTCAGCAGGGGTTGGAAGTTATAAATCTGCCCCACGACATGGTGAACCATCTCAGTCAGAAACGCAAAGAGGTAAATAAGAGATATGGGCAGGCGAAGCGTTGGGAACGAGTATCCCAGACCCTCCACCAAAGGCCTAAAAAACTCAAAGTTGTTCACAGGCCTTCCGTCGGAGATGAAATAGGGCTGACCGGCGGCACGATGCTGACGCTTTTCGGTTAACGCCTCGGCAGCTAAGAGATGCGCAGACACTAGATTATCCACATGGACAAACTCCACAAGACTATCAGGATCACCGTAAACAAACCTGAAGATACCATTCTCAATGTAACTAACTATCCTAGGCAAGTGCCTTTCCTCCCCAGGGCCGTATATACCGGCTGGACGCAGGGCGCAAGTCCGTAGGACACCTGTGGTGTTATTCAGAGGTGAACCGTTTGCTTTCAACACCTGCTTTTCAGCTATAGACTTAGTCCTGGAGTAGTGATCAGGATGCAGGTGCAAAGGCAAGTAAGGAAGACTTTCATCACCGTTTTTAATCTCTTGACCGCCAAACACAACATTAAACGTGCTCGTGTAGACCAAACGAGGGACTCCGTGTGCCACGCAGGCCCTCAGGATGTTCTCCGTTCCCTGTACGTTCACTTCTTCGATGAGTTTCCGGTTGAGCTGCTCCCGTCCTGACATCCCATAGGAGGCGACGTGGAACACGCAGTTCACACCCCGAACTGCTTTTTCCACCTGCGCATAGTCACGGATATCTGCCTGGATGAATACGATACCCTCTGGCAACTCTTGGCTTGGTGGCCTCACATCAAACAGCACAACGTGCGAGGAGGTTTTGAGGAGAGCACAGGCAAGACTGAAAGAGAAATCACATTTATATGGAGAGTAATCAAGCTTTAAAGGAATAGTTTGCTTAAAATGTACTCGCCCTTAGGGCACCCAATATGTAGATGAGTTTGTTTTTTTATCAGGTTTGGGGAAATGTAGCATTCCATCAGTTGCTCACCAATGCAACCTCTGCAGTGAATGGGTGCCGTCATAAATGAGCATTCAAAACAGCTGATGAAAACATCACAATAATCCACAAGCAATCCACAGTCCATTAACTAAAGCTGCGTGTGTGTAAGAAATAAATCCATCATTAAGACGTTTTTAACCTTAAACTGTTACTTCTGGCCAAAATATGATGCATCGTCCAGGGAAAAAGTCCATCTCCTGCTGTCCCTCACATATTTGTTTATAATCGTTTTGGCTTTTAAATGGTGCTTGATCTGTGCATATTTCTCTCCTGATTCAGACAAAACCACTTTTTCACTGAAGGAAGCATTATTGTAGATTATGGACTCGTATTTTGACCAGAAGCGATGGTTTAAAGTTAAAATTACATAATGATGGATTTTTTCTTATAAACATGCAGCTTTGGGATCTCAAGATGTAACTTAATGGACTGGAGTGGTGTGGAATGAATTACATGTTTTTAATCAGCTGTTTGGACTCTCATTCTGATGGCACCCATTTACTACAGCGGACTCGTTGGTGAGCAAGTGATGTAAAGCCAAATTCCACTAAATCTGTTCTGATGAAGAAACAAGTAATCTACATCTTGGATGACCTGAGCGCGAGTACAGTTTCAGCAAACTGTCTATTTTAGAGCTGCTTAATAGTTGAAAGTTTCTTTGCAACATTCTGTAATTTTCTTGTTCATTAAGTTGAAGATGCTTTAAAACAATCTGTATTGCATAAAGCACTATATAAATAAATTTGATTTAACATAAAAACATGCATTGATATATATTATTATTGCATTTAATACATATGTGACCCTGGCCCACAAAAAAATAGCACGGGTAGCAATAGCCAAAAAATTCATTGTACTGGTCAAAATTATAATTTTTTATTTTATGCCAAAAATCTTTGAGATATTAAGTTAAGATCATGTTCCATGAAGAAATTTAGTACATTTCCTAACATAAATATATCAAAACTTAGTTTCTGATTAGTAATATGCATATCTAAGAACTTAATTTGGACAACTTCAAAGCGATTTTCTCAATATTTAGATTTTTTTTGCACTCTCAGATTCCAAATTTTTAAATATTGTCATATCCTGACAAACCACACATCAAAGGAAAGCTCATTTATTCAGGTCAAATAAAAAAAAAAAAGACCCTTATGACTGGTTTTTATGGTCCAGGGTCACAAATTCAGCCCTGTTCTTTGAAGCTCAGTGTGGATCTGATGAACTCATCAGCTCGTTTATAGAGTACTGTAAAACCCAAAAATGGGTCCAAAGCCCCAAAAGCATCCAAAATGTGTACTTTTGAGGGCTCTCCAAGAGTAGAGTTGGAATCAACAGTTTTATAATATAGTATGATAGCGCCATCTTGTGGTTGAGGTAGGTACTCTGATATTAGGGCTATGTGGGAAATAATAAGAGATAAGATTAAAAATAAGTTATATAAGCTATAAAACCTTACCGGAATCCAAAATAACCTCCTCCACCGGTTATGAGGAAGGTTCTGTCTGTTCTGTTCACTTCCATTATGTTAAAGAAGCAGAAAAAGTGGAATCTGCAGGGTGAAATTAATGATCATGAAAGTGAGATTATGCTACAAGCAAATTATGTTTTGATGTTCATGCAGATTCCGGAAATAAACGAGCTGGCATGCAAAATCAGAACAGTGCAGAACACATTATACAAATCACTTTCTTAAATGATTGTGAAGTCTAATTCTCTCGAGCAGTGTAACCTTAATGTGCGCACATAAAATCAACACGATCTCTCCAAAATATGTGCTGAAAATTTCCTATGCAGACTATAAAACTTAGTTAAAACTAAGTTAAAACTAGTTAAACTTATGCAGCATTCATATAAATCTGAACACGTACCTCTATATTCACGCTTTGAATCGATAGCACAGTGTGTACCGTGCACTTCCTAGGAAACGCGTGAATGGGCGGGATTACATAGTCAAGCGTTTTCATTGGATAAGAGTAGCTATGCCCCGCTGTGATTGGCTGAACTGGCTGCGTCCGATGTCCATTAGCAAGAGATAACAAACGCATATTAATACAAATTCATACAAAGCTCAATAGTTAGAATTCTATTCTATTCTAAATCTATCTATCTATATGCTAATTAATTTGGGACAATCAATTTATTAATTTGGAACTATTGATTCATTTCTTCTAACTAAAATTGTTTAATTGTTTCTTTTTGCATTATTGATAAATTGCTTTCCTATTTGATACTGTAATGTTGCTTTGACACAATTTGTATTGTAAAAAGCGCTATATAAATAAAGCTGACTTGACTATTTATCTTTATATATTTTAGTATGAAACAAGGACTCTAATACGGGATTACTTTACAACAAAGGTGTTACATGACGTATATATTACAAATTTGACAGGAATGCTAAGGGGTTAACCATGTTGCTAGCATGATTTAACATGAATTAGCATGTTGCTAGCATGATATAATGTGAATTAACATGTCGATAGCATGAATAGGCATGTTACTAGCATGTTTCTACCATGATTAGCAAGTTACTAGCATGTTTCTAGCATGATTAACATGTTATTAGCATGTTTCTACCATGATTAGCATGCTACTTGCATTTTGGTAGCATGTTTATAACATGATTAGCAAGTTACTAGCATGTCTTTAGCATGATTCCAACATGATTAGCATGTTTTAGCATAATTAGCATGTTACTAGCTTTGTTGTTAGCATGAATCTAGCATGATTAACATGTTACTTCTATGCTATTAATGTTTCTAACACAATTAGCAAGTTACTAGCATGTTTTAACAAGATTAACATGTTACTAACATGTTGCTAGCATGATTGACCATGTTCTTAGCATGTTTCTACCATGATTAGCAAGCTACTAACATGTTGCTACTAGCATGATTGACCATGTTCTAAGCATGTTTCTACCTTGATTAGGCAAGTTACTAGGATGTTACTAGGAACACGATTCACATGTTTTTAGCATGTTTCTACCATGATTAGCATGTCACTAGCATTTTGTTAGCATGTTTCTAGCTTATTGTTAGCATGTTTCTACCATGATTAGCATATTACTAGCATTTTGTTAGCATGTTTATAACATGATTAGCAAGTTACTAACATGTTGTTAGCATGTTTCTACCATGATTAACATTTTGTTAGCATGTTCATAACACGATTAACAAGCTACTAGAATGTTTTAGCTTGATTAACATGTTACTAACATGATTTAACATGTGCTTAGCATGTTTCTACCATGATTAGCAATTTACTAACATGTTTCTACCATGATTAGCAATTACTAACATGTTTTTAACATGATTAGCGTGTTTCTACCATGATTAGCATGATACTAGCATTTTGTTAGCATGTTTATAGCATGATTAACAAGTTATTAGCATGTTTTAACATGATTCCAGCATGATTAACATGTTTTTAACATTGCTAGCATGAATCTAGCATGTTACTAGCATGTTTCTAACATGATTAGCAAGTTACTACCATGTTGCTAGCATTTTTCTAGCATGATTAACAGGTTGTTAGCATTATTGTCACGTTACTAGCATGTTGCTAGCATGATTGTAGCATGATTAATAAGTTACTAGCATGATTCTAGCATGATTAACATGTTACTAGCATGTTATCATGATCAGCATATTGCTAGCATGATTTAGATAGATATTATTTCAATTGCTCGATTGTTCCAAATTACTTTCTGTTGTATATGTTCTCTATTCCAGTGTATGCTTAGGCAATGCAAAATGTGCTTTTGTCATGTGAGTAAAGCCGTTTGAATAGATAGATAGATAGATAGATAGATAGATAGATAGATAGACGGTGGTTGTAGTTTGACAGCTCTAAGAGGAGAGAGTGTTTCAATTTTGGCTCAGAGTAGATCATTAAGCTAAAACATTCAATTAATAAACATTCAGTACGACTTATTAAAAAAAGATGAACCGGTTTAAAATGTAGATTAGATAAAATATATATTATTTACGTCAGCAACTCGTTAACGTGCGCGTCACCATTCTGTGTACAGCACTCACTGTTGTCATGACAGCGTTCACGTGAACGCCGTTTTTTGAAGGATCTTCATCAGACAGGGGGCGTGGTCGGGAGCGTAGTGGGCGTGAGCGACGCCGTGGGGGCGTGTCGAGGTGGAAGCGCGCTGAGAGGATGTTCATCAGCGTAGTTTCCACGATGCATTTGACAAGCTAACGCCTCTCTGCTCGTGTCATATCCCGGGGAAGCGATTAACGTTGAAACGTGACCTACTCTTTGACAGTTTGGATTTATTTGTATCTTTCGGTCGTTCATATCGACGCAGGTTGGCATCCTGGCACGGAACATGAACATGGCCGCGCAGCTCCCGGAGGTTCGAGGACTTCAGACGGATGAGGTAAATTAATTCAGCTGTCACATCATGTGATGTGTTATATCAGTCAGAGAAATTATGTTATAATACATAAACCACACTTGGGTGGCAGTCCTAACAGTTACAGCTCGTATGCGGATAATGTCTCGGTGGGCTTCAAGCAGGAAGTTCTGCTCCACTTTGTTATGATAACAGTAATCATCTGACGGTCACATTGCTGACCACTAATCCAATGTGCTTTCGATTAATAAAGAATGTGATTGGTTTGGTGATGAAGATTTCCATTTCTCAAATTTCTTTCATTCCCATTATTGTCTTGTGACAAGTCAAGTATTGCGCAACATCTACTGTACCTTGTGAGGGACTAATACTGTATGACGCCATACCACATGACGTCATGTTTATTGTACGTCTTTTTGAAAGCATGTTTCATATGTAATCTAATTTTATTATCTTATATTGTTTGCAATTCCTTTAGAGGTGTGGCTGTCCTGTTTGACACACATTTTGGGATATAATCAATAAACATGCCTTAAAGTCATTTAGTTTTAAGAGTTCTTTTTTTACCAACTACACTAACAGTAAGATGTATTTTTATTTTTTAATAGTATCCTCTGCTCACCAAGCCTGCATTTATTTGATTAAAACAGCTGAGCAGAATGTTTTTCAGGTTTCTTTGATAAATAGAAGGTTCAGAAGAACAGCATTCATAGTTTGTAACATTATACATTGTCTATATCATCTCTTTTGATCAATTTAAAGCATCCTTGCTAAATAAAAGTATTAATTTCTATAATTTTTTATATATATACTGACTCCAAGCTTTTGAATGGTGTAGTGTATAATGTTACAAAAGCTTTTTATTTTAGATAAATGCTGATCTTTGGATCTTTCTTTTCATCAAAAAAGTCATTCAAAAAAAGTATTTAACTGTTTTCAACATTGATCAGCATGTTAGAATGATTTCTGAAGGATCATGTGACGCTGAAAACTGGAGTAATGATGCTTAAAATTCAGCTTTGATCACAGGAATAAATTACTTATTAAAATATACTCAAATAGAAAACAGATATTTTGTATAGTAAAAATATTTTCAAAATTATACTAATTTTGCTGTATAATTTCCTGGAAGTAACAGAATATTTTTTCAGGAAAATATACGACAGACATTGATTACGTCAAATTTTATCAAAACACATTTTGACCAATCAAATGCTCGCTGAAATAAGAATTCCCCTCCCACTCATGGGCCAAAGTGCACCGCAACAACATCCTATTTTATTAGGAAATCCATCTGCAGTCCTCAAGCCATTTTAATAGGGTTTTAATGATTCTGCATCTCCAGGCAGTTTAATTCTTGTTGTTCATTGTTGTTTTTGTTGCTTATTTCTTTCAGGATGAATCCAGAATCTTAAGGGTGAAAGTCATTGCTGGAATTGGTTTGGCCAAGAAAGACATTTTAGGTGCCAGGTCAGTATCGCAAATATCCCACCATGAAAATGACAACCGATATAACGGCAAGACCAATTAAATAGCCTTGAACAATACTGACTCTTTCTAATATACAAACTGGCTTTTCAAAACATTAATATTTTATCAAATGTTCTTACATTTACATTTAGGCATTTGGCAGACGCTTTTGTCCAAAGCGACATACAGTTGGCAGAACATAGAGTGATTCTTCTTGTTTATTTTTAGCAATCGTGTGTACCATTTTCCATTATATTACATGTAAATCAGCTTCACTTTGGCACACCTTGCTAAATGTCGGTTGACAGCTAATTATGGTCCTTTTTTCCCATGTTTTTTGCATGATTTCACTCGACACTCAGTCAATGTCACATTTTGGGTGGATCAACATACAACTCAAGTAGTGTACGACACATTTTAAGGACATTTCGCATTGCTGAGTGTTTTGTATAGGTTTGCTTTATGTACCCACTCTGCCTGCCATCAGTTTGTTATGAAAACATGAAATCGTTTGTATTCTGCATAAGGAGCTTCCGTTTGGACTGTCCGACACTCACGCAGGCTTTTATCTGTTCCTAAAGTAAATAAAAATGATAATAGCTTTTTACAGCCCAATCGGTGGATTCACAAGCTTCGTCATGATGACTCATCTGTTTTAGCTTTTTTTTTTTTTTTTTTTCTGAAAAATAACAACAACAATCAAGTCCGCTTGAAAATCCAACTGACCCTTTTTAAGTTCCTAATGCACATTTCTGGTCTTATTGTGCTTGTTTGTTCACTCACATTCAGCTCTTGCTTCATTCTGCTATGGAAAGCCTACTTTCATCATCTGTGTACTCCCGATGGGCAAAATCATGTCCCGCCCTACATTTTTTCTTGTTGAATATATCATGTTTCACATGACAGGAGTAAAATGGCTTGCAGTTGCTGTTTCATTTTTACATTTAATGGATATTTAGATTAATAGATCTAGGTTTGCTTTGTAATACAAGTATTTTGCTCAGAAAAGGGTATTTACAAGCAGCTGCATGCTGAAGAATTCATATTATGCATAGCTTGTGGTGAACCGTAGGTTGGTGGAAACGTCCCGGTTGTTCCCAAATCGCATTGAAGGGGTGCTGGTCGGGGCGGTACAGTAGATGGCAGTGTTAGCAGCCGTCCCGGCCGTCCTTGAGGGTACGAACAGATCGGCCAGGCTCACTTTGACCTAAATAACGCAGCTCTAGGTATGCAATCAATATCTGCGCTGAGCAATATCATCTCTCCTTCACTGCAATGCTTGCTCGGAAAAAGAACAGATATTTAGCAAAAACCTTGAAACAGCTGAAGGACTGTTTGTTGCGTAGGTTAAGTTGGTGAATGGATTTGCTAGATAGGGATGAATACTTCTTATGGATTGTAAAGTGATCCATAATCACATGACTGCTTATCATCATAACATTTATTGTTGATCACGTCCTGCGATTAACAATGGAAAACCTGACCGCATTACTAAAATATTTGGTAACACTTCCTGTATGACTCAAAGATGGGATATCTTTTTTTCCCCATGTGTGATTGTGTAATATTTGTTTACTTTCCTTTCATCCGCAGTGATCCGTACACAAGAATCTCTCTCTATGACCCCGTCAATGGAGAAATCACCAGTCTACAGACCAAAACCATTAAAAAGGTGTGTGTGCAGACCCTGCTGCAGGAGTTATCATTTTGTCTCGAGTTGTTTAATAACATTTCTCTGTCTTTCTTTTAGACACTGGATCCAAAGTGGAATGAGGAATTCTTCTTCAGGGTAAGTGAATGCACATTTATGGAGAGATCATGTTTTTGTCAGCTAGCTGGTTGTGGCATTTTTGTGAATCTTTAAAAACCATGAAGAAATGTCTCCTCGAAATGAAGAGAAGAGAGAGAATTTCTAAAACTGGTGTTTGAGAGTTGATGAAATGCTAATGATTAATTAAATTACTAAAAAGTGATATTAAAATAACTACCTTATTTTAAAATAATAATAAATATATTACTAAAATAAAAAAAGAAAAAGGTTGTTTACCCTTATGACCATTGATTGACATCAGAGAACAGTGAACATGCAATGTGTTGTTAAATTATTGAAATGTTACTTTAAAATCTCAGAGAGACTTAATATAAATAGTAAATATTTTAGTTCAAAGGGATTTGGATAAATAAAAAATTAAAATGAAAAGTGCTCGTTATACAGTTTAGACATTTAGTTTAAAGGTACTATCTGTAGGATTGACACCGAGTGGTTGAACTAGGTATTGCAGTCCAAATTCAAAATATTGGAGACGTTTTTTTTCACCCGGCCCCTCCTACTCAAACTTGACGCACACGCAGGTTGCCAGATTGAAGACACTAACTGGAACGAGCGCACCCCACGATAGAAAACATTGAGCCTTACACTGCAAGTTGATCAGATAATGTGTATGTTTGTATTGTTTGCTGTGCTCTGTTTGCTTTGCTCTGACAAATTTTGCCACAACAATAAAAAAAGAATAACATTAAAAAGCATTACTAGTGGTGCAACTGGTAAGCGCACACGGCTTTGACGCAAGCGACACGAATTCGCGCCCGCCTCTTGCCGAATTCGTGCTTCTAATGAAAATAAAAATTAAGCAATACCCCCCCCCCCCCCCCCCCGTTATGCCGAAAACTTAATCTCACACACCACCCTACAAATCCACACTCTGGAATATATATATAATATAATATATAATTATTTATTTATTTATTTTACTTTTTTTCTTACATGACAACAACACATTGCTGAAGAAAATTAATAAATAGTTTCACATTCATGTCTAAATAGTAGTAGCCTTGTGTTCTTTCTCACATTTTTACGCGGGGTTGAGGTGCGTGGACCCTCGTAGGCTAGCTAAAAAAAAAGAATATAACAGACTTCCACCACATCAACTAATTAAATAAAATTTCGTACTAGTATTTCATAGTTTTCGTATTTTTCTGTCACGGTTGTGATATATGATAAACAGCCATGACCCGTCTGCATCTCACGTCAGCCACACCGTCTTGAATAAACGCTGTCTTACCAACCAGGCATCATGAAACACAGTGTAAACGCAAGTAAAATGTCAAATTAAATAAAAAACGCGTCACCAATATTTATTCTGTTTTTATTATACCGCTGTTGGTCATAAAGTGTTTTTGATGGATGTCGAGGCTTTTTAGAACATACAGAAAGTTGTATTTCCCGCTCAGACCCCTTTTGTTTGCCAGCTTCCATGACTGAAATGAAACGCGCTGTGTTTTCCGCCAACTGGCATCCCTGGTTCCGAAACACCATTGGGTAAACTGGCAGTGGGCGGGTTTCACAAATCAAAACGCTGTTCTGCACTCCGGGCCGGAATGCTTATTTTCAAAGGAGAATAATTGACTGTAGCGTTGTTTTTCAGATAAACAAGTATGCTAACTTAGCATGTTTCTTGAATATCTACAAACATATTGTGGCATTTTTATGCTTTAGTAGAGTCAAAATCCTACAGATAGCACCTTTAATAAATGAATAAAATAGTGATGTAGTATTAAAAATGTATCGTCCTACTAACTTTGAACGAGGTGTTTATTGTTACAAAAGTTTTCTATTTTCAATAAAAGCTGTTTTTTTTAATGTTTTATTTGTCAAAGAATGCTGAAAAAGTTTCACAGGTTACAAAAAAAATTAAGCAACAGCATATTATAATGATTTCTGAAGGATCATGTGACACTGAATGCTGGAGAATTGATGCTGAAAATTCAGCTTTGCATCACAGGAATAAATTATATTTTAACGTTTATTAAAATAAAAAAACACTATTTTAAATTGCATTAACATTTCATAATATTATAGTTTTTTATGTATTTTTAAACAAATAATTGCAGCCTTGATGAGCAGAAAAGTCTCCTTTAAAAAAACATTAAAAACCTTACCGATCCCAAACTTTTGAGCGCCAGTGAATGTATTTATATATCTATATTTATCTATCTATCTCTCTCTCTCTCTCTCTATATATATATATAATATTATATTATATTATATTATATTATGTTTATTATATTTATTTTCTTTTCATTTTGGGGATGTAACCTAGACATTTCTTCATGAGATTTGTTTTTAAAACAATTTTTGTACCATGAGATATCATATAGACACAGACATGCTGTTCTTAGACAATGCTCTGTTCATCATTCTCACATTTAGATATTGTGTGTGATTCCAGTAATGTGTTCCTGTGAACTAATATTAAACAGATGCAGTCTTTGTGTTCGTTAATAATAGAAAATGTTATACAATACGGGCTGCTCATATTTCAGCATGGAGAGCCTGTTTTAAAGTTCAAGTGATTTAGAAAACCATTTTGGCATTTTATATTAATGCACTATAATGGACTAATGTTTCTGTGAACAGACCAAAAAAAAAATTGACAAAACAGGTGATAATGCTTCAGTCAAGTACAAGCAGTGCTTACAAAGAAACCGCATAGCAATGCCCTTGCGACCAACCACACAGCGAGTTTAAAACCACTCAAATCATCTTCAGATAATGTAAAAATCTATTTTTTTTAGTGAAGTACACCACTGAGCAGGAGAGCTGTGTATATATAACCGCTATGACGTTCCTGCTGAGTGTTTGTCTCGGCTCCTGACAGTGTTTGTACAAACCTGAGAAATATAGTCTAGCTTTGTCACATCTCTTACTTTCACATTTCTTTATAGGGGAAAAGTGGCGTTCAGCAGGAGCCTGTCCTGTAAGATGTCAAATGACCAGAAATAGTTTTGTATTGAGCCCTATAAAATACTCTTCTAAAGCTGCGTACAGCTCGAAACCTCACTTAAACTCTTTCAGAAGTCAGCTGAATTCAGTCATGCCCCACATTTAGCCTAAACTGAGGTCTGATAGGGTTGTAGAGAGATAAATGCGGTTAATTCTCTGAAGGAGGGTGCATGGAAATTGCCTTCTGGATATGTGTAGGGTTTCATTTTTGCAGTTTACATACAAAACAGTGATTTTTATTAATGTGAGTTTTTCCAAGAAATATGTTCATGATGGAAGCAACAGAGAATGACGTAAGAGTGGAAAGCAGCATGACAAATTTTATAATTTTACATCGTCATATGAGAGCTGCTTCTTGTTCATATCAAATCATCTTTATTTTGTAGCACTCATACAATACAAAAAGCAGCTTCTTAGTAATAAACAAGAAAATAATAGAAGCAGTGAAGGTAAATTGTTAGTGTTTAGACTTTTTTTTTGAATTCAGTTATAGAAAAATGTAGATTAGTCTTAAGTTGAATCCAAAAAATAAGACTGATTACCCTTTGGTCAAGCTAGTACTAAAGACACTGTCTTAACATAGAGGCTAAGATTATGCAACTGGCCCCTGATGTAAAGCAGCTGTAAAAAGACAATAGTGTTTTTCCAGCTTATTTCAGTTCAGTTGTTGCTGTGTAAATCTTATCAGTTATGAAATTCATTTAATAAGCAGCCTTATAGAAGACAGTAGTATTTGTTATTCAGCTTAAGATTGCATGTCTTAGTTTTTCTTTAATATCAACAAAACAAAACAAGCATTTTTGATCTGATTTTTATTTCAGGACATGTCATGAACATTGATTTTCTGACTTTTTTTTCTAAATGTTCCTAGTTAATGACGCCTTTAATTAAATATCAGTCTGTTTGGGCAGCATGTAAAGAGAGAGGTGCAGTCACATGTTCTGCGGGTCAGAGGTCAGGGGTTGAGTTACGGGGTGCGCTTAAGATGAGGGGTGCCTTTTACATTCTGTCCGCTTCCCCTGCTGTCATGTGACGCATTTACTGACGCGGTGTGCATGTCTTTCTTACGTAGAGGTTGCGCATTTTCTCAGAAAGGACAGAGAGATGGATGTAAGGTTCTTTGGAAACAGTAATGTGTTGAGAGAAACCATTTCAAGATGTTATGACGACTCCTCGGTGCTTTATGTCAAGCACTGAAAAGTAGTTTTGGTCATATTTAAGATGTTCCAAAGAGCATCTTGAGTTTCAGTGAGTCAAGTCATGCTTATTGTTTTAAATGTTGACCTGGGAATGCAGAATCTATTACTTCTTAACTTTACATTTTAAATACCTATCCTTTGTTTTCAAAATGTCAAAATCATGAAAATTTCCAGATGTGCAAAATTCGCAAATCTCTTATTTGCAATGTGGTTTCAGACTTCTAGACCGTGCCTGTCTATTTTTTTTTCCCTATGCAAAAATTGTCTACCGTATCTGGTGTTTAGTGCATGAATCATAACCAGATCCAGACGATGGCATAAAAGGTTCTGACCTATTTGTGATACTGACCACTGGCCCAAATACCAGCACGGGGATTTCATGAAATGCTAAATGATACACTGTCTGAGTCACTGGCCATTTACAGGCCTAAAGTCAAGGGTTACGAATTGAGCATGAACACAGACCCTCTGTCTCGTAATGAGACATCATTTATTTTAGTTATGCGAAAATAAATGAGCATTAGTCCATGTATTAACATTAGTGTGTATGTTCACTTATTTTATTCGTATTTTGTTATCTCCCACAGGTGCATCCTAGGAGACATCGTCTGCTGCTGGAGGTGTTTGATGAAAATCGTCTGGTATGTAGGGTATTTTTTTGAAAGAACTCTTTTAGGTTGCATTTAAAAAAAATACAGTAAAAACATAATATTCCAACTTAAAATAACTGATTTATATGTGAATATATTGTAAAATGTAATTTATTCCTGTGATGCAAAGCTGAATTTTCAGCATCATTACTCCAGTCTTCAGTGTCACATGATAATATGCTGATTTGCTGCTTAAGAAGCATTTTTTATTGTCATTGTTCAAAACAGAAATGGTCTTCATATGATTGTAATCAGCTGATATAGAAATATTGATTTAACCAGTATCATTAGTTTGAGGCAGGACTGCTTGTTTGGCTTGACAATGGCAGACGTGTTCGATGGTAATGAAACCTTACACAGTTCAGCAGTCTCAAATATATTCAGCTTGTTATTGTTGGGTTCAGGTCTGTAAAATCAGTAGCTACCTGAGCGTCAGTGTGTAATGAATGAACAAGGATGCCTTTTTGCAAGTAGCCACCATAAAGCTCAGGTCTGGGAGCTGAAATTTACCTTTGGGTGCTGTTAAACGTGTAAAGTAACTGCTTTAAAACACATAAAAGTGAATGAGGCGTGACCGGTGTTAGGGGGGTTCTCTCCATCACATGCTGACAGCGTCCTCCCTGAATAACGAGGAAGGTTAAACAAATGCTTGCATAAAAGAGCCAGTGTTCAAGTAAGAACTATAACTCTTGATAAGACAATAAACCGCAAAGTCGCCTTCCTGCATGTGACAGGATGATAACCCGGTTGCTGGATGTAAGAAAAACTGGTATGTCATTGCTAGAATGTGTTTGCTGGCATGAACCAAGCATGCATGCTATTTCTGTCGCTTGAGGAATGTGGTAGCTTACAGAAAGGATGACAAATCATTTCTGATCTCTTTTTGTGCAAAACATTTCTACAGTAGACAATCTGTCATCAATCTCACTTTTATGTTATTTTCATTTTAAGTGAATGCATTTAGCCTGTGTTTTAGAATTCCAAACACTTTGTTGATTTCCAAATGCACAAAATTCAAAAATCCCTGATTCAGTCTCACTTTTATTTAGTTTTCATTTGAAATGCATGAAATTACCTCTATTCTTTGTTTTAAAATTGCAAAATCCTAAAATTGTGTAGATTTCCAACTGCACAAAATTAAAAAAAATCCCTGATTCAGTCTCACTTTTTAGTTTTCATTTGAAATGCATGAAATTACCTCTATTCTTTGTTTTAAAATGGCAAAATCCTAAAACTGTGTAGATTTCCAAGTGCACAAAATGAAAAAAAATCCCTGATTCAGTCTCACTTTTATTTAGTTTTCATTTGAAATGCATGCAATTACCCTGATTCTTTGTTTTTAAATTGCAAAATCCTAAAACTCAGTTGATTTCCAAGTGCACAAAATTCAAAAATCCCTATTCAGCCTTACTTCTATTTCGTTTTAATTTAAAATGCATGTAGTTATCCCTATTCTTTTTTTAAATAGCAAAATTTTAAATCTTTGTTGATTGTGCACACGATTAAAAAATCCCTGATTCAGTCTCACTTCTGCTTAGTTTTCATCTGAAATGCATGCAATTACCCCCGTTCTTGGTTTTAAAATTCCAAAATTCTAAAACTGTGTTGATTTCCAAGTGTGCCAAATTCAAATATCCCTGATTTAGTCTCACTCTTTTTAGTTTTCATTTAAAATGCATGCAATTACCCCTGTTCTTCATTTTAAAATTCCAAAATCCTAAAACTTTATGTCCAAGTGCACAAAATTTAAATATCCCTGATTTAGTCTCACTCTTTTTAGTTTTCATTTGAAATGCATGCAATTACTCCTGTTCTTTGTTTTAAAATTCCAAAATCCTATAACTATTTTGGTTTCCAAGTGCTCAAATACCAAAAAATCCCCACTTCTATTAGTTTTCATTTGAAATGCATGCAGTTCCCCCTGTTCTTTGTTTTAAAATGTCAGAATTCTAAAACTGTGTTGATTTCCAAGTGCACGGAATGTAAAAATCCCTGATTCAGTCTCACTTATATTACATTGCAATTTGAAATGCAAGAATTCCAAAATCCTAAAACTTTGTCCATTTCCAAGTGCACAAAATGCAAAAATCCCTAATTCAGACTCCGTTATATTTAATTTACATTCACGTCGTAAGCAGGACGATTTCCCGTACCCGTGTGCACTGTGTTAACTGCAATTACCCCTCGTGCAATTGCCCCTGATTGATGAGATGGCATTTCTCTCTGACAGAAGCATGGTCTTAAATGGCTGCAACAGCGGGTGTCAGATGACACGTGATGTGGCACATGTCCATATGTGAGCTGGCACAACAAGCTCAGAATTCAATTTAAAGGCTCTCCTTTGGCACAAACAGGCTCGATTCTGTCTACTACTTTCAAAATTTGTAGATGAAGCTATCATGCATTTAAGTCGTGCATGGTTGGAAGTGCAGAAATAAGCCAAACGCTAAGTTTATGAGCTTGGTGGTTTCAGCAGCTCGTAACACCCTGTTCCCCACGTATCTCCAAAGTACTGTACATGGATGCTTTTGAGAAAGCTTAAAATGATGCCAAACCCCGTTCCTCTTTATTTCCTGTAACTCTATCCTGGTGGGGTAAAAATATTAGCAGGGGTGCAGCTTTACAAGAAACTTTAGACACCGCTGTAGAAGGAGGTGGCAGAGTCGAGGTTGGCTAGAACAGGGGCGAGCTGTTCCACCTCCATCCTGGCATGCACGCAGATTGTTGTTTTTTGCACTGGGGTGACCGGCAGCTGGGGGAGGGAGGGCACCCGTGCCTGAATCGGCGCTTGCGAAACTACAGAAGGCACAGCTGAGGCACTCCAGAGGTCTGGCACAGTAGAGCCCTTTGCAGGCTTTCTGGAGCAGTTGCTTCAGCAAAGCTCTCTGAGTTCGCCCATTATCCTTCAGAGAACTAGAGCTGTTCTTCATGGTGCGCTTGACCTGTCGTGGTTGTTAGCTTCAGAGGAGCTTCTGGAGGAATGCCGCTTGTCACTGCTGCTATTTTTGCAATGTGCAACCGCTAATGGTTGCAGTCGCACAACGGGACCAGGAGCAGTTGCTTTTTGCTGCTCGTTTTTTACTTGCTTGGTTTGGGTCCTGCGCCCCACCGGATCCCTGACTTCATGGCGCGACAACTGCGGCTGCATTTCGCATCGCGAAGAAGCAACACCGACCCGCTGTCAGAGACTTGCACCGGTCACGCCGACGAGAGCGGACTTACGAATGCCGGCCGTAGCTCCAGCGAGGCCCTGATGCAGAGTTCCCTGCACATGAAGGTGACTCCAGGACAGCTGGCTTTGGCTTTGCCACCCTTGTCACCAGAGTACGGTAATTTACAGCGCCACTCCACCGTATTTATCCCCAAGGTGAACGGGAGCAGAAAAAGCACGCTGCAGATCTCCTTGCATACTTGCAAGCAGAGCGGCGAGGCGGATGGCAGCAGCGCCGGAGAGGACGGAGAGCTTGTGAGCTGCGAGGGCGGAAACGGAGATGGAGGCTCCTGTAGCAGCAGCACAACGAGCGACGCCGGTTACTGCAGCAGCAATAGCATATTCGAAGCGGACGTCCCAGATCGCAAACCGATCTCTCGGCGGAAGGCGAGGGCACCCTTGCGCCGCTGCTCATCCTTGGTGATTTTCCCACGGAGCCCGTGCACCACGCCGCCCGCGTCCCCCGTCAGTCCGGTAGCGTCTCCCATGATCCCTCCGTTGCCTCCGTCGGCGCGAAGTTCCTTTCAGACCTCTCATCAGATGCAGCTGTCCAGCGTTGATGCGTTGCACGATGACACGTCCAAGGGCTCCGTCGCCACGGCTGTTAACGGTCTGCGGCTGTCCAAAAGCAGCACGTCAGCAGAACACAGGGACGCCAAACCCATCGTACATTTCAGCGTGCCGCCGGAGCAACCGCCAGGACCAGAGCGAACGGAAAGACACTCCAGCGTTTTATTGCACTTCGCAAACCAGCGACCGCTTCCCTCGGGGAAAGCAAGTTCGGCCAAAACAAAGGTCAGCGTTGACTGTTCCAAACCTCTCGAGGGCCCACAAACCGACAACGTCCCGGAACGAGCCAAGCTTTTCCGGAGCACCTCAGCCTGCATGCTGCCAAGCGGAAGGCCGTCGTCCACGGAAAGGAGACACGCCACTTTTCCGACTAGCGGTAGTTCGGATAGATCCTCAAGGAAAGGGTCGCATCACTTCCTTCACAGGAGTATTTCTTTGGAGGTGCCCTGTGCGAGCGCTGAGATTTCTTGTCACGTTTCAAATGCTGCAGATGTGCACTCTAAAAACGTCCCTCCGCACGTGCACATCCATGTATCTCACGGCACAGGTGCAAGAATATCAAACACCCCGCAGGACAACGGCATAAACGACAAAACGGATCATGTTCCAACCTGCACAGAGAGAAATTTTACCGTAAGGCTTCCCTTTTATTAGCAAGTGAAAACTCAGAATGTACTTAACTTATCTTGCACTTTTCAACAAGCGAGTGAGTGAGTGAGTGAGTGAGTGAGTGTAAAAAGTTTTTTTTTAACTCTAAAATTGCATTCACATATTAGGTGATAGTTTTCTTGTCATTGAATATTTGAGATAGATTTTGCTATGAAGTTGTCTTCCCTTGATCCCGCATGTAAAGCTTTTTCCTTTATATATATATATGCATAACTGTGAAATGCCCAAATTAATTGCAGTCCATAATTTATATTTATTTGTTGCACATGTAAGAAAACAAATCACTCTAGGCAGGTTGGCATATGGACAAGCACTTTAAAAATGCATTGTAGCTAAACCAGTTTCATGCTTGTTGCATTTTAGTGGCTTTTTTTTTAACACCCTGAGTGATCACTATGTATTTACCTTAAAGCTAATTTCCATTTAGGCAAACTGGCTAATAAACAAGCACTGTTTAAAAGCAGAGTAGATAAACGAGTTGCGTGCATGTCACATTTTAGAGTCTTTTTCAGTTTTTAAAAAGTTAACATGCACCGTGCAGAATCTGCAAAATGTTAATTATTTTACTAAAATAAGAGAGATCATACAATGCATGTTATCTTTTAGTACTGAATTTAGTTGAATTTATAAAAATGAACCTGTTTAAAAGTTTACATACGCTTGATTCTTAATACTGTGTTGTTACCTGATTAACCCACCGCTTTTTGTTTAGTGATAGTTGTTCATGAGTTCCTTGTTTGTCCTGAACAGTTAAACTGCCTGCTGTTCTTCATAAAAATCCTTCAGGTCCCACAAATTCTTTGGTTTTCCAGCATTTTTGTGTATTTTAACCCTATCCAACAATTAAGGAAATGCAATCCACTTAGAGCCGGGGGGTAAAAAACTTTGAACAAACTTTTTATTTTGCCTAAATATCATATTTTTTCATTTAGTCCTGCCCTTCAGAGGCTACAAAAGATATTTACATGTTTCCCAGATAACAAAATAAGTTACATTTACCCTGATCTTCAAATTCAAGAAGATTTACCCTTAATGCATTGTGTTTTCTTCTGAAGCATCAGTGAGTGTTTGAACCTTCTGTAATAGATGCATATGAGTCCCTCAGTTGTGAAAAGATGGATCTCAAAATCATACAGCCATTGTTGGAAAGGGTTCAAAAACACCAAAATGCTGTGGGACACAGCTGTGGATCATTCAGGTAAGAATTTAGGGGATGTACTTTTGAACAGGGTCATTTTTATAAATTATAAACTATTATTTTCTCTTGTGTAAACATCTTTTATGTGAAATATTTAAATCAGGTCAGTACTAAATAAAAAAATAGCATGCATTTTGTATGAACCCTGTTTTTTGGTAAAATAATTAATGTTTTGCAGATTCTGCAAGGAGTATGTAAACTTTTGACTTCAACTGTGTCTAACAGCTTAGATAGGTTGGCTTATAGAAAAGCACTGTAACTAAACGAGTTGCATGCTTGCATGTCGCATTTTATAGCCTTTTCTGTTTTTTATAAAAAATTTTTAACACTTTGAGTGATCGCTGTATGTATTTACTTCTGGAATAATTATAGACAGCGGTCCCTAAGCCTCCCCCCAGCCCTAGGTCTATAAATACACAGCTTCGAAAATACTCCGCTTGACTCCAGTTAGTCTGGCCGAGTACCACGCTGGCAAGCTCCTAGGATTCAACATGATATGCAGGGGCTGCACATGGCTGTCCGTCAGCTGTTGGGCCAAAGGTCAGCTGATTGGGGGAGAGGATGAGTGTTAGGGATACGGGGGCCAAACGATGCGATTCCTTTGCAGTAAAGGATAACATGTTCACTGCCCAGCGGGTGGCCGCTTAGCCGTCGGTATGTTTTCAGAGCATCAGGTGTCTCGCTTGCTGCACTTATTTCATTTGCACTCACTCTCTTTGTCTCTGATTTTACAGCGTGTTAGAAACGGGTCGCACAAGCAGTTAACATCGCTGTTACCTTTACTGCCGCGGCGCTCTTATGTAATCTAATCTAAATTCAAGGCTCTAATTTCAGCATGCCGCTTGTTTGTGCATCTCGTTTGTGATGTTCAAACACATGAACATATTGTTCCTCTTGTAGCTCGTTCAGACGTTTAGAAGGTACACTGCATGGCAGCAATAGCAAGACACTACAATACGATATTATTTAGCTCCATTGCTGCATGAAGTATTCTGCACTGAAGCATGTTATTGTAGATCTTGCATAACGAAATGATGGTCCAGGTCTATACCTGGTATCATTTTTCCACAGAAACGGAGCTGGTGCTTGGCCAGGGAATCTGGGAAGTAATTTGATTCAGTGTGTTTATGTTACGAGCTGCTTTTGACTTAACAGTCAGATGGTATCTGCACATAAGAAATGCAAATGTATTTTTGACTCCGAGGCCCCCCGTTGTCCAAAGGCTATATATATATATATATATATATATATATATATATATACTTAAAATATGTATAAGTAAAATAATTACATTAATTAAAAATTAAAACAATTAACTTCTGTAATTCCAGATTAATAGCAATATAGCAATTTCCTAACTATTTGAACCTGATGTAAAATAAACATATGTAAATGTTTATTTATTTATTTATTTTTAAAATTTAGTGCAGCACTACATAAAATAATTAAATATAATAATTATAAGCAATATAATTAGCTAAAGTAAAAAAGCTAAAAATAATTATGTAAATCCAGAATATCTGTTATTATTATTATTATTATTATTATTATTATTATTATTAATGCATGTAAATAAAAAAATTACAATATTTATGACTTTTTAAGATTTAATTAATTTCCTTAACTTTTCCAGGTCTAGAAAGCCACTAGGTGTGGCACTATATAAAAATAATTAAATAATAATTATTTGCAAAATAATTTGCTGAATTAAAATGGCTAAAATAATGAACTTCTATAAATCCAGAATATCTATAATAATAATAATAATAATAATAATAATAATGTATGAAATCCACTAGGTGTGGCACTATATAAAAATAATTAAATATAAAAATTATTTATGATTAGCTAATGTAAATCCATAATATCTATTATTATTATTATTATTATTATTATTATTATTATTAATGCATGTAAATAAAAAAAATACAATATTTATGACTTTTTAAGATTTAATTAATTTCTTTAACTTTTCCAGGTCTAGAAAGCCACTAGGTGTGGCACTATATAAAAATAATTAAATAATAATTATTTGCAAAATAATTTGCTGAATTAAAATGGCTAAAATAATGAACTTCTGTAAATCCAGAATATCTATAATAATAATAATAATAATGTATGAAATCCACTAGGTGTGGCACTATATAAAAATAATTAAATATAAAAATTATTTATGATTAGCTAATGTAAATCCATAATATCTATTATTATTATTATTATTATTATTATTATTATTATTATTATTATTTATAATATATGTAAATTGAACATTTATAAATATTTATGACTTTTTAAGATTTAATTCATTTCCTTAACTTTTCCAGGTCTAGAAATCGACTGAGTGTGGCACTTTATAGAAAATAATTAAATATAATAATTATAAGCAAAATTACAAAAATAATTATCTTATGTAAATGCAAAATATCTATTATTATTTTTTATTTATTGTGTGTAAATTAAAAATATAAAAATATTTATTTAAGATTTAATTAATTTCCTTAACTTTTCCAGGTCTAGAAATCCACTACGTGTGGCACTATATAAAAATAATTAAATATAATAATTATAAACAAAATAATGAACATATGTAATTCCACAATATCTAGTAGTAGTAGTAGTAGTAGTAGTAGTAGTAGTAGTAGTAGTAGTAATAATAATAATAATAATTTGACTGAAAGCATTTTCTCAGCAATTTGTAATATTTTTAGCATTTTTAGTTTTATTTTTAGTGTACAGAGTAAAGATTGTAATAATTTCCTTGACTTTTTCATACATTCTGATAATAAATATCTATATAAAATATATATATAAATACTTAATATAAATAATGTTGTTGGAACAAAATACGTAAGGAAATATGATTTCTTTGTTTTTAGCTTAATTTTTCTATCTTATTCTACATCATTTTAGGTCACCCCTGGTTGAGAATTCTGGTTTAAATTGACATGCAGGATAAAGTGGTTGTGCCAATATGTTATATCTTATAATTCATGTAGTTTTCTTAAATCTACCCTGAATGTATGTTGTTCAGAAAGCGTTTTTTATTCAGACATGATTCTGTCTCTGAATGAACAGACCTTTAATGCTTTATAAATGCGTCGAGCGGGTCCAGATTGGGGCTCGGGTCCAATTGTCGATCAGGGTTCCTCTGTTTCCCGCTCAAGGACGCTGTCACACCTTATGCTCGCTGACGGGAATGGTTAACACATGACTGTGTGACCTCTGCCAAAGGTCAATGCAATCAGCAGCGCTTCTAAAGAGCTGTCAGATGTGTGTGTGTGTGTGTGTGTGTGTGTGTGTGTGCGCGCAAGGCCGAAGGGTTTGATAGTGAATGAATGAGTTGTGTTTTTCCACAGCGCTTTCTCTGCTTGATTAGCTCTTATCAGTCAACAGCGCAGCGCTCGTAATCTCTTCAGCGACGTCTCTCCTCCCGCAGTGCTTGAAAACCTCATGAATTTATGAAAATAATTAGATCTTATTCCGTAATAGCTGCTTGATTGAGACTTTGTACTAGTTCCTAGTCTTTTGTGCATGACTCATCATGATAACGCTTCATAATCTTTGTGTTCATAATGTTTTAAGTGATGCAGCCTTTCTAAGATGTATATTAATATTTAAACAGTTAAGGTAAACAGTAATTGCATTCTGGTTAATGTATTGCAAATGGCAATCACAGTACAGACATTGTCATACCTGCAAATCAGAATTGATGTTTTGGATGATTATGCTAATGTTAGTTAATTTTGGGGTCAGTTTAGGTGCTATATGTGACCCTGGTCCACAAAACCAATCGTACGTAGCATGAGTATAGCTAGCAATACATTGTATGGGTCAAAATTAGCAATTTTTCTTTCATGCCAAAAGTCATTAGGATATTAAGTAAAAATCATGTTTCATGAAGATATTTTGTATCAAAACTGAATTTTTGATTAGTAATATGCATTGCTAAGAACTTCATTTGGACAACTTTAAAGGTAATTTTTTGTTTTTTTATTTATTCATGGAAATATTTTATAAATTATGTATGTTAAATATCCCTCATGTTGAGCTAAAAAAATTATATATATATATTTCTTTCTTTCTTTCTTTCTTTCTTTCTTTCTTTCCTTCTTTTTTCCTTTCTCATTTATTATAATGTTTTTGTTGATTATGTTAGTTTTTTTCTTTCATGTATTAATTTTATTACTAATATTATTATTATTATGATTATTATTATTATTATTTATTTTTTTATTTTTTTATTTATTTGACATTTTCATTTTACTTATCATGGATTTCATTTTCATGTATTAGTTTATTTAAATTGTCATTTATTTATGTTTCATTTTTATTATTTTATTGTCTGTCTTAATTTATTTAATCATTTTATTTAATAAATTTTTTTTTATTATTTATGAAAATATGGAAGTTATACTCTCTATATATACATATATACATACATATATATATATATATATATGTATAATTTTAGTTTATTATTATTATTATGTTTATGTTATGATGTATGTTTAAGTTTATCTTTTATGCCAAAGATCATTAGGATATTAAGTAAAGATCATGTTTCATGAAGATATTTTGTACATTTCCTATAATATATCAGAACTGAATTTTTGATTAGTGATATGCATTGCTAAGAACTTATTTTGTAGTATTTTGTTTTTTTTTGGGCCCTCAAATTCCAGATTTTCAAATAGGCCAAATATTGTCAAACCATACATTAATAAAAAAAGCTTATTTATTCAGGTTTTAGATAATGTATAAATCTCACTTTTGACAAAAATGTACCCTTATGACTGGTTTTGTGGTCCAGGGTCACATATGTCAAACTGTCAATAAAGACTAATTTATTTGCTTATATTTTGCAGTTTTCTTTTCTATACAGTGCAGGATGGACTACAAACTCTGACCTTTTAGTTTACATAAAACATCTCCTGAAAGATCAGTAATGAGCACAGTGGTTTAGATGTGATGTGATGATGAGGAAACGTTTGTCAGGTGTTTTGCGATAGTAAAGGCGCAGTCACGCTGCTCTTGTGGCAGAAAATGGTTCACTTTGAGCCTTCCTCATTAGGTTTCTTCAAATGTTTGGCATCATTTACTGTTTTCCTTCTCATTATCGGGGCAGACGTGGCTGATCGTATACAGATAGTTTGACAACAGTTTTCCATTTTTGCCTCACTGGCATGTTGCAACCGTAGATAAAGTTTATGGTACTATACCATACTCATGTGAACTATGCCAGCATTCTGCCAATTGCATTATTATTACTGCTTGTCACAGTTTTTATATTTTTACTCCTAACAATTTAAGAGAAATTTTCATCTAAGAGAAAAATGTATCAGAAGTTTTTTATTTATTTCATTTATTTTTCATTTTAATTACTGTTTTATTTTGTATCTTAATTTATTACATGTTAATTTGTTTTAGTTTTATTTATGCAAATTTTTAATAAATTCTATATGTGAAATACGACACATGTAGAGCAAAAAAATTGAATAAATAATATACGGTAGTTAACATTTAAAGTGGATCTTAAAATTGTTTTGGTATTTTGAAGAAAGGTTTTGATCCACTTCAAATGTTGACTACTGTATATTTTCTTTTTACTTTTCATTTGCATGTATTAGTTTGTTTAAATGGTCATTTATTTAATATTTATTTATTTAATTTAAATTATTATTTTATTTTCTACCTACCTAATTTATTTAATTTTAATTTATTTGTGGAGATATTTTAAAAATGATAAATGTGACGTCACATTGTTGAGCTAAAAAATAAATAATACATATTTTTCCTTCTTTCTTCTTCCTTTCTTCTTTTCATATTTATTATATCGCTTTTGTTTATTATTTTAGTTTTATTTCATTTACTAATTTTGTTATTAATATTTATTTTTTATTTATTTGTTCGTTTTACTTATGCATTTCATTTTCATGTATCAGTTTATTTAAATTGTCATTTATTTAATTTATATTTATTTAATTTTAATTATGTTATTTTCTAGCTTAATTTATTTCTTTTTAATTAATTGTATTATTTCATTTTAATTTGTTTTATTTTTATTTATTCATGGAAATTTTATGTACTTTATAAATTATATGTAAAATATCCCTCATGTTGAGCTAAAAAAGTTAATTTCTTTCTTTTTTTTCTTTTCTCATTTATTATACTGTTTTTGTTGATTAAGTTAGTTTTTTTTTTTCATTTATTAATTTTATTACTAATATTATTATTATTATTATTATTATTTATTTTTATTTATGGAAATATGGAAGTTCTACAATATATGTAAAATATATCCTACCTGTTGAGCTAATAAAATAATAATAATAATAATAATAATTATTATTATTATTATTATTATTATAATTATTATAATTATAATTATAACATTTTTTGTCTTTTTTCTTTATGTACTTTATAAATTATATGTAAAATATCCCTCATGTTGAGCTAAAAAATTTTAATTTCTTTCTTTCTTTCTTTCTTTCTTTCTTTTCTTTCCTATTTATTATATCGTTTTTGTTTATTATTTTACTTTTATTTAATTTGCTCATTTTATTATTAATATTTTTATTTATTTATTGGTCATTTATTTAATTTTAATTACTTTATCCTCTATCTTAATTTATTTAATTTTAGCTGTGTTATTTAATTTACTTTTTTATGGAAACATTTTTTTTAATTATATATGGAAAATATCCATCAAGTTGAGCTAAAACATTTTTTTTTTCCTTTTTGACAAGTGCAGTTTGAAACTTGTATTTGTAGTAAGCTAAGCAATTGTAATGTACTAACAATATATAATAATATAATATAATGCAAAATACTGTTTCTTACAGTTTCTCCATTAAAAACTATTTTATATATCGCTTTGGACAAAAGCGTCTGCCAAATGCCTAAATGTAAATGTAAATGTAAATGTAAATATATATATAAAACACACACATATATCTAATATTTATTAACCCACGCATCTTAATAAAAAACGGTAATCATGCATTGCCTTGTGTCTTAACTAGCTTAATGCCTGAGATGACACTAACAGAGCTTTCTCCCTTAACGCTTTCATTTCATTGACACGAGGGCACAGAGAGCAAGTCTGTCATCTCATCTGGGGCCCAACGGAGTGGCAGAACGGTTTTGTGGTTTGACCCGAATACAGAACAAACATGAAAATGTGAAGCTGGCCTTAAAAACGAGGGAATATATGAGTTTTAGTCATCATCGTGGCTTTATAAGTGCTGTAAAAACCTGAACGAGGAAGGAAATCGTGCACAATGTAGATGGACACATTTTAGCGTAAGGTCAGCCGTTATTTCGTTCTGCCCAAGCTACCATAAAATGAAACATCTGACAGCGTTTTGAACACCGAAGGCTTTTACGCCTCATTTAGGTGACGTGTATTTGACTTGTCATATTGTTTCGGTTAGCGTAATGACAGTGTGTGTATAAAACGTGGTATAAAGTGTATTTAAAATGCTTCTAAGCTAAGTATGAAAGCCAGCCGTCGAAATGAATAGCGGCAGCTGGAAAAGGTTTGAGGATGGGAATGATTTTGTTCCGAAAACAAACTCTCTCTTTCTCTCTCTCTTTCTCGATCCCTTTGTTTTTTTTCCCTCTCTCGGCCTACTTTTACCTTCACTCTATTTGTGCAGCTCGCTCCCAGTCTGAGGGATAGACCATGGGGAAGTCTACCTTTATAAAGGCTTGTTTATATATAACTCCTGTATTTATATCTCTGTAAACAATGAACGCACTGTACAGCCTCAGATAAGGTCAGTGTCATCATGAAACACTGATCTTTATGTCTATTAGTATTGAAGACAGAGAACAAAATTATGTCTAAAATATAACTCGCTGAATATTGTTTTCTTGCTTTTTGCATTTTGTGTGAAAGAAATGCTTCTTGTGTTATAATAGCAATAATAACGAATTAGCAAATGAATGTTATTGCAGCTTCTGTTTGACCCTATGAATCACCCGTAGTTCAAGCCAGGGTTGCCAGATCCACATTTATTCCCTTTACCAAACATTATTGGTACTACATCTCCAATTCAATAATTGCAAATAATATTTTTAGATTTAAATGGTCATTTATTTAATTTTTATTATCATTTAATTTTTTTTATTTTCATTTTTTTTATTTTCATTGTATTATTTAATTTTAATTTATTTTATTTTAATTTATTTATGGAAATATTTTAAAAATTATCTAAATTATAAATTATAAAATATCCCTTATGTTGAGCTAAAAATGTTAAATAATACTATTTCTTTTTTCTCCCTTGCTTTCTTTTATTTTTTTCATTGTTTTTGTTTATTATTTTATTTGTATTTAATTTATTTATTTATTTATTTTACATTTCATTGTACTTGTCATGCATTTTATTGTTATGTATTAGTTTATTTAAATTTGTCATTTATTTATTTTTTATTTATTTCATGTTAATTGTATTATTATTTGTATATTTAAATTGTAATTTATTACATTTTTATTTATTTTCTGTGTTAATTTTTTATTTTAATTGTATTATTTAATTTTTATTTATTTATGGAAATATTTTATAAATTATATATGTAAAATATCCCTCGTGTTGAGTTAAAAAAATCTTTCTTTCTTTTTTCCTTTCTTTTATTATATTGTTTTTGTTTATTGTTTTAATTTTATTTCATTTAATTTTATTCTTCTTTTTTTTGCATTTCATTTTACTTTTCATGGATTTTATTTTTAGGTATTATTTATTTATTTATAATATTATTATTATTATTATTATTATTTTTTTGGACAAGTCCAACTTAAAGCAGTAATAACGAGTTAGCAAATTAATTGTTAACTCATTGCAGGTTCTAGTTCACCCTATGAATCACCCGTAGTTCAAGCCAGGGTTGCCAGATCCACAGTTTTTCCTTTACCTAACATTATTTGTAAGACACTTCCAGTTCAATAATCGCAGAGAGCTTACTGCTTTGTTTCTTCTGAAAAGAAACAAAGTCTCAGCTCTCAAATAATGTACATTGCATCACAGAATTAAAAAATAAATGCTGTTTTGACGCTCTTTCAGTTCAAGTGGCAGTGCAGAGCGCAAGTTTCTTCCACGTTACTACAAGTTATAGTGCAAAACAAACATGAATAAACATCAGAAGGTGTTGAAAGATACAGTACAACTTTTTGTGTTTGTAAACAATATGTCACTTAACATAGCATTTACCCTAGGAAAGTTATCCAGTGTTCTCAGTTCATTAGTTGGCTATAAAATTACTAGACAAAGCTTATTTTCTGTTAATTAAATTTGTGTTTGAATAACTCTTTCATGAAAACTATCATATGTGCAATTGACTTGCATACAACAGTTTTTATTTGGGTTTAATTTTATGTCTGAAAATAAATATCATTGAATAGTTTTTTTGTTAATTTTTACCTCTGATATCATGTACCAAATAACAAGGCTCCTGTATAATTTACAGCATTACTTGGGAGTGTTTTTTTTTTTTTTTGTCCTTTTTTTTGTTAGAAATTTAGTATCGGTGCATTTCTAATTGAGACTGATGTCAGACAAGCTCAATATGAATGTATTTTGTTCATTTTCAGGCATTATGTTCAGTAGTTTCTGTGACAGAATCACTGACAGATGTGTGTTCTGTGTTTTCTTGATTCTCTGCAGACGAGGGATGACTTTCTTGGACAAGTGGATGTTCCTTTGCACCAGATCCCTGTGAGTATTTATCATCATTATGTTTTGTGTTAAACTTGATGTGTGTTTTGTTGAAACTGCTGACTTGTATTGTCATTAATGTAGGTTAAATGCTGGTGTTATTTTTAGAAGGTCCACCTCATATGTCTTCAGAGACGCTCCCATTTTAACATGGCATCGTAAAATAAACCTTCTGGTTTTGGAACTGCTCAGTTGCACTTCATTATTAGTCACTGTGAAAATTAAGCTCGCTCTCTATATATACTTTTGTGTGTGTGTGTGTGTGTTGGCTGAGTGATCATAAACATTAAGACTTAAAAATATCCATGACACTTGACTCTCTACCTTGTAGACTATTTTCAGCAATGGTATTTCTAATGAATAATGTTTATTTAGAAAATTTAATCGAATTATTTTTGCGGCTGAAGAAATTAGACACTAAAAATAAATACAGACAAAGTAAATAGTAATAAATACAAAATTAATGCATATTTGGTAACTGTGTACATAAATAAATAAATAAATAAAAATATTTATTTAGCAAAAAAAAATTACCAGATTAAATAAATAAATATAAAATATAAATTATTTTAAATTGGATAATTATAATTGTTTAGACAGTTGAATTACACGAATAATGGCAATTATTTTCGAGGCTGAAGAAATCAGCAAAAAAAATAAATTCTAAATTAATGTAAATAAATAAGATTACACAAATAATGACAATTCTTTTAAGGCTGAAGAAATCAGCAAAAAATAATACATTCTAAATTTAATGCATATAAATAAATAAATAAATAAATAAATAAATAAATAAAATTACACAAATAATGGCGGTTTTTTTTTAGGCTGAAGAAATCAGAAAAAAATAGTAATCAATTCTAAAATAATGCAGATAAATAAATACATGCATACAAATAAATAAATAATATTAAATTAATACATATTAAATATAAAATATATAAATATTTATTTAGCCAAAAAATAGCAAAAATCATTTTTTTATAAATGCAAGATTAATAATAATTGTAAAATGAACACATGGTAATGTCTACATAAACATAAAAATAAATATTGAAGAATATCAGCAACAAATAATAATAAATTCTCATTTAATGCATACAAATAAATAAATAAAATTGCACAAATAATGGCAGGTTTTTTTGAGACTGAAGAAATCAGCAAACAATAATAATACATTTCTAAACTAATGCATATGGAATACATGAACAAATAAATAAATACTTTTTGAGGCTGAAGAAATCAGCAAAAAAAAGTCATAAATTCTAAAGTAAATAAATACATATGGAATATATATATATATATATATATTTTGTTACTAATATTTTGATCTTTTTTATATCCACAGACAGAAAATCCCAACAATGAAAGGCCGTACACTTTCAAGGACTTCCTGTTGCACCCGAGAAGGTTAACTGTACAATTTACTGTAGTTTTACTGCCGTTTTTACTGCATGGATACCTGCATGCTTTATTCCTCAAACATGACTCTCACTGACTTAATTCTGTTGTCATTCTTGTGAAAAGCCCTTTGACCTGCTATGACTTCATTTGACTGTGAACTGTTTTCATTTCAAACATGTACATATCAACACTTCGGATACACTTCAGTGGAGTTTTATGTTTAAAACCATGTTTTTCTTGTAATTTGATGTGGGTTTTTTGTTGACGTGTTTGTTTGAACTGTTTTGATACAGTCACAAGTCGAGGGTGAAAGGTCATCTGCGACTGAAGATGACATACCTGCCCAAAAACAGCGACGCGGAGGACGACCCGGTTGAGCAGAACGAGAATCTGGATGTAAGAATAATGCACACAAACACAAGCTTTGGTGACAAACATGAAACTTCAATTCTAGAATCCTATAGTATTTGTTAAGTGAACTAGAAAGAGTTAAAGTTGCAGTATGGTGCATGACATGTTAGTGAACAAGAGCTGAAGGACGTTGCTTGTCGTGTTCAGCGTCTTTTTGAAAGTATTTGTGATGGATGGAAAGACCCTGAAAAGTTTTATATTCCTCCATCTGCACTTGTGGCCCGTCCTTGAATGAAAAATCCTTTGTTTCCTTAGGCACAATTCTGACTGATTCGCAAAGCTTTTCAGACATGTTCTGACCTTGCACTTGCCATTTATTTCTTAACAGAACAGCAGATAGACAGACTTTATATGTCCTTAAAGAGAAAATCAATAATTATGATTGTCGGGTTCATTTAGTGTTTGTGGAAGGCTTGTTTATTCTGTTGTTGAATTTATTGCAAATGAAGTTTACTCATACAAACATCATTATTACTTTTGTTCAATTTGTTTGTAGTACATCAAATATACATTTTGTACTTTTATTTTACTGTTCTACTATTTTAGGATAACATGGACCTCAGATATCTTAATGTATGTATGCATCAGCTTTTTATTTATTTTATTTAATTTAATTTATTCATTTTATTTTTGCTTTTTTAAGTTGGCATGGAATTCAAAGGCAGTATTTTATTTTATTATTTTGTTTTATTTTAACATTCTATTATTTTAGGTTGACATGGACCTCAGATACCTTCATTTATTTATTCATCAGCTTTTTATTTTATTTTATTTATTTTTTTATTATTTTATAATGTTTTAGGTTGACATGGTTTTCAAAGACCTCATTTTATTTTTCAGCTGTGAACTAGAATTATTTTATTAATTATTTTATTATTTTATTTTAGTTTTAATAATCTATTATTTTAGGTTGACATGGACCTCAGATGCCTTTTATTTATTTATTCATCATCTTTATTTTATAATGTATATTTTATTTTATTTTATTTTAAATGTATATATTTTTAGGTTGACATGGACCTCAGATTCCTTAATTTATTTATTCATCAGCTTTTTATTTTATTTCTGCTTTTTTAGGTTGGCATGGTTTTCAAAGGATTTTATTTTAGTTTTCAACAGTGTTTTATTATTTTATTTTTAATATTTTATTATGACATGGTCATATGCCTTTAATTTAATTTAATTTAATTTAATTTATTCATTTAATTTTATAATGTTTTATTTTTGCTTTTTTTAGGTTGGCGTGGATCTCAGATACCTTAATTTATTTATTCATCAGCTTTTTATTTTAATTTATTTTATAACGTTTTATTTTTGTTTCGTTTTTTAGGTTGGCATAGATTTCAAAGGCCTCATTTTATTTTTCAGCAGTGTTTTATTTTATTTTTTATTTTTGTTTTAATTTATTTTTTATAATAATGTATTATTTTCAGTTGACATGAACCTTCATATGCCTTTATTTATTTATTCATCCCCTTTTTATTTATTTATTTTTTTTAATTCTGCATTTTTAGGTTGGCATGGATTCCAAAGGCCTCATTGTATTTTTCTGTTGTGAACTAGAATTATTGTAATTATTTTATTTGTTTTTTTGTTTTTTTTTGCTTTTAATTTTCTATTATTTTAGGTTGACATGGACCTCAGATGCCTTAATTTATTTATTCATCGTCTTTATTTTATTTTATAAATTATTTTAGGTTGACATGGACCACAGATTCCTTAATTCCTTATATGTTTTTTACATTTTATAAACTTAGCCAAACTAAAATAAGTTTAAATATTTCCCATGGAAACATTTCTCATTTTCATGTTTTACTTTGATGTTTACTTTGATGTGCTAAATTAAACTAAAACTTAAATAAAAAATAATTAAACCTGTATAGACCTAATATATATATATATATATATATATATAGTGTGTGTATATATATAGGAAAATGAAAGATAAAAAATAACTTCAAACTGTTAATAAAAACTATAATAGTATGTGTTTGTTATTCAAAATGCAGTGTGTGTTCGGTCATGGTCAATGCATGTGCATTTTTCTTTTTCTTTTATTAGCATCGCGTGTTATCAGGTTTCCAAACAAAGCCTTGAGCAAACTAATGGCATTGTTTTGTTCATAAACAGATGTGTTATATTTATGCACAATAACTTTAATATAGAACCAGCAGAGTCACTGTGTACTTTTCCAGCCGCTCTCATTGTACGAGCGTCGTGTTGATGCTGGTGTCGTCCGCAGGGTTCTAGTTGTACGAGAAATACAGGCGTGATTTTAGACCTCCAAGACTCGCTCAGAAGTGCTGCCAACGTGAGATTAAACAGAGCTTAATCGTTCCTGGATGGCAGTCCTGTTCACACCAGTCCGGGTTGCTCTAGAGGACATGTTACGTGAAATTTGCGCACCATTGTGTGCCATTGAACTACTTTTCATGCAAAGTACCATCTGATGAAACAAACAAGCATGATTTTCCTGTACAACTGCATGCAAGGAAAGTAAGAGGCCAATGTTTTAATACTCTGCTCATTTCTTTCCTGTAGCCTGGTTGGGAGTTTTTGGAGCCTCATGAATTATGCAGTCCTCACCATCCTCACCAGCTGCCTGCGCTGCCCCCTGGCTGGGAGGAGAGACAGGACAATCTGGGACGAACCTACTATGTGAACCATGAGAGCAGGACCACCCAGTGGCACAGACCCACCATACAGTAATTATAACTCACTTTAAACAAACACACATTAGAAACATGCGTACACTAAACCAACTATGTACACAAGACCAATATGCCATGTAAATATTTGCATTTAGCTTTTACGTTCATTCCATTTGGCACATGGCTTTATTCAAAGTGACTAGAATTTTTTTTTTAATCAGAGAAACTTATATAGCTGTGGTATAATGTTTCCTCATGTTTGACCATCTGAATTGCAGTTTACTATAATTACTGTTAAATCTGTTTTAAGTACATCCAATATATATTTTGCATTGACTGCCATACAAAAAGCCATTAAGACTTTACCTTTTATAAGGTCAGTATTTTATTTGGTTTTATTTTATTATTTTGTTGTATTTTATTCAGTTTTTAAAATTATTTAGTTTTTTTTTTTTTTTTTTTTTTAGATTTTTTTAATATTTATTTTAATATATATATATTTTTTTACTTTGTTTTATTTTCATTTAGTTTTTTTAGTTTTCAGATTTATTTTGTATTTACTTTATGTTGATGTGATTAATGTTTTGTATTTATTTATTTTATTATATTTATAAAAAATATATTTTATTTTAGTGTTAGTCTTTTTCTGTATGTATAAAAATTACTATAAAAATCATATCATGTATTAGTTTTTTGTAGAGTTTTAGAATTTGATGTTTTTAGATTTTATTTTATTTATATATATATATATATGTATGTATGTATGCATGTATGTGTGTATGTGTGTGTGTGTGTGTGTGTGTGTGTGTGTGTGTGTTTGTATATGTATGTATGTATGTATGTATTTAGTTTTGATTAAACTTAGTTAGTATTTAGTATCAGGTTTTTTCAGTTTGTTTTGCTTATTTTATTTATTTTTTTAGATTTGTTTTATATTTATTTTTAGTATTTTATTTTGTTTATTTTATTTGACTTTGTTTTATTTAATTTTTTGCTTTCACTCTGTTTAATTTAATTTTTGTTTGTTTTGAGATTTATTTTGCATTTATTTTATGTTGATGTGATTGATATATTATGTATTTATTTATTTTATTATATTCATAAAATATATAATATTATATATTCATAAAATAATATTTTATTATATCTAATAATAAAATAATATTTTAGATATTTTGTTTTCTTTTTAGTTTTTGTTTTATTTTTGTGTATATACGAAAATGATTATAAAAAATAATACCATAAAAATTATTAACCAGGCTATAAACAAATCAGTAAACACATCAGCCATCCACTAAATTCAGTTGTTGTTGTTGTTGTTGTTGTTGTTGTTGTTGTTGTTGTTTTGTAGAGTTTTGTTTTAGATTGATTTTATTTTATGTATTTTATTATGTTATGTCTTGTTCTTTTATTTATTATTTTTTTTAATTTAGGTTTTTTCTTTCCTTTTTATTTCCTTTTCCCCTGATTAAAGTTTTAAAAAACTCAAGGATTTTAACCCTTTAACTGTCACTCCCTATTGTGAACATAGACATGAAAATGCACTATCCAGATGTAATTTTTTACATTCATGAACAAAAACATTTTGTAATAGGATTTTCATGTACAATTTCCATGATAATGCAATGTCTGATTTTAAAATGGTTTCCAAAGGATGAATTTTGAAATTTTAAGTCTTCAAGTGATATATAATTTCTTATGATTTCTAAAGTGTGATAGAAAAAAAGGCAACAAAGAAAGTCTTTTTGTGAAAAAGGTCTGAACTCCTGTTTTGAAGTAGTTTTGAGGTGCACTCTTGTCATAAATTAATCTATTACTTTTCCTACATAATTTGTAACACAAAACAGTTAGGGTTAGGGTTAGGTAAAACAGTGGTAAAATATCAATTTAGGAGTCTTAGACCTTTCCAGCGATATATAGTTTGTCATGATTAGATTAGGATTTATTTGAAATATGGTGAAGTAAACGAAGGCGTCCCGGTGACGGGACGGTGACAGTTAAAGGGTTAATAACCAGAATAGAAACAAATCATTTAGAGTTGGTTTTTGTGACATCATGTGTTTGTTTTCTATAGATTTTAAGGAAACAATCAGCAGGTCATTACTCCCTACACAAAACTCTACTGCAGTCAGTCATCCTGTAATACCTAAAACAGCCCTCTTATTTCCTACCTCTGGTCTCTGCTGGTCAGCGGCATCCTCACCTGCTTTATTTGAGTCTTTCTGGGTCATTTTAAAGCACTGAAGTGTGTGTTTTGTCCTGATTTACAGGGACAGTCAAAGAGACGATGAACAGAGACAGGATACACACAGCGAGTCCCAGCGGGCGTTCCTCACACGCAGACAAATATCTGAACATGAAGAGAACCACGAGCGCAGAGAGTCACCTGAGGTACTCACACACACACACACACACTTATGTGATTTCTTTGAAACTCCCAAATAAATGACACACTTTTCACATCTGTGTGTGTGTTTTGCAGAGCTGGGAGATCATAACGGCAGATGAGTCCACGCTTTATAACAGCCACAGCGAGCGCTCGCCTCCGCCCCCCCACTCCCCAATGGAGTTCGCGGGATTCTGTGAGGAGTTCAACAGACTGCAGCCCGGAAATGACAGACGCACGTCTCTCACGGTCAGTTTACAAATGCAACACTCAATGAAGGATGCATTCAATTGTTCAAAAGTGGCACTAAAGATGTTTATAATGTTACAAAAGATTTCTGTTTCAAATGAATGCTTTGTATTCATCAAAGAATACTGAAAGTTAAAATGTATCACAGTTTCTACAAAAATATTGAGCTGCACAACTGTATTCAACACTGATAATAATCAGAAATGTTTCTTGAGCAGCAAATCAGCATATTAGAATGATTTCTGAAGTATTATGTGACACTGAAGACTGGAGTAAAGATGCTGAAAATTCAGCTTGTGCACTGAAATAAATGACATTTTACAATATATTCCTATAGAAAACAGGTGTTTTAAATTGTAATACATCACATTTTTACTGTATTCTTAATCAAATAAATGCAGAAGAGACTACCAGATACACTACCGGTCAAAAGTTTTTGAACAGTAAGTTTTTTATTACTTTTTTTTTTTTAAAGAAGTCTCTTCTGCTCACCAAGCCTGCATTTATGTGATCCAAAGTACAGCAAAAACTGAAAATTCTAAAAATATTTTTACTATTTAAAATAACTGCTTTCCATTTTGATATATAAAGTATATTAAAACGTAATTTATTTATGTGATCTAAGCTGAATTTTCAGTTTAATTCCTCCAGTCTTCAGTGCTACATGATCCTTCAGAAATCCTTCTATTATGTTAAAAACAGCTGAGTAGAATGTTTTCAGGTCTCTTTGATGAATAGAAAGATCCAAAGATCAGCATTTACCTGAAATAAAAGCTTTTGTAACATTATACACTGCACCATGGAAAGTATTTTTTTTTTTTTAATAGAAATGATAAAAATTAATACTTTTATTTAGCAAGGATGCTTTCAATTGATCAAAAGTGATTTATAATGTCACAAAAGATTTCTATTTCAGATAATTGCTGTTCTTCTGAACTCTCTAGGAGACCTGAAAAAAAATTAAACATAATAATAATAATAATAATAATAAATGTTTTTTTGAGCAGCAGATCAGCATACTAGAATGATTTCTGAAGGATCATGTGACACTGAAGCCTGGAGTAATGATGCTAAAAATAAAATAAATGAAATCACAGGAATAAATTGCATTTGAAAATATATTCAAATAGAAAACAGTTATTTTAAATAGTAAAAATATTTCACATTTCTTACAATTTTTTGCTGTATTCTGGATCCAATAAATGCAGGCTTGGTGATCAGAAGATACTTTTATATTTTTTCTTTTCTTTTCTTTTTTTCTCAATATAATGATCTACAGCAGCTCACATGTTTTCGAACTTCTTGGAGGCTTTATGTAAGATTGCAAATTTATATGAGACAACCTAAGGAGTATTCCTCACATTAAACCATAGTCACACTGACTATATTCATGATTTGTGACCCTGGACCACAAAACCAGTCACAAGGTTCTCAAGTTTTCAAAATATGTTTTATTTTTTTATTCAAAGCTGAATAAATAAGCTTTCCATTGATATATAGTTTGTTAGGATAGGACAATATTTGGCCGATAGACAGTTATTTGAAAATCTAGAAACTGAGGGTGCAAAAAATCTAAATATTGAGAAGATAACCTTTAAAGTTGTCTAAATTAAGTTCTTAGCAATGCATATTACTAATCAAAAATTAAGTTTTGATATATTAACGCTAGGAAATGTACAAAATATCTTCATGGAACATCATCTTCGCTTAATATCCAAATGATCATTGGCATAAAGAAAAAAGTCAGTCATTTTGACCCATACAATGTATTTTTGGCTATTGCTACAAATATACCCATGCTACCTAAGACTGGTTTTGTGGTCCAGGGTCACATAACCTCAAGTGCCAAGTTTTGTCCTTCCACTAGCATATATGATAATTAATCTAAGATTAATATGAACTCTAGTGATGTACACAGTTTAGTGAATTTTAGCAGAACGCTGTATTGACCAATCAACATCCAGAACCAAAACATTCCATTTTATGAAATGTAACATTTAATATGTTGCAGCTTGATACATTGTTCCATTTAAATCCAGTGTTACAGTAACAGTATAAACAATATGTAACAGATTGTGTTTTGATCAGCCGCAGGGTCACGGCAGCCGCAGAGGAAGTGGACAGACCCTTACGGTGGAAGAGCATCCTGTTCACCCCGTGGTGAGTCAGAGAGCATTAAAACATTCATACACACATCCGTCCGTCCGAGTCCAGACCTATAGTGCTCGCCACATGCTCTAGTTTCAGCAGAATGTGGAGTGTTTTTCTCAGTCGCTCAGCATATGATGTGTAATCTTAGCTGCCCCAGATTTCCCAGCATGCCCCGAACCTCGCAATACATCACCTCAGCTGCAGCTCCGCTCACATCTGCTCCCAGAGGACAGTGTGTTTGAGAGGCGAACCGCTAACTGATGGCTATTTCTGAACCAAACGGACGATCTGTAATGGATTGTTTCCGTTTTTTTTGCTCTCCTCAGTTCACCCCCTCTGCATTTTTGTTTCGTTACTCACTTTGTCATTTTCTGTGGTTTTCCATGTAGTTATTACCCACATCTGCTGGGCTGCCTCCGGGATGGGAGGAAAAGCAGGACAGTAAGGGGAGACTCTATTACGTCAATCACAACAGCAGGATGACAACCTGGACACGGCCGCTCATTCAGGTACGTCTCAGTCCTGTTTGAACAGATCTTGCTCTAGAGATAGCTCTTTCAACAGCATTTGGGGTAGCACTGCACAGTTTGAGGAAAAAATATTTAAAAAAATTCAGATTAAAATCATGAGATTTATTTATTTATTTAAAAACTTGTTTGTAGAGCTGCACAATGTAATAATATTAATAACGACAACATTTATTATTATTATTATTATTATTATTGTTATTATTATTTTTTTTTAGGGTTATGGTTATTTATTTAAAGTTACGGGTTTACTGTACTTGCTTGTAGGGATGCATAATATAATAATATTAATAACAACATTTATTTATTTATTTATTTAATTTGTTTTTTATTTAAAGCTGTAGGTTTGCTGTACTTGTGTTTAAGGTTAAATATGATTTTAATTATCAATTTTATTATTATTATTAAATTATGAATTGTATTATTACTAAAAGAAAATATTAAATAAAATAAGAAATGTTACTATTGTAATATTTCATTGTAAAATAAAATAAAATTAAGTGTATAATGCAAATATTATATTACTTAATAATAATAATTTTATTTATTTTTAGGGTTAGGGTTATTTATTTAAAGCTATGGGTTTGCTGTACTTGTTTGTGGAGCTGCACAATAAAATGATAATAATAGCAACATTTATTTATTTATTTTATTTTATTTTTTTATTTGTTATTTATTTAAAGCTGTTGGTTTGCTGTACTTGTTTTTAGGGCTGCACAATTTGGCCAAATATGTTGCAATTTTACTTATCAGCATGGCTATATAATATTATTATTATTATTATTATTATTATTATTATATAATTATTATTATTATCATACTGATATTCAAATTTGAATATTTTTGTGCAACCATACAAACAAGCACAGCAAATCTGTATTTTTCAAATACTAATATTAATAATAATACTTTAATAATATATTTATTTTAAAGCTTCTTTATAGGGCTGAACAGTATAATATTCATAACAATAACATTTATTATTATTGTTATTAATTATTTTTAGTTAGGGTTATTTGACCAATAATTCAATAATAATATTTAATATAATTATAATAATACATCAATAAGTTTGACTAAATAAATAAAAATACTAAAAATACTTACTATTAAATGAAATCAGAAATGTTACTTTTGGAATATTTCATTGTAAAATAACATCAAATTTAGTTTATAAGAAAAATCTTATATTACTAAATAATAATATTTTTATTTTATTTTATTTTATTTGACAGTCCAACGTTTTGTGGCTTTCCTCATTTCCTCAAATATTAATTATTGTGCGGTCCAAAATTGAATATATCTCCAACTCATCCCTCAGTTTGACCTTTGACCTGTGTATTTCAGCTCATACAGCCACCCTCTGAGGCCGCCTCCTCTTCAGCTTCAGCAGCAGCAGCAGCAGCAGCATCAGTGGCAGGCAGTGCCATGTCTCTCTCCCAGAATCCCACAGGCTATGCCCCACCCCTGCTCTCTCCGGATGTGTCCCCGCAGCACGCACACGCTCACACACCTGAGCACGTTGGCCTGATGCCATCCGGCTGGGAAATTCGCAGTGCTCCAAACGGACGGCCCTTCTTCATAGACCACAATACTAAAACCACAACATGGGTGAGACAGACACGAACAACAGGACCAGGGCTTTACAGTGTCACCATTTCAGTCGCATTCATACCGATTTTAACAAATAACTATTGGCCGATTCCAATACCGGTCAATTGCATAAAGCGGCACTTAAAAAAGAAAAAAAAAGAAAAGAGAATTCAGTCGGTTCACTCTGAGCAAAATCTGTATTTAAAATGTTTTCTAAAAAAAAAAATGGGTCAACGTATTTTTCTTTCTTTTAATTGCTACTCATATACGCATTTTGAGAGGAAAAACCAGCATAAATTAGTAGGCTGTATGTTGCATTTTATTATTACATTAAGAAATAATGTAGACTAAAATACCGGTCAATTAAGCAAAATATTTACAAACATTACAAACACAATTAGGCTTTTTTAGTTCCCTTCTCTCCACAACAAATCCTCTAAAGTTGGATTTAGACTAAATATAAATGTTAAACCAAAATGAATTTAAAAGCAAAACTGAAGCCATACAGTCTGACAAACTATATTTTGTACAGATATTATTTTGTTTTGGCAAGTATGTAATTATTTTGCCCAGACAAAAATGTTTATTACAAATTAAATTATGCAACAGACATGCAACTCACTGTCTCCATGCTAATTAATAAACCATCTGTATCGGCCATTTTGCAAGCTATTTTCGATATAAATATATATTTTCGATATACATCGGTGCATCCCTATTCGATACAACCGTTAAATAAACAAGAAGTTAATATTAAGTGACTTATATTGTCTGACTATAACACTACTGCCTGATTTTGCTGTATTTTGTCATCAAAAATGGCCTGAAACAACTGAGCCGCTGCGCATCTCCATTTAAACACAGCGCTGTTTTGTTTATGAAGGAACCTGTTTTTACATAAATCTAGTGAGTCAATGATTCAATTTTCCATTCATAAAGACAGTCACTTACTTTATTCCTGAATGAATCAGCCGTTCAAACGAATCAAATGAATGATATGATTCAGTAATTAAATCATTGATTTAGTTTCATTTTTAAAGTATCTTCTCAGTTATTTAAGTCATTTTAATATTTCTGTATTCAACATTGTATATTTAAAACATTCATCTCAACATGAATTTATCAATTTGGTTGCACTCATGCCACCTCTGAGCTTCATTAAACATGAAAATACACCTACAAGCCACTTTTGTGTTCTTCTGTGCCACCTCTGTAGTACATATTCATTTTGTTAATACCGATTCATTTGATTGGTAACTTATTCTTATTCTACTCGTCGTTTTATTCTGTTGTTTTAATTAGAAATTTAAATGTTTGTATAAGTTTGACATAAAAGATGACATACTTTTTATAAAGTTGCCAAAAATGCAAAGGTAAAAACACAAAAAAAAGTTTTAAGAAGAAAAGTACGCATAGATCCCTGAGGACATGATTCTAATACCATGGTATATGACTATAACAAAGCGTTTGTTTTGCTTTTCCTGTCCATGGTTTGATTGCATTGTTCACGCTGAAATGTACTTCCTGTGTTCACCATCCTGTTTCCTGTTCTGTCACAGGACGACCCGCGGCTGAAGGTTCCCGTGCAAATGAGGAGGAGAGTCTCCCTTGACCCCTCTGACCTCGGCCCACTGCCGGTAAGACGAGTGATGTCATCGCTGATGTCATAAGTAGAGGATGAGGTCATGTGTTTAATATTTAATGTGTGTGTTGTCTCATAGCCTGGTTGGGAAGAGCGAGTGCATAGTGATGGCAGAATCTTCTACATCGATCACAGTAAGTTGCACAATTATAACCATGCCAGTCCAAAAAAAAAAACTTCCATTAATGTGTTACAGATATTTAAAAAAAAAAGTTTTTTACATTTTATATATTTTTTGTTTTTACTTTTATTTTTTTATTATTTATAACATTTCTACTTTTTTACTAATTGTTATTTATTTATTTATTTATTTATATAAATTAATACTTATTATTATTTATTATATTTATGTATACTATATTTATAATTGTTTTATTATTTATTATTTTTATTTACTTTTTATATAATATTTGTATTTTTACTAACTTTATAACCATTTTATTTATATTTATATTTTTCATGTATTTATTCATTTATTTATAACCTTTTTGTTTTATTATTATTATTATTGCTAAATTATTAAATTATTATTACTAAATAAAATGTATAAAATGTTTATAAAAAAAAAGTTTGAAAAAATATAAAGTTTACTTTTTATAGAATATTTTATTTTTTACAAACTTTATAACCATTTTATTTGATTTGATTTATATTTGTCATGTATTTATTTGTTTGTTTATAACCTTTTTGTTTTATTTGTACTTTTTAAATGTATTTTTATTTTAACCAATTTAGATACCAATTTATTTTTTTTGTTTTGCTTTTTTAGACACAAAAAACACGCAGTGGGAGGATCCCAGACTACAGAATTCAGCCATCACTGGTCCAGTAAGTGGTTTTCTGTTTCTGTTAGAGGTCCCATACGGTCAAACATTGAAGGCCGAGTCGGCAAAAACGGCCACTAATGGATAATATTGAGAGAGACTGCTGAAACGCGTGATGATCTTTGCCATATCTTGTTTCTGAAAGTATTCTGAGCCTGAAACCCTGTACATTTCTTCCCATTGGTTTCCTGTAAGGTTTGTGCATGTCATGAGGGGAGGGGAGGTTATATTTGTCCAGGAAGAGTTGAATGATCTCTGTCGGGTCATGAGCGCTCAACATCTGAGCAGATAAGAGCTCATGGGTTATTGGCGAACTGATTGTGTTCTGCTTCATTTCAGGCTGTGCCTTACTCCAGAGACTATAAACAGAAGTATGAGTACTTCCGCAAGAAACTCAAGAAACCAGTATGTCACTCTCCTTTTCAGGCTTTTTGGTTTTTCTATCCCATTCAGATCTCAACTTCTTTGGGGTGTATGAAAGAGCAGCAACACATTTTTTAGCCCATTTTGTGCTTGTTTGTACAGCCACACAGTTTGGACAAAAAGGTTTACATTAATATATAAGTATGACTATTTTATAATAATAATAATAATTATTATTATTATTATTATTATTATATATTATACAAATTAAAATATATTATACAAATAATAATGATAATAGTTATTATTACTATTACTAAATTATTATTTCTAAATTAAACATACAAAATAAGAATTTAGTTTATTTTAGCTACATGTTTGCTGTGCTTATTTGTACAGCCACACTGTTTGGCTATAAATGTTGGAATGATATATCAGTATGACTATTTATAATAATAATAATAATAATAATAATAATAATAATTTATTTTATTTTATTTTTTTAAATAGTAGTATAAAAATGTAAAATAATTAATTAATATAATTATATTATAAAAATAACAATAACAATACTTATTATTAGTATTATTATTATTAAATTATTTTGATTATTATTATTATTATTATTATTATTATTACTAAATGAAATAAGAAATTCTTTAATTTTATTTTATTTTAGCTACAGGTTTGCTGTGCTTGTTTGTACAGCCGCACAGTTTGGCCAAAAATGTATTATTATTACTACTAAGTTATTATGATTTTTTTATTATTATTATTATTATACTTAATAAAATATACTAAACAAGAAATTATTATATTTTATTTATTTTAGCTACAGGTTTGGCCAGATGTATTTTACACAGTTTGGGCAAACATTTTGAAATGTATATTATATTATTATATTATATTATATTATAATAATGACAATAATAACAATAATAATAATAATAATAATTATTATTATTATTATTATTATTATTATTATTAAATCAAATATACAAAATAAATAATTTATTTTATTTTAGGTATAGGACAAAAATCTTGACATTTGACATTTATATATCAGTATGACTAATTGATAATAATAATACTACTAATAATTATTATTATTATTATTATTATTATTATTATTATTATTATTAAATCAAATTTTATTTACAGTCAATCTTTTTATGGATTTCCTAAACCAAACAGTTATTACAATGGATGTAATTTTAAGTTCTAAAAGATCTAGTATAAGTCTACTTATGATGTGGATTTTTAACTAATAAACTAAATGACCCTATTTACGCTCTTAATAAACATTTCTGGTCTTGTTTTGCACAATTCATCAATGCACATTATTTTAAAGACATAAATAGTTTTAATATTCTTTCATGGAAAAAAAATCCCTCTGAATGAGCTTTTCTTTCCTTTGTGTGCTGGGAAAATAAATATTAACTAATAACTTCATCACCTAACACATTTAATCTAATCAAATCCTGATGGATAAATAGCTATAAAATCCAAAATCTTTTCTTCGTTCTCCAGGCCGACATCCCAAACCGCTTTGAGCTGAATGTTAGACGTAATGCTGTCCTGGAGGACTCGTATTTGCGCATTCTGTCCGTCAAACGCTCAGACCTGCTGAAGGCCCGCCTCTGGGTGGAGTTTGAGGGGGAGAAGGGGCTGGACTATGGGGGCGTGGCCAGGGAATGGTTCTTCCTGATCTCCAAGGAAATGTTCAACCCGTATTATGGGCTGTTTGAGTATTCTGCCACGTGAGTGATGCACCTCCAATCAAATCGTCTACACACTTGTGTTGTGCTGGCTAAAATCTTTTAAAAAATGGATTTTAAAAAGTCCTTTATGAATGTTTCAGGGATAACTACACTCTACAAATCAACCCCAACTCAGGTCTGTGTAATGAGGACCATCTGTCCTATTTTAAGTTCATTGGACGGGTGGCTGGAATGGCCGTTTATCACGGGAAGCTGTTGGATGGTGAGTAGTCTGTCAAGACTAATATAAATACCCACAACTCATGTTCACAGTATTTGACTTTGGCTCTGTACACACTGCATGCATGCAGACAGATTTTTTTTTTTTTAAAAGAGAAAAGTAGTGTCTACTGTAACAGCAATGATATTTCAGTCATCATTTCCTCGCCTTCATGTTGCTCTTAAATGATTTTGTTGTTTTTGTCTGCACAGCATTCTTCATCCGGCCCTTCTACAAGATGATGCTGCAGAAGCCAATCACGTTATCAGATATGGAGTCAGTGGTGAGTGACAGGCACACCTCAACCAATCAGAATCACTTCTAAATGCCACTGTGTTGCTTTTCCAGAAAGAACAATAGCTGTAGCATATTATCATTCCACTCATACTGAATAGTGTACTACCATACTACCTAGCTTAAACTGACGTTTGTACACAAAAACTGGATAAAATTTATTCTATATATATATATATATATATATATATATATATATATGTGTGTGTGTGTGTGTGTGTGTGTGTATGTATTTATGTATTTTACCCCTTCCTAAAAGCTTATTAAGTTTATTAGTAGTATATATATAATTTTATATATAAAAGTATATTACAGCAACATATTTAGTTTATTATGACTCCAATTTAGTGTGTGTGTGTGTGTGTGTGTGTGTATATATATATTATTATTATTATTATTATTATTATTGTTATAATTATTATTAATAATAAATAAATATTATATTATATTATTTTTTTGTACATCCTTTTTGTCTTTTTTTATATTTTATACATTTTCTCATTTATTTATTTATTTATTTATTTTACCCCTTCCTAAACGTTTACAAGTATTACAGCAACAGTCACTCTTATTTATTTTGATTCCAATTTATTTGATATATTTGTACATAATTTCTGTGTTTTTTATTATTTAAATAAATATATATGTGATTTTATTTAGATTTTTTTTATATATATATATTTAAGAGATTTTATGATGTTTTTTAAATGTATTTTACCTCTATAAATATATATATATAAATTGCTTTTTATTTAGGTTTTTTTAATTTTTTTAATATTTTATTTATTTTACCCCTTGCTAAAAGTTTAGTAGTTTTCAGTAGGTTGTAGAAGTTTATTACAGCAACATAGTCACTTATTTATTTTGATTCCAATTTATTTTATTTTTAAAATACTTTTACATTATTTGTGTCTTTTTTGTTTATATAAATATTTATAAATTGTTTTTATTTAGATTTTTTTTAATAACTTTATAGATTTTCTCATTTTTATTTTCTCATATATATATATATATATACACACACACACACACACACACACACACACACACTTTTATTTGTTCATCAGTTATATTAAAACTTTAAGGAAACCTTCTTTCTTTAATCATCGATTTTCTACATTTGACTGTAGTCTACAATGTGTACAGCATAGTAGTATTTCATTCCAAAATAAGCCATTGCTTCTGGGTAATAAGTAAGAGATATAAGTTACATTTTAACACAATTCAAGTGCTGTTAACACTCATTATGTGGTTAATGTCCCATGGAGCTTTAGTTTATCACCCATGCTCAGGTATCAAACACTTGTCAACCTTTTATTTTTGCTCATATTATTTCAGGACAGCGAGTACTTCAATTCCCTGCGATGGATTTTAGAGAACGACCCCACAGACCTGGACCTCAGGTTCACCATCGACGAGGAGCTCTTTGGACAAGTGATTAATTCTGCTTTACACTAGTCTTTTGAATAAAATTCGAAGTCTTCTGAAAGCGTATGACAGCTTTGAGTAAGAAGCAGACTGATGTTTAGGTCATTAGTAATCAAAAAATCAACATTTTGGGTAAACTATTCCTTAAAATACCTGCAAATAAAGTCATCTAAACTTCCTAAAGATATGATTTGTGTAGCTAAATATATATTCTGATCTGATCTCTTTCACAGACACACCAGCATGAGCTGAAACCAGGAGGTGCTGATATTGTGGTCGATGACACCAACAAAAAGGAGTATATTCAGTATGTGTTACTGCCCTCTAGTGGCACAGACATGAATATCACACCATCTTTATACAAGGGACATGCTTCATGTTATATAATAATATCTCCTCTGGTGTTTCTTTGCAGTCTGGTGATGCAGTGGAGGTTTGTAGATCGGATCCAGAGACAGATGACCGCCTTCAAGGAGGTACAGACCCTCGTTCAGTCGGTTCGAGTCACTGCTGTCCACTGAGAGTTTCGCTGACTCACTCTTGATGTTTTATCTGCAGGGTTTCTATGAGCTGATTCCTCAGGACCTGATTAAGATCTTTGATGAAAACGAGCTGGAGGTGAGATACTGTGTTACACTTTTGATGGTGCACGACATCTAAGATCTCAAGACCCTAAAGACCTCTCTGTGTGTTCCTCAGCTGCTGATGTGTGGCTTAGGAGACGTGGACGTCAATGACTGGAGAGAAAACACAAAATATAAAAATGGCTACAACCCAAATCACCCTGTCATCATCTGGTTCTGGAAGGTCAGATTTGTTTATTTTTTTTATTATTATTACAAAAAAAAAAAATCCAGTTTTTATAGTTTAGAAACTGTTCAAGGATAGAATTTAGCTATTTTAAATAGGCTGGCCGATGAATCCAATTTTAATTTTGAATACGATTTTGACTTAAACAGTAGTAGTTTTAGGTAAGCAGTGGCTTTTTTTTAATCAATAAATATGTAATTTTTCTAAAGTATTTCACTAATATGGTATAATCATTGAACAAAGAAATTTTGATCCAGATTTTTGTCATAAAAAGCTGCACAACTTATGAATTTCTGACCACTAAATAATGTACGTTACACTGATTTATTTATTTATTTATTTATTTATTTATTTATTCTCTTTTATTTATTATTATTATTATTATTGTTATTGTTATTTTTTTGTTTAATTATATATTTTTTAGTTGAATTATATTTGATGTTCAGGGATATCCATTGCCAAAAATACATTTCATTTTCAATAAATTCAGTTCGTTCAATAAATATAATTGTGATTATAATAATTGTGCATAATCAAATAATAACCATGATCTCAGTATTGAACGAAATAATTGTGATTCTGACTTTTATTATAGTAAAGCAAAACTCGTTGTGAACTACTGAACTACTAAATGATGTACATTACAGTGAACCTATCTGTTTATTTACCATGATTAAGGGGTGTTTTTGGCTGGGGCAATTATGCAAATGTTTATTTTAATTATGATTTTGAATGATTATAAAAAATAAGATAATTCGAGATAAAATGGTTGTTGTGCCACATTCAGTTTTGCAGTGATACTAATGTTGTGTTTTCTTAGAAAACCAGAGTACAAGTAATCATAATATAATTTTGTACACTTTTTTTGTAAACTTGTAATATTATAGCAATATAATAATATCCTAATTGAGCAGCTTTACTTACGATGTATGTAACAGTAATTTTTACCATAATTTTGCATAGCAAGTTACCTGAACCATGGTAAAATTACTGTAACAGTTTTGCTACTTTATAAAGATGACAGTAACTGCATTACCATCGCACAACTTTTATTATTACTAATAATCAGAATGATTTGATTTGACATAGTGGCTCATTGTTGATGGTGTTTCAGACTGTGTTGCTGATGGATGCAGAAAAGCGAATCCGTCTGCTGCAGTTTGTGACAGGAACGTCTCGCGTACCAATGAACGGCTTCGCTGAGCTCTACGGTAAGCCCACCCACATCTCATGACGCTCATTAATATTAATAAATTAATACAAATAAAAATGAATGTACTATCCTACTCGCTTCTTTTTGTTTCATAAAGTGACATTCTGTGTTTCTCTGATTTATCAGGATCCAATGGGCCGCAGTTGTTCACCATCGAACAGTGGGGCACAAGGGACAAACTGCCCCGAGCGCACACCTGGTGAGAAATCTCTCTGTCCGCATGTTTCTGTACGACGACATTTTAGTGGCACGTAAAAAAACAATGACAAATCTAAGATTACAAGATTAAAGTCATAATATTTTGAGAATAAATTCAAAATACTATGAGAGTAAAGTTGAAATGTTTGGAGATGAATTTATAATATTATAGCATTATATTAGAGTATATTCTAGCCAGATTGAGAGCACTGGAAATACAAACAATATGTCTTACAATAATGTGTTTTTCACGCTCTTTAATGTGATCGACCAATCGCTGTATTCGCTTCAGTTTAAGCTTTTTAATCTCATAATATTTTAACTTTATTCTCATAGTATTTTGACATTACTCTCTTAGTATTTAAACTTTATTCTCGGTTTTTCAACTTTGTTCTCATAGTTTTTCGACTTTACTCATAGCATTTCGACTTTACTCTCGTAGTATTTAATCTTTACTCTTGTAGTATTTAAACTTTATTCTTGTTTTTCCAACTTTACTCTCATAGTATTTCCACTATATTCTCATTTTTCCTACTTTATTCTCATAGTATTTAGACTTTACTCTCATAGTATTTTGACTTTACTCTCATAGTATTTAAACTTTATTCTCTTTTTTTGACTTTACTCTGGTTGTATTTCCACTATATTCTCGTTTTTCCGACGTTTTTCTCGTAGTTCGCCTTTACTCTCATAGTTTTTCGAATTTACTCTCGTAGTATTTAAACTTTATTCTCATTTTTTTCGACTTTACGACTTTATTCTCGTAGTATTTCGACTTTATTCACGTAGTATTTCAAATTTACTCTCGTAGTATTTAAACTTTATTCTCATTTTTTCGACTTTACGACTTTATTCTCGTAGTATTTCGACTTTACTCTTGTAGTATCCTGACTTTACTCTCGTAGTATTTCGACTTTATTCTCATAGTATTTCGACTTTTCTCTCGTAGTATCCCGACTTTATTCTCGTAGTATTTAAACTTTATTCTCATTTTTTCGACTTTTCTCTTGTAGTATTTTGACTTTACTCTCGTAGTATTTAAACTTTATTCTTGTTTTTTTTTTTTTGACTTTTCTCTCATAGTATTTAAACTTTATTCTCATTTTTTCGACTTTTCTCTCGTAGTATTTCGACTTTATTCTTGTAGTATTTCGAATTTACTCGCGTAGTATTTAAACTTTATTCTTGTTTTTTTTTTTTTTTTTTTCGACTTTTCTCTCATAGTATTTAAACTTTATTCTCATTTTTTCGACTTTACTCTTGTAGTATTTCGACTTTTCTCTCGTAGTATTTCGACTTTATTCTTGTAGTATTTCGCCTTTTCTCTCGTAGTATCCTGACTTTACTCTCGTAGTATTTTGACTTTATTCTTGTAGTATTTCGGATTTACTCGCGTAGTATTTAAACTTTATTCTCATTTTTTCGACTTTACTCTTGTAGTATTTCGACTTTACTCTCGTAGTATTTAAACTTTATTCTTGTTTTTTTCGACTTTTCTCTCGTAGTATTTGAACTTTATGCTTGTTTTTTCGACTTTACTCTTGTAGTATTTCGACTTTACACAAAATATTTAAACTTTATTCTCGTAATATTTTGACTTTAATCTTGAAATATTTAGACTATTCTTGTAATATTTTTACTTACTTCTCATAGTATTTCGACTTTACTCTTGTAGTATTTTGACAACTTTATTCTCGTAATATTTCAACTTTATTCTCGAAATATTTCAACTTTATTCTCGAAATATTTCTACTTTATTCCCGTAATATCAGACTTTACTCTTGTACTCTTTTTTTTGTTTGTTTGTTTCTGTCTCTCCTGTCTTGTTAATAAATGATTCTGTCTCTCGATCAGCTTCAACCGATTGGATCTCCCTCCGTACGAGTCGTTCGAGGAGCTCCGAGAGAAGCTGCACATGGCCATCGAAAACGCTCAGGGCTTTGATGGCGTGGATTAGACTCTAGCTGCCACGGCAACAGCGTAACCATAGCGACAGCATCACGACTGTCGCGTGTTTGAGGCGGGCGGCGCACGTGTGCGTGCAGCTCTATGGGAAACAAGGACGATCGGCGAGACGATCCGGCGAACGCAGCGCTATCGAATCACAAATCTGTATGTTTACAAAATAAGGTTTTGTAGTGTACTCCTGCATACAGCTGTATGTTTCTACGTACAAGGTTTCTAAACATCTGTAGATTTGATCATATCTATGCATTTGAGCATAATTAAGGAATTGTATATTTCTAAATATGAGCTTTTAAGTCACGCGTTATGGATGTGCACTGTTTGGCTGATGAGATTTCCTGAAATGCACAATATGAGACCATTATATTTTTGGCAATCTGTACAAATAATGTCACTTTTTTGAGTTTGTAAGAAACTCAAACGTATCCAGCTTCATTATTTTGCTCTTAATCGTGATTTTTGTTTACATATTTTTATTTGTTTACAGATAGCCCACTTTTGAAATCCATATGATTATGAAAATCTTTTTTTTTTTGTACTGCTTTTGAAGGTTGAAGCACTTTTCTAAAAAAAACAAGTCTTACTATGTATAGATCACCTCAGTCATGCTGTATTGTGACGAATCATTGCTTTATATCATTTACCTAAATGTTTACAGCATACATATTGCTTAAAGTAAGCACATTTTGTCTTGCGATAAACGTATCGGACTGTTAAATGACTTTGCCTTCGTTTGTAATATAAAACTCTTTGATTCTGTGTGCTCAAGAGCAACTTTTAACGAGGAAACACTTTTATCGTCGATACTGTTGTATAATTAGACTATTATATATATATATATATATATGAACGTCCACTGCATTTCTACAAAGGTTTTTGGCACTGATGAGTTTCAGAGTGACTTTCAGAAAGGCTTTTCTATCAAAGATTTATGAGCAAAAGCGTCTTTCGTTTTGATGTAAATTGTGCTGATTTTAATCGTCACGCCGATCTTTATGGCTGCGTATTTTTGGAAAATGAATAAAATAAAAATGACTCTTCCCTTGTGATGTCTTCATTGAGGTTTGTGTGCTCTGTATTTACAATATGTACAAATATCTGTTTTATTGTTATTAGTAAAGCAGTTGTCATCATATATGTTGTTTCAAAGCAATTTTTAAAGGAAATACCCGCAAGTGAGCAGACGGAGGTGAATGTGGCACGGAAAATATCCTGAAGTAGTTTAAGAAAGAAAGGAAACGGACTCAGCGGAGGAAGCACATCCTCTTTTGGAAGGTACATAATTGAATAATTAGTATTAAACAAATGGTATTGAATAACATTTATTTTATATTTATTTTTATTGGTATACAAATGGAATTAAATTGTTTATTAATTAATTTATTACAATTATTGCTACACAAATTGTATTCAGCAACATATTTATTTATATGTTATAAATGGGATTGAATTTATTATGATGATGATGATTATTATTATTACTATGATTATAATAATTATTAGTATTATTCAAATTGTATCAAGCAACATTTATTTTTATGTTTTTATAAATGGAATTTAATTTGTTGTTGTCATTTTTATTCTACAATGGTATTAAGTACCATTTATGTTTATTATAAATAGTATTAAATAACATTTGTTATACATTTTTATTTTTTATTTGCCATTGTTATAATAGTACAATGCTACTGAGTAACATTTATGTTTCTATGGATTTTTTATTTATTTACAATAATAATTATTATTATAATACAATTTGTCTTAAACATCATTTATTTTTATGTTGTTTTTTTACAAATTAAATTTATGCATTATTATTATGGTATTAAATATAATTTATTTTGTTTATTTATATTTTTATTTGTTATTGTTGTTGTTATAATTAGACTACAAATGTATTGAGTAACATTGATGTTTATGTATTTTTATTTATAATTATCATACAAATTGTATTGAACAACATTTATTTCTGTTTATTCATATTTATTTTAATACAAATTGAATATATTTTTTTTTATTTAGCATTAGCATTATTATTATTATTATTATTATTATTATTATTATTATACACATGGTGTTGAGTAACATTTGTTTATATTTTGTTAATAATTGTTTTTATTTAAATTGTATTGAACAAGACTTATTTTTGTTTATTTATATTTGTATTTATGTGTATTATTATTTTTATTTTATACAAATGGTACAAACTTTTATTTACATATATAAATTATATATTACTTAGAAAATTTATACCAATTTACTAATATAATTAATTAATTACTTAATATTATGTACTTTTATTATACAAATAGTATTGGATATTTATTTTAGCCATTTATATAAATGTATATTTTTTTATTTACAAATAAATGTCAGTATCAATAAATGAAAAGCATGTTCTCATGATAATTATTATAAACTTATGTATTTCATATGCCTAGTAATGCAGTTCTCTAAATGTCCACTAGACAGCACTAACAGCGCAGCTGAAAATCAAGCGCGTCACTGCTGCTTTCTGCCAAAAGGGGGCGCAATATCGCTGTAAACTTCTTTAGAGCGTGTGTTGAATTTATAGCATAAGACTTTATTGATCTAATATTTAGACACAGCCTGTATGTACTTTTTTTAGAGGGGCTATACTTTTACTCTGCATTAATGCATTAAAATATATGATTTAAATATAATGCTGAAGCAGTAAAATCCTCAGAGCTGTGCGGTGAAAGTGTTGAGTGATTCAGAGGCTGTTTGTCAGCCAAAGAGAGGCCCGTTTACAACAGGAGTGAGTGACAATGCTCTTGTTTCCCCCTTTTCTCTTCTCTTTTCTCTCCCATTCCCCTTGATGCCCTCGTCCTGCTGCCCCACAATCCTTCAGAGGTCAGCTTTTGGGTCACAAACCATTTCACTCAACCTCTCGGACACTGCCGGGGTCAGAGGGGTGTGGCTTTCTGCCGAGGGGGCGGGATGATGTGCGAAAGTGTCCAATGAGAGGGGTCCTAGAATACATGCCGGATCTTCTTTCACTCTGGTGTGAGAATATTGATTTTATCCCTTATTGATTGGATCTCCTGCATTAGCATATTAGCAGTTGCTGTTTCCAAAATGAAATGACATGTTCATCACAGTGACACAGCAAATCAGAAATGGACAACAGCTGTTTGAGGTTTATTAAACTACAGTAGAAATTATTCACAGCACAGTCACACTATTTATTGCAAGATTTTTTAAGTTTTTGTGCCATACTTGTTAATAGATTAATACTGATTTATTATCATTTTATTATTATTATTAAATTTGTTTGTGTGTGTGTGTGTATAGAATTGTTTTATAAATTACGTAAATATTTTAAAGTATATAAAAATGTAAATACACTGAGATTATACAAGTCATTTATAACATATTTATATATAAATATCAGCTAAATATTTTTTTTAATTGAGATTATGCTGGTCATTTATAAAATAATATATAAATATTAGATATTAGATTAATAATTTCTTAATTGAGATTCTACTAGTAATTTATAAAATAATTATACATATTAGATTAATTTTTTATTGAGATTATATAGGTGATAAAATACTAGTAAATATTAGATAAATACATTTATTTATTGAGATTATACTGTTCATTTATATAATATATATATTTTTTTTAATTATATATAAATATTAGATATTAGATAAATTATTTTTTATTGAGATTATACTAGTCATTTATAAAATAATTGTATATAAATATTAAATAAATTATTTTTTATTGACAGGTAATTTATAAAATAATTATAAATAATAGATAAATATTAGATAAAATATTATTGAGATTGTTCTGGTTATTTATAAAATAATTATAAATATTAGTTAAATACATTTTTAATTGAGATTATATTGGTAATTTATATATATATATATATATATATATATAAATATTAGATAATACATGTATTTACTGAGATTACACTGGTCATAAAATAATTATAGATATTAGATAAATACATTTATTTATTGAGGTTATACTGGTCATTTATAAAATAATTATAAATATTAGAATAAAATTAGATCATATAATATTTTTTGGATATGTAATATTCAACATTAAATTTTATTGTTATTATTAAATATGTATATTATGTAAATATGCATATTATTATTATTATTATTATTATTACAGATAGATGGATGTGTTATTGATCATTATATTATAATAATAATAATTATTATTATTATTATTATTGTTTATAACTGTGTGTTTATATTATATATAAATGTCAGTTTATCAGAATTGCATTATAAATTTCCTATATAATTTTGCGAAACTTATACAGTGTAACGCTTTTAATATATAAACAAGACAAAATCTAAGATTTGTTTTGCACATTTATTTTATGAGTGCTGTTTTATGACATTATTTCAAAGACTAAACTAAATATTTGTTCTGTTATGAATTACTTGTGAATGCAAGACTAGTGAAGGCAAATAAAATGGCAATATAGGATGAATACAACAGATTTTAGAAATGGCTGAGTAGTGTTTGCTGACTGTGGGAACCTAAATTCAGGACCTTTTCTCCTGATATTCACTAAACAGTGCTATTGTTCTTCCTGACCTGTGGTCCGAGCAGAACCATTGTCCGGCCGCTCAGAGGGTCCGGAGGGAGAGCAGGAGCGGGTCAGCGGAGGGAGGAGGTCACACTTCTGCTCCACACCAGCAGACCGAGAGGAGAGCAGATCAATACTGTTCCTTCAGTCTGCAGCTGTCCAACTCAACTCATCGATACTGGGCCGATCTGGATCTGTTCCATCAGCTGCTACAAACAGAGAAACAGAGAGAGAGAGAAATAAGAAAACTGACCGACACATACAGCGAAGCAGCATTAGTGTATGAAAGACCGGGGCTAGTTGTCACAAAGTTACATTTTGAGTTTTAAGTGACACAAATGCTTCCATAGCAGTAGATTTGTATGTTGGATGAAGAAAAGTAACATTTTTTTATTAACAAGCTTTGATATGTTTTTATACAATGACATTACTTTGTGAATTGTGTTCATTGTGGGCCACTGCAACAATGTCTAACATCTGGCTTTTAATGTCACAGGAAACAATAAACACAAAAATAACAGATGAGTATAATGTAGAGCAGTGGTTCTCAAACTTTTTATATCAAGTACCACCACAGAAAATATTTGGCTTTCCAAGTACCACCATAATGAACTATTCGACTACAGCTCTGCACAGTTCAAAAACAAAGTAGTTTTATTCCTAATAAGCATATTTATTGTTGTCAGCCACTTTAACACTGTAAAAACACCGTTTGAACATTAACAGTGCTTACAAACAGGTAAATGAAAAAACTTACATGATAATTCAATGAAAATGTGTTGCATCTAAAGTTCAATAAAAACTGTACCCTACATGTAAATGTAAAATATATGGAAAATTAAATTGTATTGTGTTTTAACATTAATTTATATTTAATTTAGTGATTCAGCTACTGGTACTCGTACCACACTTTGAGAATCACTGATGAAGAGGACATAATGCTTTTTTTAATAAACAGACTTAATGGCAATATGTTGGTTATGATTTTTGGCATTGGTGAGGACATAACAGCATAATATTGTTACTGCACTTTTACTATAATAACTATAATTAACTATAATAAATAACTATAATAAAACCATGGTTAATATACATAAGTGGTTTGTATTTGTTTATTCTTTCTTTTTTTGTTTTGTTTTTATAACTGCACTGCCTTATGGCTTGATGCTTTGTGCTGTTTTAATCAAAACAAAAAGATTTGCGATACACGCTCCAAAGTCCCGATCTCAATCAAACGATTGGTGATACACACTCTGAAGTCCTGAAGGGAATCAAATAATTCACAAACCCACACAGAAGTCCCTGCCTGAATTAAATGATTTGCGATCCGTGTTCTGATCTGAATCCGTGATTCACGAACCTGCTCCGGAGTACCGCTTGAATTCAAATGATTTATGATACGCCCTCTGAAGTCCCGGTCTGAATCAAATGATTCACTATACAAAGTTCCAATCAGAATCAAAAAATTCACAAACCCTCTCAGAAGTTATAGCATATAGTTCTAGCATGTTTAGCATGTTACCAGCATGTTACTACCATGTTGTTAGCATGATTAATATGTTACTAGCATGTTGTTAGTGTAATTGGCAAGTTACTAGCATGTTGTTAGCACAATTCTAGTATGATTCAAATCTTTCTAGCATTATTAGCATGTTACTAACATGTTGTTAGCAAGTTTCTAGCATGATTAGCATGTTACTAGCAAGATTACCGAGTTACTAACATGATTCTAGCATGATTAGCATATTACTACCATGTTACTAGCATGACTAGTAAGTTACTTGCATGTTACTGCCATGTTGTTAGCATGATTAACATGTTACCAGCAAGTTTCTAGCATGATTAACATGTTGTTAGCATGGTTAGCAAGTTATTAGCATTTTGTTAACATGACTCTAGCATGATTAGCATTTTTCCAGCATGATTACCAACTTACTAGCATGTTGTTAACACAATTCTAGCATGATTAAAATGTTTCTAGCATGATTAGCATGTTGCTAGCATGTTTCCAGCATAATTAGCATGTTACTAGCATGATGTTAACATTATTAACAAGTTATTGACATGATTCTAGCATGATTGCCATATTACTACCATGTTATTAGCATGATTAGCAAGTTACATGTTACTGCCATGTTGTTAACATGATTAACATGTTACCAGCATGTTTTTAGCATGATTGATATGTTGCTAGCATGATTAGCAACTTATTAACATGCTACTAACACAGCATGTTTCTAACGTGATTAGCATGTTGTTAGCATGATTATCAAGTAACTAGCATGTTTTTAGCATGATTGACATGTTATTAGCATGTTAGCATGATTAACAAGTTACTAGCATGTTTTTAACATGATTTTAGCATGATTAACATGTTATGCATGATTAGATGTTACCAGCATGTTTCTAGTATGATTAACATGTTACTAGCGTGTTGTTAGCATGATTAGCAAGTTATTAGCATGTTGTTAACATGATTCTAGCATGATTAGCAAGTTACTAGCATGATTAGCATGTTTTTAACGATTAGCAACTTACTAGCATGTTGTTAGCATGATTAGCAACTTGTTAGCATGTTGGTGGCACAATTATAGCATGATTAGCATGTTTCTAGCATGATTACCAACTTACTAGCATGATGTTAGCATCATTCTAGCATGATTAACATATTCTAGCATGATTAGGAACTTATTAACATGCTACTAACACAGCATGTTTCTAACGTGATTAGCATGTTGTTAGCACGATTATCAAGTAACTAGCATGTTGTTAGCATGATTAACATGTTATTAGCATGATTCTAACATGATTAGCCTGTTAATAGCATGTTGTTAGCATGATTAGCAAGTTACTGACATGTTGTTAGCATTACTAGCATAAGATAGATAGATAGATAGATAGATAGATAGATAGATAGATAGACAGAGGAGATGTGTCTCAGAAGTATAATAACAAGTTTAAATAGCATTTCAGTAAATCCGCTTTCTCAAGCCAATTTATTAATCCCTTAATATTATTTTAGGTTATTTCAAGATGTAAATGACTAATGTTTTTAAAACCATCATTCAATCATTAAGAACTTCAAGTAATAATATATATATATATATATATATATATATACACACACACACACACACACACACACACACACACAATACTGTGCAAAAGTTATAGGCCACTAGTATTTTCACCAACAAAAAATGGTTTTAAGTCAGTAATTTCTATCTTTTGCTGTAGTGTGTCAGTAGGAAACGTCAGTTTACATTTCCAAACATTCATCTTGCCATTATTTGTAATAATCCAGTGAGATTTTTTTTTGTACAAGGAGTCTGACAACAGCCAGTGCTCCACACAGAGATCTGATCTCATCATCATCATTATCATCATCATCTGTCTGGAATGATATGAAGAAACACAACAAACTGAGGCAGACTAAATTCAGGAAAAACTGTGGCAATATCTCTAAGACGTTTCAAGAAACCTACCTGCAAAGCCATCTGAAAAACTATACGCAACTGCACCTAGGGCAAAAGCTACTTTAAATTGAAAAAGATGGTCAATCAAAGAAGTTGATTGATAAATAAAATCTACTTCTGACATTATCTTTGACAGCATCCTCATTTAATTTTTTTTACAGAAGTGCCTAAAACCTTGTATTGCAGCTTTGCAGGTAGGTTTCTTGTCTGCCTCAGTTTGTTCTGTTTCTTCATGGATGATGATGAGATCAGATCTCTGTGTGGAGCACTGACAGGTGTCAGACTCCTTGTGCAAACAAAAATCTCACTGGATTATTACAATTAATGGCAAAATGAATAATTGGATGTAAACTGATATTTCATACTGACACACTACAGCAAAAAATAGAAATATCTGACTTAAAATAATTTTTTGTTGGTGAAAATACTAGTGCCTATAACTTTTGCACATTTTATATATATTTATATAAATATATATATATATATATATAATATAGGTAAATCGGCTCTTGTTTATATCCTCTCATGAATATCAATCTCTGAACATCTGTTTCCAGAAGTGGGAATCCCTGCGACGTCACACCGCACGTGGAGCGTTCAGCAGGCGGAGGAATCTCCTCACTCACTGATGAGCCGCGTCACGCAGCGCGCTCTGGTATCTGTGCTCGTCCGCGAAAGTAGTGCGTTCGCTGCGCTCAGCAGCATCGTGCGCTCCGTTCAGTCAGATTCAGATTAGTGTGTGGAGCTCGAGTCCGCAACCCACGGGCTCAGGCATGCTCGGACTAACAGAGTAAATGGCGTCTTTTAAAACGGATTTATACCAGCGACTGCTGTTTCTTGCAGCAGTTCTGTCAGTCTCAGGTGAGAGCGTTTGTTTCGTATTTTGCAGGAATAGAAATAAGTTATGTATGAACTTTAGTGCATTTTGTGCGTGTCAGGATGTTTCATGACTTAAATGTGCAAAATGAGGGATTTCATGTACTGAAATTTAAAACCTATATATAAAACTGTATGTAAATGTATATTTAATCCTAAATAAATGATTCCATAGAACCGAATGAATAGGTTTAGAAATACACTGATTGATACATTGATTTGATTGACTCACGTGTGCGGGACACAATGTAACAAACTTCAAAGCAGCTTCGGCAATCATACAAATGTTTCATCTGTTAAGAGTTTAAATTACACATTCTCATTTTCTCGATAAAGTGTATTAAATTTCATATGTCGTTCATATATGCATAAACTCCTTCATTGGAGGACACTTAATTGGTAATATCATGAATCTTCATGCATATTCATAGGTTAATGCTTATGAACTACATATATGTTAAGCATAATGTGATATTTAATATGTATTTAATATAAAGAAAGCTATTTGAGTGTCACTTAATGATATTAACAAACCTTCTTGCATAATGCATAAAAGATTAGTATTAGTGAATGGTTACATCATGAAACTTTTTTTTATTTATGGATTTTCATATCTGTCTGCTGATGCAGTCAAAAGATTTTGAACAGTAAGATTTGTAATGTTTTTGAAGAAGATTCAAAGTATGGCAAAAACGGGCTAAATTCTGAAATATTTTTAGTATTTAAAATAACTGCTTTATATTGTGATATATTTTAAAATATATTTTTCCCTGTGATTTCAAAGCTGATTTTTTAGCGTCATTACTCCAGTCTCAAGATCCTTCAGAAATCATTCTAATATTCTGATCTGCTGCTCAAAAAAAAACATTTATTATTATTATGTTGAAAACCGCTGAGTAGAATTTTTTCAGGTTTCACTGATGAATAGAAAGTTCAGAAGAACAGCATTTATCTCAAATAGAAATCCTTTGTAACATTTTAAATGTCTTTATCATCACTTTCGATCAATTTAAAGTGTCCTTGCTAAATAAAAAACAGTATATATTTCTATAATTTATTTATACTGACTAAATTAAATTCTACTGATGAATTCTATTCATCAAAGAATCCTGAAAAAAATTACTAAACATTTATAATTTTGTTTAATGTTTTATTGTGAAAATGACACAGTTTCAAGCTACTTTATAACTTATGAAGAGCAATGCATCTCATAAATACACTAAAAAGTTCCCAAGTCATAAATGCATGACATTCTATTCTTAAAATGCTCTTTTTAATATCCTTTTATAAAGTGCTTGTTGCTCTGCTCTAGTCACGGTGGGCTGCTAAATGTCTAGCGAATTTCATGCTGGGAATAAATTACAGCTCTTCTTTAGACGAGGATCGAGTCTCTTCTGACTTTATGAGCCATGAATAAGGGGATTACGGCGAGTAATCCATCAGGTCAAATATGATTACAGCAACTCAACCTGCACTCGCTCGATGGCAACAGTCTGACTCGCTTTCTTCTGTTTGCCTCCGCAGGTGTGACGAGTTTTAGTGAGTTGTTTTTTATAAAGGAGCCCCATGATGTGACGGCGATGAGGAGGGACGCTGTGATTTTGGACTGTCAGGCCCACGGCGAGGCTCCCATCGGCATCCGGTGGCTGAAGAACGGAGCGGCGGTTACAGAGTCGGAGCGCGTTTACCTGCTCACCAACGGCTCTCTGTTCATCTCAGAGGTGGAAAGTCGTAAGGACAAATCAGATGAAGGGTACTACCAGTGCCTTGCCCAGAACAAATATGGATCTATTCTCAGCCAGAGAGCCCGCTTGACTATCGCAAGTAAGTATCGCAAGTGTATCTGCTCCAATGTCAGTGTTGCTCAAATTGTTTGAGGTTAAGGCAATAGTTTGCTCAATTTTACTCACCCTCAGGCCGTCCAAGATGTAGATGAGTTTGTTCCTTCATCAGATTGGGAGAAATGTAGCATTTCATCACTTGCTCACCAATGGATGTGAATGGGTGCCGTCAGAATGAGAGTCCAAACAGCTGATAAAAACATCACAATAATCCACAAGTGATCCACACCACTCTAGTCCATCAATTAACGTCTTGTGAAGCCAAAAGCTGCGTGTTTGTAAAAAACAAATCTATCAATAAACTGTTTTTAACTTTAAACCAAGTAAAAATGTAATCTTGTCTGAATCAGGAGAGAAATATGCTCCTATAGTCAAGTATCATTTACAAGCCAAAGCAGTTTTAAAAATCCACCAACATATTTGTTTAGAGCTGTTTAAATCTGTGCAGATTTCTCTCCTATATCAGACTAGACAACATTTTCACTGGGGGAAGTGTTATTATGGATTATATACTCATATTTTAGTTGTTAAAAACAACTTAATGATGGATTTGTTTCTTGCAAACACGCAGCTTTTCACTTCTCAAGATGTTAAGTGATGGATTGGAGTGGTGTGGATTGCTTGTGGATTATTGAGATGTTTTTATCAGCTGTTTGGACTCTCATTCTGACGGCACCCATTCACTGCAAAGGATCTATTGGTGAGCAAGTGATGCTATGCTACATTTCTACAAATCCTTTGAAGAAACAAACTAAATTTCACCTTTGGCTGAACTTTATTTAAATTGACTACAGGTTTATCAACTTAAATTAACACCCGAGGTCATGTTAGATTCAGTAAAAGCCCTTTTCTTTTTTATCAAGAACCATTTGTAAGATAGATTTCTCCTATGGCGTCAGCTCCGTTTTTAAGAGTATGTGTGTACAGTTGAGGTCTAAAGTTTACATCCCTCTTTTAGAATCAGCTAAATGTTAATTATTTTAGCAGAATGCATGTTATTGTTTATTTAGTACTGACCTTAGTAAGATATTTCACATAAAAAGATGTTTACATATAGTCCGCAAGAGAAAATAATAGCTGAATTCATAAAAATAACCCTGTTCAAAAGTTTACATCACCTTGATTCGTAATACTGCGTTGTTACCTGAATGATCCACAGCTGGGTTTTTTTGTTCGGTGATAGTTGTTCATGAGTCCCTTGTTTGTTCTGAACAGTTAACCTGCCTGCTGTTCTTCAGAAAAATCCTTCAGGTCCCACAAATTCTTTGGTTTTCTGGCATTTTTATGTATTTGAACCCTTTCTGTATGGGAAACAAAGTATCTCCTGTAGCTTCTGAAGGGCAGAGCTAAATGAAAAATATGGTATTTAGGCAAAAAAAAAAAGAAAGATGTTCATTCTGTTCAAAAGTTTTCACCCCCTGATCTTAATGCATGTTTTTTCTTTCTGGAGCATCAGTGAGTGTTTGAACCTTCTGTAATAGCTGCATATGAGTCCCTCAGTTGTTCTCAGTGTGAAAAGATGGGTCTCACAATCATACAGTCATTGTTGGAAAGAGTCCAAATACGCAAAAAAGCTGGAAAACCAAAGAATTTGTGGGACCTGAAGGATTTTTCTGAAGAACAGCAGGCAGTTTAACTGTTATCCAGAGGATTATTTTGGTGAAATATTTAACATTTTGCAGATTCTGAAAGGGGGATGTAAATTTTTGACTTGAACCGCATGTGTGTGTTTTCTGCGTTTTGTGTTTGAGCTGAATGCTGGAATCTGGCTCTAAAGAATTCCTGACACATTCACAGACACATAGAGGAAGTACGGTGTGATGGATGAGGCTCATTATTTACTGAGTCTGACAGCAGATTTACAGCACAGAAATCATTACATCAGCACTCTTGAGCATTGACATAAAAGGTCAAGATGACATGCTTTTCATCAGATAGGTAACTCGCAATTCTGTGAACATATCAGTCTTCTTTTCTCCTCATAAATGGTTTTTATAATGTGCATTTGTGAGTTTATATCTCACAATTTGGAAAAAAAAGTGGGAATTGCAAAATACAAACTCGCAATTGTGAGAAACAAGTCAGAATTGTGTCTCACAATTCTGACTTTATATCTCGCAATCGTGCAATTTGTATCTCACAGTCCTGAGAAAAAAAAACAATTGCAAAAAAAAGGTCAGAATTGTGAGATAAAAAGTTGCAATTACCTTTTTTTATTTTTGATTCAGTGGCAGAAACGGGCTTCCATACTTTTGCTTACCACAAAACCAGTCTTAGGTAGCTTGGGTATATTCGTAGTAATAGCCAAAAATACATTGTATGGGTCAAAATGATCTATTTTACTTTTATGCCAAAAATCATTAGGATATTAAGTAAAGATCATGTTCCATGAAGACATTTTGTAAATGTCCTACTGTAAATATATCAAAACTTTTGAAGTTCGAACTTCATTTGGACAACTTTAAAAGCGATTTTTGTAAGAAAGAAGTCAGAATTGTGAGTTTATATCTCGCAATTCTGACTTTATATCTCGCAATTGTGCATTTATATCTCACAGTCCTGAGAAAAAAAGTCATAATTGCAAGAAGAAATCAGAATTGTGAGATAAAAAGTCACAATTACCTTTTTTATTTTTGATTCAGTGGCAGAAACGGGCTTCCATACTTCTTCTTACCACAAAACCCATTGGGTAGCATGGGTATATTCATAGCCATAGCCACAAATACATTGTATGGGTCAAAATTATTTATTTTTCTTTTATGCCAAAAATTATTAGGATATTAAGTAAAGATCATGTTCCATTAAGACATTTTGTAAATTTCCTACTGTGAATATATCTAAACTTTCTAAACTTTCAAAGCTCGAACTTCATTTGGACAACTTTAAAAGCGATTTTTGTGAGAATTGTGAGATTATATCTTGCAATTCTGACATTTATATCTCACAGTCCTGAGAAAAAAAGTCAGAATTGTGAGATAAAAAGTCCTTTACCTTTTTTATTTTTGATTCAGTGGCAGAAACGGGCTTCCATACTTCTGCTCACCAAGGCTGCATTTATTTGATCAAAAATATAGTAAAACATTAAAAAATGTGAAAAATTATTAAAAGTTAAAATAACTTATTTCTGTGTAAATATGAACTAAAATGTAATTTATTCCTGTGATCAAAGCTGTATTTTCAGCATCATTACTCCAGGCTTCTGTCTCACATGATCCTTCAGAAATCTTTCTATTATGCTGATTTGCTGCTCAAGATGTTGAAAACATTTTATTCTTCATGTTTTTTTGATGAATAGAAAGTTCAAAAGAACAGCATTTACCTGAAAATCTTTTGTAAGATTCTAAATGTCTTTACTGTTACTGGCTATAATGGGCTCAGATTATTGCTTTTATATGTGTGATGTAGATATCTAGGATAGATGTTTGTGTGAGTCCGGTGCGGGGCAGGGGTCAGTCCTGTGCTCGAGGGCTCGCGGGTGTGTGAGAATGCGTCCATTGGTGTGCAAATGAAGCCCGGCAGGTTTGAAAAGCTCAGTTTGCGGAGGACACTAGTGCCCCGGTGTTAAAGAGCACATGACCCCTATTCACAGCACTCTGCCTTTATATCAGCACCTCCTGACCACAGCCATTGTTCCTGTGTGTGTGTGTGTGTGTGTGTGTTTGACAGAGGCTTTTAAAGGTCCTCTCCTCTCCTGAGGCTGTGTGTCGTGCTGCGCTGCTTCAGGACAAAAGCGTGCGTTTCTTCATTCTCTCGTTCAGAGCGAAACTTGAGCACTAGACAAATGTTAGCAGAGGAAGTGACTGTTCTAAGAGGAGTTTTCACTAGGATGGGTTGTTAAGACTAGTCATGTCCAAACTTTCTTTTTCTTGATTTGACTTCATCAAAGCCCAAAGAATAAGTAAAGTTTTCCATAAGAAATTAAAATCACCACTGCATCTTCATTTCTCAGTCGTTTCTTATAGATAGCAATTAAATGCAATCGTTCGAACAACTTTTTGTGGGCGATGATCTCTGTATGTTTGCAGGTGTTTGACAGCTGTAGCGCTCACCGTTGTTGTGAATCTGCTAATGAGTCTTGTGTTGTGTAACTGTAAACTGAAGGGGGGAGAATCGTAGCAAATGTGGCAAAATATGACACTCTCCTGACCTCCGCTTCACCCCGAGAGCCCACAAACATGACTATAGTGTGGGATTTACAGAGAGAGCGTTATGGGAATGGAGTAGTTGTGTGTTATGAAGTAAAGACAGCGAGTGTTTTACAGGCTGGTTTTAAAGGGGCATTTAGTGTCTTTCTACAGACTCTCTAAAAGCCTGTAAAATTTGCAGGTACCTGGGAAATACCGTCAATATGGACAACAAAGGAGCTTGTGGGGGATATCAGCTCACTATAAGAAACGACACACGTTTAAGTTAGAAACATGATCAATCGGACAATGTAATGATATGCATGATATTTTTGCATTGATTTAGCTGATCATATACTATTTTTTTTAAATAAATTAAGCAAATTAAAATACTAAAGAATATTATATGTGACTCTGGACCACAAAACCTAGCCAAAAATACATTGTATGGGTCAAAATGATCTTTTTTTCTTTTATGCCAAAAATCATTAGGATATTAAGTAAAGATCATGCTCCATTAAGACATTTAGTAAATTTCCTACCGTGAATATATCAAAACTTAAGTTTTGATTAGTAATACTCATTGCTAAGAACGTCATTTGGACAACTTTTCTCAATATTTAGATTTTTTTTTTGCACCCTCAGGTTCAAGATTTTTTGTATCTTGGCCAAATATTGTCTTACAATTTAAGTCATTTAATGCACAACTTTAATTATTTAATGCATATTTTTTGGATTACTTTCAGGATTTTCTTATATTTATATTAAATATTCAAAGGATTTGATTTAAATGATATAAATAAATATATAAAATAATTTATTATGCTGATTCATTTAATGCTTAATTTGCATGCAATTTAAGTAATTTAATGCACTGATTAATGTTTTTTTTATTACATTCAGTATTTTTTATGCAGTAAATAGTAAAAGTTTTTTTTTATTGTGTATGTGTGTGTGTGTGTGTGTGTATATATATATATATATACACACACACACACACACACACACACACACACAATTTATTATGCTGTTTATGTTAATGCTTATTTTGCATGCAAGTAAATAATGCACTTAATGCATATTTTTCCGATTAATTTCAGGATTTTTTATGCAGTAAATATTAAAAAGTTTAATATATTTAAATGGTTTACATATATAAAATAATTGATTATGCTGATTAATTTAATGCTTAATTTACATGCAATTTAAGTCATTTAATGCTCAACTTATTAAATTATTTAATGCATATTTTTTCAATTACTTTCAGGATTCTTTATGCAGTGAATAGTAAAAAGTTTTTTTATTTATAAAATAATTTATTATGCTGATTAATTTGCATGCGAAATCCATTACTTTTTTTGACTACTTTTAGGATTTTTGCCTACATCTTAAAGCACTTCTGCACAAACACACATTCACACAAGAGTTGAAGTCCTCTACTCCTGAATGTCCGGTTTTATTGCAGCGAGTCGAGCTGGTGGTCTCCATGCGATTGCTTTCTGCTCCGCTAGTTTGCTGAATTGGTGAAAAGCTTTTTTTCTCTCTCCTTCTCCTTTTGTCCCATCTGCCCCCAACTGCCCCGGCCAAAGAAGCAGATTTCTTTGCAGGGCATTTGTTTGACCAGATCGAGCTGGTCAGGACAGCTGGCGCTTTGCACCAATGGAAGGGCAATTATGCAAACGAGAGAGAAGTATGCAGGGTTTTAGGAAAGTTTGATTGCCGCTTAGTTTGTCTTGTTTTCCGATAATAAGTGAGTGTGATTTTAGCACCGTTATGCGGTGATGGAGGTGACACACTTTCTTTTCATCATGCTTGTGTTTTTTGACACCACGTGTTGGCAGATGCTCTGTGTGCGTGTGTGTGTGTGTGTGTGTGTGTGTGTGTGTGTGTGTGTGTGTGTTTGCTCTTGACTGTTGTGTGTGAGTTTGTGCATGTTTGAGAGTGTAAGATTGATGGTTCCACATGTTTAGACCTTTTGCCCTACTCACCTCTACTCATATATCAGTCACTATCACACATGTTTACTTAGCTATCTAAATGAGGACATACCTTCATCTATTGCCTTATATGAAACTGATTAGATGAACCAAATTACCCCGAACCCTACCTAAAGTAACATTTTAGACATTTTTATTTATATACACTACCAGTCAAAAGTTTTGAACAGTAATATTTGTAATGTTTTTTTTTTTAAAGAAGCCTCTTCTGCTCACCAAGCCTGCATTTATTTTGTTCTAAAGTGAAGCAAAAACAGTACAATTTTGAAATATATTTAAGATTTAAAATGACTTTTTTCAATTTCAATATATTTTAAAATGTAATTTATTCCTGTGATTTCAAAGCAGATTTTTTAACATCATTACTCCTGTCTTCAGTGTCTGGAGTAATGATGCTGAAAATTCAAATTTGATCACAGAAATAAATTACATTTTAATATATATTTACATAGAAAACAGTTATTTTAAATGTAATATGTAAAAATGTAAAAATAATTCTGGATTTGACTTTTTTTACTGTACTATAAAATAATTGCAGGCTTGTTGAGTGGAAGAGACTTCTTTAAAAACATTAAAAATAATACTGTTCAAAAACTTGACTGGTAGTGTACATGCATATTGCATACATGTATAATTATATATTAATACAATATTATTTCATTAAATAGTTTGATTACATTTATATACATTAACATTTATAAATCACACACACATATATATATATATATATATATATATATATATAAAACAGAGTATGTATATTTTCTGTGTATATATTAGTTTTCATATAATTGTTCTATTTTATAATTAATAATGTATAAAAATTATATCTTTTTGTACATTTAAAAATGTAATACTTTTATAAATACTATATACATTCATGTTATGTTAATATATATTATGTCCAAACTCTATGGAATAATAATAATAATAAAAAAAACCACAATTAACCCTTTAAATTTACTTCTCCATTTTACAAATAAATCCTAATCTAATCACGACAAACTATATATTTTTGGAAAGGTCTAAGACTCCTAAATAGATATTTGAAACACTGTTTTGTGTTACAAATTATGTAGGAAAAGTTACAGATGAATTTATGACAAGAGTGCACCTCAAAAAATCAACATCATCAACTTAAAATCTCAAAATTCATCTTTTGAAAAACATTTTAAAATCAGACATTGCATTACCATGGAAAATGTACATGAAAATCATATTACAAAATGTTTCCGTTCTTGAATTTAAAAAAAAGTAAGTTTGGATAGTGCATTTTCACATCTATGTTTAAAAATGGAAGTGACAGGTAAAGGCTTAAATACTTTTTTGGAGATTGTAGGATGCGTTGAATATTGTAAAGATGATCTCATAGACATTGTAAAAGCTCCTAAATTCCCTCACTGAATGTAAATCCATTGTGTGTGGAGACGGCGGGTCAGCGCCAGTGTCAAAGGTGGCCTTCTTCAGCAGTTTAAAATTAGAAACATGCCTAAGTTTGTGACTCACGCCTGGCTGTTTTGAGGGCCCCTCTTTCTAGGTCCCCAGGGACCTCTAAATGTGTTCCTAGAATTCCTGGAATTGCCACAGGAGCATCAAAACACACTTTTCTCTCCTCGATCCAACTGAATGTCTGTTGCGGGAAACGTTTGTGGATGATTAATACCTTGAATGCAATATAAATTGGTGCCAGTGTGCTTTTAAAAGTTATGTTTCTTTGCTAGGTGATGCTTCAAGCCTCCGGAGTCAGTAATGAGTCAGAAGCGTTTGAGTTTGAGATGAGATGCTTGAGGAATGTCAGAGGGACAAAACGGCTTTAGTTCGCAGTGTGGCATGTGAAAGGTTTCCATGGTTTCTCTAAGTGGTGGTCGGAAAGGTCAAAGGTTGCTTTAAATTGCCCAGCAGGTTGTGTGCAGGGAAACAGAGGCGAGGAGTGAAATATTCCTGCTAATAACAGACAAAAACATGCCAGCGTAGATCAGCTCATCTCTCTGGATATGTTATAAACACAGCTCCTTTAGACTAACGAGTCCTGACCACTACAACCCAAACACTCGAGTCTTGAGATACTGGGGCTGTTCTACAAAATTGTTTTTAAATGTTAACGGTTATTTGTGACCCTGGACCACAAAACCAGTCATATGGGTCCATTTTTTGAAATTAAGATATATGCATATGCAGTCGGAAGAAATAAGCTTTCCATTGATGTATGGTTTGTTAGGATAGGATCATATTTGGAGAAAAAAAATCCAAATATTGAGAAAAGTTGTCCAAATGAAGTTCTTAGCAATGCATAATACTTTTTTCATTTTTTAATGTGGCACTAAAAAGCAAAATAACGTACAAAATAAGATTGAAAGATTTTATTATTATTTTTTTAATGGTATATACAGTATGTATAAACTTTAATGCACTTGTCAAAATAAAAATAAAAAGTATTCAAAATATTTAACTTACAATCTGCAAAGGAGTAAAAAATGCAAAAATGCATTCTGGAAATTTCTTATTCACAAAATATTTTGACTTTATTCTCGAAACATTTTGACTTTATTCTCGAAATCTTTTGACTTTATTCTCGAAATATTTTGACTTTATTCTCAAAATAGTTTGACTTTAGTCTCGAAACATTTTGACTTTATTCTCGAAACATTTCGACTTTATTCTCGAAACATTTTGACTTTATTCTCAAATTATTTTGACTTTGTTCTCGAAATATATGGACTTTTTTCTCAAATTATTTCAACTTTATTCTCAAAATATTTTGACTTTATTCTCGAAACATTTTGACTTTATTTTTTAAACATTTTGACTTTATTTTTTGAAACATTTTGACTTTATTCTCAAAATATTTAGACTTTATTTTTTAAACATTTCAACTTTGACTTTTCAAATTTTTTTATATTATTCTCAAAATATTATCACTTTAATCTCATAATTTTAGATTTTTTTTTGCTTTTTAACGTGGCACTAAAATGCCATTGTACAGAATAAATTTTTTTTAGCGATATATAAAGTATGTATAAACTTCAGTGCACTTATCAAAATAAAGAGAGTTCAAAGGTATTCAAATTTCAACTTTATTCTCAAAACATTTTGACTTCTCATAATATTACAACTATAATCGTACTAAAACGCTGTCGTACAAAATAAGAACAAAGGATTTTTAATGATATGCATGTGAATGTATGTGTGCATATGCATTTTTAATGATATGCATGTGAAAATGTGCTCAGAATTGATCAAATAGTTACAGGAATCATGTGTTTGTGGTGCTTTTCTGCTGACTAAGTGATAGTACAAGAGTTTTTCACTGCGCAAATGGTCATTAAACGTAAAAATGCAACAAAATGCATCATGTTTTGTGAGAAAGTGCAACATGCTCAAGCAAAATAGCCTCTGTTTTTGCCATCAGCATCTCGAAAGCATGCAATGTGAGTGCTACTCTACATTTATTTGATCACAGATAATGCTCTCTGGTTGACCATTTGACCTGTTGCTCTTTGGCGGATCAGATAAGACACAATAGCCGTGCTGTTTTCAGAGCTCGGGGGGGTAGATAAGGGTCTAGGGATATTCTCCGGCCTCCCTGCCCCCTATAAGGCTGAGAGGCCAAAGGCCACAGGGAGAGGTCTTGAGCGTGGCCTCCGATTGGCCGGTGAGGGGCAGTTCTGCCTTCTGATTGGCCGGCGCTGGTCCTGCAGGTCTGGGGCTGTAACTCGCCTGCTGGACGGACCCTGATTGATCCTCAGCTTTTGGGCTTTGCATTCTTCCCTTCTGCTCACAGGCGAAGCATTCTTTGCCTCTGCTGTCATTTCTCTAAAGGAGGAGAGAGATGAGGTGAGGTCAGGTCATGACACAGCCGGGACTGTGTTTGTTCACGACGCTTGTGCATAATGCATCTGCTAATAAAACCTTAAAACATCTCAAATGACTTTTGCATTAAAGATGGATTAAGTGCATTCTACATTACGACATTTTAACTTCTTATAGTTGCATGGAAGGGTGTCAGAATGTCTTCATCGGTCTTTAGGGAATAATCTGAGATGCTAATGAGCAGCTTTCAGTTTTAACAGTAGTTTGTGAGTGATGATGTTAAGTGATGTGTGTGACTCTGACAGAAACACTATCGTTTGAGTATGAGCATGTGTGTGTGGAGTGGCATCTCTTACCTGCACTAAAAGATCTTTTAGGGCTCTTGGTAATGATCCGCTTTCAGAAAACACTTACACACTCGTATTGCTTTACCATCACTGACAATCACACTGAAATAGACAGACGGAGAGAGACAGGGAGAAAGTTTTATTGTCACTGTCTGCACACGTGTGTTATTTTAATATCAGTCTGATGAAAGCAGATTCAAAAATTGCATTTTTCTGAGCCAATTTGTGACCCTGGACCACAAAACCCGTCTTAAGTAGCAATAGCCAAAAATACATTATATGTATTTTACTTTTATGCCAAAAATCATTAGGATGCTAAGTAAAGATCATGTTCTGTGAAGACATTTTGTAAGTTTTCTACCGTAAATATATCAAAACATAGTTTTTGATCAGTAATATGCTTTGCTAACAACTTTTGGACAACTTTAAAGGCGATTTTCTCAATGTTTAGGTTTTTTTTGCACCCTCAGATTCCGGATTTTCAAATATTTGTATCTCGGCCAAAAATTGTCCTATCCTAACAAACCATATGTCAATGGAAAGCTTATTTATTCACATTTAAATGAAAGAATTGAAAGAATTTTTGTGGTCCAGGGACATATATGTGAAAATAAGCTGCACAGAAATGAGATTTTTCCTTATGAACAGTCAGAATTTGTGTGGTTTTTATATCTAATATCGACACTCATCATAATTGCATGCTTGACATCAGTCGTAAAATAATTTATAAAATTGCATGATATATGAATCATTAATTATTATATTTTATATTTAAAAAATATTTTAATTTAGTTACACATTTGTACGACAAAATATATGAAATATGGTATTATAGTAATAGTAATAATAAATTATAATTAAATAAAAATTATAATAACAATTACTAATAATTATTATAAATAATAGTATTCAATAACAATCACTAAAAAATAAATAATAAAAAAAGAATTATATATATATATATATATATATATATATTATGTTAAAATGAACATCATGCTTGATATGGATCACTCCTAAAAGGTCAAAGGTCATGGTGTAAATTAATGTTTGAAAGTGATTATTGTTAAAAAACATTACCTACTTTGATTCATCATTGCAAGTTATACAAATTAAAATATTTGTCTTAATATTCTTTCATCAACATATGATGCTAACTAACTTCGCCTCTGAAACAACTTTCCTTTCATCTGATGTTACAAAGGCCACTTAAATTTCAACTAATCAATGCAGACGTTTATCAGTCCACCATGCAACAGCCATCTTTTCTCGCTTTTTTGGCTCTATCTATCTATCTATCTATCTATCTATCTATCTGTCTGTCTATCTGTCTATCTCCATCTGTCTGTCTGTCTATCTATATCTCACACGTAAGTTGAATTCAGATGGCTTTGTAATGGTCATTTTCTCTCAGTGAAAAGTTAACCCAGTGTGTTTAGGTTTGGAATGGAACTGGAGGCTCTAAAGTTGCACATCAGGCCCCTGGTGTTGCTGTGGTAACCATTGTCCCTCTCTGACCTGCCCGCTGACCCAGTGTTTGCTGATCCACAGACCTGTGCTGCTCTCAAAGCATCTCTTGAGCAAAGGAGAGGAACTCACTGAAACAGATCGCTCTCGGACGGAAGTGTCCACTTCTAGAGTTGCTCTGTTGTGCTAGAGGTTCGATTCTGGTTCACTTTTGGTGGCCCGGGATGCCTGAGCAGGGATGAGCTTACTGCCGCTCAGGATTTGTTGAGGTCAGAGGTGAGAGGTCAGGTCAGTGGAAGGGACAGACTTACAGATCCTCTTATAATGCTGCCTAAACAGCTGCACAGCCAAACACAAACTACATCAATCTGTAGGTTTATAAGATTTTGGATAAAACCATTGAGGCCTGTTTTCATCACAAAATTAAAAAAAAAAAATTAATAGAAAAATTCATATTCAAATGTTGCAGGGTATATTTGTGGCAGTATCCCAAAATATATTGTATGGGTCAAAATTATTGATTTTTCTTTTATGCCAAAAATCATTAGGATATTAAGTAAAGATCATGTTCCATGAAGATATTTGGTAAATTTCCTACTGTAAATGTATCAAAATGTAATTTTTCATAAGTAATATGCATTGCTAGAACTTCATTTGGACAAATTTAATTGCGATTTTCTCAGTATTTTTATTTTTTTGCACCCTCAGATTCCAGATTTTCAAATAGTTGTATCTCTGCCAGATATTGTCTTATCATAACAAACCATACATCAATGGAAAGCATATTTATTCAGCTTTCAGATGTTGTATAAATCTCAATTTCCAAAAATATGTCACATATGCGTGTGATATACACTCAGAATTGCAAAAAAACTGTCTGAATTGTTATTTTTATACCAAGCTGGAAACAAGCTTCCATGTGAAATGGTATTTTTTGTATTTTATAAAAAATGTTTTTGTTGTTTTTTCCCCTCTCCTTTGGATATGACAGTAGACACGTGCTCTGAAATAGCTGTGTTGTTGTGAGTATAGCTGACGGGTTTAAACGCGTCTCTGATCTCTAAATAGTCGATCAATATCAGCATATAGATCAGCTGTAGTCCAGGATCAAAGCCTCGGCAGATCATATCTCCTAATAATCACAGCACACTGAATGCACTATTGCCTTAAAGGGATAGTTCACCCAAAATGCAGCATTTTCAAACCTGGATGACTTTTCTTTAAAAATAAAAGTGTTTGTTTTTTTGTTGTTGTTGTTGTAGCTGTTGTTTTGTACAATTGAAATCAATGGGGTGTAATCAGTGTTATGTTATTATTATCTATATACTATTATAGTTTTTTATTAATGTTTTGAATTAGCTTTCAATTTTTTTATTTGAAAAATTGTTAATTATGTTTTTTCATTATTTTTTGTAATTGTATTTTTGTGTGTGATTTTTGTCATTTTACACTACCAGTCAAAAGTCTTTGAACAGAAGTCTCTTCTGCTCAAAAATACAGCAAAAGCAGTAATATTATGAAATATTTTTACTATTTAAAATAATTACTTTCTATTTGAATATATTTTGAAATGTAAATTATTCCTGTGATCAAAGATTAATTTTCAGCATCATTACCCCAGTTTTCAGTGTCACATGATCCTTCAAATATCATTCTAATATGCTGATTTGCTGTTCAAGAAACATTTATTATTATTATTATTATTATTATTATTATCAAAATTTCAAACAGTTGAGTACATTTTTTTCAGAATCCTTTGATGAATAGAAAGATCCAAAGATCAGCATTTATCTGAAATAAAAAGCTTTTGTAACATTATAAACTATACCATTCAAAAGCTTGGAGTCCGTATAATTAATTTTTTTGGAAAGAAATGATAGAAATTGGTACTTTTGTTTAGCAGGATGCTTTAAATTGATCAAAAGTGACGATAAAGACATTTATAATGTTACAAAAGTTTTTCATTTTTAGATAAATGCTGTTCTTAGGAACTTTTTATTCATCAGAGAAACTTGAACAGATTGCATTTACAGTTATTTACAGACACTTTTATCATAAGCATAAATGCTTATGTATATCAATGCATACATTTCAAGTGAATTGATATTTAAGTTTTATTTGATCTCATCATGCATTCACATACTATATTTTTTGCATGTGTGCATGTGGAATTTGTTCCTAATTTTAATTTATGTGACCCTGGACCATTTGTAGCAATAGCCAAAAATACACTGTATGGGTCAAAATTATTGATTTTTTTATTTTTTATTTTTTTAATGGCAAAAATTATTAGGATATTAAGTAAAGATCATGTTCCATGAAAATATTTTGTACATTTCCTACTGTAATATAATAATATATAAATATGTAATAATTGGTAAGTAATATGTTAAGAACTTTTCAAAGATTTTAACAGATTTTCTAATAGTTGTATCTCAGCCAAATATTGCCCTATCATAACAAACCTAATATATTCATTTATTCAGCTTTCATGTGATGAATATTTCAGAAAATTGACCATTTTGTGGTCCAGGTCACATATATCATGGTACTAAATGCTTATCATATCATATACTGTGGTATTTATACATTAATCCTTCTTTAAAATAACTTTAAAGGATCACTATAGTATATATCCAAACAGTATGCGTTTGTAAGTGTTGCTATTAGTTGTTAAACATACACACTGCATCCAATAACATCTCTCAGGGTCAAAGGTTAGCAGAACTTTGTCCATAATGTAGTTTGATTGACATTCTAGAACTGTCAATCAACCTGGTTTTCCAGAATAAGACTTTAATTACTAGTTGAATTATTTAAGAAGCTTTTAAATCTGTGATGATGACTTCCTGTCCGTGATTAGATCTTACTTATCTGAGTTTTACTTAATCTGTACACCACAACATTCAGGCCTGAGGCTGATTTTGTTATTATCTCCATCCTAACATGAGATTTATACCGAGGTCTGTATGTATAGCAGAGCTTCCATTGATTCCTGTTAACTAATTATTGACCAGAGGCTTCTTCAGGGGTTGCAGGGGACGTGAGGGGGTTGATCTGAATGGCTTTGGGGGGTTTTATGGCTGTTAGCCTGAGAAGGTCAGAGATGGAGCGCAGAACCGATGTGAAGGCCTCGCTGAAGAGACACGTTAAACAAACTTTAATGCCTTTCAATCCTAAAACAGGCCGTTTATGGCGAGCTGTGTTTGCTGTACTGGTGTATTGTGTTTGCTTTTACTGATTATTATCACTCAGAAAGACAAAAAGAGTCTTTTTAAAAAATGGTGCCAGGGTTAAGATAGTTAACTGAAACTAAGAAGTTACTCAGAATAAAAAAGTTGAAACTTAAATGTAAAAAACAAAAAAAGATAATAATTCAACTATTTCCTAATGAAACAATAATTCATTTTGTTTAACTTTAACTACAATAACAAAAACAAAAATATATAGTTATTTGTTTTTAAATATAGAAATATATTATGGAAATATAGAATATTATAGAAATATAAATAAAATCCAATTTGACCTTGTCTATATATTTCTATTTTTTTATTTTATATTTATTTTAATTTTTTTAGTTAAAGGAAATCACAAATGGTTTTGTTTGAGAGAAACATGTGAAGGTAACAAGCAAAAGGGTTGTGTTTAGTTTAGAGACTAATACACACACAGAAGTGTTACCCAAAAGGTGTGTGTTATGCTAGCGTGAGGTGTTTGTCGCTAGTGTTTATCTAAAGCTTTTGGTTCAACATGGTGTTGGCATATGGGGATCATCTTACAACCTCTCTTTCACTCCTTCTTTTGTCTATTTAGTCTTATTGTGTTTATCTCAATCATATTGCATTTGTATTTAAACTTGCTTGAATTTACCATTAAAACAAGAGATTATCCATTCACAGCTCAATGAGTCACTAATGATATTCTCAGAGTCTAAATTTTTTTTTAACTATTTTGTTGTCTTTCTGCAGGTTTATCCACCTTCACTCAACAGCCGGCATCAATCACGGTTATGGAGGGATCTGTCGCACGATTCGCCTGTAAAATCATGGCCACGCCCCCACCAATCATCACCTGGGAGTTTAACAGAGTCACTTTACCATTGGCCACTGAAAGGTACAGCCCCGCCCACTTACTAAAGATAGGAGGAGCTTAGCATTGAGTTAAAGCGTTTCTTTAACTTGGTTGTTTCTTTTATTATAATAAATATTTTTCCCACATTTATTTTCTTAACGCATGTTCCTGGTCTAATTTATTTACAGTTGAGGTCAAAAGTTTACATCCCCCTTTCAGAATCCTATTGCTAATTATTTTAGCAAAAAATGCATGTTATTATTTATTTAGTACTGACCTGAATAAGAGAGTTCACATAAAAGATGTTAACATATAGTCCACAAGAGAAAATAATATCTGAATTCATAAAACTGACCCAGTTTGTAATGATTTGTAATACTGTGTTGTTAGCTGAATGATCCACAGCTGTGTTTTTTTGTTTAGTGATAGTTGTTCATAAGTCCCTTGTCTGTCCTGAACAGTTAAACTGCCTGCTGTTTTTCAGAAAAATCCTTCAGGTCCCACAAATTCTTTGGTTTTCCAGCATTTTTGTGTATTTGAACCCTTTTCAACAATGACTGTATAATTTTGAGATCAATCTTTTCACACTGAGGACAACTGAAGGAAAAAACATGCATTAAAAGCTGGGGGTGAAAACTTTTGAACAGAATTAAGATGTGTACATTTTTCTTATTTTGCCTAAGTATCTCATTTTTTGTTCATTTATACTGCACTTCAGGAGATACTTGCATGTTTCCAAGAAGACAAAATAAGTACAATTTACCCTGATCTTCAAATTCAAAAAGTTTTCACCCCCAGCTCTTAATGCATGGTTTTTCCTTCTGCAGCATCAGCGAGTGTTTGAACCTTCTGTAATAGTTGCATATGAGTCCTCAGTGCGAAAAGATGGATCTCAAAATCATACAGTCATTGTTGGAAAGGGTTCAAATACAGAAAACCAAAGAATTAGTTAGACCTACAGGATTTTTCTGAAGAACAGCAGGCATTTTAACTGTTCAGAACAAACAAGGGACTATCACTAAACAAAAAAAACACAGCTGTGGATCATTCAGGTAACAAAACGGTATTAAGAATCGAGGGGATGTAAACTTTTGAACCGGGTCAAACGTTTTTTTATAAATTCAACTATTGTTTTCTCTTGTGGACTATATGTACATCTTTTATGTGAAATATCTTATTCAGGTCAGTACTAAATAAACAATAACATTTTGCTACATTTTTGATCACATATTGTATTAAGTGAACTTTTACATGTCTCAATCTAGAATCACAGTGCTTTCCAGTGGCGTTTTACAAATTCAGGGAGTCGAACAAACCGACGCTGGGAGTTACCGATGTGTGGCGACTAATATCGCCAGCCGCCGCAGGAGCTCAGAGGCCATGCTAACTGTGACCACAGGTTAGATAAACACCTAAATGTGTAGATAAAGTGTGCATATGTGCCAATTTTGTTTACTGTCTTTTTACTTCTCAACAGCTCCTTTTCCCAAAGTTCCTCAAAGGCCTCGTATCATCGCCGGCCCGCAGAATCTGACAGTGGCGCTTCACAGTACAGCTTTGCTAGAGTGCATGGCGACCGGAAACCCTCGTCCGCTAATCTCATGGAGTCGTGCTGATCATAAATCCATAGACGTTCACAAAACAAAGGTACTCGGCAATGGAAATCTGCTCATATCGGATGTCAAACCCCAACACGCTGGAATCTACTTTTGTCGCGCAACTACGCCAGGAACCAGAAACTACACGATTGCGGCTGCAAATATAACTGTTATAGGTAAATCATTATAATCAGTATAATCTTTTGCATTTGTTTGCACAAATGCATGCATTTAATAAATGCATCTGTATGTTTATTTTTGTGCAGCCCCGCCGTCTCTCGTGGAGTGGCCGGAAAGCGTGACCCGACCGAGGGCCGGTACCGCCCGCTTCGTGTGCGTTGCAGAGGGATTTCCGACCCCTCAGATCACATGGCTGAAAAACGGAGAGCCCGTTCACTCAAACGGACGCGTTAAGATGTATAACAGGTACTGCAATGTGAAAAACATCAGTGAATCAGTGCATGGGTTGAAGCAATAAATGTGTCTTTTGGAAGTCCTTTTTATTTTGAGCATTGACGTTGCTCAGGGTTTGAATTGGCTCATTTGTCTGCTGGAAACTCTGTCCCGCTGAAATATTCATCAGCTGGTTTCTTTTGTGGAACAAGAGAGGGTTAATTATTCAGTGCTCTGCTAATGGTGTTTGAGCTGATTTTCTCTTTGATTTTCCTCTAATTTGTTTTGCTGTCTGGGTTTGTTATGGGATCCTGAAAGCAAAAGGGGAGGGGGAGGGATTTGCACTAGTGTTATTGATGCGCTTGTTTCCACCTCAGCATACACGTTAAACACACATGTTAAATATATGTGTCTAGGCTTATTTTCAGTTCCTGTATCTACAGATATTCATGTAACGAAGCAAAATATTGATATTTTATATACAAATTATTTAATATATTATATATTATTAATTTTTGTATTATATAAAATAAGAACATTTATTTTCTTTAAAAAAAATAAATAATAATAATAATAATAATTAATTAAAAGTTTTCTCCCCAAATTCAGTTACAGTAATGCAGGAGTAAAACGAGCTTAATTTTTATGAAGATAATGCAAAAATGTTATAATCCCTAATAATATAATATAACAGTCAAAAGTTTTTTTAAAAGATTTTTAATGTTTTCAAAGAAGTCTCTTCTGCTCACCAGGCCTGCATTTGTTTGATCCAAAGTACAGCAAAACAGTACAATTTTGAAATATTTTTACTATTTAAAATAACTGTTTTCTATTTGAGTATATTTTAAAATATAATTTATTCATGTGATCAAAGCTAAATTTGCAGCATCATTACTCCAGTCTTCAGTGTCACATGATCCTTCAGAAATCATTCTAACAAGTTTTTAAACAGTTTTTGCACACTATAACACTCAAAAGTCTTTGTGTATATATATATATATATATATATATATATAGTAATACTTTTGTTAAGCAAGGATGCTTTAAATTGATCAAAAGTGATGTTAAAAACATGTATAATGTTTCAAAAGATTTCTATTTCAGATAAATGCTGTTCTTCTTACCTTTATATTAATCAAAGAAACTGTTTTCAACATAATAATAACAAATGTTTTTTGAGCAGCAAATCAGAACATTAGAATGATTTCCGAAGGATCATGTGACTGAAGTAATGATGCTAAAAAATCAGCTTTGAAATCACAAGAATAAATTACATTTTAAAATATATTCAAATAGAAAACAATTATGTGAAATAGAAAAAAAGATGACTGTTTTTGCCGTACTTTAGATCAAATAAATGCAGGCTTGGTGAGCAGAAGAGACTTCTTTAAAAAAACATTAAAAATGTTACTGTTAAAATTAAACACATTTTCATCTAAATTACTATAATGCATCCTGATTTAGTTGCTTGTAGTAGTTTTTATTATTCTATGTGGTAACCCTTATTCAGTTCTCAGTAATGTAATATAATGATTTTTTTTTTTTCAAAAGAAAAATGCTACTAATGCTGATGATACACGGGGCAACTTTTTGAGCAATGTTGCCGGGCAACTTTTTTTTAGCAATGTTGTTTGGGCAATTTCCCACTGAGAATGGGTAACAATTTTCCATCTGGATAATTTAGATCAGTTGTGGGCCCTGTATCTTACCTGGCTGCCCGTTGATGGCAACATTTGTCAAAGTTGCCCAGCAACATTGCTCAAAAAGTTGCCCAGTGCATCATCAGCATAAGGCTACTAAATGTATATAGAGAATGTGAGTTTGTATTACAGTAATGAGAATTTGGTGGTAAAATATACTGTGAAAATATTGCAAAAAATGTGACCAGTCCAAGAATATTTTTGGATAATTTTTCTTACTTTAGATTTTGAGAAGCAGTATGCCTTGAGTTTTTTCTACATCATGAAAAACGCTGTTGTTTTTATCTTCACAGTAAACTGGTGATTAACCAGATTATTCCAGAAGATGACGGCATTTACCAGTGTCAGGCGGAGAACGAGCAGGGTGCGGTTCTGGCGATGGCTCGTCTGATTGTGGTGATGTCGGACAACCGTCCAAGCGCGCCCAGAAACGTCCGTGCAGACACCGTGTCCAGCTCAGCCATCTTACTGGCCTGGGAGAGACCCATGTACAACTCGGACAAAGTCATCGCCTACTCTGTGCACTACATGAAGGCAGAAGGTGAGCATCTCAGATGTGAAATGAGTGTAAAAGTGGAGCAGAATGTACAATTAAAGCTATGGTTTTCCCCAAAATGAACTGTTTGTTTAATTTAGAAATATTCATGACTTTGTGTGGGAAAATTCATGACAGCTAGTCGAGTAGTTGAGTACTCTTTGAGCATTTTTCGTTGTTAAAAAAGTAACTTCTGGACAAGAAAAATGCTTCTTTTAGCTTTTGATGAAGACTTCCAAATAAAACACCTGCCTGTCTGTGAGGAGATAAGGAAGAGACAACAATGAGACGTTCAACAGGAACCGTTCTGACAAGTGTGAAATCTTTATTAGGGATTTTGCCGATTGCACTTGGGCTTCCAGAATTCCTGGCTATTTAGTAGGAGTAGAATAGCTGAAGAGAAAGAATGGACACACTGCATCTGCTCTGGAGGGCAAAAAGCATCGGAAGTGATTGAAAGGGGCGCAAAAGGGGGCTAATTATCCCGGGTGTTGGAGTGTCTTAATCTAACTCTGAAGAGGCTTCGGGGGGGTTTGTCCCTGTGCGTCAGAGTCAAAGTCTTCAGCGTGCCCATTCAGCGCCAGAACAAGGCCTTTTCTGTTGACTGTCGAGTATGTTGTTTATTGGGTCAGAAATGCAGTGCTGTAGAGTGTTTCTTTTATGTGACCATCCTAATGTGGCCTAATTAAAGTGTTATCAGGTGCAGTGGACTTGTGGGAAAACCAGCAGGTGGAATTTGCCTTTGGTTGCATTGATAAAGCGCTTAATTAAAAGAAGGCATGGCCGTGTTGATTGAGTTGACGTGTTTCTTTTTATACAGCCACTGGTTTTGAATAGCCACACGGACTGGTGGTTAAAGACTTCATGCATTTTGATTTGTGAAGGATAAGGAGCATGCATTTGGGACAATACAGTTTTCCTTTCTTTTTGCATTTCATTTGAAATGCATTGTTAGTTTGCATTTGACAGATGCTTTTATTTAAAGCGACTTATATTGCATTCAATGATGCATTTTATCAGTTCATACATTCCCCAGGAATCAAACCCACAACCTTGGGTGTTGCAAGCACAGGAATGTAGCTGAATTTGTCATGCAAACATCAAGTCTTGTCATGCCCCAACAGGTCTAAATAACGAAGAGTACCAGATTGTTATCGGTAACGATACCACCCGCTACATCATTGATGACCTGGAGGCCGGGCGAAACTACACCTTTTACATCGTAGCGTACATGCCCATGGGTGCCAGTCGCATGTCGGACCACGTCATACAGCGGACACTCGAGGACGGTGAGTAAAGAATGAGGATCTGACATTCAAAAATAGTGTTTTATTACAGAATAGTCCATCCAAAAATGAAAATGTACTCACCTTCTGGCCATCCAAGATGTACATGAGTTTGTTTCTTCACAGGAACAGATTTGGATCCTTTGCAGTGAATGGGTGCCGTCAGAATGAGAGTCCTAAAAGCTAATAAGAACATCACAATAGTCCACAAGTAATCCTCACCACTCCAATTCATCAGTTAACATCTTGTAAAGCCAAAGCAAACAAATCCATCACTAAGACGTTTTTAACTTTAAATCATTGCTTTTGGCCAAAATACAAGTCCACTTCTTGCAGTGAAAAAGTCCATCTACTGCATTTTTCTCTCCTGTTTCAGATGAGATGACTTTTCACTGTGTTTTATTGGGAAACTATGTTTTAAAGTTAAAACATCAGAATAATAATGAACTTTTCTTACAAATTCGCAGCTTGGTTTACTTGTGGATTATTGTGGTGTTTTTATCAGTTGTTTGGACTCTCATTCACTCCATTTTATTTACATTTGAGTTGCAGTATTTGTCTTCAAAAATGATGCAACTTTGTATAATTGTATATACATTATATAGAATTTAATTTATCCCTGAGATCCACTCATAATGCTAGTCAAGGTATCTTGTGCCAAAACAGTTGCGTATCAATAGTATTTTCCATTATTTTTGTATTTTTAAGACTTCTATGTATCTTAAAGAAAATAAATTTTAACAATTTAAATTCAGGTTTGTTTGAAAGATTTGAAAAAAAGGTTTATAAGGCCTTAAAAAAATATAGATAGATAAAAAATGATAGATAGATTTATAAATTGTAAACATATAAATGAAAATGGTGTTTGATCTGTTCATATTTCTCTCCTGATTCAGATGAGACAACTTTTTCATTGTGTTTTATTGGGAAACAATGATTTGAAGTTAAAACATCTTAATAATGGACTTGTTTCTTACAAACACACAGATGTTAACTAATGGACTGGAGTGGTGTGGATTACTTGCAGATAATTTTTCAATCAGATGCTTGGACTCTCATTCTGACGGCACCCATTCACTCTATTTTATTTATGGTCGAGCTGACTGACCTGCAGTATTTGCCTTTAAAAAAGATGCAAATTGTTGTATACATTATAGAATGTCCACTCATAATTCAAGTCTAGGTCTCTTGTGCCAAAATAGTTTTTAGACAAGACTTTTTAGACTTTAATATGTAAATTAGGTCTGTTATGACTGCTTTTTGGGTTTGTTGTTGGGTTCATAAGTACTCTATGTCATGTAAATGTTATTTCTCTCTCTGTCTGGTTCAGTTCCCTTACGTGCTCCTGAGTTGAGCCTCACCAGCCGTAGTCCCTCTGACATACAGGTGTCGTGGCAGCCTCTGTCTCATAAGCTGAGTCGCGGCCGTGTGTCTGCGTACCGCCTCTCGTACAGGACCAGCACAGACGGGGCAGTGACACAATTGGAGCTCTCAGGACACAAGACCCATCACCTTCTGGAGGGTCTCCAGCCTGACACCACATATCTGCTCCGTATCGCTGCAGCGACCAGTGTGGGATGGGGAGAACCGTCAGCCTGGACATCCCACAGGACACCGAAGGCTTCCAGCACTAAAGGTGCAACATCTATCTATCGATCGTTCGTTCGTTTGTTCTATCATCTATCTATTGTTTGTTCGTTCATTTGTTCCATCTATCGTTCATTTGTTCGTTTGTTTGTTCTATCTGTCATCTATCTATCGTTCATTCATTATATTGTTCATTCTATCGTGATACCTATCTATCTATCTATCTATCTATCTATCTATCTATCATTTGCTTGTTTGTTCTATCATCTGTCTATCGTTCATTTGTTTATACGTTTGTTTGTTTGTACTATCATCTATGTATCGTTCCTTTGTTAGTTTGTTCATTATATCACTATATTGTTTGTTCGCTTTATCGTTAGTTCTATCTTTCGTTGGTTCATTCATTAGTTTGTTCGTTCATTCGTTATATCGTTCATTATATTGTTACTTCTATCTGTCTATCTATCTATCTATTGTTCGTTCATTTGTTTGTTCGTTCGATCATCTTTCTATCTATCGTTTGTTCATTCGTTTGTTCATTCTATCATCTTTCTATCTATCGTTTGTTCGTTCGTTTGTTCCATCTATCATCTATCTATCGTTCATTTGTTTGTTCGTTCATTCGTTATATTGTTCGTTCTATCGCGATATCTATCTATCTATCTATCTATCTATCTATCTATCTATCTATCTATCTATCATTTGTTCGTTTGTTCTATCTATTATCTGTCGTTCGTTTGTTTATTCATTGGTTCGTTTGTTCCATCTATCATCTATCTATCGTTCATTTGTTTGTTCGTTCATTCGTTATATTGTTCGTTCTATCGCGATATCTATCTATCTATCTATCTATCTATCTATCTATCTATCTATCTATCTATCTATCATTTGTTCGTTTGTTCTATCTATTATCTGTCGTTCGTTTGTTTATTCATTGGTTTGTTTGTTCTATCTATCATCTATGTATCATTCATTTGTTAGTTTGTTCATTATATCACTATATTGTTCGTTTGTTTTATCGTTAGTTCTGTCTTTTGTTGGTTCATTCATTAGTTAGTTCGTTCATTCGTTATATCGTTCATTATATTGTTACTTCTATCTGTCTATTGTTTGTTCGTTTGTTCTATCTATCATCTATCTATCTATTGTTCGTTCATTCGTTCATTCGTTCTGTCATCTTTCTATCTATCATTTGTTCGTTCATTTGTTCCATCTATCATCTATCTATCATTTGTTTGTTCATTCATTTGTTCTATCTATCATCTATCTATCGTTCATTTGTGTGTTCGTTCAATCGTTATATTGTTCGTTCTATCACGATATCTATCTATCATTTGCTCGTTTGTTCTATCTATCATCTATCTATTTGCTTGTTTGTTTATTCGTTTGTTTGTTTGTACTATCTATCATCTATGTATCGTTCCTTTGTTAGTTAGTTCGTTATATCACTATATTGTTCATTCGTTCTATCGTTAGTACTATCTTTTGTTGGTTCATTCATTAGTTTTTATCTATCTATCTATCTATCTAATAATGTACTATAGGTGGTCTTATCTAAGTTGTTGTTGTTGATTATTTGGAGTGTTTAGAGGTGAATCTTCTGATGTCTGTATGTACAAAATTGTAAAACCTGCAGCAGACATCCTTTGAAAGGATTAAGGTGAATCCCACTCTCTCTTTTTTTTTGCTTTGGGCTGATAATCTTGTTAAGGCATTGCATTTGTTCCTGCATGACCTTTGACCCTTCTTCTCATCCACATTGGAAAGGTTTTAGTCATGGGTTATAAAGCGAGAGCCGCGGGCCTCTACAGATCCTCCATTTTCAGAGTTCCACCATAAGCCTCAGCTCACATATCAAACTCTGTCACCTGTGATCTACAGGAACCCACTCTGTTAGATTACTATGGTTGAATTTAACGCCTACAAAGATACACTGGAACCACAGGAAACTCTGCAGGAGTGTGTTTAATTAAGCTGGGATTGATTTAACTCCTGTGGCGCTCCTGTGAGGTCTCGTCTCATCTGGATGAGAGAGATTCATAGCTCCAGTTGTGGCCGATAAATCTTGAAGATTTGTTCTCTTGAGGTTACAGAGCTGCTGGGGTCTGTGCTTTGAAACTTTCTATTAGTTTTGAACTGTTTAATCATGCAGTAATGATACTGTAATCTCAACATGCATCCTCTTGACATAACTCTATTTGTTTATGAACAAAATATACAATACGATTGGCTAATAGTGTGAAAATGCATTTCTGAGTGGTTGTGTATTTTTTTTCCCACAGTGCCCCTTGCACCAGAGCTGCAGCTGGAGTCTCTGAACTGCACGACTGTGGTTTTGCGTTGGCATCTTCCAGCGGGCAGCGGCACTGGATTACAGGGCTACAAACTTTCCTACCATGAAGAGAGTGAACCGGAAGGACCGCAGATCCAGATTCCCCCACACCACCGCCAGCACACCATTGGAGGCCTGGGTGAGTGATAGTGACTTCAAGACAACATATGATATCCAGCCGCTATGCCAAAATGGCTGATTTGTTGTAGTGGCAGAACTGAATAAGTCAGATTCTGAATTTGAATTGAATTTGAATTGAGGATGTGGAATTGCAATTCGAATTTGAACAGGCAAGTTAAATTAAAATGAAGTGAAATTCAAAGAAATTTGAACAATTTAAATTTATAAAAAGTTTTAAAAGTTGGAAGGTTTATATAAGGTTTATATAAATAAAAAATCAGTATGTAGATACTAAAATAGCACTGGTTTGAATTAAAGTGAATATAAAGTAACAACAGACTATTTACTTTGAAAAAATGGGTGTAGAAACACTCAGAAATTTCTAATAAATTTTACATATATGTACAAAGAAATTGTAAGTAAGGCATTGAAATAAAATAAAATAAAATAAAATAAAATATTAGATGAAAGTCTTAAAACTTAGAAACTAGAAACTAACTAAAAAATAAGTTTAAGAATTAATTTTAAGCACTTACAATTATTAACATTGAAACAAATATAACTGAAAGCTAAACTTATAAAGTATATGAAACAATAAAAAAAATGACAAAGGCATTAAAATTAAATTAAAATGAAAATATACAGATAGACAGATAAATGGACAAAAAATGACATAACAAAATTGCAAAACTTTAAAACTAAAATATGACGTAACAACAGACTATTTACCCTGAAAAAAATTGTAGTAGAAACAATTTTCACTCAGAAATTGCTCATAAATGTCACAAATATTTACAAAGAAATTGAAAGTAATGCATTGAAATAAAATAAAATAAAATATTAGATGAAAGACTTAAAACTTAGAAACTAGAAACTAACTGAAAGAAAATAAGTTTAAAAATGAATTTTAAGCACTACAATTACTAACATTAAAACAAATATAACGGAAAGCTACACTTTTCTTTTACAATAAAAAAATGACAAAGGCATTAAAATTGAACTAAAATGAAAATATACAGATAGACAGATAAATAGACAAATAAAAAAATAATAAAAATGACATAACAAAAAACTTTAACTAAAATTAAAACTAAAATATGAAGTAACAACGGACTATTTACCCTGAAATAAATTTGTTGTAGAAACAATTTTCACTCAGAAATTGCTCATAAATATTTACAGAGAAATTGTAAGTAATGCATTGAAATAATAAATACAATAAAACAAAACAAAATATTAGATAAAAGACTTAGAAACTAACTGAAATAAAATAAGTTTAAGAATTAATTTTAAGCACTAAAATTACTAACAGTCGAACAAATATAAATGAAAGCTAAACAGGAGTATACGTAAAAATAAAAATGACAAAAAATAAACAAAAATAAAAATGAAAATGTAAAAGTAAAAGTCAGTTCACTTAACTGATAGATAGGTGCAAAAATGTTTCTCATAAATTTAACAAATATGTACAAAGAAATTGTAAGCAATGCACTGAATAAAATAAAATTAAATTAAATCAAGTATTTGTAAAGAAATTTTAAGTAATGCATTTAAATAAAATAAAATAAAAGAATAAAAAATTAGATGAAAGACTTGAAATTTAGAAACTGGAAACTAACTGAAAGAAAAATAGTTTAATATTTAATTTTAAGCCCTAAAATTAATAACACTGAAGCAAACATAAGTGAAAGTTAAACAGGGGTATATGTATAACAATAAAAAATGACAAAAGTACATTAAAAATGAAAATATAAAAGTCAATTCACTTATCAGGGTGGAAAACACTTCATTTCCCAGAATGCATCAGCGGTGTTAAATTTATTTGAATTGCAATTCTGTGATTTCCTTTTCCTGTCAATTTAATGAAACATTCAGGTGTGTTGGAGCTAGGGGAGCCAATTCTACAGGTCTGAATTTTGCACAACTTCTTGAGCTCAGTTTAACTATTTGTAGTTTGGCACACATTGTCTTAAGAGTGCAAGATTCATGCTGAAAACGGCAAGATGTGATGCCCCATGCTCACAGACTCACATCTGCATGTTCTCATGTTGTTTACTGATTATTCTTCATTTCTGCTTCTTCATTGCTTTATCCCGAGTCTCTAAATGAACAGGCCAAGAACAAAAGCACTGAAGTGTTTTCAGATATGTAGATTTGTGGCTCTCCTCTCTAAACTCCCAGTGACCCTCCCCCCCCGTGACCTCTGACCCTGCCAGCACCGCTGCCTAAGAGCTGGCCAGTGCTGGTCTTCCCATGTGGCTCTGGAGGAGGGCGTTGCACGTTTGTGGTGCTCGCCCCCTCGTGCCCCTAAAGGTCACTCTCATCTGTGGTCACGAATGCTGTCCCACAATGCTTTGCTTGACCAGTGGCCATCTGTGGCCGGAGAGGGGTCAGCCAGCTGGTCAGCAGCTGATATTCAAATCAGACAAAACTGGACACGATATTTTGCATAAGTATTACATGAAATTACTGTCATCTGCTGATTGAAGTTTAGTTTAAGGTGGGTTGCCAAATCTCATTTGCTTCACATAGACAGCAGCTGAGATTAAATGAGGAGCAAATAGAGACTTTTGCTTAAGAATTTTAGATTTTAATCCTTAGAAAGAAAAAAAAGACATTAATTTCACATATCTCCTCTATAGATAGATATTTCTAAATGTAACAATTTATTTATAAAAGCTAAATATAAAATGAAATAAAAAAATAATAAAAATGACATAACAAAATTGCAAAACTTTAGATTATTTAGATAGATAGAAATAAAACAGAAATAAATCTAAATATTTCTCTAGAGTTTCAGAAAATAAGAAATGTCTCAAAACGACACCTAGCCTGCAACCAAGAGATTTTTAGTTCTGTACTCTTGCTAGAAGACAGTTGTCTAGCGGCTCATTTGTGACCACAAACCTAGTTTTAAGTAGCAAAAAATTATCATTTTTTCTTTTATGCCAAAAATCATTAGGATATTAACTAAAGATCATGTTCCATGAATATATTTGGTAAATTTCCTGCCGTAAATATATTAAAACTTATTTTTTGATTAGTAATATACATTGCTAAGTTCATTTGGACAACTTTAAAGGCGATTTTCTCAATATTTAGATTTTTTTTACACCCTCAGGTTCCAGATTTTCAAATAGTTGCATCTCAGCCAAAAACTTTTTCTTTTTTTTTAAACAAAACTTATCAAAATCATCTTGTTTTAAGAATGAAAAACAAGGCAAAAATACTGAGGAGGAACATTTTTATGTGTAGCTGAATGATTGAAATAATACACTACCAGATTTTTAATGTTTTTTTTTTTAAGAATCCAAGCCTGCATTTATTTGAACCAAAATACAGCAAAATCAGTAAAATTGTGAAATATTTTACTATTTAAAATAACTGCTTTCTATTTGAATATATTTTAAAATGTAATTTATTTCTGTGATCAAAGCTGAATTTTCAGCATCATTACTCCAGCCTTCAGTGTCACATGATCCTACAAAAATCATTCTGATATGCTGATTTGCTGCTTAAGAAACATTTATTATTATTATTATTATTGTTATTATTATTATTATTATTATTATTATTACCATCAATATTTAAAACAGTCCAGTACATTTTTTTCACTATAGCATTTAAAAGCCATTCAAAATAATGTTATTTAATTTAGAATGTTACAAAAGATTTCTATTTTAAATAAATGCTGTTTGTCTGAACTTTCTATTCATCAAAGAAACTCTAAAAAATTCTACTCAACTGTTTTCAACATAATAATAATAATAAATGTTTTTTTGAGTGGCAAATCAGAACATTAGAATGATTTCTGAAGGATCGACAGCTTTGAAATCACAGAAATAATTCCATTTTAAAATATATTCAAATGAAAAACTATTATTTAAAATAGTAAAAATATTTCAAAATTTTACTTCTTTTAAAAAAACATTAAAAATCTTACTGTTCAAAAACTTAGCCTGTATTCAGAGAGATGTAAAAGAGCTGAACTCTATTCATTAGAGTTGTGGATGGCTCTCAGGGAGAGTTATGGTTTATCAGTCCAGGGAAGGTGAAAAGAGGAGCAGAGAGCGTCGGGAGAGAAGAGAGCGTCGGGAGAGAAAGAGGAGCTGTTGTTTGGGAAGTTTATAGTGTGTTTTATGACCATAGGGGGACAGAGCTTCACATCAAAGCTCCTCATACAAAGCTTTAACGCCCCCAACACACACACACACACACACACACACACAACTGATGATGACCATTTAAAACAAGTAAACCTAGTAACTTTCACATGATTCATGATGCAAGCTTCACATTTCTGTTTTAACCCCTCAGGAGCCTCATAGACTTCCATTGTAAAACTGTGAAACTAAAATAGCTTCTGTAGTAAAGTCATGTTACAGCTGTCAAGCGTGTTGTACATGATGTTTTTAGCTTGTTTTCTCCCTCTGGCGAGTGTCATTTGTGATATTTAGTGTGAGGGTCTGAAGGTTATGGCCTTTAATGCTCACTCTTTAATTAAAGCAGGCTCATTCATTAGCTTGGCTGTAATATCCAGGAGAGCTGACCTCAGAGCAGCGGATGGCCATTTTCTACATTGATTTTCTTCAGTTGATGAGTTGTCAGGTTGTATGGAGCTTTCCAATTGGTTGAGATGTTTACTACTAACACCCTAGAAACTGCATAGCAACTCGAATAAAAGCAGATTTTACACCCCTTTCGCCAGATATTTTAAAACTCAGTTATTTTTGTATATATTCCATGATAGATATTTGTATATATTTAATTATTATTATTATTATTTTTTAATTATTGTGAGGTAATATATCTTGCATATTTCTAACCTTTTTCTTATATTTAGGGGCCCTTATACCCCCTTTTGTCAGAAATAAAGTTTATTTTTGTGTATATTCTGTGACAGATATTTGTATATATTTCTCATATATATTTTTTAAACTTACTGAGGTACGATACACATATCTCTAAGCTTTTGTTGATTTTTTGAGGGCCCTAAATGCCCCCTTTTTTGCCAGAAATTGTAAAAATGTAATTTATTTTTTTTTTATATAGTGAGGTAACATATCTTACATATTTCTAAGCTTTTGCTTATTTTTAGCGGCCCCCTATACCACCTTTTGCCAGAAATATAAAAAATATATAATGCATATTTAACAATTTCTACTTTTTGGACTCTGAAGACAATTAAAAACAATCCTGATACACATCATAACTATAGCTTTTCATTAGAAGTTTTTGCTGTTAATCAGCACTATTATTATTGCTCATAGACTGGAGTAGTTAGTGTTAGTAATGTAATCAAACTCTCTCTCAAACTGTATGCCACAGCCCCCTGGTGGAAAATGTAGGTATTGCAAGAGGCGTGGCCTAGGCAAAATCAATCCAATCAAAATATTCTGCATTGTATTCTTTTTTTTTATCATAATATGACTTTGATAAGTAATATTTCCTTTTCAATATAGTGAGGTAAGATGTTTTGCTGAGTTTTTACTACGTTCTGTCCTGCATGTGCACCGCTCCCTGACCCTCTCGACAGGATTTGACTTGCCCAGATTCCATGTCAGAGGTCAGAGGTCAGATGTCCCCCTCTCTCAGTGTGTGGTTCATATCTCCAGGCTATTGTACCATAGGAAGGCTGTTGTTCAGGGTGGTTTTGGGGTTTAGGACGTGCTTTTTTGCATTAGTTGTGGCCCAAACCGAATGTCAGCGACTTAAGCATTTTGATGCTTCCTGTTTCCAGACAGACTTCCAAGGCATCATAACGTCACATATAATAATCTAAGATGGATTCAAAAGAGCTTTAAGGATTATAATTCAAATATTTAATGACTGAATATATACACCGCTGCTCAAAAGTTTGGGATCAGTAAGATTTTTTATGTTTTTCAGGAAAATTCTTCTGTGCTTATCAAGGCTGCATTTACTTGATCAAAAATACAGAAAAAAGTAATACTGTGAAATATTATTACAGTTTAAAATAAAGGTGTTCTATATTGATATATTTTAAAATATAATTTATCCCTGTGATGTGAAGCTGAATTTTTATTAGCCATTTTTCAGCTTTCAATGCCACATGATTCTTCAAAAATCATTTTAATATGCTGATTAATTTCTGTTATTATCAATGTTGGAAACAGTTGTGCTCTTAATAAATAAATGCAGCCCTGATGAGCATAAGAAACATTTTTAAAGACCTTTAAAAATCTTACTGATCCCAAACTTTTGAGCAGCAGTGTATAGAATTGTTTATACAATTTATAGATATCTAAATACATAGATGTGTGATAGTGTATGTGTGGAAAAAAAAAATATATTAGTTTATTTTATTCAGCTACATAGTTTTGTGAACTTGTGCACGTCTTACTCTCCACACAATGCAAAGTGTGTTTTGTGTGTCGCTCCCCGTCCAAATACTTTCTTTATCTCTCTCTGAATGCTGATGGCCTGGAGAAAGAGGCCTGACTTGTGTGCCTGACCTCTGACTCCAGATTCCTAAGGAGTTTTATCTATGTGTGAACCTTGACCCCTGCCTGGCTCCACTGAGCCTCTTCAGAGCTGCGCATCTCATTGGCACACTCCTTACTGAACCGTCCAATCAGGACAGGACTGCTGCATTTGGCTCCGCCCCCTCAAAGTTCTCAGTGTTAGTGATATCATCTACAGGTCCTTCTCAAAAAATTAGCATATTGTGATAAAGTTCATTATTTTCTGTAATGTACTGATAAACATTAGACATTCATATATTTTAGATTCATTACACACAACTCGAAGTAGTTCAAGCCTTTTATTGTTTTAATATTGATGATTTTGGCATACAGCTCATGAAAACCCAAAATTCCTATCTCAAAAAATTAGCATATTTCATCCGACCAATAAAAGAAAAGTGTTTTTAATACAAAAAAAGTCAACCTTCAAATAATTATGTTCAGTTACGCACTCAATACTTGGTCGGGAATCCTTTTGCAGAAATGACTGCTTCAATGCGGCGTGGCATGGAGGCAATCAGCCTGTGGCACTGCTGGGGAATGCGGCACCTGTACCCATTTCCTGCACACGCCTGTACACGGTGGCTCTGGATGTTTCTACTCCAGACTCAGTCCACTGCTTCCGCAGGTCCCCCAAGGTCTGGAATCGGTCCTTCTCCACAATCTTCCTCAGGGTCTGGTCACCTCTTCTCGTTGTGCAGCGTTTTCTGCCACACTTTTTCCTTCCCACAGACCTCTTGCTTGAGGGTGTCAATGATGGCCTTCTGGACAGCAGTCAGGTCGGCAGTCTTACCCATGATTGCGGTTTTGAGTAATGAACCAGGCTGGGAGTTTTTAAAAGCCTCAGGAATCTTTTGCAGGTGTTTAGAGTTAATTAGTTGATTCAGATGATTAGGTTAATAGCTCGTTTAGAGAACCTTTTCATGATATGCTAATTTTTTGAGATAGGAATTTTGGGTTTTCATGAGCTGTATGCCAAAATCATCAATATTAAAACAATAAAAGGCTTGAACTACTTCGAGTTGTGTGTAATAAATCTAAAATATATGAAAGTCTAATGTTTATCAGTACATTACAGAAAATAATGAACTTTATCACAATATGCTAATTTTTTGAGAAGGACCTGTATGTGCATCGATCAGCCTGACTGATAGTGATCTGATTGACCAGGCTTTAAAGGACACCTTTGCCAACATCAGTGATAATCTAATGCTTCATCTGTCTGAGATCTATATCTAGGCCTTTAACCCTCGATCTGATCATAGTTTATCCGTGCACTCGTTGTCTCTGTAACAGTAATTGGCAGTTGTTAACTAAACTTGTTTGATTATTATGCATTTGGTTTTCATGACTTCAAATTAACTCATGGCAGTGTTTTTCTAAAACTTAAACTATTTGAAAAATGTTTAATTAAAATAAATTATAAGGTAATTTAAATCAAACTGAAATAAAATAAAAACTATTATATGGAAAAAACAAAAGCTTAAAAACCGGAAATGAAATGAAAAATGAAAAAGTAAAACTTTAATAAAAAATGAATAAAACAAAATAGAAATGTATAAAAAAAAACAATAAAAATGACAAAAGCGCTTAACAAAATACTGTAACTTAAAGGAAAACTGAAAATGTTAAAATTAATATGAAAACTAAAAGATGTTAAATAAAAATTCATTCAAAATAAAAGCTAATTCAAAATATTAATAAATACTATAATAGTATATAAATAATACTTACTAAAATACACTGAAAATAGGAAACATATCAAATTTTCTCTGTAACAATATTTGACCTTTTGACTAAATATTTTGATTAGTATGTGTTTAGTTTTCATGACCACAAATTAACAGCAGTGGCAGTGTTGTTTTTGTTAAGAAAAGCTAAAACTTTTTAAAAACATTTTAAGTGAAATAATTAATTGAAATAAATTATAAAGGTAATTAAAATAAAATCGAAATAAAATAAAATGTAAATATTAGATGGAAAAAAAAAGAACATACGCTTAAAAAACTTAAATGATAATTTCTAATGAAAATTAGAAATGTTGTCTTGGCAGCTACCTGAAATGAAAACTTAAGGAAAAAATGTTTAAAACAAAATTAAAATGTATAAAAACTAATTAAAATGACAAAAGCTCATAACAAAACTACTGCAACTTAGACTAAAATTAAAATGAAAACTGGAAATAAAAGCTATTTAAATATAAATATTTTTTAATATTAATATAATTTTATATATTTTTTTTAAATATTAATAAATGGTATAATAGTATATAAATAATACTAACTAAAATAACAGTGACTCGTTGCAGGTTATTAAACTATACTAAAATAAAATAAAAAGGAAATATATAAAATAAAATAGAAAATATATATAAAAAACATGTAACGAATTGAATAAATCTTTAAATTAAATTAAAGGGATTTTTCTTTATTTAAATAATATTTCTTTGACTCAAAATGGCTCTTTGTGAGCAGCATATCTAAAAAATATTTTTATATATATAGTATATATAGTAACGTTACGTAGTGAATAGTAACGTTCTGTTATTGCAGCTTTTCTTGTGCATTTCATTTGAATATCTGATGAGCCCAGATGATCAGTTCCTGATCCATTATCAATTTTTCTGTCAGTCCGAGGTCTCTTTATGATCCCTGAGGTCGTGGTTTTGGTCACATGACTGACCTCTCAGTGTCTGTGTGTGTTTCCCATGGCCTTTGGGTCTCTGATTTAACCTCTGGTACCTCTGGCCTGGTTGTGAATGGGATGCGGCCAGTAGTCAGTGGTCAGTCGGCGAGGGGGTGAAGCAGATGGATGACTGGTGGATGAACTGGACGGGGGATGGACACTCGTCTTTTGTGTTGACCAGCAGGAGGATCGACCGCAAACTCAATGACTAACACTTCCAGCTCAGGGCATCTGCTAATGATTAGACACATCTAATAAACAATACACAATACACACCTGTCAGCTGATCTGCTGTTACACACATGTGCTCTCCTGGCCCAAAAGATTACTTTATTATTCATTATTTATTTCTGTTGATTTGTTGCTATATGTGTGAACACCCATTTCAATGCAGCAGAAACTGATTTTAAACTTGATTTTCTTTTCTTCTTGTAGATCCAAGAAAGAAGTACCATGTCAAACTCTTGGCCTACAGTTTTATGGGTGAAGGATACCAGGCAGACCAGACCATCAGCACACCGGGATGTGTTTGTGAGTTCAGATGCAACACAGACACACACTTACACTAGCAGTCAAAAGTAGGTTTTTTAATGTATTTAAAGAAGTGTCTTCCGCTCAACAAGCCTGCATTTTACAAGTAAAACTTTGAAATATTTTAAATAACTGCTTTCTGTTTGAATATATTTTAAAATGTAATTTATTTCTGTGATCAAAGCTGAATTTTGATCCTTGATCCTTTGATCCATGATCCTTCAGAAATCATTCTAATATTCTGATTTGCTGCTCAAGAAACTTTTCTGATTATTATCATCAATATTTAAAACAATTAAAACAGCTAAAAGAGAAATTATAGAAATTATATGATGATTAAGACATTTATAATGTTTCAAAAGACTTCTATTTCACATAAATGCTGTTCTTCTGAACTTTCTACTCATCAAAGAAACCTAAAAAGATTCTACTCGCTTTTTTCAATAGTAATAATAAAGAAGAATGTTTTTTGAGCATTAGAATGATTTCTGAAGGATCATGTGACACTGAAGATTTGAGTAGTGATGCTAAAAATTCAGCTTTGAAATCTCAGGAATAAATTATGCTTTAAAATATATTAAAAATAGTGAAAATATTTTACAATTTTACTGTTTTTCTGTACTTTGGATCAAATAAATGCAGGCTTGGTGAGCAGAAGACACTTCTTTAAAAAAACATTAAAAATCTTGCTGTTCAGAAACTTTTGACTGGTAGTGTATGTAGTATATTTTTGGCATTTGTTACAAACATTATTAAAAAAAAATTATAAACAGTAGGTTCAAATTTCAAATAACTTTATTGGCATGGTAAAAAATATAATAAAAGATTTTTACTGCATGAAAAAATATATTCAAATTAACAAATAAAAAAAATCAAATATTTAAATGGATGCATTCCATTGAGACTTTTATAATGTTACAAAATATTTCTATTCTAAATAAATGCTGTTCTTTTGAACCTTGTATTCATCTGTGAATCCTGAAAAAAATGATATATCACGGTTTCCACAAAAATATTGCTAATAATGAGAAATGTTTTTTGCAGCAAATCAGCATATTAGAATGATTTCTGACTCATTGCAGGTTACAATACTAAAGTAAAACCATGAAATAAAATAAAATAATACATTAAAAATTAATTACATAGGAAATATATAAAAATAAATAAATAAATAAGATAATATAAAATATTATTATATTATAATTAAATATTAAAAAAGTGTCTTTCCACTAGTGGACTGCCAAGAAAACATTTCTCGTTTTTGTTTAGCTTAACTTAAAATACTAAAATATCTACAACTAAATGAACTAAAGCTAATAAATAAAAATTCATAAAACTAAACTTAAATAAAAAGTTTCAAAAGAAAACTAAAAAGACTCAGAACAAATACACAACAAAATGACTTAACAATAAATCATCAACCTAAAGTGAAAATAAAATTAACATATAAACTAAACTATAACAGTATATCAATGAAACTAAAACTAATTATTCTTGAGCAGCAAATTAGAATATTAGAATAATTTCTAAAGCATCATGTGACACTGAAGACCGGAGTAATGATGTTTTTGATTGCTTAAATAAATTACATTTTAAAATATATTCAAATTAATTCAAATTGTTTTAAATTGTAGTAATATTTCACTATTTTACAGTATTTTGAATCAAATAAATTCAGCCTTGGTGAGCAGAAGAGACCTTTTTCAAAAACATTACCATGCAACTGAAACATATTTTAATGTGTTTGTTGACAGCGGTCCGTGATCGTCTGGTCCCGCCTCCTCCGCCGCCTCATCACGTTTACGCCCAAAGTAACTCCTCCTCCTCTGTGTTCCTGCATTGGGCCCGACCCGCTTTCACTGGCGGACAGACGGTCAACTACACAATCCGCTGTAACCCGGTGGGACTGCAGAACGCCTCGCTGGTGCTGTACCTGCACACGTAAGCGTTACCTAGTGTTAAATTCATCAGCTATTTTCAATTTAGTCATGTCTTTCTTTCTTCAGTCATTAAAGAAATAGTTTTTTGAGGAAAACATTTCAAGATTTCTCTCCATACAATGGACTTCTATAGTGCCCCCAAGTTTGAACTTCCAAAATGCAGGTTAAATCCAGCGTCAAAGGGCTCTAAACGATCCCAGCCGATGAAAAAGGGTCTTATCTAGCGAAACGATCGGTTATTTTCTAAACAAATTGACAATTTATATACTTTTTAACCTCAAATGCTTGCCTTGTCTCATCTCCGCGATGCGCATGCGTAGTCTGTGTGATCTTCAAAATCATCCTACAATGCTGTTTTACCTTCTTTTGTAAAGGGCATTTTATCTTCTTTGTACGTTCTGTTTGTAAACACTGGGTTGGTACTTCTGCAGCGATGTAGGACAATTTGAAGTTGGGGAAGAAAACGAGATGGGAGTTTTTGGACATATACTAACTGTATTGACCCGGATCACACAGACTATGAATGCGCATTGCAGAAACGAGACAAAACGAGCGTTTAAGTTTAAAAAGTATATAAATTGTCAATTTGTTTTGAAAATAACCGATTGTTTCACTGGATAAGACCCTTCTTACTCAGCTGGGATCATTTAGAGCCCTTTGAAGCTGCATTGAAACTGAATTATGGAAGTTCAAACATATATATATTCATTATATGGAGAGAAATTCTGAAATGTTTTCCTCAAAAAAACATAATTTCTTTACGACTGAAGAAAGAAAGACATGAACATCTTTCAATGACATGGGGGTGAGTACATTATCTGTGCATTTTTGCTCTGAAGGTGAACAAATCTTTTAAGCCTTGTCTGTAAAACCGGGGGTAAAAGTCTCAAGATTTTAGTCTAGTTTTAGTTCAATCCAAAGTATTTTGTCTAGTTTTAATCAATGAAAACTTGACATTTTTAATAAGATTATTAATAATTAACCGTACAGTAGGCTATTCATTTTGGCAGCCATTTTTAAGTCTTATTCTTATTAAAATGTACATTTTAGTTATCATATTTAGACAATTAACTCTGTTTTTGTTTAGTGAATTTTAAGTCAATGAGTCACATCTTTGTCATTCTGTTTAATGGTTAAACTGATAAAAATTATTTTTGCTCAAAATTATAATCGTAATGATTGGTGTCATTTGTGACCCTGGACCACGAAACCAGTCATAAGAGTACATTTTTAGAAATTGAGATTTATACATCACCTGAATAAAAGAGCTTTCCATTCATGTAAGGTTTGTTATGATAGGACAAAATTTGGCCAAGATGCAACTCTTTGAATATCTGGAATCTGAGGGTGCAAAAAAATTTAAATATTGAGAAAATCGCCTTGCAGGTTGTCCAATTGAAGTTCTTAGCAATGCATATTACTTATCAAAAATTAAGTTTTGATATATTTATGTTAGGAAACTTACAGAATATCTTCATGGAACATGATCTTTACTTAATATCCTAATGATTTTTGTCAATAATCAATCATTTTGACCCATACAATGTATTTTTGGCTATTTCTACAAATATACCGCAGCGACTTAAGACTGGTTTTGTGGTCCAGGGTCTCATTTGAGAATTTTTTTATTTAGGTCGCTAAACTCCAGCTTGTTTGTCAGTGTTTTAGATCACTTGCGGCCGCACTTCCGCAAAGAGTAGCGAGCATGTTCTCATGGTTGCCAGATTGCTTAAAATAAAAAAAAAACATTGGGCAGAAAGTGCATTCATGTAACAGTGAAGCTCTGATTCAGGGATTTGAACTCTTGATATCTGGCAACCGTACTCATGAAAAAAGCAGTCTGCAATAAAAAAATTCTCCTTTTTTGACAAAAATAAAAAGAGGTTTTTGGTCAAGTTAAAAATGTTTTGAATACATTTTAGTTTTGTCTTATTTTGTCAGTGAAATTGCATGTTGATATAGTCATAGTTATCTTTTATTGACCTTGTTATCATCTCGTCTCATCTTAGTCATGGGAAAACACTCGTCAACAAACATTTTTCCTCATAGTCTTCGTTAACGAAATTAACACTAGTGTTACCAACCCCATACTGACGCAAACACTCACAGATTATGATGCTCGTCCTCTAATATATCTGTGTGTGTTTCTCCAGTGTGTCCCAAAGTCTTATGGTAACTGATTTGGACCCGAACACCAATTATGAGTTTGCTGTTCGCCTTCATGTGGATCAGCTGTCCAGTCCCTGGAGTCCAGTGGTTTACCAGACCACACTACCTGAAGGTAAACCCTATAAATATTCAGTCTCCATTCTGTGTTGAAGGCATTGAGTGGTTTTGATTGACAGATGTCTGTTTGTCTGTTTGTTCTCTGATCAGCTCCCACTCAAGCTCCTATAGGAGTGAAAGTCACTCTGATTGAGGGAGACACAGCGCTGGTGTCATGGAAAGCACCTGATGAGCTCAACATCGCCGTGACACGCTACACCATTCTGTATGCATCACGCAGAGCATGGGCCGCCGGAGAGTGGCAGATCCTGCAGAGAGAAGGTGAGTGTGTGTGTTGGGTGTCAGGGTCTTAAAAAAAATATATATATATATTTATGGAATCTGAGGGTGCAAAAAAAATCTAAATATTGAGAAAATCACCTTTAAAGTTGTCCAAATAAATGTCTTAGCAATGCATATTACTAATCAAAAAATAAGTTTTGGTATATTTGTGGTAGGAAATGTACAAAAATCTTTCATATCCTAATGATTTTTGGGATTAAAGATAAATCTATCATTTTGACCCATACAATTTTTATTTGGCTATTGCTACAAATACACCTGTGCTACTTTAGACTGGTTTTGTGGTCCAGGGTCACACACACACATGTATATATATATATATATGTGTGTGTGTGTGTGTGTGTGAAACTTATTAAAACATATATAGACATATTTAAAAATAAATAAATAAATAAACACAAAAATGACAAAAACACACAACAAAATTACTACTGCATTTTGTATTTTCATTAATAATAATAATAATAATTAATAATATTTTTTCTAAGATATAAATATACATAAATATACAGACATACAAAAACTAATAAAAATGACAAAAACACACAACAAAATTACTAAAAATGTAGCTTGAATTAAAATAAAAAAAAATTAAATAAAAAATAATAAAAAATAATCCAATATATCATGAAAAACTATAATATCACACATCTTTTTATGTGTCTTTAATATGTATTATGTGCCTTTAATATGTATTATAAAAGCACAGTACAAATTGAACTGAACTGAAATAAGTGCTAAAACAGCTAAATGCAGGGCAGTGACTGTAAAAGATGGAATTAGTGTTTATGAGCATGACTACCGTTCCACACGGATCTCATCTGTTTTCAGTTACACACACAGCTCTCTAGGTCTAAACATGAGGCTTGGATCCTGAGGCCATTCCTAGCCTGCTCTGCAGGATAAGTCATGCTGCGGTTCACCAGTTATGTGCCACAGAGATGTGCTGCTGGTTTAGACTGTTTTGGGTGGTACTGGAATGAGACTAGTCACTAAACCTTTGACATTTAACCCTCAACACTCTGAATCTGTTGGTCACAAATAACCAGCGCACTGCTGACGAGGTGTTCTGTTTGCAGTAAAACTCTGATCCTGTGCTGTCACATGATGATTAAAGAGGAAGGCTGTAAAATTCCCAGTTGGCCGAATCTCACAAAAACGGTCGAGAACGTGCCTGTGTCATAGTTTAGCTCAAAATAGAAAAAAAGCATTTTGCATAAATGTAAACAGAATTTTTAATATTGTAAAAATCGATATTTATGCTTGTACACTACCAGTCAAAAGGTTTTGAACAGTAATATTTTTTAATGTTTTTTAAAGACGTCTCTTCTGCTCAACAAGCCTAGCCTAAATTTGTAAAATATTTTTACTATTTAAAAGAACTGTTTTCTATTTGATTATATTTTAAAATGAAATTTATTCCTGTTATGCTAAATTTAATATTTGCCGATTTTAATTAAAAAAACAAAACTTTGGTTACTTTGAAGGTAAAATGTTCTTGCTTTACATTTATGAAAATAATTTAAAATGTCAATGTAATCAAATCAAAGGTGCATATATTTTTTTTTACTATAAAGTGCCAAACTCGCTTATAATCTCTACAATTCAATGCAAAAAAAAATGTTAAAGCAAAACAGAGCATAACTATATAAATATATGCTGCAATGGCATGTTTTTTAATTACTCAAATATAAGCTGAATAAAACAAAATAAAAATATATCTTAAAATGTCACACAAAATTATGAAAACTGAAAATATGAAAAAAAAAAAATCTGATTTAAAATACTAAAATAACACTGCTGCCAAGCAGTTTTCTTTTTTACATTTATTGCAAATAATTGGGTTATATATCAGAGTATTTGCAAATGCATGCACAAATGACAATATCAATTATTTATTTATTTTTGAATTAAATTATTTATTTATTTTGAATTATTTGCTGATATTCACACAGCTAATGGATAAGTAAGTTGAAGTTGAAATACTAAAATAAAAACTATAATAAAAATTATAAAATTATAATATAATTAAAATTATAATATATACAAATATTTAAGAATATATTTTTTTTTACTATAAAGTGCCAAACTCACTTATAATCTCTACATTTCAATGCAAAAAAAAAATAAATAAAGCAAAATAGAGCATAAATTAAAAATATATGCTGCAATGGCATGTTTTTTTAACTACTCAGATGTAAGCTGAAATAAAAATAATTACAGGTAAATAAAAATGTTAAATTGTCACACATAATTACGAAAACTGAAAATATGAAGTAAAAAGCTAGTTCAAGATACTAAAAAAACATTGCTGCCAAGCTGTTTTCTTTCTTAAATTATTAGAAATAATTGGGTTATATATCAAAGTATTTGCAAATCCACTCACAAATGACAATGTCAATTATTTTTAATGTATTTTTGAATTCAATTATTTATTTATTTTGAATTATTTGTTGAGATTCACACAGCTAATGGATAAAGATAAAAGTAATAAAAAAAAACAAAAAACTTAACAGTCTATAAAATTAACAGAAACAGTATTTTCCCCAAAGTCTATGATGTAAATTATTCATACAGTGGATGTTTTCATTATTTTTGATTAATAAAGTTACCCTCATTTTCAGGGAGTGTCACGATGGCCCTGCTGGAGAATCTTCAGTCCGGTCAGGTGTACCTGGTGAAGGTTTCAGCGTCCAATCAGATGGGAGATGGGCCGTTCTCACCTGCGGTAGAACTAACTGTGCATGCAGATGGACACGCCCCCAAAACGCATGGCTCCGCCCATGGCACAGGTGAATAACGGACACTTTGTAGTCACGCAGTGCCCTCTTTAAACTGGAAGAAGATGTTAAAATCAATAGAAATGTTGGATTTAAATATGTTATCTTATCTTACATGCCATTCATACTGTTTTTGTGCTCTGTCCACAGCATTTTCTGATGGTTTCTATCACCTGGATCAGAGGTCAATGACGGGGATAGTGGTGGGTGTATCTATTGCTTTAACCTGCATTATCATCTGCATCCTTATACTGGCCTGCAGGAGCAAAACCAGGTAAAAGCGTATTCAAAATATTAATAAATTCTGTTTATAATAGTATCATTTATCTTGCTAATTATTGCAATTATTATTTTCAGCCTATATATCAAATGCTTTCTCAAATGTCAGCTAATTGATTGTTTCCATGGAGATTCAGTGACTGACCTGCATTATTCATGACAGGAAATCTTCCTCTAGCAAATCAATCAGACAAGCTGGAGGACAGACTCCGCCCACCGCTGTCCGTCTGGCCAGTCAGAGTCAATCTGAGAGCGTGGAGGTGATGATGCCCATGATGAGGGATCATTTCATCGATGCAAAGGCATGTTTAAAAAGACACATTCCTCACTAAGAAGACCTATTGTGTGTTTTATAGCAGATAATGACCTTTGTGGTTTATTTGTTTTACTGTTTTAGGGTGGAACAAATATGATCATTAACAGTTATGGGCCAGTGAAGCCCACCACTGAGAAGAAGAAAAGAAAGAGATGGAACTTCTTTAAGAGAGATATCAAGGTATGAAAATGTTTAATATTTTTAATGAGGATTATAAAAAAAAAACAGTCAGAGACATAATTTAAAACACGAATGAGGCAATATAGAGAGAGAGAGAGAGAGAGAGAGAGAGATAAAATATGAAATATAAAATGTTATTAATTAAAGTTTTGGGGAGGAAAAAAACACTGAGAATAAAGCTTTTACATTTTTAGTAATATTCTAAATTATATAACATATTATGTTCATGTAACATTATTATAGCAAAAATTATTATTATTGAAAATTAGTATAAATTAAAGGTAGAACATACAGCCATGATGTATAAATCTGTGTTGTTATTGTAAGCTAAACGTATTAAAAATGGTGTCTATTAATTGACATACAATTTGAATAAAATGAAATGAATTAAACTTAAAAAAAACTTAAACTAAAAAATATTCATTTTTAAATGTTGCTTTGGCATCTATTTAAAATAAAATACGTTGAAGCTGAAATACTAAAATTAAAGCAAAAATAAATCAACAAAATAGAAATGCAAAAATACTATTAATTGATTGCTTATATGTAATGATATAAAATAATTGTTGTTATTTTATATAATTGACATGATAATTGTCATGATATTAAATATATTTTATATTATATAAAAAATACATTTTAATGTAATTCATCAAATAATTGCTTAATTATCACAATATAAAATAGTTGTCATTAATTGTCGATATAAAATTACTGTCTTTATTTTATATAATTGACATGATAATTGTCATGATAAATATATTATAATATATTTTATTTTATATTAAAATGTTTTAATGTAAATTCTAAATTAATTGCTTATTTGCCATGATATAAAATAATTGTCATTAATTGGTGATATGAAATAATTGTCATTATTTTGATATAATTGACATGATAATTGTCATGATATAAAATATTTTTTAATGTAAATCATAAATTAATTGCTTTTTTAACATGATATAAAATAATTGTCATTATTTTATATAATTGACATGATTATTGTCATGATAAATATAATATATTTTATATTATATTAAAATGTTTTAATGTAAATCATAAATGAATTGCTTATTTGCCATGATATAAAATAATTGTCATTAACTGGTGATTATAAAATAATTGTCATTATTTTATATAATTGACATGATAATTGTCATGATATAAAATATTTTTTAATGTAAATCATAAATTAATTGCTTTTTTGACAAGATATAAAATAATTGCCATTAATTGTCACGATATAAAATATATATTTTCAATGTAAATCATCATACAATAATAATAATTACATTTAAAATTTTAAGTAATTTTAAATGAAATTTAAATAATACATTTCTTGTTTAAATGCCATGAAAATAATTTTGCCACTGCAAAACAAATTATTTCTTATTATTCCTTATTATTTTAAAGTACAATATTAGTTGGAAATATTCTTGATCGGCTTTGAGAAATACTATTATAGTATATAAATGATTAATAAAATAACACTTTATATAATCAGTTTTAATTAATTAAAATAATAAAGTATCAGTTTTTTAACATTACCTTTTTTTCACTTTTAAATAAAATATAATTTTGTATCTGTTTCATTGTGCTTTTGGTTTGAAATTTAACATTCACCCAAATTTTAGTTCAAAAACTCTTCTTTCTCTGTTGTTTACTGGTGTTTTCTGTCTCTTTCAGGAAGTGAAGAAGGTCTCCAGTCCTTCTTATTCCTATCATCATGGCACCACCCTGCTGTGCTACACAGAAACCTCTTCTCAACACCCGCCGTCCTCTCTGCAGGGCCTGTTTGGGCCATCGGGGGGCGACAGCGAGGGCTCTCATTCCAGCGAGGGCAGTCACGAGACGGGCGATTCAGGGCGCTACTCTCACGACGACACCGAAGCGACCAACCTGTCTCTGGGTGCCAGCAGTCGTCCGTCCTCCCTGCGGGCCACGGAGAGCGAAGGGTCGGATGAAACGCCCATTCACGAGGTTATGGAAAAAGAGCTGCATCTCCATGTGATCCCAATGACAGAAACGACTTCTCAAGAACAGGAAACAATTGAGCCGCATCCTGTTTAGGAAAGAAAACTAGTGCTCTCTGGCGCCCCCTGCTGCTTAAACGGACTACTGAGCAGTGCTGGACGACCCGAGACGTCCACATGGCCCTCTTTCTCGGTGAATGTATTTGTTTCTCTCCTTTTCTGTTCGTTTTTTATAAATGATTGTGTGTCTGAAAGAAACTAGAATCTCACCCACCATGAATGTGTTCAAAAACGTCCAAAACGTGCGACGAGAATGTCACGTTTTCTGACGTAACCTTAGAGAGAGAGAACGGAAAAGCTCTCTTGACTTCCTAATCTACCTCAGTTTATCTACTAAGTATTTAATGTCCACTTACACACTCAACAGCGTTGTTTTTGCGCTAAGGTCATTGCATACGTCCGAAATTCTCGTCTTCGCATATTAAAAAATAAATACAACCTCAAACGTTCGTCTGTCATTAAAAAATTCGGATGAGGTTCAATTATCTGCGTTTTCACATCCATAGCAAGCATTTTGATAGGAAAGGATGACGAATACAAAAAATAAAAACGAAAAAACGAAAATTTCGGACTCAGTGTGCAATGACCTTGTGAGTTTGTTAACATCCTGAAGTATCAGATCGCGAAGGTTTTTTACCCATCCTGACTGCTGTGTGACACAGCACAGCCAATCAGAACATAGTTGCTGTTTAATATGCAGGACTTGGGACCAATAGGAATTCAGAGTGGGCGGAGCTACCCAGCTCATTGCATTAAGTGTTTTTGACCTACCTCAGGTTTATAAATGTACTCTGATGTTTACGTACGATTTATTTGCGACTCCACTTCAGGTCACGTTAGATTTCTCAGGTTGGTCGTATGAATGTGTGTACTTTTTGCTCTTATAGTCCCTGTTTTATACTACCTCATTTTACTTTTTGATTTTTTTAGCAGTAGTTTGATTTTCTTTGTCTCAGGGATGATTTGTAAGCCATGTGTTTTGTACAGCGACATGGTTTGACGGACAGGGTTTTTTTCGGGCGGTTGACCCGTACTGAATGTGTGTTTTTACCTCTGTTTCTTTTCCCGTAGTTTATTTCTTCTTTCGAGTACGAAGTAACCAAAAATGCTGGGCGTTTCTTAGTTCGGCAGAACCGATAGCTTTAAACAATGGCCTTAATGTTCGATACACGAGCAAGAGATTGATTCGACTGCAGTCCGAGTGAATGTTCTGAAAACCAAAAATAATAATCAACTCTGAATGATCATGAAACCTTTTTGCCTCCAAAGATGTCTATTTTTCTCAACATGATACGATATATGTACTACTGAGTACGCATTTTAGTTACTTTAGTGCTTTCGAAAAATAGTCGACGCTATTTTAGATTTAGGATCATGAGTGTAGCACTTGTCTTTCAGATTAGTTCAGAGTTGTTTGTAGTATCACGCAGCTAAACGTGCAACGGTGACACGCCATCAACTGCAGAGCTGTTTGCCCTTTCGTTTCTTCTTTCTGGTTTGCTGGTCTTCGGGATGATGAGATGACAATGAGATTATCCGTGAATCAAACCAAAGATGTTTCACCCGAAACCAGCGAATGCCCAAAAAAGAGCTGCTTTAAAGAACTCGGAGACGTCTTGGTGTACTGAGACCAAGTGCAGATGCAGACGTTAAGCATTACAAATCTCATGAATGCATGTCATATTTCACTCCAAAATCAACAGGAAAAACAAGAAATGAAATTTTGCATAAAGAAAATCAGAACTTATTTTAGGACCATTTAGATAATTTACATCGAGACATTATTTTCATGACAATTGAGCACATTTTCCCCCAAATTATTTATTCTAGTACATTATTTTTAATGTAAATCATCATAAATTGCTTTTTTTATATTTTTAAAATCCATATTGTGATATATGTCAAATATATATCATAAAGCATAATATATATCCAAATACCTAATATGAAAAATATATTTTAATGTAAATCATCATAAATTAATTGCTTAATTGTCATGATATAAATATATTTTTGGATGTAAATCATAAATTAATTGCTTACTTGACATGATGTATAAAAGTATTGTCATTATTTTATATAATTGTCATGATAGAAAATCTATATTTTTAATGTAAGTCATCATAAAGTATTATAAAATAATTGTCATGATACACACACACACACACACACACACACACACACACACACACATATAGTTGAGGTCAAAAGTTTACATACACCTTGCAGAATCTGCTAAATGCTAATTATTTTACCAAAATGATCCACAGCTGTGTTTTTTTGTTTAAAAATTAAATAATAAATTGTTTAATTGTCATGGAAATAATTTTGGCACTGCAAAACATCATTTCTTGTTTTTCTCTATTCATTTTGGAGTAAAATATTAGCTGGAATTGTTTATGAGATTGACCTCTTTAAATCAAATGTCGCAGTGATCAGTTTCCCTCATTAGAGTTTCAAGTTCAACATGGATGTTATTGTACATGAAAAATATATACAGAGAGAGAGAGAGATATTATATTATATTATATTAACAATCCATGCGGCTGAAATTCTTCTCAATCAGGGGAAGCTGAACGCTCGCTGTATTTCAATCAGAGAAACACAATCAGTTTTGAATTTTTCTTTTCGAAGCAAACAGTCTGAAACCAAAGAATGTGGTCGCCGTTGCACAGAGCATTGATATAGATACTTTTGCATGTGTTTTGTCATTTTTCAAAGCTTTATTCCTGAGCAGATTTGATTTCTGCTCACTGAAAGGACGTCAGGAAACCAAAAACAGTGTTACAAAGTCGTGCTTTCAATCGTTTGTGACTTTCAAGCAAACCAAAGATGATGGATTTCATGCCTTTTGTTTCCTTTTCTCACTGGAGGAGAATTATTGTATTGTTTTTTGTACATTTTTTGTGTGGGATAAATGATGTACCCTGGATTTTGTGAAATTACTGACTTAAATATTTGGTTTCACTTTCCTGCTGAAGAAAACAGCCAAAAGCTGCTGGTCTTTTCAGCAAGATTTGATGCCAGGTTGATGTTTTTGATATACATTTCAATTTGCTTTAGTGTTTTAGAACAATATTGATTGTTGTGTTCAATTGCTAACTTCACATTGGGCTTTTGTGTGTGCAAGTGTAATTCCATTCAGTTTTCTCTGATTTCTTTGAAATTAGAAACGCAACATCATTAAACGTGTCAAAATGTTCATGTAAGTTGAAAACTCAGGTTGCTTGTCACGTTTACCCACCCACCTAATGTAGGTGATTTTACTCAGGAAATAATGTCAGTCCAGTTTCATGTCACTTTATTGAGTGTTGATGTGAACTCCACTTGCGTAAACTCTCATTTTCAATTGAATTCTGTTCTGTTGTTCTTCTGTTGAAGTTGTTTGTTCTGAATTTGTCTGAACTGAAGGGAAAAAGGGAAAAACTTTGTAAACTCTTCAAGCAGTGATGGTGTGATTTGCCATCACACTGCAGCAGTAAATGTATCTATAAGCCTTAAAAACTGAATGTATTTCTTAATAAATATAATTACACTTGTCAGTATTCTGCTTTACTTTTCAAATACATGTACCATGTGTTTATTGAAAGAGTTTTTTCTGTTCGGCAATATGGTGTAATGTTTATGCCAAAAAGGTATACATTTACATTAGTTACCCCCACCACAAATAAGATTGTTTATAAAGAATGATTTTCAAGTTAAATAAAATTGTGAGAAATATTAAAATGTTGTCTCTTTTTTTCATTTATATTATTTATTTTACACTAACATATATACGGGCCATTTGTCACTACCAAAACACAGTAATATATAATTGAATTAGAAGGGTTATATTGACCTATTAAGATTTTGCTTACATCTACATCATAAATATATATTTTTGCTATGTTATAATTTTTTTGTCAGAGGTAAATCAATAAGAATGACATTTTTAACAATATTTCATTTGAAATTTGTGAGATTTGTTGTATTTTGAATCCAATTTTTATTTGTAAAAGGCAAAAAGTTGATCATACTGATTTCAAAGTTAAGGATTCCTTAGTTTGAATATACATTGAACCAAAAACCCATAACTTTAATCATAACATCTTACTTAATAATTAAATATACTTTATTTTTGACAAAACATCCCATGTTACGGTAGTGACAGTAAAGCTTTGGTAGCAACCACATCACATAACAGAATTTTAACTGACATACTAAAACACTACTAAAACATACAAAAAAAAAATTGCATAACTGTACTAAAATTTTGTTTATTTTCCCCCAAATATGAGGATTATGTGTACCCTTTTTGTCGCTACCAAAACAATGATGACATGTTTTGGCCGTTACTGTTTTGGCAGTGACAAATTTACGTATATATATATATATATATATATTTTTTTTTTTTTACATAAAGTTTCGTAATTTACAAAAAAAAAAAAATAATAATAAAATATAAAATATACTTTTTTTTCAAGAACCTAAGATGTAAAACAACAAGCAAAGGTGTCCACTGCTCCCAAATTTTGCGCACTGGTACAGCTAGCTGGATTTGTTTGTTTAAATTTGGCACCTATTTAACTCCATATTTTGCAGCTTTCCTGCTAGCGCAATACCGAAACTACTACGGCGAAGGCTTAGCGTTTTAATATTAATAAGGACGTGCTGACGTCATTACCTATGTTTGAGGACGTCCTCTTTAATATTAATAACCTCTGAGAACGCTGCGGATTAGAAGACGTCTTTGTCTCATTAATATTAAATAGATTGCGATGACGTCGTTGGGTATACTTCAAATGGCTAAATGTTTACCTCATGAATATTAACACCAAAGCCTTCGCCATAGTAGGAATAGTAAATTCGCTTCCCGGTCGCGCACGGAGTGCCGCCGCCGCCGTGATTGCAGCGAAACGGGGGAAGAACGAGACGAGTTCACTACAATCACTCTTTCTAACATCAAAGTTACAGGATTTCCCCGTTCCTTCCGTGCGCTTGAGTCATGTGAGGGAGCCTGTAATGTCCACAGAGCAGGATAAAGATTCATTCTCTCTAAAACGAAACCGAGGTAACGTGGATTTTCCGTGTTTTTAGAGGCTTGATTCGGTGTCGCACGTAATTACCGGAGCGACAGCAAGCAGTCTGGCGGCCTTCAGGCCTTTGGTGAAGAGCAGAAAAGTAGACAGCGACGCATTCAGATACGCATTTGAAAAGAAAAGCATGTCAGGCCTCAAAGTGAAAGCTGTCAGATGAATCATACTTTCTGGGGAGTTTTGGGGAAGTTTGGAGTTGATCAGCAGGCGAGAGAAAAACATATTAAAGTTTATTTATTCAGTGCACTTTAGGAGAGCATGCAACAGTAACACTGACGTCTAATGTTTAATATGTAACCTTATGAAGCAAAAATCACATAAATTGAAGTTACAAGAAAAAAACATGACTGTTTTTATATGAATCTATAAATGCGACAAAAGCAATTGCAATATTTATGAAGAGTTCAGATACAAAAGCCTCTAAATCCATCTAACACATTTCTTCAAAAAATGCATTTTTATCAGGCTCAGATGTATAGGTTTCTATGTAAGTACTGGTACTTCTGATTGAGCTGAGGCTGGTATTTTAGTGAGTTTGAAGTAAAAGTATTTGATGGATGTATATAATATGTGTCAAGAGCATTCACTCAGTATTATCTCATCTCAAGAAATGGCTTTTAGAGGGTTTTGCATCGGAACTCTTTATATATATATATATATATATATATATATATATATATATAATTGTTTTTAGTTTTAGTGAACTATTTAACCCTGGTGTGCTTACTCTCTGAACATATTACTCTTTATAATCTACTGAAACAAGCCTAACGCTGTCCATATGACCCTTGACCACAAAACCAGTCTTAGCAGGGGTATATTTGTATCAATAGATAAAATACATTGTATAGGTCAAAATGATACATTATTCATTTATGCCTAAAATCATTAGGATATCATGTTAAGATCATGTTCCATGAAGATATTTTCTAAATTTCCTACTGAAAATATATGAAAACTTAATTTTTGATTAGCAATTTGGATTGCAAAGAACTTCATTTGGACAACTGAGACAATTCAGTGTGTCCATTCAGGTGTATTTATATATTATATATATGTTATTGTTTTTAGTTTTAGTGAACTATTTTACATTGGTGTGCTTCTGGCATGATTTAGTTTATTAAAGCTTACTTTCTGAAAATGTCTGCTAATTACTCTTTATAATCTACTGAAACAAGCCTAACTCTGTCCAAATATGACCCTTGACCACAAAACCAGTCTTAGCAGGGGTATATTTGTATCAATAGCTAAAATACATGGTATGGGTCAAAATGATACATTTTCATTCATGCCTAAAATCATTAGTATATTATGTAAAGATCATTTTCCATTAAAATATTTTGTAAATTTCCGTAAATACATAAACATTTTGATTGCTAAGAACTTAATTTGGACAACTTTTAAGGCGATTTTCTTAACATTTAGATTTTTTTTGCACACTTAGATTCCAGATTTTCAAATAGTTTTATCTCGGTCAAATATTGACCTAACACAACAAACCATACATCAGTAAAGCTTATTTATTCAGCTTTCAGTTAATGTATAAATCTCAATTTCAAAACATTAACCCTTATGACTGGTTTTGTGGTCCAGGGTCTAAAATTGTATATTGTTGGTGTACTCTTCTAATGTAAAGACTGATAAATAAATTGAAATAAATTGTAACATGCACTTTTCACTGTAAATCACTTTAAGACCCAGTCCAATCTACATTTTGTAGATTTATTGTGTGTTAGCTTTGAGGTTTTTCATTGGTATGCTAGTGTAAGCTGACAAAATAAACAGTATGCATATTTAAGAAAATATAGCAAATTACTGATTGATGTAATCTAAGGACTATTGGCTACTCAAAAAAGGTGCTTTAGATGTGTTCAGATTGACCATAGGTATTTTAGGTGATTTTTTTATTCTATATGAAATCTATTTTCCAGGAGGTGAAGGTGGGCTGGATATTTTAGGAGGTCCTGGGCTGCTGCTGGGAAGCCCTGAGAAAAAGAGACGCAAGTCAAGCACACAGGTACTGTATGAAAACATTTTTTTCTCCTCAGACATTTCAGACTAAGAGTTTTCAACATGAATCACTATATTGCAAATCATTTGAAGTAGATACAAAAGCACAATATAAACTATTAACTAAATATTGTTAAATATAAGTTTAAATAGCACATACACTACCAGTCAAAAGTTTTTGGTTTTTAAAAAGGTTTTTAATGTTTTTTAAAGAAGTCTCTTCTTCTCACTAAGCCTGCATTTATTTAATCCAAAGTACAACAAACACAGTACAATTTTGAAATATTTTTACTATATACTTTTTTTACAATAACTGTTTTCTATTTGAATATATTTTAAAAATGTAATTTATTCCTGTGATCAAAGCTAAATTGTCAGCATCATTACTCCAGTTTCACATGATCCTTCAGAAAGCATTCTGATATGCTGATTTGCTGTTCAAGAAACATTTATTATTGTTATTATTAATATTTAAATCAGTTGAATACGTTTTTTTAGGTTTCTTTGATGAATAGAAGGATCCAAAGATTAACATTTATCTGAAATAAAAAGCTATTGTAACATTACACTATACCATTCAAAAGTTTGAAGTTAGTTTGTATTTTTTTCTTCTTTTTGGGGTAAAAGAAATTATAGAAATTAATACTTTTATTTAGCAAGGTTGACTTAAACTGATCAAAAGTGATGTCTTAAAAAAATATTTCTATCTCAGATAAATGCTGTTCTTCTGAACTTTCTATTTATCAAAGAAACCTGAAAAAACTGTTTTAAACATAATAATAAAAAATGTTTTTTGAGCAGAAAATCAGAATATTAGAATGATTTCTGAAGGATCATGTGACACTGAAGACTGGAGTAATGATGCTAAAACAGTTATTTTAAATAGAAAAAAAAAATCAAAATGTTACTGCTTTTGCTGTAATTTGGATCAAATAAAAAAACTAAAAATCTCACTGTTCAAAAACTTTTGACTGGTAGTGTATTATTAAAAAATGCTCAGACTTGCACTACCGTTCAATAGTTTGGGGGTCAGTAAGAATTATTTTTTAAAGACATCAATACCTTTATGCAGTAAAGGTGCATGTAGTAGATTAAAAGTGAACAGTGAACTTTGTAGAGTAGCTTTTCGTTCTGTTTCTACAGTATGTGTTTAGAAAGTGAAGGAGTATCTAGAAGAAAATAAAGACATATTAATGTCACTAAATATGTGACCCTGGTCCACAAAACCAGTCATAAGGGTATAGTTGTAGCAATAGAAAAATAAATAGAAAAAAAATATTTTATGCCAAAAATAATTAGGATGTTAAGTAAAGATCATGTTCCATGAAGATATTTTGTACATTTCCTACCTTAAATGTATCCAGACTTATTTTTTTATAAGTAAAATGCTTTGCTAGAACTTCATTTGAACAAGTTTAAATGCAATTTTCTAAATATTTGTACTTTTTTGCACCCTCCGATTTCAAATTGTCAAATAGTTGTATATCATAACAAACCATACATGAGTGAAAATAAGTGTCCTTCTCGACAGGCGCCGTCCTTCTCTCCTCTGTCTGAATATGCGCCTCCTCCAAACCCGAGTGCGGATCACCTAATAGCCTCCAACCCATTTGATGACAATTACAACTCACCCTCCTTGAAGCCGCTTCCTCCTGCCAACCCTTATTTTGGCCACTCGCATTACCCAGGGTTTAGCGGGTATGGGCCACCTAGGATGGCATCCAGGATGCCTTCTCCATACGGCACTCCTTACCAAATGCGAAACCAGCATCATCCTTTTTCCCAAAATCCCATGGGCTACAACCGGCCACCAGGATTTAACTACGGCCACCCTGAAAACCCAAATTACGGGCCGCCGTTTGGCAGCGGCGGCAGCAACAATGTCATACACTTCAGACGGAGTCCAGGAGAGCACATCAGTCTGAACCAAAGTAGTCCAGGTGGTCCGTTTTTCAGTCCGGAGGGAAATCCAGCTCGGGATGTGAGCCCGAATCTCTCTCAGCAGCAGAATAACTTCATGCAGTCCTGCACGCCAATGCCTAAACAGGACCGGGACAAAAGCGCCACGCAAAACCAGAACTGTGAAGAAAACAAGACTCAGGACAACACAGCAGAGCTGAAGATGAAAAGCGGAGTGGAAAAACTCAACGGCGTCCTTCATGCCAACAACGACGCCTTGAAGAAGTCGCCACGACCCGCAGACGCCCGCAGGGGTGGCAATAACAGCGTCAGTGGTTTGACCAATAATAAAGTTCTGAACAGAAGGAGCACGTCCTCCTCATCCGAGCCTGTCTACCCGTGCGGCATATGCCTGAGCGAAGTGAACGATGATCAAGAGGCCATTCTGTGCGAGGCCTCGTGTCAGAAATGGTTCCACAGAGTTTGCACGGGAATGACAGAGACGGCGTACAATCTGCTAACGGCTGAGACGTCTGCGGTTTGGGGTTGCGACGCTTGCATGGAGGACAAGGGAGCACAGCTGCTCAAGACACGAGAGGCGTCGGGGACGCCGTCCGCTGTCGGCGACGGACAATCGTGAGAGTCACTGGTGTCCCAATCCATTGTTTGAACTTCCAGGGTTCTGCTGTCTCCTTTCGTTTCTAATGAGAATGCTTTTATATTGTTAAGAACGTATTTACTGTTTTTCAGCAAATCACAACAGGAGAAAGTCTTAGGGGTTTGGGACAACGTGAGGGTGAGTGATTTGAAATTATTTTCAAAATGTTTGGGGTTGGTAAGATTTTAAAATGCTATTGAAAGTCGTCTCACCATATGACAGCGTTTTAGTGCCACGCTATAAAATAAAAATGAAAGATTACGAGAATAAAGTTGAAATACTATTAGAATAAAGTTAAAATACTACGAGAATGAAGTCGGAATGTTTTGAGAATGAAGTCGGAATGTTTCGAGAATAAAGTGAAAATACTACGAGAATGAAGTCGGAATGTTTCAAGAATGAAGTCTGAATTTTTCGAGAATAAAGTCGGAATGTTTCGAGAATGGACCTTTCACATTTCAGGGTTTCTCGGCACCGAAAGTCGTCATAATTGGGTTGCTACAAATTAATTCTCGTAATTTTGACTTTTGACTTCAAAATATTACAACTTTATTCACATAGTATTCTGGTTTTATTCTCGTAAAATTTTGACTTCATTCTTGAAATATTACAACTTTATTCTCATATTATTTCGGCTTTATTCTCTTAATATTTCAACTTTATTCTTGAAATATTATGACTTTATTCTCATAGTATTCTGACTTTATTCTCATATTTCACCCTTTTTCATGTAATTTTGACTATTCTCAAAATATTACGTTATTCTCTTAGTATTTTGACTTTATTCCCATAATATTTGGCCTTTTTTCACGTAATTTCGACTTTATTCTCAAAATATTACAATTTTATTTTTGTAGTATTTCAATTTTATTCTCGTAATATTTTGACTTTATTCTAGTAATTTCTCGTAATTTTTTCACGTAATTTCAACATTTGACTTTATTCCCATAATATTTGGCCTTTTTTCACGTAATTTCGACTTTATTCTCGAAATATTACAACTTTATTTTCATAGTATTTCAGCTTTATTCTCGTAATATTACAACTTTATTCTCTTAGTATTTCGACTTTATTCCCATAATATTTAGCCTTTTTTCATGCAATGTCGACTTTATTCTCGAAATATTACAACTTTATTTTCATAGTATTTCAACTTTATTCTCGCAATATTTTGACTTTATTCTCTTAATTTTGAATTGAAAATCTTTGATACTGTTTTTTTTTTCTTCATTTTTTTAACGTGGCACTAAAACACAGTCGTACACCAAGGCTGCATTTATTTGATCAAAAATACTATACTTTTTTTTTTGTTTTGTTTTGCAATTTAAAGTTTAAGTTACCTGTGTGAGAAAATATTAAATGTAATTTATTTCTATGATCAAAGCTGAATTTTCAGCATCATTACTTCAGTCTTGTGTCACATGATCCTCCAAAAATCATTCTAATATGCTGATTTGCTGCTTAAGAATCTTTTTGATTATCATCAATGTTGAAAACAGCTGTGCTGCTATATACTTTTGTAAAAACCGTGATACATTTTATTTTTCAGGTTTCTTTGATAAATAAAAAGTTCAAAAGAACAGCATTTATGTAAAACAGAAATCTTTTAAAAAAACTTTACTTTTGAGCAATTGAATGCATCCTTGCTGAATAAAAGTATTCATTTCTTTCAAAAGAAAACAAAATCTTCCTGTCCCCAAACTTTTGAATGGCAGTGTATTTGTTTTTGGGTGAATTATCTCTAATGTAATGCAAGGACCCTTCATTTCTTCATTTTTGCAAATTTCATCTATCCTGCAGAACTGACACCTTTCTGACAGTGATTTCTTTACATCACGTTTATTTAGAAGCGGTTAGTCGGGTCAAATATCTTTCTTTGGTTCACCTTGATCGTTCTATGAAACAGCAGCCACTTAATATCTATGATTTTACTGATGATACATTTTTACGAATTACTTCTTACGTTACAGCTGTAACTCTTCACAGGTTTCAGAGCAACTCAAAAACTCAAGCTCTTCATTTTCTTTATCCAGAATGGTGTTCAGTCTGTCAAATTAGCAATAAAACTGCTCTGTAACCTTTATAAACATTCAGCTAATTTAATAGTTCACATGACTGGGCCTTTTCCAATTGAATGTAGCTGTAGAATATTTACTGTAGCATTTTTCCTGATGCGTATCATCAGCTGTTGAGGGTACTAGCAGCATGTACTTTAGTCCTATTGAGCAATATTCCTGGATGTGCAATCAGCTTGGCTTATCGATTGCTTTATGATCAAATGAAGTGAAAATCTTGAATTAAAAGAGCCAGAGAACAAGTTGGATGCACTTGATACTTTTGTAGGTTTTGTTATCTGACCGCTTTCTTTACTGGGTGGATGCGAGTTTGTATTTTTCAGCCGAGATTGAGGAGGTTTGTTACTTGAAGGCCTTATTTCCGGGCATGATGCATGAAAGAGCACAAACTATATATTTATGGAGTCAAAAATACTTTGTGCATCAGCCCTTTTAATCTCCTGAAATTAATTTGTTTTATGAATCAATGTTAATGGGTGAATATAAAAAAATATATATATATAATTTTAATTGTAATTTTAATTAATACAAATTAATGTACAATGAGAATCACCATTGAGAATTATGATAATTGTTCAAAAAAATGTTTTTGTTGGATTCACCCATATATCATCTCAAATGCATTACTATAATTTTTTTTCTTCATTTAATTTAATTTTTTTTTTTTGTAAAAATACACATTACATTCTCCATTGTTTTGCATATGTTGCTCCTCAGAGAATGTCGTCTTCCATTGAGCTGGGAAACATTGTGGCATCATGAATGTAAACTTAATGTCTTGCTCTCTTTCCAGATGTTTCCACACGTTTTGCTCTGAAGATGTCGTTGCATTGAGTTTTTACTCACCGTGACAGTTTTATTCTTTTATATAACAGTGCCAATCGCAGAACTCACTGGTCTGATTTAATTTGTTCAGCAAGTTTGTGTAAACAATCGTAGTGTATTTCCCTACCATTTATTAAACAAATGCACTAGTTATGATAAATTCATGACAATGTTCATGTTAGTGAATATGTGTCTGAAGGACAAAATAATGTAGGAACAGTTATTGTATAATAGGCCACATTTGACTGTTGACCTCTGGTGCCTTAAATAAAAATGTTTTTATTTTTTAAATAGATATTTAGATCTTGAGCTGATGGCATTGTGCAGTGAATCGATATGAGGTGAGGATACTTGCGCAAATAATTTTATAACAGGACAATGAATGTACGGAGCCAATAAACTGTAAATAACGAAGAATATGAAGTGAATACATGTGTGGCATCCTCGAAACTGAGCTGGTACAGCGCATACAGTTTACCGAATGTAATTTAAGGTCGTCTTGTGTGATGTAACTCCTATTTCTCTGTGAAAAACAGTTTGTTTAATTGAGAATCCTCGGCAAAGCCATAATTCAGATGTATTGTTCAACTGTTTCAGTCTCACTTCGAATTGCGTTTAATAAAACTGATTTTAAAAATTCATAAAAGTGTTGCGCTTTCATTTGTTTTGTATGGAATAATGTTAACACATCATTTTCCACACAGACTTTTACTGAACGCAGCGTTAATTCTAAACCGCCATTTTGTTTGTTTATTTTTTTAAAGAAGATAATGCAATTCTCAGTGGTAATATTAAGCAGTGCTTAGTTTAAAACATAAAAATGTGAGCCTGGACCACAAAACCACTCTTAAATAGCACAAGTATATTTTTAGAAATGGCCAAAAATATGGGTCAAAATTATTGATTTTTCTTTTATGCTAAAAATCCTTAGGATATTAAATAAAGATCATGTTCCATGAAGATATTTTGTACATTTCCTACTGTAAATATATCAAAACTTAATTTTTGATTAGTAATATGCATGGCAAAGACTTGCTTTAGACAAGTTTAAAGGCGATTTTCTCAATATTTTGATTTTTTGCACCCTCAGATTCCAGATTTTCAAATAGTTGTATCTCGGGCCAAATATTGTCCTATCATAACCAACTATACATCAATGGAAAGCTTATTTATTCAGCTTTCAGATTATGTATACATCTCAAATTAACAAAATTGACTCATGGTTGGTTTTGCGGTCCAAAGTCACAAATCTTTAACACAGAAGTAAACTTATGGGGAGACATCCAGTTTATTAGCTGAAGCAGAAGAATAACAACATGCCAGTGTGCTCATAAATAAGAAAATGCATTAAAATAACATGGTAAGACACACCCATTTGCAATATCAAGCAGAAAAACAAGCTGGTCCTAAGGCTAAAAATAGATGAGACTGGAAGCCACACCCATAAAATGTACAAATGACCATAGTTCTTGTGGAAATGTGGACAAATTATTTTTTTTTAGAAGTTAACTTATAATATAATATAATATAATATAAACAATATAATGTGTTATATTATAATTATAATTTAATTTTGTACATTTGTAATACTGTTTATTATTTAGATATGTGAATATATGTGACTATATTAAACTTTACATTTTAATATTTGTTTTATTTTATTATTTTATTTTATATATAATGAAGTAAAATGAAGCTGAAATGATTTTGAGAGAAAAATAAAAGCTGACGGAGATCGGCCGGTTCGCTCCGCCCCTTAGCAACCGCCGTCACGTCGTAGCAACCAGTGTTTACGTGTCTCTCAGGAGAGTCAGAGATGCCGCTGATAGTGAGAGATCACACATGGACACAAAACCAGAACACAGTTTACATCAGCGTTCCTTTAAAAGGAGTGAAAACCGCAAACGTACATGTTATCTGCACGGACGAGTATCTGAAGGTCAGATTTGAAATATTATTTGTGAAACTTTACCGTGTGTGTGTGTGTAACTGGAGAAGCACACGACGCAATGTTATACTCTGTGTGTTTTGAATTGCTATGCAGGTGAGTTTCCCCCCGTTTCTGTTTGAGATTTTCTTATTTGGGCCAATAAATGAGGAGAAAAGTGAAGCGAGGATTGGAAACGGTGTTGCAGTTTTCACACTGCAGAAGAGGACAGATGAATTATGGGAGCAGCTCTTCACAAACATTGGTAGGAGATCATTCATCATTTCATTCTTCCACAAGGCAGAACTGTATTCGAGATGCTTTGTTTGAGGTATATAGTTATTAAAAACTTTTGAATCTTTTCTGTTTTTAAAGATAAAGACAAACAGAAGCATATTCGAGAACAGGCAATTCTCAAAGTTCAGGAGAAAGAAGCAGAAAAGTCTAAAGCCAAAGCCACCAGGATTCAACAGGAGAAGAAATATGCGCTGGAAACCATGATGAAGGTCTAAATGTGCTTTTCTCTCAGATTCAGAATGGATATTGTTCATTGTCTGGTGTTTTACTTTTATCTTTAAGCAAATATAAGAAATTATGCTTTGCATAAAGAAAATTAAGCTTATTTTCATGCATCTTTACCAATAATGATGATTCCCATTAAATGTCCATAACTATTGTGTAGTAATGAGAATAATCTTGTAGAAAACTGCTATATTTATTTTATTTTTTAAATAATTTGGTATAAATTAAAACAGTGCAACTACATACTTCCAGAATGTGCACTAGCAGTCAAAAGTTTTTGAACAGTAAGTTTTTTAATGTTAAAGAAGTCTCTGCATTCATTTGATCCAAGTACAGCAAAAACAGTAACATTTTGAAATATTTGTACTATTTTAAGCTGTTTTCTATTTACAGCTGAATTTTTAGCATCATTACTCCAGTCACATGATCTTTGAGACAGCAATCATTCGAATTTTCTGATTTGCTGTTAAAAAAACATTATTATTATTATTATTATTATTATTATTACATTGAAAACAGCTGAGTAGATTTTTTTTCAGGTTTGTTTGATGAATGGGAAGTTCAAAAGAACAGCATTTATCTGAAATAAAAAGCTTTTGTAACATTATAAATGTCTTTATCATCACTTTTGATAAATTGAAATCATCCTTGCTAAATAAAAGTATTCATTTCTATAATTTCTTTCCCCGCCAAAAATGATATTTAACTATAAATAACAAATTAATTATAATTAATTATAAATAACAACCAAACAATCAATCAATCAATAAATTAATCATATAAATAAATAAAATAAAATAAAATCCTAGTTTTTGAATGGTATAGTGTATAATGTATAAAAGCTTTTTATTTCAGATAAATGCTGATCTTATATGATATTTCTATTCATCAAAGAATCCTGAAAAAGAAAAATTACTCAACTGTTTTCAATATTGATAATAATAATAAAAATGTTTCTTGAGCAGCAAATCAGCATATTAGAATGATTTCTGAAGGATCATGTGACACTCAAGACTGGAGTAATGATGCTGAAAATGTAGCTTTGAAATCACAGAAATAAATTACATCATTTATATAGAAATATTGTAAATTGTAAAAATATTTCACAATGTTACTGCTTTAGCTGTACTTTGGGTACTTTTTTTATTTTACATCTCTTTTGTTCTTTACAAGTTCTTTACAAAAACTTTTGCTCTTGTGTACTTTTTTCAAGTAACTAGTTCAAGTAACATTTCCAAGAAAATATCTGACTTACTTTTTGTTTTTGTTGTATTTAATCCCATTTTATTAACCAATGACTTTGCTGCTGACCTTTGTTGATCAAATTCAACCGTACACTGCAAAAATACTTTTCTTACTTACCATTTTTTCTTGTTTCCAGACAAAATATAAAAAAAATCTTAAATCAAGAAGGATTTTTCTAGACAAGAAAATAATAATTTTCTTGTTTTCAGAAAACTCAAGTCAAAGTGAGTTTTTGCTTAGAACAAGCTAAATAATCTGCCAATGGGGTAAGCAAAAAATCTTATTTCAAACAGAAAACAAGATTATTTAGCTTACCCCATTGGGATATTATTTTGACTTGTTTTCAGAAAAAACAAGACAATAATGTTTACTTGTCTAGTAAAATCCTTCTTGATTGAAGAATTTGTAGATATTTTGGCTGGAAACAAGACGAAAAATCTAAGAAAAGCATTTATTTTTTGCAGTGTACTAATACGCAAAACTTACTTTATATTAACTAACATTTGTGCTTTTTTTTATTGCTGAAGAGTGTTGAACTTTCTTTTCCTACAGTTCTACTGTACAGACGTGAATTTAATTTTCCTTTAGCCTTAGGTTTATTCACTTCATTTCATTTTGGTGTGAAAAGACTTTTACATTTGCTAAGAATCGAACATTTTTAAATTAAATACAAAGCAAGCCCTGCCCAGATTTAAAAAGTAACGCAAAAGTAATGTAATGCATTACTTTCCATAAAAAGTAACTAAGTAACATAATTAGTTACTTTTTTAGAGAGTAACGCAATATTGTAATGCAGTACTTTTAAAAGTAACTTTCCCCAACGCTGTATACATGTAGAATGATTTCTCATTTAAACTAGTTTATTGTTGAATTCTCTGGCTGTTTAGCTTGAAAATGAGGAGCGGGATAGGATTCAGAAGATGAAGGATGAAGAGTGTGCGAAAGCCACGGCACAGCTAGATTTTTGGAGAGAAACGCAGAGAAAAACAGCAGAAGAAAATGAGAACCAGCAGAAACTGCAGAGAACCGGCACAAACAACAACCAGCTGGTTTATCAGAAAACAGAGCGTGCAAACGCTACACCTGCTGTCACGTTATTGCACAATACTGGCAACACTACATCTGGTAAACAAACTTTATTTCTCTGGTCTGGATACACTGTTCTTCTCAGGAGCTGTCATGATGTTGAACTCTTTGTTTTTGAAATAGCAGTCACAATATATAACATTGAGCTTCCATGTTTTCTTGCTAGGTCAGATAAGCAGAAAACAGAAACCAAAAGATCTACCTGCTCCCAGATCAGCTGGCTGCATTAAGATCAGCTTCACTCCACGAGTGTTTCCCACCGCGCTCAGAGAGTCTCGCGTCCCGGAGGAGGAAGAGGTCAGATCTGGTTTAAAATGATAGATTACCACTAAATCTGTGTGTAATGTTGATGATCATATGTATATTGTGTCTGTCTGTGTGTGTGAGCAGTGGCTAAAGAAGCAGGCAGAGGCCAGGAGAGCAGTGGACACAGATCTGGCCGAACTGAGCGACCTAAAAGAGGAAGAGAGAAACCCAGACTGGCTGAAAGAAAAGGGCGAGTGAGTTTGATGGGTCACACATTTAGCAAGAACTATGCCAAACAGTCACATTTTTGGAGAAATAAAGGCAGTGTTGGGGAAAGTTACTTTTAAAAGTAATGCATTACAATATTGAGTTAAAACAGTAAGTTTTTATGGAAAGTAATGCGTTATGTTACTTTTGCATTACTTTTAAATTTTGGCAGGGCTTGCTTGTTTGTTTTTAATATAAAAAGTTCTATTTTTGGAAAAAGTAAAAGCCTTATTTTAAAATGATTACATAACTCACGTTACTTGTAATGCATTACCCCCAACACTGAATAAATAAGGAAAAAAAGCTGAATAAATAAGCTTTCCATTGATGTATGGTTTGTTAGGATAGGGCAATATTTGGCCAAGATACAACTATTTGAAAATCTGGAATCTGAGGGTGCAAAAAATCAAAATAGTGAAAATCGCCTTTAAAGTTGTCCGAATTAAGTTCTTAGCAATGCATATTACTAATCATAAATTAAGTAAGGAAATGTACTAAATATTTTTGTGGAACATGATCTTTACTTAATATCCTAATGAGTTTTGGCATAAAAGAAAAATAATCTATGATTTTGACCTATGCAATGTATTTTAGCTGTTGCTACAAATATACTCGTGCTGCTTAAAACTGGTTTTACAGGGTCACATATAGCTGTCTTCCACCAGTTTATTTGCGGATATTTTGTAGTGTTTTGTCTATACATTATACTGTCTCTTTTGCTCACCAAGGCTGCATTTATTTGATCAAAAACACAGTAAATACATGAAATATTATTATGATTTAAAATAACTGTTTTCTATTTGAAAATATTTTAAAATGTAATTTATTCCTGTGATGCTGTATTTTCAGCATCATTACTCCAGTCTTCAGTGTCACATTGCTGTCACTTTTGGATCAATTTAATGCATCCTTACTAAATAAAATAATTAAGTCACACTTAAATGTCTGAATGCATAATAATATAATATAAATAAAATATTTTTAAAGGCATTATTAAACATCAGAATCATCTTTTCCTTTTTTTTTCTGCAGTAAGTTGTTCATGGCAGGAAACTACCTGGCTGCTGTCAACGCCTACAATCTCGCCATAAAACTTAACAGGAAAATTCCGGCTTTATTTTCTAACCGAGCGGCCTGTCATCTCAAACTGAGAAATCTTCACAAAGCCATTGAGGACAGCTCTCAGGTCAGTTTTTAGTGTTTAAGTCCTTTTTGTTAAATGATATGTGGAGTTTGTTTTGGTATACAATGAACCGATTCCCTTCACATTAACACACATGAACTTTCCCACAGGCCCTTGAGTTACTGACGCCTGCAGTCGCTGCAAATGCTCCGGCTCGACTGAAGGCTCATGTGAGGCGTGGAACAGCGTTCTGTGAGCTTGAGCTCTATGTGGAAGGTACTGGATCGTTTACAGTATGCATTTTGCTTCCATGCAAAACCTCAACCTCTGCAGTCATATAAATACAGATTTATCTGTTTGTAAATAGTGTGGATGAAATATATACACTGAAATCACTGTTATCTCTATCATAAAAATACCTGATATTCTCTTTAGGGTTAGAAAAAAATCGTAACCCCCTAATTGTCACCCGTGTGGTCCCACCTGTGGGACGCCTAAGTTTCTTCATCATTTTACAAATAAATTTAAATTTAATCATGACAAACTATTTATCGTTGGAAAGGTCTAAGACTCCTAAGTAGATATTTTGCTATTTTTTTGTGTTACAAATTATGTAGGAAAAGTAATAGATTAATTTATGGCAAGAGTGCACTTCCAAAATCTACTTCATAACAGGAGTTCTGACCTTTGTCACAAAAAGACTTTCTTTGTTGCATTTTTTCGTATCACGCTTTAGAAATCATAAGAAATTATAGATCACTTGAAAACTTAAAATCTCAAAATTCATCCTTTGAAACCCATTTTAAAATCAGACATTGCACTATGATGGAAAATGTACATCAAAATCGTATTACAAAATGTTTTTGTTCATGAATTATAAAAAAATAAGTTTAAAAAATGCATTTACACGTATTTGTTCAAAAATGGTAGTGACAGTTATTAAAAATGTGTTTCCAGGCAGTTCATGAGTTGGCATTTTAATTGAATTGGTTTCTGTTACGATATGCAGAATGTATATCTTTCTGTTTAAAATTAAAACTTGTCAAAGGCTATTATTTATGCCATACAGAAGAAACTAAAACGTTCATCTCATAGCTTTCAGATATAAAAATGTATTTTTTTTTAATAAGACTAAATAAGAATAAATATTGACATTGACATCTTTCAATTAGAGCATTCTTTGATCACTTTTAACAATCTAAAAGTTACATTTTAATCAATTCTGCATCCTTTCTGCTACAAATATAATTAAAATTCAGGATTTTAATTGAAATTTAAAAGACTTTGTCGTATGATTTCTGAATGGCACAACTGATATGATGGTATTTTTTTTGTAGGTCTTCAAGACTACCAGGCGGCTCTAGACATCGACCCACACAATGTAGCTCTGCAAGCTGATACAGACAAGATTCGTGAGATCATACAGGGCACCACATGACCATCTAGCTCCAGAAAAGCTAGGATAATGCAGGAGTGCAGAAATGTACGTGAGTGCACATTATGATTTTAACCCTGGTTCCTAATATGAAACCACACATAAAGACTGGATAAGCTGGAGAAATGTTATATTCATGCTCTTTTTAACAGTATTTATCATCCAAATAAAATGACATTTGCCTTTTTGAATGGATGTTTATTACAGCCAGAATCACAGTACTGGAGATACATCAGTTGTCTTATATAATTACAGATAAAAAACAAAGCAAGACAATAATATTGAGTTAATGATGAATAGAATTGATCATTACTATGGACCCAATTTTATGTTGCAGCATGTAAAGCATACAATAGTTTCTTACAGATGCAAATGTGAAAGTAAATGATTAATTGCAGGATACAGTAATAAGAATAACTAAAGGAAAAGTCATATAATTAAAACAACCATCCAAGCTAACAGGAAAAGGAATAACGTCATTATTAATATTGTTCAGCCTATCTATTTAATGGTTTAGGGCTGCCATCCTCGTTATATATGTTGCCAGTAATCCAGTTTATAACGTCCTTGTCACGTTGTTCTAGATCCTCATGTGGTTCAGATCTTGCCCCATGTAACTTTTTCCAGTCACGCCACTCCATTCTTCTTGCTCTTGAAATCACCACCAAAATTGCCTTTTTAGAAACACCATGGAATTCCCCAGTTGGAGGAATATGTGTTTCACAGTTGAATCCATAATCATTCCATTTGTCGTAATTTATATAATAAGCAACATTACTCAGAGTCTCTCTTATTGGATCACTTTCAAGAAACAACTTGTATGCATTGTCCCACCACTCTTCACCAACTTCATCCAGGTTCTCCCAATTTGACATCTGTTAAAAAAAAACAGGGGGAAAAAGAAACTGAGTGTGCATCAGTGTAACTCGATGTAATTTAGATATATAAATATAAATAATGTATATATAATGGCGGGCTGTAGAATTCTTGGCCATTCAGACAGAACGCATTTTTCCATTCCAATGCGCTGCTTTTCCATTGTTTTTCTATATAGATGTGCTTGACGGACATGCATGACTATGGAAAGACAAGAGGGCCAAAAACACGTTAATTTTAACACGTCAACCACGGTTAAATACGTGTTGTTTACGCGTGAAACGTGCATTTAATGCCCTGATTTTTCATGCAAGCAACACGTATTTGCCTCGCACAGGAGCGTCGTGTTTCTAAGACGCTGTGTCAAGTTCTGTAGACTGTAAAAAACATGGACGTAGGTTTCTGAAGAGCGTTTTTGAAGCAAAAGTTGGCCGGGGCCTGTCGTCGCCATTTTGGAAGCATGTCACTCCAGGAAAATAGAAAATGGACAAAGAGGCGGGATGTGGGTGGAGCTAAGATATCTGTTTTTTAAATTTAAATTTAACAGGAGAGTCTATGGGGATTTGCTCCCTTTTGGAGCCAGCCTCAAGCGGCAAGCCGATGAACTGCAGCTTCAGTCACTTCCGTTTTGTTTCAAGAGCCAGAGTGGGAGGTTGCCGCTTGGTCAAGTTAGAAGAATTTCAACTTTTATACAGCACCGCTCATCAATACACCTTAGGTGTGCATTATTTTCTAAAAAAGACAATTATTCTGCTTACACTACGGTTAAAAATACCACACGATAAGACAAAGATCAGATGATATATTTCAAGGCATTTGTCCGGTGTAATTTCTTACCTACCTTATCCAACGGCTCCATTGCTAATTCCAAAACGGAGGACATTTTACACGGAGACCTAATCTTAAAACCACGCCCACCGGGGGGGGGGGAACAGTCAGATGCTCTCCATTGACTTTGTATTGCCAGGAGCTACCTCCTTGTCATTTCTGACTTATCTAAATCATATCTGACTTGTCTAAAAGCTGCTATGTGACAAGGTGTACAGTAAATTTATATAAGCTGTCGACCCCAAAAAACGAGTGCTTAAGGGCACAAATAATTGTAGATGTCAGGGTATTTCACGGTGAGCCATTCAGTTGGATCATTTCTCCAGCAAAAGGAAGGTAAGGAAAAGAAGCACTGACACAGACTAATAAAATTTAGTTTCTCAATATATCTTCTCGTCTCAGGGTGGTGAAATAATCCTTTGAGACTCAAAAATAATGAATGTTTATGTAACCGATTAAGTTTCTCGCCAGTGGGTGTAGTTCTTTAGTAATATGACACGTTGCGCTCTGCTTTTGTGCCTGTTTTGTGCCCTTTACTGTACACCTTGTCACATAGCAGCTTTTATACATTGCTCTGTTTTTTGTTATAAATCAGAAATGGCAAGGAGGCAGCTTCCCGCAATACAAAGTCAATGGAGAGCGTTGGATTATCCCCCTAGTGGGCGTGGTTTTCAGATGTGACTAATAGCAAAAAACAGAACAAATTCTAAAAGCTGCTATGTGACAAGGTGAAAAGATTCAACTGATTGGCAACGTGAAATAGGCTACCCTGACATCTACAACTAATTATGCAGCTTATAAAATCATAGTTCTGTGTTTTTTTTTAGTTTGTTTACTGTACACCTTGTCGTATAGCAACTTTTAGACATTTTTCTGACAAGAAGTGACAAGTAGGCGGCTTCCCGCAATACAGAGCGTTGTTTCCTAAAGGGTTAGAGCCTAAACGTCTCAACGGCTCTGGCCATTACAAAATCAGTATTGTTGTACAGTGTGACAAAAACAACGTTAGATTGATGTGCGCATACCCTGTAGTCACAGCTGCCAACCCAGCCAGCGATTGCTGTGATTGCTACAACTTTATGTTTTTCAGGTGATAAATAAAGTAGGCTATCTGGATGATGCAGTACTAACATACTATTTACTACATGGCATATGTTTTCATATCTTATTCTGTGATAAAGATGTTAAATAAAATGTGTATTATTTAAACAGATCAAAAAATTGCCATTAGGGAAATACATAAAAACAGCGTATTTTGTTTCTTAACAAACTAAAAGAGATAATAAAACCATGTCCGACCTGACCCAAACTTCACACCAACACCCAACAGCCCTATTTTCACTAACCTTTCAATAAACTGCCAGAAATAATAACAAGCTGAGTTAGTTTTCTTGTTTTATTAAAGCAACAGGAATTCCACAGTATGGGCGGTATTCAATTGTCATGCTCTGTAGACTTTTTGTGTGATAGTGCGAATCAAGCACTTCTGCCAGTACGGATGTTCGACGTGTCAGATACAAGTATTGGTAACATTGTACAAAGTACAATCTGGCAAAATCCTACATGATTTATGAGCTTGCGTTTACATCCCATGAGATATTTTAAGCAGTAGCCTACTTACTTCTTATAGTTGTGTTGTGATCGTGATTCTCCGTCCCGAGGAGGGAAAGGAAGACGATTTCTTCTGTGATCGCAATTTCTACCGAGCTGGAAGGAAGAAAGGCAGTAGGAAGGAATGCAATCACCACACCCCCCACCCTCGACCGCGGGGCCCCCTCCCGGAGATTTCCTTAGGGCGCCCCATAACGTAAACACGCCCATGCTTCTATACTATTATATATTTAATCAAAATGAACATATAAAATAACATATAAAATAAAAAGTCCAGTAGAAGACAGCTTTTCTAACTACTGGCACGTGTTCAGAATGGTTTACACACTTCAAGCTAAAAAAACTGAATATTGTGAGGAGTGTGCTGCTGCTTCTGCAGGAACAAAACTTAGTAGAAACCTGCCCGTTTTAACTGCATAGCCACTGATGCCATATCACCACTAGATGCTACTACTGGACAACAGGGACCGACAATCCATAGGATATTTCATGCTGCCATCCCTCATCCTGAATCCTCCAGTAAAGATCAGCTTTACGTTCTCTGATACTCAAAAAAAATGTAAATTTGCTGAGAATTGACTCACTTTTAGGCCATCCAGGGCTTCAGTACAGTGAATGGGTGCTGTCAGTCAAACAGCTGATAAAACAACACCTTGTGAAGCCAAAAGCTGCATGTTTGTAAGAAACAATTCCATCATTAAGACATTTTATTTATTTTTTTTACTTTAAATCATTTATTTCTGTTAAAACACGAGTCCATAATAATGCTTCCTCCAGTGAAAAAGTCCATCTTCTTCTTAAAATCCAGCCACATATTTGTTTAGAGCTGTTCTGGAATTTCAGCCGGAAGCAACAATTTGAAGTTTAAAACTTATTAAGGATGGATTTGTTTCTTACAAATACGCAGCTTTTGGCTTTCCAAGATGTTAACTGACAGACTGGAGTGGTGTGGATTATTGTGGTGTTTTTATCAGCTGTTTGGACTCTCATTCTGACACGGATCCATTGGTGAGCAAGTGATGCAGTGCAGTGCATTTCTCCAAATCTGATGTAGAAACAAACTCATCTACATCTCGGATTGCCTGAGGATGAAGACATTTTTTATCAAATTTAGATTTTTGGGTGAACTAGTCCTTTGAGTAAAGTAGCTATTTTTAATTTTTGACATAAAACACATACTCTGTTAACACATTAAGCATATATTTTATTTGATGAGGTTATTGTTACATGTGGTAATGTCCATCAAACATACACAATGCTGAAAATACTTAAAGTTAAAAAGGTCTTTTACAATAACAACAAAACAAGACCTGTCCTGAGTGAATGATCAATAGAAGTCAACTCAAAAAAGAGATGCAGATGTGTTTGGTCACTGTCCATTAAACTGTGTTTTGTAATTTGGAATATACACATAGCTGTGGTCCAAGCTGGTGTTAAAGGAATTGTCCTGGAACATCCCGCACAATCCAAGATGCTGTGAGAAAGTCTGGGATATGGGGTGATAGGAACAGGGCGAGGACTCAAACGTGGGTGATCGAGCGCCGTAGTCGCTGGATGTCGTTTTATACATCAGGTTCAGAGATCTGGCCAGCGCTGGATCTTCTGGAGACGCGTGAGATCCTGGTTTGATCGTGCAGGAGAAAACTGGATTTCCAGCATTAGCACATGGAAACTGATGCTCAGGATTTGACATTGTGATTGCAGGCTGAAAGGAATTAAAAGGGTACACTAGTGAATTATTATTAAACTAACCAAAGCTAGTTAATCATTTTAGGAGAATGATTTTTAAAAGATTAATGCAATTCCCAGTGATAATATAAATGCAGTTAATATAACCCTACTAAAAACGTCTAAATGTGGTCTCTCTATTATTTATTTATTTATTTACTACTTATTAATCGGATGTGCAGATTAATTTAACTCAATTTTATTTTAGTTTAGTTTATGGTTAGAAGTATTGATTTATTTACTATGGAAATATATATGCAAATTAATTTAACTCAACTTCTTTTTATTTTTGGTTAAAAGTATTATTTATTTATTTATTTATTGATTGCTTGTTATTATGTTTACCTACACTCTATTTAATTTTTATTTATGGTTAGAAGTACAATTTATTTATTTATTTATTGGATAGCCAAAATAATTTATATATATATATATATATATATATATATATATAAATAAATAATAAATAATATATATATATACACACATATATAAAAATATATATATTACAAGTATTATTTATGTAATTATTTATTTACTTCTACTTATTGGATATGCAAATGAATTTACCTCAATTTTATTAGAAGTATTATTTACTTATTTACTATTTATTAATTGGATATGCAAATTATTTAAACTCAAATTTATTTTAATTTATGGTTAGAAGTATTATTTATTTGTTTATTTACTACTTAGTAATTGGATATGCAAATGAGCTTATGTTTTATTTTATTTTAGTTCATAGTTAGAAGTATTATTTATTTATTTACTTATTAGTTGATATGCAAATGAATTTAACTCAATTTTATTTTCATTTACAGAAGTATTATTTTCACATTTTATGTATGTATTTTAATAAATGTATGTATTATTTTGTATATATTTTAATAGATTTTTAAATGTATTTATTTTAATCAAATATTGCTTATAAGTTGGATTCATTAGTAAAATTAAGTTATAGGCTATGTATAGTTAGTTTAATCGATATTTTATTTTATTAAGAAATATATATTTGTACTTTTTCACACAGGTTTTCTGTAAATTTTCCACTTAAAACAACTATTTTTTTTAAGTCTATCTAACATTTTTAAATGTACTTAACCATTAGCCCTATTTTTTCTTTATGTTATTTACTAAATTGTAATATTTATAACATTCCATGCATTATTTAGCATGTATTCAAATTTTTTGGCGGACTTGCATTTTAAGATTACAATGAAATAGATCAATTTAATTCGTTAAAGTAATATATAGGAAATAGAGCTTACCAGTTTTACAGCGAAAGTGGAGGTTCAAAAGAGCTTGTGTTGCAAGTGCGTCTCTATGGCAATGACCGGTTACATCGACTGCGCGTGCGCATAAACAAAAAGGCAAAACTAACATTTCACTCTACGTTCAACTAGATATGTTCGGAAATTAAATGTGCACGTCAAAATCGATGTTAAACAGATTAAACTAATAAGCAACCACACAAACATATCGTCTTAAAAAATTCTGAGTCACTCACAGGATACGCTACTTTTTGAGGGGATCATGGGAAATGTAGTTTTTAGAGTTCACGAATGTTAAGAAATGAATGGGAGGTTAATAACGTTAAAAACTACAACTCCCAAACATCATCTTCTCGGCTGCCGCCGTCGTGTTGTTGTTCGTACAGTGTGATGTTGATGTTTTGGCTCAGTTGGAGAGGCGTGACGTTTAATGGTAGATTTACACAGAGGACGTTTGCCTTCTTCCTTTCTCCCGCTGCAATTTACCTCAGGTAAGGACAACATATAATGTACCTAATGCAGTTTAAAGCCATCTTTAGCAGGGCTGACGGATTAGAGACCCATTCATATTTGGTTGTGTTTGTTAAAGTCAGAGTTTGTCATTTTGTCTGCTCGTTTCTAAAGCACTGAACAATTTAGTTCACGTTCTGAATCAGATGTTGAGTTTTGGGCGTTATAAATCTAATTTTAGATTGTGGGAGTCTCCTGCCTCGCTTTTATTAGCTTGCATAAGATGAAATACGATGTATTCTGCAGTTATAATCGCTCACACTTGTCGTGTTTATGTAGTTATGTGTTTTTGCATTATTTAAACCATGTTGTATTTAACAGAATCAAAGGAAGTTTTTCACATCATCCATCATATCTATAACAGACGGTTCTAATTTGTTAAATGTTACAAACCACTAGATATGATAACCCTGTTCCCAGGGACCCCATCCTAAAATGTAAAAGGCAGCTATGTATTTTTTATGTATAAAGACCTATATAAATGTAAAACTGTGAAAAATATGTTATATGTGACCCTGGACCACAAAACCGGTCATAAGTAGCACAGGTATAAAAAAAAACAAAAACAAACAAAACAAAACTATTTTTAATGCCACCAAAATCATTAGGATATTAAGTAAAGATCATGTTCCATGAAGATACATTGTAAATTTGCTACTATAAAATATATAAACTTTTATTGATAATATATGCATTGCTAAGAACTTAAGTTGGACAACGTCAAAGGCGATTTTTCTCAGTATTTAGTTTTTTTTGCACCCTCAGATTCCAGATTTTCTAAATAGTTGTATTTCAGTCAAACCATACATCAATGGAAAGTTTATTTATACAGCTTGTGATGTATAAATCTCAATTTAAAAAATTGACCCTCATTTTGTGGTCCAGGGTCACGTTATATATTATTAATGTGTGAAAGATTATTTTGAAACATTTAGTTCTGTTATGTTGCATCATTACATCGCATACTGTATGTATTATTTTTTTTTTTAAATCACATTTTGTTTAGACATTTATTTATTTAAATCATTTTTTAAAATTTATTTAGTTTAATTTAATTCATTTATTTATTTTCCACATTTCCATGGACCCTCTAACAGTAAAAAGCACCTAAATATCCTGAATCAAATGCTTTTGCGCTCATTCAGATCTGTTGAAGCGTATCCGTGTTCTGTGGTTTTGTTTGGTTGATATGTGTGTGTAATGGCTGTGTTCTTCTGCTTTTTGGATGGTTAACAAACCATATTGTGTTATTTTTACTAGCTCTTCCTGAAAAACAAACCAGTGAAACAACCAGATGATAGTTTTGACTCAGATCTGTGGTTTTAAGCTTTGAAATGAAATATCTAACATTTTTTACTTACCCTCACGCCTTTCCAAACCTGCACACTATTACAGACTTTTCATGAACTCATGCAATGTTTTATGGGTTTAAAAAAAGTTTAGCATGTAGTTAAACCAGAATGCATCAGATTTAAGCATTACTTTTAGATCTATAATGTGAAGTTTATTTAGTTTATTTTTATCTTTAGTTCTTCTTGTTAATGGAGACCTCCATTTGCATGGCTTCTGCAAATGCAGAATAATCATTTACCAGTGACAGGGTCAACCTGACATTTCCATCCCATAAATGAGCGTTCAGGTGGACGTCATTATAGAGGACAACAACCTAAGATGAGACTTGAAATAATGCAGTTTGCCAAATGTGTGTTTTTATTTCCCTCCGTAAATAACAGTCCATGTTTCTGTTGTGGTTATTTTTATCCTGTAGCTGGTTGAGAGATGTCCGACAGCTCCAGTGACACAGAGTCGTCCTGTGGATGGACAGTCATTAGTAATGAGGTGATTCATGTTTTATTACTTGGAACGTTACCCATGGGGTTCACCTCTAATCTGATAAATGCTTCTTGAGAGTTATTCCTTCATGATCCTCTACTGGGTGAAAAACACATCTGGGTCATATTTTACTCTTAAATCTAAAAATAGAAATAATAAATTCTATTTTGCATACAGAAAAATGAAACCTATTTTAGGAACTCTTTTTTTTGTGTGTGTTGTAATTGTTACTTTTTTGCAATTTGGCATTATTTTCATGACAAAACACATTTATGTTTGATTGATAGTCATATAATGGGTATATTATTTTTAAGTTAGGTTATATGACCCATGCTTATTGTAAATTTAACTCATAAAAAAAAAAAAATTAAAAAACATACAAAAACTTGTATATTATGTAAATTGTAACTTGAATATTCATAATTCACATTATTATATTTATTTATGTATATATATATATATATATATATATATATAATGAAGTTACACACATATATATATATATATATACATACAAAAACTGGTAAATTGTAATTTGATTATATATATATGTATGTATGTATATATATATATATATATATATATATATATATATTTATATTGTAAGGTAAATTATAAATTCTAAATGCAGGTATATGTACATTATATATTATTTCTATTATTTCTGTAGCAGTATAAATTATAAATTTAAAATATATATAAATTTTTAAATATATTATTATATAAATATATTGTATATATATATATAATATATTATAAGGTACAATTATATATACAATTCTTTATGTATGTATATGTACATTATGCATTATAATATGTTAATAATATGTTTATAAAAATTATAAAATAAAAATATACAAACATTTATACATTGTATATACAGTATATATATTTATATATAATAAATAGTGACTGTATGTGTGTGTGTGTGTGTGTGTGTGTGTCTTTTACAGGGTTCGGATATTGAGACGTTGGGGCTAGATAACACTGTAGAGTGTGAGGATGGAGCGGTTAGCCAAATTCTAGACGTACCTGATGGTAAGGATGTCACGCTTTGTGTCATTTATTGTGAATAAACACAAAACTATGTTGTTTGAGAGGTCAGGTTTTGTGGCATGAATTGAATGATTACAGCTCATGTAATCATGCATGTCAGCACACAAAAACAAAAATGCAATGGATGGAATCCCACGTGTAAATCCAGGAGCGGTCAAACAAGTTTGAAATATCCAAGCTTGTTTTTCCAGCCAAGCAGGGTGAGGAGAGTTTGGGAGAGTCTTCGCTAGACCTCACACTGAGAGAGGAGGCGGCGGTGGCGGCATCGGAGCCGGAACCAGCCCGAGAGGTGCGATTAAGCCTGAAAATGATCTGCTTGCATGTGAATGCTCCTGTAATCCGGCTTAAAGAAGTGGCATTTATGTGTTCTCGCAGGCAGCTGGAGAGGAACATGTGATCCTTTGCTCCTCCAGTGAGAACTCTGACATCATCACCCTGGCAGACTCTCGGGAGGCGGAGATTGACACGTGGGAGGAGCCTGTTGCTAAGGAGGCGGAGGAAGCCGGAAGAGAGGAGCTCGATCTCGGAAGCTCGTCGAGCAGCCAGTACACGTTTAGAGAGTCGGAGACAAGTGAGTGGAAAATGTTTACATGCATATATAACACCACTGCAACGTCGTAATTAGTAGTGAGATTTTCTTAAATTCTGACTTATTACAGAAAAGAATCATGGTGGAAGTTAATTGGTATTGATCACAGTTCTAATTGCGAATGTTGATGGTAGAGTTTGGTTTGTACTGCACTTCCCGTTATTATCTATAGTGCGAGAAAGATCAAATATGCATCAATTACACTCCTTATGCGCATCATTTGCTCTTCATTTTGTTTAATCAAGCTTTCTGTATTTGTTAATAAGTGGAAAAAAAAAAAATGACATTGCACAGTGCATCTATTTTTTACTATTCAATAATCAGTAGAATGCACATTGCATCGTAATTATGATTTCCGAAGTTGTAAAGAGGAGCTTTCCTGGTGAACTTGAACTTGTATTTTTTTTTTTTTTACATAGACTAGTCCAGTCAAATGTTTTTGAACAGTAAGATTTTTAATGTTTTTTTTTAAAGAAGTCTCTTTTGCTCACCCAGCCTGCATGTATTTGATCCAAAGTAAATATTTTTACTATTTAAAATAACTGTTTATATTTGAATATATTTTAAAATGTAATTTATTTCTGTGATCAAAGCTACATTTTCAGCATCATTACTCCAGTCATCAGTGTCACATGATGTTTTAGAAATCATTCTAATATGCTGATTTGCTGTTCAAGAAAGAGTTTTTATTAAGATTATTATAAATGTTTAATGCAGTACCTTCTTTTTCGGGACTCTTTAACGGATAGAAAGAACTAAAGATCAGAATTTATCTGAAATAGAAGTTTTTGTAACGTTATACATTATAGACAATACTTTTAATTAGTTTATTTTATTCATGTGTGCTTTAAATTGATCAAAAGATGATAAAGACATTTAGAATGTTACAAAAGAGTTCTATTTCAGATAAATGCTGTTCTTCTGAGCTTTCTATTCATCGAAGAAACCTGAAAAAAAATTCTACTTGGGTGTTTTCAACATAATAATATTAATAAATTATTTTTTTGAAAATAATCATTGGGTGAATTCCCAAGCAGTTTGAAAAAATGGCTGATGCCCATTGTGGGAAAGTTTCAGGATTTTCTTTAAATATGCCCTGAAATTTCCGGTGTGTTGGTGTTTCTCATTTTATGGATTCATCTCACAAAGAAATGTTTGGGTCATATTTCTGAAATATGTGTTGACATTTTTTGCATAAAGAAACTCTTAACATCTGTGGAAAATTATTTTCTATTTTTTATTTGCGACTTTTTCTCTCAAAATGTAGACTTTTTTCGGAGGTTTTTGTCTCATGATTTGGACTTTTTCTCTCTGATTTGCCGTTTTATAAATCAGAATTGCAAGATGTAAACTTACAAGTCTAAAAAATTAAATTTAGAAAATAATCACAATTCTGACTATTTTTTTTGCAATTATGTCTAACAAGACTTTTCTTCCAATTTGTGTTAATATCTCATGATTTTCAGTTCAGAGTCTGAATTATGATAAAAAATTGCAGTTACCTTTTTCGTTTTTTATTACATGGTAAAGCTTCCATGCATTTCTACATATAATGCATAATAATAATGACAATATTAATAATGTTATATCCTAAATAGTGCAACTGCTGCATTTTTAGTTTCAGTTCAGATTTAGCGTTTGAACATGACCCACACATTTTAAATCAGTTTTCTTGACATTCGCCCTTGTAAGACAAAAGACATGTTCGTCTCTTTCCTGGAGCGCAGCAGACTGGTGTTGGAGCGGATGGGGATTTTCCAGGACGCTGTGGGAATATGGCAGCCATCTGCACAGCTCTCTTTCTCTCTCAGGTGCTATGACATGGGAGTGTGAGTGTGTTGTGATCAGCATGCTGATAAAGCTCTGAGGACGAGAGCGTGTTTGTGAGTGATGTGGCAAAAATAGGTGTTGCCACAATAACCTGGCTGATGAAATGCCCAGCCAATGACTGTGAGAGTAAATAACACGTGTAAAGTGTGTGAAAAAGCCACATTCATGTGTTTGTTTGACCTACATTTCGCTGTGCTGTCAAATGTGTCGTAAATCGCATCTCAACTAGACTGTGAGCTAATTAGCGTTGGGTCATTCTGTGTCAGCTCATTTCAAAAATGTCTTGTGTTTTTGTTTGCATGCCTGTAACTCAAGAAACATTACAAATATCTAAATATCCTTATTTTTAGGGCCCTATATGCTATGGATTTCAGTTTGCTTCAGGAGTGAATTGTTAAAATAACCCTTTTCCAAAGTTTGCATGCCTGTAACTCAAGAAATCTTAATGATATCTTAATACCCTTTTAGATTTTTGTTCTTAATAAACTTTTATTCTCAAATCTTAATTTTAAAGGCCCTAAATGGTTCAATACCAGATATATGGGGATCTCAATGTGACTCAGAAGTCATTTTCACATTCATATTTTACCATTAAAAATGTGTACAGTTTAACAATTTACTCTTGGAACCATCTTGAGATCCCAATATCTTTGGTTTTGAACCATATAGAGCCTAAAAAATGAACATAACAAAAGAAAAGTATGTTAAGTCTCAAAGTGTAAACCTTTTTATACTTTTTGAGTTACAGTGATACAAACTTTGGAATGGGAAAAAGCATTTCTTTTGTTTTTGTTTGGATGCCTGTAACTCAGGAAATATTAAAGATATCTAAATATCCTTTTTATATTTTAGTTCTTAACAAACTGTTCTTTTGGTATGCTTATTTTAATGGTCCTATATGCTTAATTTCCAGAGATATAGAGATTTCAATATGGCTCCACGAGTAAATTGTTCAATTGTATACTTTTTCAGTGGTCAACAACCAAATGTAGATCACTTTGCATAGAGCTGATACTTTTTTCTATGTTCTTCAGAGGAATGTCTGAAAAACAAGTAATGTTGAAACTGGAAATGTATCTTGTTTCCCTCTCTCAAAATTATTGCATAGAACATACCCATCTGAGAGCCAAAAATAACATTTTTCCAAAGTTTGCATGCCTGTAACTCAAGAAGTATTAAAGATTTCTTAATATCCTTTTAGATTTTACATCTCTTCTTTTGTAATCTTCATTTTTAAGGCCCTAAATGGTTCAATACCAGATATATGGGGATCTCAATGTGACTCAGAAGTCCAAATTGTTGAATTTTACTCACCTTTTTTACATTAGTTTTTGACCATTGAAAATGTGTACAGTTTAACAGTTTACTCTTGGAATCATTTTGAGATCCCAATATCTTTGGAATTGAACAATATAGAGCCTGAAAAATTTCGATACCAAAAGAAATGTATGTTAAGACCTGAAGTGTAAACCTTTAGTACTTAATTGAGTTACAGGCATGCAAACTTTGGAATGGGAAAAAGCATGTCTTGTGTATTTGTTTGCATGGTTGTAATTTAAGAAATATTACAGATATCCAAATATCCTTTAATATTTTAGTTCTTAACAAACTTTTCTTATTTTAAAGGCCCTATATGCTTAATTTCCAGAGATATAGGGATTTCAATATGTCTCCACAAGTAAATTGTTAAATACACTTTTTCAGTGGTCAACCAAATGTGGATCACTTTTCATACAGCTGATATTTTTTTTCCAAGTAAGTCAAGAAGTATTAAAGATATCTTAATAGAATTTTAGATTTTTGTTCTTAATAACTTTTTCTTTTGTAATCTTCATTTTTAATGCCCTGAATGGTTCAATGCCACATATATGGGGATCCCAATGTGACTCGGAAGTCAGAATTGTTGAATTTTACTATTTTTTTTAATTAGTTTTGGACCATTGAAAATGTGTACAGTTTACTCTTTGAATCATTTTAAGATCCCAACATCTTTGGAATTGAACCTTATAGAGCCTGAAAAATGAAGATCCCAAAGGAAAGTATGTTAAGACCCAAAGTCCAAAATGGCATTAAGATATATCTTTAATACATCTTAAGTTACAAGCATGCAAACTTTGAAAAAAAAAAAAAAAAAAACTTTGAAAAGTGCTTTTTCCCATTTTTGAACTGTCACCATTGGCATATAATGCAACAAAGATTTCTGAAGTCAACAGATTTTACAAACAGATCTTCCAATCTCTGTGAAAAAATAATAAAAAATACCATAATTATGCTGCAGTCTTTCTAAAGTAATTTTTACCCCCTGTAATTTGGCTCTGGATCATTTTGACCCTCCTCTACAAAATAGTGGATTACTCAGTAAATATACATCCATGACATTTAGTATGGTGGCTTTTATCATTATTTATATTGGTTTTTCTTCAAAAAAAAATTAACTAAATAAAATTTGAGCTGAGAAGTTTGTGAAATTTGGTTGATGGTTTGGTGTTTTTCCTTCAGGTGTGTTTCCAGTAGTCCTCCCTCTGTATCAAGTATTTCACTGACACAGTAGCATTGCAGAATACAAAGGAGACATTCACAAAGCTTAATGTCTGCAGCTGTGTTTTTGGAGCAGTCATGTGCTGGTTTAGTCGATTAGCTCGTTACGCTGTTTGTACAGATCTGTATTTCTCTGCTGCATCATGGCATGTGAAATGTATTTTGCGAGCATGTGTTTGCCATGAGTGTGCAGAAATGCATTACAGGAAACGCTGTTCAGCTTGCACATTGTATTGATGTTTGTCAGAAAGTGTGTGTGTGTGTGTGTGTGTGTGTGTGTGTGTGTGTGTGTGTGTGTGTGTGTGCAGGTTTTGCTTTTGTTCCCCAAAAAAGTAAAAGTAAAACCTCGCATAATCTCCATATCAGGTCCTTGTGATGAATATTGTTTGGTAATTGGACTAAATAATGTCTGTCTGTCTGTTTATCTACTTCTGTTTGTTTATTTATTTATTTATTACACCTCCCAGTGGTAATTTCAGTTTGCTTCATTTAAGAACAACAGACGTCAGTGGGACGTCAGCACCCTGTATGTGTATGTGTGTGTTAATTCCTCTGGGTTGTGTGTGTTTTTATCCATGCTTAGTTTTCCCAGCGGATCAGTCTGTGCAGCGAGACGGCAATAACAGCAGCAGTGAAGATGAGGAAGGTGAGGTGAAGGCCAGTCCTGTGGTGAGGAGACGCAGAGTGAGGAGGAGCACCACCGGCTCAGAGCCTGGAGACCCGCAGGAGCCCCACAGGAGACAAGAGGAGGTACTATGTCTGAAAACAACACATCACTCAAAGATTTACTCAGTACAAATCAGATATCAAATCATGATATACAAGTTTACATTCCCCTTTCAGAGTCTGCAAAATGTTAATCATTTCACCAAAATATAAGAGATCATACAAAATGCATGTTGTTGTTTATTTAGTACTGACCTGAATAAGATATTTCACACAGAAGATGTTTACATATAGTCCACAAGAGAAAATACTAGTTGAATTTATAAAAATGACCCTGTTCAAAAGTTTACATCCCCTTGATTCTTAATACTGTGTTGTTACCTGAATAATCCACAGCTGTTTTTTTTGTTTAGTTATAGTTATTCATGAGTCCCTTGTTTGTCCTGAACAGTTAAACTGCCTGCTGTTCTTCAGAAAAATCCTTCAGGTCCCACAAATTCTTTGGGTTTTCATCATTTTTTTTGTATTTGGTCCCTTTCTAACAATAACTGTATGATTTTAAGATCCATCTTTTCACACTGAGGACAACTGAGGGACTCATGTGCAACTATTACAAAAGGTTCAAACACTCACTGATGCTCCAGAAGAAAAAAAAAACATGCATTAAGAGACGGGCGGTGAAATCAGGGTGAAGATCAGGGTCAATTTACCTTATTTTGTCTTCTGGGAAACATGTATCTTCTGGGCAGTACTAAATGAAAAAATATGATATTTAGTAGGGATGTAACAAGATCTGTCTGGTCTTGCGAGAACGTGATAGTACATGCAGTGTTTACATTAGAGCTGCACGATTAATCCTAAAAAGATTGCAATCTCTGTTTAAACGCCAGTGCGGTCTTATTCCTGTCTTTCAATCACATAATGATCATTATTTCAGTGTTACAGACTTTTAAATAACAGAAGTACAAGAATAAAAGTTTATAGTTTGGGTATAAACACTTAATGTCTATAATGATATGAAAACGAAAGTATCTTAACACCTGTATGTATTGTAAGGCTTATCCTCTTCCACCAGGAGGTGGCGACAACTGCACGTTTAAAAATGCATTTGTCATTGAATCATTCATTCAGGAGATGCCAATAGTAAATTAAGTCTTTATTAATTGCTAAATTAATTTGATTGAATATATATTTAAAAAAAGACTTAAGCAATGAACGTTGTGTCAGAATCACTAGTAAATTATGTTATTTTGTTTAGATTTCTAGTCTAATCTTTTTTTCTTCAGAATCATAAGAGAATCGTGATTCTAAAAAAACATTTTTTTTTAAATGTATCCAGAATCATGTAGCACAAGTTTATTACTGCATATAATTACTGAAAATAGAAGTTTATTTTCATAAAGTACAAGTTCGTATCAAAATGCACCTATATTTTTTGTTTTTCAGTTAATAAAATACTATTGTTCCCTATATATATCATAATTGAGGATTTCGTCTCGTTCTTGTGAACCCAGTCTCGTGTCTCGTCTCGTGGGATAAGTGTCTCATCACACCCCTAATATTTAGGCAAAATAAGAAAAATTTACACATCTTCATTCTCTTCAAAAGTTTTCACCCCCGGCTCTTAATGCATAGTTTTTTCCTTCTGGAGCATTGTTTGAACCTTCTGTAATAGTTGCATATGAGCCCCTCAGAAAAGATAGACCTCAAAATCATACAGTCATTGTTGGAAAGGGTTCAAATACACAAAATTGCTGTAAAAACAAATAATTTGTGGGACCTGAAGGATTTTTTAAAGAACAGCAAGCAGTTTAACTGTTTAGGACAAACAAGCGACTCATAAACAACTATAACTAAACAAAAATCACAGCTGTGGATCATTCAGATAACAACACAGTACTAAGAATCAAGGAGGTGTAAACTTTTGAATGGGTAATTTTTATAAATTCAACTAATCTTTATCTATATATGTAAATGTATTTTATGGGAAATTTCTTATTCAGGTCAGTACTAAATAAACAATAACATGCATTTTGTATGATCCCTCTTATTTTGTTAAAATGATTAACATTTTGTAGATTCTGAAAGGGGGGATGTAAACTTTTGACCTCAAATGTCACACACATAATATATATTCTATATATTAATGTTTTTTTTTTCTTTAAAACCTGTTCAACCTATTCAGCCAAGACTTTTTTAAATCATGCTTGCATTTTTAGCAAAATTTCATATTTTAGCCAGCTATCTCAACACCAACTATAATTGTGTATGTTCTGAAATTCTGCATGTGTCCTTCTGTATCAGTCTGTTGAGGAGATAGCAGCTCATCTGGACGGCCACGCTGCTCGGCAGGATCAGGGTCCTGTCAGCGGCACCCTGAACAAATGCATCCTGCTAGCGCTGCTCATCGCCATCAGCATGGGTTTCGGACACTTCTATGGTGAGCAGGAACATTACGTCTGTCTTAGGGTGTGCTCACACTAAGCACGAGTCCGAGCGCGATAATCCCGGACCCATTAAAAACCTAATTTTACGTGATTTAACATATATATGTGACCCTGGACCACAAAACCAGTCTTAAGTGGCACGGGTATATTTGTAGCAATAGCCAAAAATACATTGTATGCGTCAAAATGATTGATTTTTCTTTTATGCCAAAAATCATTAGGATGTTAAGTAAAGATCATGTTCCATGAAGATATTTAGTAAATTTCCTACTGTAAATATATCAAAACTTAATTTTTGATTAGTAATATGCATTGCTAAGAAGTTCCTTTGGACAACTTTAAAGGTGATTTTCTCTTTTGCACCCCTTAGATTCCAGATCGGACAAATATTGTCAAATCCTAACAAACCATAAATCAGTGGAAAGCTTATTTATTCAGATTTCAGATGATGTATAAATGTCAATTTAAAAAAAAAATTACCCTTATGACTGGTCTTGTGGTCCATGGTCACATATATTTATTAATGAATTTATTTTAATATATAACCTTTTAAAAATGACTTGTGATGTATGGAGTGCCATTAGGTGTCAAAAATACATTTTGTTAAATTATCTATAAATTTAAATTTGTGTCAGAAAAGTGTTATAAATTATATTTAGCCTTTTCTGACTGTTTTTTCCCCTTTTTTTCAGTTTTTTTCTATTGACCAACCATCAGCATTTTTTTCCAGCAAAAAAATATATTTTTTTCATCTCAAAGTGAAAGATTAAGCAAGTAATATGAATCTATTTTGTTCAAAAACTATTCAGGGTAATATTTAAGTTGTTTTTGATGTTGTTTTATTTAAAATGAATATGTAAGGTTCATGAATGTGTTAAATTCCGTTAAATTCCATTTATTCCAATGGGGTTAATACTGGTAATTATCTAATTATATTTTCTTAGTAATTTCATACAGTGAAATATTCCAATACGATTTGTCAAAAAGATTAAAAAAAAAATTAATAGTTATATTTTGCGTCCTGTTTTTTTGTGGTTCATATGTAATTTTAAAATTCTGTGATTTTGTTTTACATTTTCAATGCATTATAAGGGATTAAATGATCTAAAGTGGAACTTTCCTCAAGATTGTAATTTTCCTAACTGAGCCAGAATATATGTGTGTGTTTTCCAGGCACAGTCCAGATTCAGGAGAGGCAGAGGATTGTGGAAAAGAGTCGCGTGAATGAGCTGGAAGCGCCGTGTAAGAGAGAGTTGGACGTTGTAAATAAGGTCCGTCTGTTACAATACATTCACTATGAATAGAAAGTTTCTACTCTACAGTTAGAAGAGTTATTCAAACAATCATTTTATGCCAGAGAGGGATAAAATGAGCATGCAACTAGTTTGAATCCAGTTTTCTGGAAATAGCTCTGAGTGTTTTCTCGTTTCTCCTGTTTATTGGTGAACTTTGTTTCAGCTTTCATTGTCCTGTAGCTTTTCTGCTCATAATTTCCTCTCAGATTCAGCTTTAGATGCTGAGATTGAATGTGCTTTATCTTACTTTTGTACATGTTCTTTCTACCACTAATACATTTAATCACTTTTGCTGTATTGTTGGCTTTTTTTGTTCCCTGGCTCAATTTTTAATGTCTATAATGTATCATTAATCTTTTTTTTTTTTAAATTTTACCTAGTTTTACGTAGCTTTAGACAAAAACTATAATATATACCTTTTTTGATTATGAAAATACTTTTATTCAACAAGGATGCATTAAATTGGTCAAAAGTGACAGTGAAGACATAATTTGTTACAAAAGTTTTCTGTTTCAAATATTCCTTTAAAAAATAAATTAAAGTTTTCCACTAAAATATGGAAGCAACAACTGTTTTTAACGTTGATAAATAATCAGAAATGTTTCTTGAGCAGCAAATCAGAATATTAGAATTATTTCTGAAGGATCATGTGACACTGAAGACTGGAGTATCGATGCTGCAAATTCAGCTTTGCATCACAGGAATAAATTACGTTTTAACAGATATTCACATAGAAAACAGCTATTTTACATTACAGTAATATTTAACATTTTTACAGTATTTTTGATCAAATATATGCAGCCTTGGTGAGCAAAAGAGCCTTTCAAAAACATAAAAAATCCAAATTAATCCAAACGTTGAACAGTAGAGTTTCATGGCAGTCATTCTCACGTCAGTCTCCATGCGTTTAGGAAGTGGTTGAGAATCTCAGGGAAGACCTAGAGGAAAAGCAAGACATGGTGATGTCCCTCATGAACGTCATGGATAAGATAAATAAAGAAAACCAGCATCTCAGAGTCAAACAGGAAGAGTTACAGGTAACCTGATCACATTATTGTTTCCTCGTTTTTGGGGGGAAACTAAAAACCAAATACAGCTGCAACAAAATTCACCAATGTTATTCTAGTATCACTGAGATACTGTTGTAGTTTTGTTATATTAATATTTATATATGTTTAATATTAAAAATTGTTGCGTATTCTGTTGTCATTTTAATGTTAAAGTTTTTGTGATTTTGTAGTGTTTTTAACATTTAGTGCTGGGTAGCGATTCATCACAATTAATTGTATCCAAAATAAAAACTTATTTTTATATAATATATGTGTGTGTACTGTGTATATTTATTATGTGTATATATAAAGGCACCTACATACAGTATATTTTTTCAAAATATTTACATGTATATTCATATAATTTATATTATATATTTAATAAGTAAACATAACATTTTTCTTGAATATATACATGCATGTGTGTATTTATATATGCATAATAAATATACACAGTACACCCACATATATTATGAACAAAAAATCTTTTGTTTTGGATGTGATTAATCGTAGCACAGCACTCATTTTTATTAGTTATTATTTTCATTATTTTTTATTTTAGTTTGAGTTATATTAGTACATTGTTAAACTAAATGAAAATGAGAAATGTGAAATCAGTGTTTTATTTTTTTAATCTTTTTTATTTTTGTATTTTTCAATTTTAATTTTAGTTAAAGTTTTAGTAATTTTGTGTGATTTTTGTATTTTTTAATTAATAGTTTTTAAATGTCTGTGTAGTTTTACTTATTTGTTTGTAGAAACTAAATGAAAATGAGAAAAAAGATATACACTTTTAAGAAATGTTTTATTTTAAATCATTTTTATTTTATTTCAAATAACAAAAAGTTTTTTTAGTTGTTTTAGTTAACTATAATAACACTGATTTTACATCTCAATTTCATTTAGTTTAGCAATGTACTAAAATAAAGTACAAGTGAAATAAAAATGAAATGAAACTATGAATGAAAATAGTAACTAATAGTAACTAATGAAAATGACAAAAACAATATATAATATATATTACCTCAGTTTTACTAAAATCACTGTTAGAGTTAACTAATACCATAAAAACTGTTAATTAAAATAAACATCAACTAAAATCAAATATTTAAAAAAACTTTTATATTAAACATTTTTTTCTCATTTAATAAAAATGTTTTGTATTTTTCAATCTTTTTTTAGTAATTTTGTTGTGAGCTTTTGTAATTTTAATTGTTTTTTAAATGTCTATATAGTTTCCATTATTTATTTATTTTTGTTTTAGTTATTGTAGTTATTGTGTTAACTAAATGAAAATGAAAAAAAAAAGAATATAAAAGGTATACATTTGTTAATTTTATTTTAGTTCATGTTTATTTTAATTTAAATAACAATTTAGGTGTTTTAGTTATCTATAATAACACTGATTTCACATCTCACTTTCATTTAGTTTAACAATGCATTAAAATAAACTAAAACTGTAAAAAAAAAAAACTAATAAAAAACCCAAATATATATATATATATATATATATATATATATATATATATATATATTTATTTATTTATTTTTAATGCATATTTTTATATTTATAAACATATATAATATCTCAGTTTTTCTAAAATCACACTGGCTGAAGTAAAATATGTTTATTTTATTTTTTAGGTTTTATTATTTTTATCATTTTATTGGTTTTATTATGTATTATTAATTATTTTATCCCTCAGTTTCACAGGCTAGTTCTAGACTAAAATGTAAGTCTGAGCTTAAAAGAAATTTAAAATATATCAGTGCCTTGTTTTGTCTCAAGATGCACACCAGTAATGTTTTTTTCTAAGCACGTTTATAAACTTTACCTAAATGTGCTAATTGAACTATGGCCTAATCCTGACTTAGTCTTAGCCCTGTCTGTGAAACCAGGCCTAAGTTTTATGTTCTTTTATTTTATTTTATGGTTGCTTGAATATGCGACACTTAGTCATTTTGCTTGCACACAAACAGTATGTTATTCTGCTTTTTTCTGTAATGTTCATGATATAACTTTAGTTATTTACCTAAAACAACTATCTGAATTGAAGGTCTCGCAAATTCAAAAAAGCTTACTTCCACGTTCAAAAATAGGCTGAATACTTCAAAATGCATGTGAATGGGTCACATTAACAGTTCAACTTCCTGTTTAAAAACACAGGCCCAAAGACAAGATTTATACGTGCAGCTGACGCAAACCAAAAGCGAAATGGAGTCTCGCCAGAACGACCTGACCACAGAGAACCAGCACCTTAAAGTCACTCTGGAGCGAGAAGAAGCGTCTCTTTCGGCCCTTCAGGAGGAGCTGAGGTACCTGCGGGGACAGATACGAGAGCTGGAGGAGAGAGGAGCTGGGGCAGACTCCATCCTGTCCGAAAACCAGCGACTGAAGGGACACTTACAGGAGGAGAAACAAAAAATGCGCAGCTTCATGAGCCAAAGAGAAGCGCTGGTGGCCGAAGCCCAGGTGCTGAGGAAAGAGCTCGATAAGGAGCGGAAAGTTACGGACAAGCTGAAGGAGGAACTGGAGGAAATGAGAAAAGAGGAAGACGTCGAGGGCAAGACGGATCCAGAGACCGAAGAACTCCAAGCGCGACTTCAGGAACTCGAGAACAAGTTAAAGTTCGAGCAGCAGCGCTCCGATCTTTGGGAGAGGCTTTATGTGGAGTCGAAGGAGGAAAGAGCGAAAGGCGATCGGGACGTCAAGACCAAGATTCCCAAAGATGGGATGCTGGGAAAAGTGAAGGAAACGTTCGACTCTGTGAAGAACTCAACTAAGGAGTTTGTGCACCATCACAAGGAGCAGATCAAGAAAGCCAAAGAGGCGGTGAAGGAAAACCTGCGCAAGTTTTCCGACTCGGTTAAATCCACTTTCAGGCATTTTAAAGACTCGGCCTCGAACGTCTTCAACCATCAGAAGAGGTTTCACGACGCCAAACCCGAGCATCACACGTTTCAGCATGAGCAAGGAAACAAGCGCGCAGAAGACTGGCAGCCGCAGAAACCTCTACACCGGCATCCTCGCAAATCAACCGCCGATTCCTTTCACGCCGATCGTAATACGCGCAAACCCGGCGCTCAGAAAGACCACGCCACCATGGGGCACAAAACGCCTCCCAAAGGATGTTCGGGCGTGTTTGATTGCGCCTATCAGGAGTCTATGAGTTTGTTCAATAAGGCGATGGAGCCGATCCGCGCTGATGAGTTTAATGAGCTCCTGCGGAGCTATTTGCAGAAAGAAGTCGGACATTTTCACCACTGGAGGGAGCTGGAGAGCTTCATCGATAATTTCTTCCATAACGGCGTCTTCATTCACGACCAGATGCTGTTTACGGACTTTGTCAGCGGGGTCGAGGACTACCTCGAGGAAATAGACGAATATCACAGCCTCAGCGACGACGTGTTTGAGGATCTGGACGACTACATATATCGACACATTTTTGGAGATACATATTTAAAATATTTTGGGCCGAGGTAAGATCGTAATCGTAAATTATAATCTCAAAACTTAAACTCAATTTGAACCTGTTTTATTTCCATCATTTGCATTGTATGGAAAACTGTTTCCACCACTGAATAAAAAAATTGTTATCTTGTTATCAGAATTGCGAGTTTGTATTATGCAATTCTGAGAATTTATTTATTTTTTTCTCAGAATTGTGAGATATAAACTCACAGTAAAGACGCAATTGTGCGATATAAACTCACAATTTTTTTTCTCTTCAGAACTGGACTTCATAAAAAGAAAAAAGTCAGAATTGCGAGAAATTAAATTAATTTTTTGCAGTTGTGAGTTTATATCCCACAATTCTGACTTTATGTCTAGCAATTTTGACTTTATGACTCGCAATTGTGCGTTTATATCTCACAGTTCTGAGAAAAAAAAGGCAGAATTGTGAGATAAAAAGTCACAATTAACTTTTTTTAATTCAGTGGTGGAAACTGCATTCCATATAATTGAGGTATTATTTTATTTTCATATGTGCATGAGTTATTTTTAGTTTTAGAAATTTTGTTGTGCGTTTGTTATTTTTAAAAAAAATTTTTTATAAATATATATTCATTTTTTCAGTTTTCATTTTTGTCATTTTAAGCTTATTTTATTTCGTCCACTTGCTAAATTTCTAGCTTTTGTTTTAGCTTTTAAGTTTACTTTTATAATTTAAAAATTAAGTAATAAAGGTTTTCATTCTTCTGAATTTTTCATTTGTGTTTGTAAATATGTTTCTTTTTTCATTTTTCAGTTATGTCTTCATTTTGATGTATTTTACATTTGAATATTTTTTTTTGTGCTTTTAGAATTTTTTTATTGTATTATTAGCTTTATTATACAGTATATATATATAGTATTTATCAATATTTCACCTTAATAATTAATATACATATAATAAATACCTCACCTATGTATTAAAATTTTTAAATGGCTTATATTTTTATATGTGCATTTTTCTTATTTTATTTTGAGTTATATTTAGTTTTAGAAATTTTGTTGTGCTTTAGTTATTTTTTAAATATTTTAATTTACCTTTAATGTATTTTTGTAAAAATATATTTTCAGTTTTCATTTTTGTACTTTTACAACTATTTTATTTAATTTACTCGCAACACACAATTTAAATGTTTGTTTTAGCTTTAGGTTTACTTTTTCATCAAAAAAAAAAAAATAAATAAAATGAATGAATTTTTTTATTTTCAATTTTCGAAATTGTATTTCTTCATCTTAAACTTTATCTCTCTCTCTCTCTCTCTCTCTCTCTCTCTCTCTCTCTCTATAATACAAATTATTTTCGTTTTTGTTAATTATAATAACACTACCAGAGGCATTTGAAAACAACATTTAATTATTTAAAAAAAGTAATTTGGAGTACCACTATGAGAGATCATTTATTGTATTATTTAAGATAATTTCTTTGCAATTCTGTTTAAAACTAATCAAACACAAATCATTCATATACATTTATATATGGATGTATAAGCGTGTCTGATAACATTGTGAATTAAAGTATAACATTTGAATAATGCAATTTTCACACATTGTGTAACAAATATAAAAAAGTATACAAGTAAAAAAGCTTGTCTGATATTGTGGCGCATGGCTTGTTGCTAGGCTAGGATCGGTCAGTAATGTTTTTGAGGACGAACTCCAGTAAAATAGGTGATAAAATAGATTGTAATTCTTTTTAGAACATGCAGGTTACATATTCATAACCGTGTTTGTCTCTGTGTTTCTCTGTCTGTAGGTCTGAGAAACAGTAGAGTCTGCATGTACACACGCATGAGTCAACCACGCATGAGGCTTTGTGGCAAACCCTAAACAAATGTCCTGTTTGTAAATTTGCAGTCGACCCTTCCAAGGGCCGGGGTCGAAGGGCAAGGCGTGGCGTCACTGCCAGCGGCAGCAGAGGAAGCAGCAGCAGCAGCAGCAGCCTCGTCCTCGCCCTCACAGAGCCAAGAAATGGAGCCAATCAGGACGCGACCCCAACCGACAGTTCGCAGATGTCAAAATAGAGCTGGGCCCCATGCCCTTCGATCCCAAATATTAGAAGAAACATTTCACTTCTTCCTAATATTGCTCCTGTTCTGTTTGTTTCGCATTTGTTTTGTCCCGGAGAAGGTTCAAGGAAGCTTTGGGTTCACCTTTTCTGTCATTTTTTGCACAGTGTAAATGTTCTAATGCGGTTTGAATGATTTCTAGTGTTTCTCTTTCTGCACTTTTTAGCAGATTAGAATTAATTAGAAGTATTTCTGAGGCGGATTTATGTTCCGGCATTCCCTGGAGTTATGCATTAAGTACTGGAAATGATAAAATCCCCAAAAAAGCACTTTGTTTTGCTGCATTTTAATTCATTATTAATGTTTCGAAACAAACAACCAAAAAAATCAGAACAGAAATGTTTAATTTTGTTTAGGACCAAATAACCAATCAAAATAAGTTGCACTAAAATTATTCTCATCTCAAAAGTGTAGTAGATTTGGAAGAATAATGAAAACATTGCTCTTTGTTATAAAGATAACTTCGAAGTAATCTGGTTTGACTGCTGTATGTCACTAGTTTTATTTAAACATGCAGATCAGTAGAAGATATTATTGAAGATTTAGGTTCAATCTGCACTTGTTAGTGCACTATTTCCCCCTCTTTTTCTTGTCTGTGTGGTTATCGGCTAAATGACATTCCTTGTTTGGAAACGGCTGTAATGTAGTTGAACACAAATGCACTTAAACTGCTTGATGTTGCACTTAAACTCTAGAATAAAAGTCTTTCACTGCTTCACTGATGATTGTCCTCCTGCTTTGAAACAGATGTGTGAAATGAAAGAGACAGGGTAACAAAACAAAACTCTTTATATAAGTTTGCGCTCAGTTGTACAGCGTCAAAAAACAAAACTTCAATTAGTCTTCGTTTCAGATCCTCTCGTGTATATTAATATGTTCCTTCCCACTCGACCTTCGGGAAAGTGAGTGTGGAATATTTCAGCTTGTTTGGCAAATCGGTTTTCCTCCAGGAATGATGCAATCTCCTGAAAGAGAAAGAAACTATGTGAGTATTACTTTCTTTAATTGTAAACATTTAGTGATGTACTTTGACTGCATTGTTTTGAATTTTTTACTTTCTCCAGGGCGTCGAACATCACTATATGTGAAGGTAACGTGGTTTGAGATGGGAAAGAAGTTTGGAGCCAGCGAAGAGGATTGGAGAAGAACACGTCTGCTTCATCTACGTACTCCTCATTTCCTGTCAGATCTGGTGGACACTCCAGGAAATGCAGTTTGAGTGGACAATGAAGGTGACTGCAAAACACAAATGCAACCAGTCTCTTATTACTGTTTTAACCCTATGAAGCTAGTGTATCATATTTAATATGCACCTTTCTAAGGCTTCTAACATGATCAAAACTGCCCTACCTTCAGCTGGTGCTTCATATAAGGTGTCTTTTTGCATCTTATAATTCTAAGATCATGCAATGCCATTATAACAGTTATAATACATTATAACTCTTATTTATACATGGTCACGCCTTTTGAAAGTATAATGCAATGAAACACGACAACCAATTTTAGATGCAACAAGGAATAGGCCGATATTAAAATGCATTTTAACTTTGGTTACAATCATTTATGAGAAGATATAATGCATTGTAGTGCAAGTATTTAAATCTTAAATTATCGTAATAAGACGTATTATTGGAGATAGAGCAATGACTGATATTTATAGACCAATTGTCAGTTTGTAAACATTTGGGATGCGCGCACAGCATTGTTGCAGAAAACCTGATGCGAGATGCGGTTCAAAATGTTCTCTGCATATTACAAGAACGTGTCACCCAGTGATAAGCTCTGTTATTCAGTGAAATTGATGTTAGATAGTTGGATAGTCTTACAGATCTGAAACAGTCATGATGTGTTTTTTTTGGGTGGTTCAGAGTCAGTCTATGGAGCCATGGATTAAAAGGTAAATTACTGAAAGACTTCATTTTCGCAATTCTGAGATTATATCTCACAACTCTAATAAGGAAAAACAACATGTCATTCTCTCTTTTCCTCTTGGTTCAGAGTTTTATCTCACACTTCTGGCTTTTATTCCCTGAGAATGAACAAACTCACTAGTTTTGTTAAATCAAGTAAGAAAGTTTTATGAAAAACACAAAAAATGCATTTGTGAGAAAAAAAAAAAAGTCAGAATTGTGCATAAAAATGTTAATAGTTATAGGTTTAAATAATATTTCATGCTGTAGGGCTAATACAATACATCCCCTATGAATAGCATATGTGAATATTATGTAGACCCACTGTTTAAATCAAATTTATGCTTTAAAAGTAGAGTAATCATAGCAGTTTTCATCCATAGTATGTCCGTTTAAACCTCTGTGTTTAGCTTCAAATGGCGTCTTTGACTGCAGTATTCTATAAAATTATTTGCATTCCGATTTTGACATCAAAAGGCACAAAAATATATATTTTTCTCTTATTCCGTGGATTTTACCCGTTTACCTCCACTTGTTACCAGTGTTTTTCTGCAACCACTATGCGGAAAGCTGCAAGTGATGTCTACTGATATTGGTCTATATAATTTTATGTAATTACAGTTGTGGTCAAAAGTTTACCAAAATAAAAGGGATTGTACAAAATGCATGTTATTGTTTATTTAGTACTGACCTGAATACGATATTTCACATTAAATATATTATGTATATTATGTATAGTCCACAAGAGAAAATAATAGTTTAATTGATAAAAACGACCCCGTTCAAAAGTTTACATTCCCTTGATTCTTAATACTGTGTTGTTACCTGAATGATCCACAGCTGTTTTTTTTTTTTTTCCCACAATTGCCCGCTGTTCTTCAGAAAAGTCATTTAGGTCCCCCAAATTCTTTGGTTTTCCAGCATTTTTGTGTATTTGAACCCTTTCTAAAAATGACTGTATGGTTTTGAGATCCATCTTTTCACACTGAAGACAACTGAGGGACTCAAATGCAACTATTACAGGTTCAAACGCTCACTGATGCTCCAGAAGGAAAAACCATGCATTAAGAGCCAGGATGTGAAAACTTTTGAACAGAATGGAGGTGTGTACTCTTATTTTACCTAAATATCTTTTTATTTTTTAATTTATACTGCCCTTCAGAAGATACTTGCATGTTTCCCAGAAGACAAAGTAAGTAAAATTTACCCCGATCTTTTAACAATTTTAAAAAGTTTTCTTAATGCAAGGTTTTTCCTTCTGGAGCATCAGTGAGTGTTTGAACCTTCTGTAATAGTTGCATATGAGTCCCTCAGTTGTCCTCAGTGTGAAAAGATGGATCTCAAAATCATACAGTCATTGTTGGAAAGGGTTCAAATACACAAAAATGCTGGAAAACCAAAGAATTTGTGGGACCTAAAAGATTTTTCTAAAGAACAGCACACAGTTTAACTGTTAAGGACAAACAAGGGTCTCAACTATCACTAAACAAACAAACAAACAAAAAAAAATTATTCAGTTAACAACACATTATTAAGAATCAAGGGGATGTAAACTTGTCATTTTTATAAATTCATCTAGTATTTTCTCTTGTAGACTATATGTAAACATCTTTTATGGGAAATACCTTATTCAGGTAAGTACTAAAAAAAATGTGTATGTAAACTTTTGACCTCAACTGTATCTGCTGTACTGTTACAAAAATTAAGTTACTTTACAAACATCAGTATTTTCATCATATAAATAGTAGCATCTGCATCAAATTCCATGTTTTGTTTGGGCCTCTAAAAATTAAGCTGCTTCCAATATATTCTCACTATAGCAGACAGACAATATGAGCCATAAAAGCCTTTTGTATCAAATATGATACTCAACAAAAAAAACTCATTAGATTAGATTTATTTTAAAATTATTTTGTCTAAACTATTCCATTTTATTTTTTTGTCTGTCAGGCTTTACAGGGTTAATGCACCATTGCTTTTATAAAGTACTTTATATGTAGTTACCTGTAGAGCGGCGTGGAGTGACAAGGCATGAGGAACAGCAGCTCAGTTGAGTTTTGCGAGTCGCTGACATCACACAGTTGCCGCAGGTCATGCATGACGTCCAGAGATCCACGCTGGTGGATCAAACCCGTATATAATGCAGGAATCAGATTGAAGAGCAGCAGGGCAGCAGCAGCAGGTTTCCTCCATGCTTGCAGCTTCGCTAAAGACATACCTGTCAGTGCAAGAGAGCATGGAAATCTTCAGAGCGCTTTCAGATTTGCACAAATGGCTAAATGTTCAGACACTTACCGCAAAATATCATACAGAACGGCAGCACCGGATAAACAAACCGGAACTCCTTGTGTGCGAGCACACTGCAAAAACATTTAATCAGGTAAATCAAACTGATTTTTGTATGGTTGTCCATGCAAAAGTTGCAAATATAGATTTGTTAAATGCATATGTTCTGTGAGCTCAACCTGTAAATGGCTGTGGTCCATAAGATGGTTATTAGCAGGATTCTGTGCTTTTTGGTGGCAAGTGAGCATCCGTGAAGGAAGAGAGGAAGGTGCGGGCCGATCACGACCGGCAGACCCTGAGTAAAGTACCAGTGCCACGGATGAGCTCCGTAAAACACAGCCACATTGTGCAGCACATTAAACTTCAGGAAGTTCCACTGGATCAGGATCCACTTCAGAAATACAAACAACATGATGGTAATTATGATGATGTTACATGAATGTTTTCATTTTCAGTCATTTATTCTAAATATCTAGTCTTTTACCATAAAGTTTCCAGATATTTCACTTTTAATTTTTACTTTTAAAAATAGCACACAATTAATTCAGTGTTCTCTCTTTTTCTCTGTCTAAATATATATATATATATATATAGAGAGAGAGAGAGAGAGAGAGTTCAAATTACACATGAAGAGTTCATTTGCAAACACAGATAACTCAGTTTTTAACAGTTTTAAAAAATGTTTTTTCATTGTGCATAATCTCAATCAAACTGCAGTTGGGTTACTTTGACAGAAAGTAAAAATAACTAAAAAAAATACAGCTAACCAACATAATAAAACACAATAAAATCATGATAATGATTTTTGAAAAAAGAAAAACAAACAAACAAAAAAAAAAACATATACATTTTTAGTATTAACATATATAATTATTTTTTAATGAAAATAGAGTTCTTTATTCGTGCCAGTGTTGTTACTGTTAACTAAAACCATTACATAAACTTTTTTGTTTATTAAAAATAAGCTTTAAAAAAGTTGAAAACAGCTTAAATAAAAAATACATACTTCAAAAATAGATATTTACACAAGAACAAAAAGTGCTAAAATGACTAAAAGTGAAACAAAAAAAGCTATATATAAATTAAAAAAGTACAGCTAAAAAGAAAAATCCAAAAGTTGAAGTGCTAAAATTACTAAAGGTGAAATAAAAAGCTAAACTAATTTAAGCTAAAAATAAATTATAGGAAAAAAATAATAAAACTTACAGAAGAATAAAAATGAAAAAAAAAAAAAAAAAAAACTGAAAATATAAAAATAGTGAATTCAATATTAATATTACATAATTACTATAATAGTATATATACAATACTTTGAACAAAAAGTTGAAGTGCTATATATTATATATTGTTAAAAAATTATACATATTTGTAGTAGTAACATTTTTATGAAAAGTGCAGTTTTTTTATTCATGGCATTATTATTGTTAACTAAAACTATTAACTAAAAACATTTTTGTTTCTTAAAAATACACTGAAACAAAAGTAGTTGAAATAAATTAAAATATAAACTTTAGGCTTTTTGTTCACTACAAAAAAACTCACAAGTATATAAGAAACAATATACAATTTAAGTGTGAATAAAATACCTTTCCATAGAACACAGAGTCTATCAGTGTTGAGACGCCCAATGTAAGAGCCCTGCACAAATAACAGAAACATTCGTGAACGCAGTAGTAGACTAATATTATCGCCAGCATCTGTAAACTACAAGTGAAGACAAATGCAACATTTACGCAATAGGAAAGCATCTCTGTGCGACGAGCTTCAGTTTGTTCTGTTCCACGCAGAAATGATAGAAGAGCAGAGGAAGCCAGACGATCAGAGCTGTGGGACGGACAACGACGGCCAGTGACACCAGAGACAAATATTTCCAGCTGATGAGGAGAGAGCAGAAATAAGAGTCGTTAACAGGTTCATGCACTCACTAGTGTGTAGTTATGACACTATGGTGTGCGTTATGCACCTGTTGTGCATTTTGGACCCGGGTATTGGGTAAAAGCAAAGTGCCAGAGTGGTCAGAACCGTTTCCATAGTGTTGGTAAGAGTCCGGGTGCAGCAGAACCAGGTGAACCATGAACACATCTGACAGAAATACTGACAGGAAAACACAGCAGAACTGAGTCAAAACAACACAAAAGCATTCAAATTCATTAGCTGCTCACCAATGGATCCTCTGCAGTGAACGGGTGTCGTCAGAATGAGAATCCAAACAGCTGATTCGGACCAGAACCAAATTTTTCACTGAAGGAAGCATTATTATGGATTATAGACTCATATTTTAGTTAAAAACACTGACAATGATGGATTTGTTTCTCAGAAACGCACAGCTTTTGTCTCCTTAAGACATTAACTGATGGACTGGAGTGGTGTGGATTATTGTGATGTTTTTATCAGCTGTTTGGACTCTCATTCTGACGGCACCCATTCACTGCAGAGGATCCATTAGTAAGCTAGTGATGCAATGACACTTCAAATTGAAAAATTTCTTCAAATATACTGAAGAAACAAACTCATCTTCATCGTATACAGTACATTTTATGACAGGACTGAGTCAGAACAACAAAAAAGGATTTAAATTAATGCAGTGTTTGTGTATGTGTGTAATATCTTAAAGAAATAATTCATAATTCCATCACTTTCTCACCAATGGATCCTCTGCAGTGAATGGGTGCTGTCAGAATGAGAGTCCAAACAGCTGATAAAAACATCACAATAATCCACACCACTCCAGTACATCAATTAACATCCTGAGAAGCAAAAAGCTGTGCATTTGTAAGAAACAAATCCATATCTTTAAGACGTTTTTGCCTTGAAACCATAACCATAATCCATAATAAGGCTTCCTCCAGTGAAAAGTCGATCTGCTGTTGTCTCTCATATCAAAATCCAGCCACAAATTTCATTAGAGCTGTTTTGGACTAGTAAATGGTGCTTCATCTGTGCAGATTTCTCTCCTGATTCAGACCAGACCACTTTATCACTGGAGGAAGCAATGTTATGGATTATGGATATTTTTGATAAGATTTTTAAGATGTTAATTGATGTACTGGAGTGGTGTGGATTACTTGTGGATTATTGTGATGTTTTTATCAGCTGTTTGGACTCTTATTCTGACAGTTAACAAAAGCTGCATGTTTGTAAGAAACCAATCCTTCATTAAGATGTTTTTAACTACAAACCATCACTTATAAAATATGCTAAAATATGAGAATAAGGCTTCCTCCAGTGAAAAAATCCATCTGCTGTTGTCTCTCACATCAAAATCCAGCCACGTTTGTTTAGAGCTGTTTTGGACTTGTAATAAAATTAATAATATATTACAGGTTTATGATTATAAAAATTGGATAAATTTAAGGATAAATACAATTAATAAATCCTGATGCAGATCAGATCACTTTATCACTGGAGGAAGCAATATTATGGACTCATATTTTAGTTAAAAAATTATGCATTTGTTTCTGCCTTTTTCTTCTCAAGATGTTAACTGATTGACTGGAGTGGTGTGGATTATTGTGATGTTTTTATCAGCTGTTTGGACTCTAATTCTGACGGCACCCATTCACTTCAGAGGATCCATTGGTGAGCAAAGTGATGCAATTCTACATTTCTTCAAATCTGATGAAGAAACAAACTAATCTAAATGAAAATTTGGGAATCCAGATTCTGTCCTAAGTCCCAAATTTTCATTTTTTGAGTGAACTATTCCTTTAAGATTGTCATCTTACTGTCCATTTGGCCACATCTGGAGTTTCCCACCGCAGGACGAGGTTGTACAGCTTCACGTCGGCATACGCAGCCAGCAGCGCCTGGAAAACGCGTGGCACAAACACCTGCAGGAACAGGCATTCATGTTAGAGATCTATCAGACCTGCTGTCCATATAATACAATGAAGTCTTACCAATAAATAAACCGTGTCATAATTCATCAAATGCAGGAGTTTGTACATCAGAGCAAACAGGAGAGGATAAAAATATCCACGAATGCCTTCCTTCCATTCCCACGTCTCGTAGCCATAAGTGAGAAATATGTTAAGGATCTAATTTGCACGTTTGCCAGCTAAACCAATATTACAAATCAGTGCTTAAACAAGGATATCCAAAGACCATTCGATGGGGAATCTCCAGCGACTGCCAGTACTCATCCGGGACGAAGCTGGTCTGGACCAAGATGCAGTTGAGCAGGCGGAATATGACTGTGAAAACAGTGACGCTGATGCCAAAAAATTCTGGAGAAATCACATAGTTAGAGCACATTATAGCACATAATAGTGGTCAGTTAGATTTATACATTTCCCAAATTCTCATTAATAGCACATTAAATTCATTGCAAGATAAACTGTCATCATTGATAAGCAATTTACCAATTAAATGCAATAAATGTAATTTAAATGTGCCACAATGCAAAAATAAATATATAATGAATTAATAATATATTTATTACAGTTTTATAATTAAAAGAAGAGGATGAATTTAAGGATAAATACTATTTATTAATATTAAGAATATTAGAAAATACATTCACAATGCAAAAATAAATGAACAATATTTTTATTACTGTTTTATGGTTAAAAGAAGTGGAATTAAAATGTAATAAATTATATGATAAATACAATTTACATTTATATTAAGAAAATATAATAAATACAATTTAAATATATATATTTTATTAGGCAGTAATGAGAAATTAATGGTTGGAAATATACTTAGTTGCCATGAAAATAATGTCACAATGCAAAAATAAATATTTATTACAGTTTTATGATTAAAAGAATAATTGTATAAATAAATTCAGATATACTATCATCACTAATAAGATACAATTAAAATGTAATAAATATATGATAAATACAATTTATATTTATATTAAGAAAATATGATAAATACAATTTAAATATATATTTTTTATTTTTATTAGGCAGTAATGAGAATGTTTTGCTTTGTTAATGTCACAAAGCAAAACAAATTAATAATATATTGTAGTTTTATGATTAAAAGAAGTGCACAGTTAAACTGTATGAATACATTCAGTGCAAGTCATACTATCATCACTAATAATATACATATTATTAGTGTATATATATATATAATATATTAATTGTCATAATAATGTCACAATAGGGAAAAAAATATCTTGATAGTAATAAAATTCGTGTGTAATTGTAATAAAATAGTAATAAAATTCGTATTATCTTTATCGTATTTTCATTATCTCATTTTTTTTGGGGGGGTTCAATATATGACCTGAACACGATCTTCGTGAGCAAAACAGTCTATTTTATTTATTTCTTTATTAATTTAATTTAACAACGTCAAATAAGATACACAAAATTGCTTACGATCTTAATTTTTTTTGATAACAGAAAATTGCATTACCTAGAATTTAAATGATTAGTAATCTACTTTGTGCTACTGTTGTTTAAATATGACTAAATATGACTTATTAAAACACATTTAGCTTTAAAATAAGTCTAACAAAGCCACTCACTGAGTGTTTGAGTTTTCTTGACATCTGTGCTGTACAGAATGGAGCTCCTCTTCCTCAGTCTCACTGAATCAAACGAGGGCTTTTTCTGCTTAAATCGCTCTCGAATCTTCTCCATGTCTCCACATGAGCCTCAGATGGGGTTTAAACTCCAGCATTTTAACTTTGGCTGTACTGGTTCATTTTCAGGCGGGTTTGCGGACAGTTTTTGTAACTTAAATGTGAAAACAAAATTCACTTCCGTGTTTGGGTCTTGACGTCACGCACGACCTCATGAATATGTAATAAGGACACAAGCGGGCTTTTAACGCTAAACATTTTATGTTTGGTATAATTTTAGGTACATTCAAATGTGTTTAGTGGTTTATTAAATTAGGTTCTGACACATATTTTTTTAGAAATATATGTTGGAAAAAATTGAAATGCGAAAATGTACGTCGCGTTTGGCCTTCGCGAGTTGCCGTATTCGCTTGTTCGTCCTTGTCTACATGTGTTTTGCTGCACACTTCTCATACTACTCAGTTTTAATAAACGACTGAAAACCTTACGGTGAGAGAAATATTATTTACACAGTTAAGGTATACATGTGTTGAATGTTATCGAATTTCGTCATTCAAATACTCGCAGATATATAGCATTTGTGCAGTGTACTTCATTGTTGCATACTCAAAATACTGTAAACAGCAGATATAGCCTAGAGAATGGCATGAGTGCAGTTAACCTTCCTTCTGTCTTTTTTCTTTTCAGCAGTGGGATGATTTGTTTCTCTTATGGACTGTGTTTCTTTATAACATAAGATCATGTTTGGAAGACGGATTCCCTTTAATCAGATTGCATTTGCTACTCTGCTTGGAGTGGTGGGAGGTGTGTATATATATAGGCCTATATTTGAGCCACCTAGAAAACCTCCAGCTGCACCAGATGAAGACCTCAAGCCTGACCCAGAGGAGCTGAGAGCGGAAACTACCCAACGAGCACAGCAACATGCATCTGCAGCCAAAGACTGATGTCAAACTAAATTCTGTGTGAGAGTCTGAATGTTCCTGAATGTGTTAAATGCTTGTTGCTTCCATATATTTTGTAAGTGGTGTCATTAAAAGGTTCTACTAAAATGCCCTTTTGACACAAAAAAATAAGTAAAAAGATACCATTCCACTATTCTTTTTATTTTTGTAAAAAAATCAAATAAAAGTATAGCAATTGAAAATAAACATTATATATAAAAAACATTTTAATTAGGTTTGCATCCTCCTTTCAGAATTAAATGCATAATGTTTATCATTTTGAAAATAAATAATTATTTAAAAATAATAAAATTGGTAGTTTTAGTAAAATGTTATGAATATCTCAAATAAAAACAAACATTTGAAAAATCTAAAACATAACATTTTAAAATACAATTGAATCAAAATCTTCAATATGTTTATCATTTAAAAAATAATATGTAAAAAATATAAAATTATAACAATTAAAAATAAACATTATAAAACTGTAAAAAAAATATATATATAGATAATAAAGTTTATTAAATTAAGCTTGCATCCTCTCAGAATCTGCAAAATCTTTGTCATTTAAAAGTTATTATTCTAAAATTAAAAAATAATAATAATTTGAATATGTTAAAAAACATTCTAACATTTAAAAATACAATTGAATTAAGCTGGTATTATTTCAAAATCTTTGTAATTTATAAATATAAATAAAAATGTAAAAAAAGTAATTGATATGATATATATAATTATAAACATTATTAAAACATTAAATTAAGCTTGCATATATATAATACATTTAATAACATTCAAAATTATGAACAAAAATTATCTAAAATAGAAATATAAAATATAATAATACAAATTAATAATAATAATAATAATAAAGAGCGATCACATTTGAATTTTTCTTAACAGTGTCTATATAATGCTCAGATCCAGATTTAGGACAATTAAGGGAACACAGTATATAAAGAACCAAAGAAATAAACTATTTTTTAAACAGTAATTGTGTTTAACAATGTAAATAGTCATGAAGCCGACCTTTTACAGTTTTCACCACCAGATGTCACTACACACACACACACACACACACACACACACACACACACACTTACAGCTTTTAAAACGCTCGATAGCCTGTTTGACAATTTGTATCTATTTTAAACATTATTTTAGGTGCAGAAACCAAAGCTCGACACTAGTTAATTTAATTTAAAGTTTTTCGTGCGTTCTGAACGGAAGATGTGCTGCAAGCTAACCTAGTTATGAATATTAATCACGCACGTGACGTTAGGGCGACAGTCCAATCTGATTGGCTGAAAAGATGGCCTTATAATAATATTAATTACGTTACTTGCGCGGTGGTCTTTCCAGGAAGGTCTCTGAGCAGCGTCAGCGCTGCCTAATTAATATTAATGAGCTAAGCATTGACCACGTCGGATTGGCGCTGTACCACGGGAAGTGTTGCGTCACTGCACGGCCGCGTACACACACGCACTAGGGCTTCATGTGGGTGTGGGAGTAACTTTAGGAAACAAAGTGTCCATCGCTTCAAAAAGTACCACACACTTGTACTTGTTCTCGGTTGGTTTGTTATTTTCGAAAAAGAAAACCCAAAGCGATCAACAGACGTTCACATCACTGATTTGGTAAGTGCGAATGTTGTTATAAAGTTTATTAACGCGGTAAAGTCGTTAAAAGTGTGATGGTAACAGTTTGATAATGTCTTGTCATCGCTTTTATTTAATTATAGCTTACATTTTGGCGTTTTTATAACGTATTTATGTATAGTACGTAACGCTGAGTTCATATACATATTACATATGTTGCATGCTGTGACTGTTGTGACTGTATGTTGTGCCTCAGAACTAGTTATGCTAGTCATAAAAGATGTGTGTTTCATGAGTTTGTGTATTTGAACACACACGTGGCTCAATCCTAGATCAGATCTAGTCATCTCAATACGATTGTGACCTGAATCTGATCAAAAAGGAAGAAGTTACCTGAGAATTTACCAGCCTCACCTGGGGAAATAAACTGCTTCACTCCCAGATCAGGTTACCTGTCAGGAATGTCTGGTTTTGGGATCCTTTTTCGTTTCTGAATGATCACATTTCCATTGTTTTCTGCTTAACTGAAGAAATACTGTATGTAGCTTGTAAGACATACGTTTGTGACTCAGAATTGATCTTTTTTATGCTTTTCTATTCTTTGATTTACCTTAATCACAGTGGTGTTCGGAATTTGACACCCTTTGTAAAAGTTTGACTGAAGTTTGAGACTACAAGGAACTCAAAAATCAACTTTTGTTGTCGTTTTCTCACCTCATGTCATCCCAAACCTGTCATTCTTCCTTTTTTCTTGTAAAATTTATTTTGCAATATTTACCAGATGCATTCATGAACTAATAATGTTTAATGACACTTACATCAATCTTGAGATGTCTTAAAACACCGTCTTTTAATGTCTGCAAATTTGAGAGCGCTTTTAAATACATTTTCACATGCAAACAACCGTCATAATGTCAGAAGACTTGGAATATAATGCACAAGTCTATTATGAGAGCTTGACAGCCTTGTTTATTTAATAAATAGTTTGAGATTTGTGCAAAACGTTTTGGTTTGTGTTGGATGGAAAAACGGAATTTGGAACATGAGCGTGAGAAATTTTGGGTTAAATCATTCCATTAACCATTTTAGGAGTGAAATTTCTCCTTTCCAAAGCTCAGATTATTTAAATGGGCTTATCGTTTTTTCCTGACTGTTCCAGTTAAACAAATTTAATGGACATAGACTTGTGCGTGTTTTAAGCAGGGTCTTGGCAGGGCTGGGAATTTAGAGGGTCACATGACGGGATGCCAAGAGCACATGAGCACCAGCTGATGGTTATTAGACAAGTCTAATGCTAAATCTTACGGTCCACATCCTTCAGAAAGTCCAAAAAGAGTCTTTATATAAGCTGTCAGTGGAACCAGAGTGTCTGTTTACACTTAGCATGACAAAAATCACTTTGATGCTTTTCCACTGAATATCAAAATTAATACGGATTGTTATTATTTTTGCCCGTTGGACAGTCATTTAATTTCATATAACTCCAGTGGTCAGGATGAAATCTGTACATCACTATTACTATTGCCTAGACGTGCTGTATTTTCTGGACGCTTGTTTCAGCCACTTAAAAAAAGTTTTTTTTGCGACTTTTTCTTGCAATTCTGAATTTATATCTCATAAAATTAGCAAGAATTGCAAAATATGAATTCTGAGAAAAAAAGTCATTAGGATTTCTTTGCATTGCAAAGAAACATTACATTGAAAAATGTCAGAATTGTGAGATAAAGTTGCAGTTACCTTTTTTATTGTTTATTATTGAAAACAAGCATTATTTTTTTTTTCCAAGTTTATATCACAATTCAAAGGCAAAATATAAACTCACAAATTCTGAGAAAAAAGTCATTAAGATTTGATTGCATTGTGGCATAATCTTCTTTAAAATTAAGCATTGTATATTATTATTATTATTATTATTATTATTATTATTATTATTAAATGTAGAAATACATGGAAGCTTATTTATGCGACAGAATAAAATAAATAATCAGATTTTCTGAGACTTTTTGAATAAATATAATCTCAGAATTTTGAGATATAAGCACATAATTACAAGAAAAAAGTCGGAATTGTATGATATAAAGTCACTGTTACCTTTTTTGTTTATTGGTGAAAACATTTATTTGCATTTTAAAATTAAGCATTATATTATTATTATTATTAAAAGTAGAAATGTATGGAAGCTTATTTATACTACAGAATAAACAATAAATAAATAATCTGACTTTCTAAGACTTTTAATTGATATTTTGTGAGGTATAAAAAAAGAAAATGAGCTTGATTTTTTTTTTTTTTTTTTTTTTTTCTCTTCGCAGTTGCAAGTTTTATATCTCACAATTCAGGCTTTTCTTTGAGTTGACATCTGACAATTCAGACTTTTATTTCTCAGAAATAAAAGCTTCTATCACTTTTTTTCACTCAGAAGTACAAGATATAAATTGCAATAAATATAAACTTGCAGTTTTGTAAAGAAAAGTCTGAATTGTGAGATATAAACTCAAACTGTGAGATAAAAAGTTGCATTTATCCTTTCTGTTCTAAAAAAAAAAAGAACAGAAATATTTTTTTATTCAATTTATGGAGGTGCTGTAAACTGAAACTTTATATGTTCTGTCAACTAGGCTAGTTGTATTGTATTAAAACAAAAATACAATTAATTTAGACAAATTTACATTTGAATACCTCAAAGTGACAATTAAAATATTTTAATTAAATCCGTTAAAAAAAGTTTTTGATAAAACTATGACAGGATTCAGAAAATAATTAAATTAACACTGTTAGATTATTAAAAATCACCATCAATAGTGGTTAATACAGTAAACATTTAAAAGAAATATAAGCGTGAGGTGAAGCTGAAGCGCCTTTTCTACATGAGGCATTGTATATAAAATTAATCACATAGATACACAATATGTAAATGTTATTTTACAAATTGTATTTATCTTAGGGCTGGGCGATATATTTATATCGATGTTATGCGCATCTCATCAGTAAAGCCAGTTCTTTGATTAGCGGTAAATCTCCATCACCTGTTTTCAAATGGAGCACCAGTTAATGCACAGAGCCATAGATCACTGACAAGCTGATCTATGGCTCTGTGTATTAACTGGCGCTCCATTTGAAAACAGTTGATGGAGATTCACCGCTAATCAAAAAAACGGCTTTACTGATGAAATGCGCATGAATTTATCGATCAATATATATCGCCCAGCCCTAATTTATCTACACAAAATGCATGTGATCTTGAACTACGCGCCTACCAGAAAGTAGTGGACGCGCTTCTCTCGTTACAGGGCGCTTTAAAACAACGGCAAATGAAGCCCCGCAAAAAAAATAAAATAATAAATAATAATAAATAAATAAAATAAAGTTACTTTACAGTATTATCCCCATCAGTATGTGTGTCCAGGGGCGTCGCTGGAAATTCTGGGCTCTGTGCACTTTGCTATGGGCCCCCATCAAGATTACGTTCAGCCGGGGCTTGCTGCAGACAATACAATTAAAACTGAACGCGGCTGCTCAGTGCAGTGTGCCGAACCACAGTCGCATCACAGATCAGATTTAAGTTATCACGTGAAGAGAGTGAATCCATCTGACTGATGAGAGAGAGATGAGAAGAACAAGACGATGGCAGAGGAGTTTCAAAATGAAATGCAAAAGCTCCTGTTTTAAAAAATATTTTGGATTTTTAAAAGCCTGTTGACCTCTGCCATTTATCTAAGATAGTGGAATTTTCATATTTATTTGGTTACACGGTGTTTGCTGATTTTGTATTTATTTAAACTGAGTATTTTTATTTTATATTAGTCTACATCAAGGTGTATGCTGTACCTCCAAGCTTTCTTATTCATTTTGCTAATAAACGTTCTACGTTTCCATCAATTATGGTGATAAAAAATTGCCGGTCTTGGACAGCATTTAGTGTCTCAGCCAGCAGCAGTGCCTTCAATGGAGCTTCGCGTTCAGGCAATAAGCTGAAACTTGCCACAAAGCACCGGCAAAAATAAATAATGAATGTGTCGGAAGGTAAGGAGATATTTGAATTATTTATGAATAAACTAGTGTATTCTGAATCAGTGTCGCAAAGATCCTGACTCGAAGTCTCCTCTTTGATGCGAGAAATGAATCTTTACAGAATAGCTACATAATGAAAGAGTTTTTTTTTTTTGTTAAGCAATCATTTAAAGCTCTCCATATATGTATTTATCATGTCTGTAAGGTATGTATTGTTTTGATGGATAAATTGTTTCCACTGGGGAAAAAAATGCAAGAGATGGCGCTGGCGCCTCCATGTCCTGCAAAGTGGCTTGCTTGCACTTTCCTCATAAACGATGAGGCTATGCGCCTAGAACACATTTATCTAGGTTTAACGTTTAAACCAACATTGTTTTATACTTTAACTGTTTTATACCTATAGATTTTATTTTAGTCAAATCGTGATGATTTGAGAAGGCAAAATGATCAAACAGACTATGAAGAGTCTTCCGCTGGCCGCTGTTCGTTACTTAAAAAAAACAAACATTTATATTTGACGAATAAAAAATCCTCCCAACAAATTTCCAAAGTAACTTAAAAACAGAAATGAAATATAAGTCTAAAACTGAACTGTTTCAATAGCTGAAACAATATCTAAATGTTCACTTGTCCGTGTTATGTTCTATCTCTTACTCTTTGTGGAGTTGTAGACGAGTGTGGCGCTCCACATCTTACACTTGACTGTTTTTTCCTCAAGTTTTTAAAAGTGTTGCCAGACATCGCTGCACGCTTTAGAAACCATATTTGCTCTGTGCTCTGGTCTTGTCTCTAGACCGCAACTTCTCGCAGCCATAACCAATCAAATATCAGACTACCGCCCAAATAGCAGCATAACCAATCAGAAAGAATGCAAGTAGTTTAATAAAAAAAATGCATTTTTAGAGCCAATCGTTCATTGTTTTCATGCTTGATCGTCGCCGATGTGTCGAGTAATGGATTAATCAATTACTCGTGCACATCCCTAAGATGCTGCATACATTGTTTCTGCCATGTTTTCTCCTCCAAAATCTTGAGTTTCCCAACTTTTAATTACCAGTTTATGATGTGATTCATGTGCTTTAAGCTTGGGAATATATCTTTGAGACGGTTATTTCTTATTTATGCATAAGTGGTTGTAGTTAAAATGTGTTTGTCTAACAGGCCAAAGAAAACTCTTGCATCAGGTCAAAGTTTATGAGGTTTCTTAGGTCTGCACAGCAGTTTTGTCTTTCACACTTACAGCTTGAGAAGAGGGAAGTAGACGAGAGAAAAAACTCAGCTTGTCAGAGCTTGACTGTCGGTGTGAATCGCAGAAGAGTTTGTCGGCTCCTGAATCCACTAGTGCTGGCGTGCCGCCCAGGGTGGTGCTCTGCTGGGAATGTTTGATAAAAGCCTCCGTCTGTGTTTCACCAGGGCTGTTTTGGTTGGACGGGAAGTTGGAAGCTGAAAGCTGAAAGCTCAGAGCTCAGGCATTTCGAGCTCTTGCACAAGGCCTAACTGAAATGAAGGCATCAGCCGGTCTTCAGAAGTTCACTTAGTGTCAAATGACCATCACAGATGTGTCAGATGATGTAGCCAAACACTCGGCACTTGTGTCTTAAATTAGGTTTGTGTGTTCATGCTTATATAGCGCATAAAGACGAGGTTGTTTTTGCAAATCGGTGCAATTTCCAGTAAGTAAATACTTTCAGAACAATCTGATTTCTAGTCATTTTCCTACAGCTGTAATAAACTTCATTATGTATGGAAAAAGTGTTGTGTTTGGGAGTTTGCAGGTCTGGGTATGATGCTTTTACAGTAAGAGTCTTAAAGTTAAGCAGATTTGCTCTAATAAGAGTGTGATTTTATTTTTATTATTTTTATTTTTTTGTGCTTGTTTACAATAATAAGATTAGCTTTAGTTGACGTTTGAGCACTAAAAAACAGTTACAAATTACAATTACAATTTACAATTACTGTTTTTCATGTGAAGATATGCTAAAATGTAATTTATCTCTGTGATCAAAGCTGAATTTTCAGCATCATTACTCCAGTCTTCAGTGTCACATGATCCTTCAGAAATCATTTTAATATGCTTTGTTACTGCTTAAGATTTTTTTTTATTATTTACTGTTTATGGTATTTTTTTTTTTTTAATTGTTCATTCTGGGTTATATTGTTCAAGATTTCACATTGTACACCAAGTTCAAAAAAGTTTGAGATGAGTGAGATTTCAGTGTTTTTAAAAAACATATCCTCTGCTTATTCAAGGCTGTATTTATTTAATTAAAAATACAGTAAAATCAGTAATATTGTGGTATATTTTTACAATTTAAAAAAACTCTTTACTATGTGAATATATTGTAAAGTGTAATTTATTCCTGTGATCAAAACTAAATTTTCAACATCGTTACTCCAGTCTTCAATGTCACATGATCTTTCAGAAATCATTCTAATGCTGCTCAAGAAGCATTTCTGATTGTTAGCAATGTTGAAAACAGTGGAAACGACTATTTTTCAGGATTCTTTGATTAATAGAAAGTTGGATTAACAGAAAGAGCTAGATTTATTTGAAATAGAAATCTTTAGTAACATTATAAATATCTTTACTGTCACTTTTAAACAATTTAATGCATCACTCTTACTGACAGCATTTGAACAGTATCAGTATCTGCATCAGCAGTGAAAAATCATATTTTGGTCAACCCCTATACATGCTTTTAATAAGTTTGTTAAACGCATTTCTAACTAGTTTGTGATCCTTTAAATACATATCATGACAACTAGAAGTTCTGCAGTCGAGTGCAAATCTTCTAGATAAACAGTTTTACTGAACGTTTCCTCCAAGACACACCATAATGAAATGACTGATTTCATCTGTGATAAACTCCGAAATGCATTCTGGGTAATCTTGTGCCTGAGACCAAAGCACTAATGTCAGGAAGATTTACTGCAATTCTTGTAACTCTGTTGACTCTAGTTCAGCTGCGAAGGCAGTAAACTTATTAAAATAGCTGTCAGGCCTGATGCATGTGCTCTTTGTGGTATATATAAATAAATAATATATATAAAATGATTTCTGAAGGATCATGTGACACTAAAGACTGGAGTAATGATGTCGAAAATTCAGCAAATTCTAAATTACATTTTTTAATACATTACAATAGAAAACAGCTGTTTTAAATAGTAATATTTCACAAAATTACTGTTTTTACTGCATTTTTATCAAATAAATGCAAAAAAAAAAGTTTAATTAAAAGTTTCTGGATAGATCCGGGTGCTTGGGTCGTTCCCAGACGTTAAGCAGCTTATGGTTAGGATGGTTTTTAGCACTGCTGTGTGAAAGAATGTGGCCGTTTGTTTGAGTTTTATAACTTTCTGCAGTCATATGATTTGCTTTAATACTGTCTGAGAACTCAAAGCTACAGCTCAGTCGTTGACGGACGCTTTCCTCTCCCTATTTGAAAACGTGTCAAGACAAGATGCGTATCAGGACATTATGAAATCTTAGTGCGAGTTTAGAAACTCTCATACTTATTAATTAAACTCACTCATGACTTTACACTCACAAAGTAAGAGCTTTCATTGAGGAAATGGCATTGATCTTGTGAGATGAGCTGTAACTAACTTTCAGAGCTTAAAATATCTTTTTACAAATCGTAGTGAGCGGTTTGATCAGACTTCACAAGCTCTCGTCACAGAATGTCTTAAAATAAAAAAGCTTCAGTCTTGCAAGCCTTACAATACTTTACTGACAGATAAAAATGGGGCATGACAACATTTCAGAACATAAAATGACAGATTTTTGATAACTGTGTCAATAATAGTGCAACCTCTGAGTTAAATATTATAGGTTGGGAAACACTTAATTGTTAACTGTTGAATGTCTATGTATTGAAGTCTTAAGCCTCAGTGAAAAGAAACTTAAGTTGACAAATGTGAGTCGTTGTGTGGGTACATTCAAGTATGAAATGCTGCTTTTTCAAAGTCTCTTTCCTCATTTAGGCTCCAGGATTTATGGACGCTCATGATTAATGACAAAAAAAAGGGTTTTGGAAGTATGTTTACTGTTCTGGAATAGAAATGCAACACTTTTTGCTTCCTGTTGCTAAATCAGCACTGTTGCCTCAGTAAAAACGGCATTTTTTTCATTTGAACTGAAATGCTTGGAAAATTATGGTCTTTGTGGATTTTATGGGCTAATGGGTTCATTTTGGGTAGTTTTTTACAGTCTGCATGAACCTTGTAGATTATCTTATCATCCTATGGAAGTTAATTTGTGAAAGAAAGCTTCTTGAATTAGTGTTGGTGTTTTGTTTGTAAGACTTCTGGAATGTTGGTCAGGATTATTATTGTTACCTTAAACTGTAATATTTTCATTCTTGATAAACATCATTACATTCATTACATTAATTAAATAAACAAGCTAAAGTACTATATAAAACATTTTAAACTTAATTCATTTGAGCTATTTCAACATGTTTAATTTTTCTTTATTTTAAGTTGATGTACTAAAGTAACTAAAAGTAAACAAACTAAAACTTAAAACTGAAAGCTATATAGACATATGTGACCCTGGACCACAAAACCAGTCATAAGTCTCAATTTTTCGAAATTGAGATTTATACGCCATCTGAAAGTTGAATGAATAAGCTTTTCATTGATGTATGGTCTGTTATGATAGGACAATATTTGACCAAGATACAACTAATCTGAGGGTGCAAAAAAATAAAAATATTGAGAAAATCGCCTTTAAAGTTGTCCAAATGAAGTTCTTAGCAATGCATATTACTTATCAAAAATTAAGATTTGATATATTTACAGTAGACAAATTTACAAAATATCATAATGGAACATGATCTTTACTTAAAATCCTAAAGATTTTTGGCATAAAAGAAAAATCAATAATTTTGGCTATTGCTACAAATATACCCCAGCGACTTAAGACTGGTTTTGTGGTCCAGGGTCACATATAAAAAAACGTATGGAATTGTTTCCGTCACAGGATTAAAAAAACAAGTTCAGTTAATTGCAGGTTGTTATCTGGCAATTCATACTTTTTGTAAACTTGAAATTCTGAAAAGAAAAGTCCAAATTGTTAGATATGAAATTGTAAGAAAAGTCAGAATTGTGAGATAAAAAGTTGCCATTACCTTTTTATTTTTTAATCAGTGGCAAAAAAAAAAAAAAAAAATTAAGAGAATTCCAAGCCAAAAAGTCATAAATTTATATAGTGCAATTTTGACTTATTTTCTTAAAATTGCTTGGAAAAGAAAACAGGATTTTCTAGAAAATATTGAATTCAAAATCAAACCTACTCAAAATACTATAATACTGTGTGATTGACACTAAAATAACAGTGCTTTATGTTTGTTCATCACAGGTCCTTGTTCAGCTCTCAGTATGTCCGATGGGGACTATGATTACCTCATCAAGTTCCTCGCACTGGGGGACTCTGGGGTGGGAAAGACCAGCTTCCTATATCAGTACACAGACTGCAAATTCAACTCCAAATTCATTACCACAGTGGGAATAGACTTCCGAGAAAAACGAGTGGTGAGTATTTTTATTACTGGCACTAAAATGTCATGTAAAGTTCATGATTTTTATTGATGTTTTCCCTTCACCTATGTATATATGCAGATTTCCATGCACTTGTTTTTATATGCTGACATTTTCATTATTTATTAATGAGTGTTCCACTACAGTGTGTCTGAGGTACTGTGCAAATGAGTCGTCGTTCTCACAGTCTCATTGGGTCAGATGTTTCCTGCTTGATTTGTAATGGAGGTTTATTATTGTGCAGTCTCGGTCAGGGTTAAACGGACTGTAAAATCCCATACTCCTGATCGGCTTAGTTTGTACCTCACATGGAAACTTGCCCAGAGGTCAAGAGCAACCATTCATGTGTAAATCGCAGCCTTAGATGCAGAGAGATATACACGCGTTTATCTGAACACGGTCATGAATACTAGATGCAGGAAAAACACACGCAGAATGCGGCGCCCCTGTGAAAGCATACAGACGTGCGCAGAGTAATTATGCTTTTCCTGAATGCAATTTGATGCCTTAGGCTGCTTAATTTGTTAGGAACATGCTATGGCAAGAGACAGTCTACATAATTCACATGATACACACCTTGCAATATCTCTGATATGGATTGATGGATGGATGGATAGATCGATAGATAGATATTCAGATATTCAGTCAGATAGATGGATAGATAGATAGACAGATGGTTAAATATTTGGATATGGATATTCAGAT